>CM056829.1:24547100-25747100 GCA_029853015.1 Chelidonichthys spinosus | reverse complement strand
GTGCGTTTACCCGCTGGACGAGCTGGACAGACACATCGACTCCACCCGCGACCTCTGCTACACCCAGGACGGCCGGGTGGAGGGAAGGGGTGAGGTGGCCTACATAGAGTACGAAGTCAAGTCCAGCTGTGCTAACTTGCCCATGGTAAGCCGCAGGTGAAGGGAGGGGCTGAAATGTTTTTTTGTGTTTAACCATCAACATTGGCCTGATGTTGGAGCTGCCATTTACTCTGATGGAAGAAGGCTTTTTAAAACAATGATTTTGTCAATAACAAGCTCATGTGAGATGAGAGTTTCTCTTTAGTCCTCTGAGCAGAATTGCATGCTATCATTTTTTTCCTGCTTTAAATGCTTGTTACAGCTTGGATACTGACCACGTAGGCAGGCATCATGATGAATCATGTCCTGCTGCCTATATGTACATGAAGGATATCACCTCAATTGGTTTCAGAAAACAGAAAGTACAGTGCACTAATAAGTAAGGTAGGGCTGGATCGCTGAGTTGAAGCTTAGGAACAGCAAGAATGAAGGCATTGTTGTGAGGCCCTCGTTGAAAAGCTCAAAGCTCCCAGATGCCCCAGTAGTAGCTTTGCCCAGCTGCAGCTCTCCAGTGACCCCCCCCCCCCCCCCCCCCTCAGAACCATTTAATGGGACCATTAGAGATCAATAAACCAAGCTGACCCTGATTCAGCTGTGCTGCTGCTGCTTAATGAGCTCTGGCAAGGAAGGACGGGAGTTTTTCTTCCTAAATAGAACGTAAGAGGGTGAGAGGGAGAGAAAGCATAGCATGCACAGGGAGGAAGCGTAAAAGTAGACATTGAAAGAAAACAGAGAGATGATTGAATGAAGAGAGGGTGTATTAGATCACAGTTCCCTCTGCTACAATGATAAGCAATCTTATTTTTGTATTAAAATCTCTGTAGACTGGCAAATTAACTCCCGTTCTACTTCCTACTTCCTTCGTCCTTCGTATTAAATGGAGCCAGAGCTTGGCGATGAAGCAGAAATCAGGATTTTGTGGTTGCAAAACCAAAAGTATGAGTGTATGAGACTGTTACTTCCTCTTACGGTGAATTAAGGGGATACAAAGGCTGTCAGGCAAGAGAACCAAAGAGTAACTGAAAAGACATGAACACGCTAGTTTGAAGCCCAGATGTTGGACATGTTGTCAAGATCATTAAAACACAAGTTACCCAGATGCATTCAGGTCAGAATCAATGAACAACCCAAAATGATGGAGATTAAAATGTGTTTTGCGTGTTGTAGAACACCCTGAAGGCGTATCCCTGTGGCTCCGACCACACCCCCAGTCCCATGGCAAGCCGGGTGCCACTGGAAGCTGAAGCCGTTTGGCACACTTCGGCCGCCCGCCTCACAGCTGTGGCCGTCAGCGTCAGAGAGGGACACAGCATCGCCTTCCTCGGAGACTCCAAAGGAACCCTGCACAAGGTAGCTTGTCCCGTGTCGTACTTTGACATTTGATGCCAGCTTTCTTCAGGCCTTTAAAGCCTGCCCCAGCATGCACTAAGTTGGAAGGCAGGGAGACGCCCTGGACACATCATAGGGGTAATAAAAAGCTATGTCTCATGGAAATAATTATACTATTAGCTAATTTCCTATTGTGGCAGTTTTCTAATTTTCCATTCAAGACAATTACGATAGCCGAGCTTATGTAACCCTGTAATGCATGCAGCCCTGCCCTTGTGGATGCTACTACCAAACCCTTCTCAGCATGTCATTTCTCAGCCAAGCAAAAACACCTCACTCTATATATAAAATAGAACACTTGCAACCAATTTCAGGGATTTATTTATCGTTTTAATCAGTGCCAGTTCCTATTTACTTCTATGTCGCTGTGCAACGACTGCTTTGTAGATTCCAGTCCTTCCAGCACTCACTGCTTTCCAACATACGCAGATAACATACCACCATGATCCCCGACTAATATGTGTGCTAGTTGTTCTGCTGAGTGCAGAATGAGCTTATTTAACACTAGAACAAAATATTTTTCAGCTCATGTTTTAAGGTAGAAAAATAGTTCTTTAATCTCTAAGGGATTAGAGGAGTTGGTTATCGTGTAGGCGGTCTGTATTGCTGAGTGTGTGTTTGTCTGTGTGTGTGTGTGTGTGTGTGTGTGTGTGTGTGTGCAAAGAAAAAGAGAGACATGGAGACATAGTATGTTTCTGTAGCAGATCAGAGCAACACTTCTTGTAGGCATCAGAAGTAAGCTATTGTAGGATTATCGTATCACAGCAGGACGCATTCCATACTAGTGTATTTGGTATGGCCAGGACTGGGGACAGATTGTGTCTCCGGCCTGATTTCAGTGCAGTTGCAGTCGATGAGGGAAGCCGTTATAAAGCAGTTATTATTATTATTATTATTATGTTCAGTTATTATTAGGACCAAATGCTCAGTTCAAAGAAACTGAACTTTGTAGGGAAGTCCTCAACAACGGCTCTCCTGCAAGAGGATAAGCAATATTACCCATCATTCATTGTCATTGCGCCTCGCTGGGACACTTTGGAGCAGAGGGCTATGCTGTTATTGGTCCGTGTAACTTCAATATTCAATACGTGTGCTGTTGATGCTAATGTTAGCTGCTGTAGTTAGAAGGGAACCGATCCAACTGTTGAGTACAGCACTCTGGAGACATTACTGTTCGTTGAGTATAACAGAGTGGAAGAATGATGTTATTGATATCCAATGCATTAATTCAGTGGCCCGGGGGGAGACGACCAAATGTATTTATTTTAATATACACTACTCAAATACATTAAGGGAATACTTAATCATCACAGTATAACTCAAAGTCAGTTACACTTCAGGGAGATCAATCGGTCCGTTTAGGAAGTGGAAGTGATGATGAATACACTGCAGTTGCTTTGGTGCAAATGAAAGTGACAACAGGAGCAATGGAGAAGCAAAGGAAAGATAATACCAATAAGGAAATGGTTTTCATGTGAGGGCCACAGAGAGTTACTCTCTCCTTCTCCTTTCTGACTGATTCTCTAGTTCTGTGATCTGCTAGTGTCACTACTTGGAGCATGAGGCGGTACCTGCAGCTTAGTCAGGTTCACAGGTAGTCCAGATCCTCCAGGATCCACATCCATATGTGTGGTCGCAAGAAGGTTTGCTGTGTCTCCCAGCACAGTCTCTAGTCTCTAGACCATGGAGGAGATACCAGGAGACTAGCCATTATTTCCCTCTCATCAGTAAAAACTTTTATATTAGGTTCAATTATGAGCAGGTCCTAACTATGAAAACAATACAAACATTCAGGCTTCCTCACGTGGCTCAAAGATGTACAACAGACATAAAAGTTAAATAAAAGTGTCAAAGAAGATTTATGGCGACCCTAATAAAATGTCCTGTGACCTATTTTTGTGGGTCCCGACCCAGTCTATGGTAATGACTGCTCTAGTGGGACCTGGTCTCATAGCCCAGCGCCGTGTACCTGGATCGGCATTCACCAGAGAACACTATAATTGGCAGCTCTGCCATTGGCATGCCCAGACATTGTCAGGAGTGCACACAGACAGGTGGAGAACCATGCACATTACTGAGTCACATTATGAGTTGCTCTGATGAAATTCACATAAGTAAATTTCCTTTGATCGCACGGTTTAACTTTATTTTTTGGTGTTACGACATTTTGTTCTCAACAAATTATGTAATGTACGTCAGTAAAGATTTGGTCAACATGATCTGCTGTGGGATTTAAGAGGTCCTTCAATTCTTTTGAACAGTGTATACAATATTTCCATAAATGCAGCAACAGGTAATAACAGGTGTTAAAGTTACCAGGAAATCTCAGTCATCCAGGTCATGGTAAACTTTGAAAGCTTTATCACAGGCAGCTGGACTTGATTTAGGTTCTTGAAGATATTTTGCCTCTCATCCAAGAGGCTTCTTCAGTCCTGACTGACTTCTTGTAGGGTCAGTAATAGCGTGAGAGACTTGTGACTCCTGGACACACCCATCCCTCAAGTAACACTTGATTCGTAAGCACTTTGGTTGGGGCAAGTGGGTCCTTGGCCATCAAGTGAACAATTCGCATGGATATGAATGGGTGTTGGATGAGTTGGTTTTTACTCATCCTGCCACTATGTCAGTAGTTATCGTCAAATGAGCATGGATTGGCTGTTAATTTGTGTCTTAAATCACCTCCTGTGTTGAGTGAGGGTCCATTCAGGTTGGTAAACATGGATCTTTAACCCCTCTCTCAAACCGTCTGGGTTCCTTGACCAGAATGTGAACATTGGAGTGTTCCTTGTCCTTAAGCATTGTTCCATGAATGTGCTTTTTGGGCGCATTAATGCACAACACTGTTTTCTAAAATGTTGAACTGGTCCTCTAGTGTGAGGGTAGAAATGTGGGAAATAATTCCCATCTTCCCTTTTCTATCATCTCCTTTACACTGACACATGAAATGACAACTGTATAAAAGTCACCAAGCATCACAGAGCTGTTTCCCATGCCGTGTGTTGAGTGCATCCTGTTAATGGGACAACCGATTCTCCAGCCTGTTCACGGGGAGAGCTTTCTGGAAAGAGACATGAAAAAACCTCTGCTAATCTCATCTATGTGAGGTAACATGAGAAGGCATGGGAACCACTTAAGCCAGAGGTGTCTTCCTGTGCTTGGTATTCGATTTGACTGTGCCATAATCACATTCCTGGCACTTCTGCTATGATCCTGCACACGTGTGATTTGATTTGCGTTTTGAGTTTCACCCTGAAGCTTCTGCATCATATTCTTTGCTTTTTTTGTCAGCTCTTCATTTTCGTCTTGCAGCGATATAGGTATCATCATATGTTATCATTTCTCGTTATCAATAATAATAATGTATAATTTATAGATGATAATTTTTTTGAAGTGTCTGTTATGTGGTGCCCTTCTTCAGGTATTTCTGGGCCAAGATGGCCAGGTGGAGGTATACGCCAACGTGACTATCCAACCCAGTTCAGCCATTAACAGTGACCTTTTATTGGACCAGAATGGAGCACACATCTACATCATGACCAAAACTACTGTACGTATAGAAGTGTATACATGCTGTTTTGGAATGTTTGAGATTTTTTTGTTATAACTGTGAAATGATCTGCTGGGCTTGATACTGGGTATTATTATTAAAAAAAAGAACTCAACAGATGCTGAGATGATATAAACAGCCATCTATCCATTCAACCACTGAGCCAGATTTCCATACACAAGACTGAACATGGCGTGTGATTAAGTGTCAGACAATTTATCATTTGTAAGAGGTTTTTCAGGCTTTGATACTTCCTCAAGCTGTGTCTCTCACAGAAAAATAGGATAAAAGAATAAGAGGCAAAGAACATAAGAAAACATAGAGAGGCCAGCTGGCTGTCGAGGTCAAAGGTCACTTACCCCACTGAGATGAGTATAACAATCAGCAGGAGGTGTGAGGTCAGACACAACAATGGTATTGATCAGAAAAAGTGGCCTTTATTGTGTTGGCACACTCCACTCCCACACTCTAGATACTGATGAACAGATATGGGAAACTGCTCGGCGCATTGAACAGCTTGTCTCTCTTCCAGACCACTGAACGCCTTGATCTGAATGTAGAACCTCAAAGTATTCAACATCTTATAAATGTTTATATTTATGATAACATAATAATTATGTTTAGAAGGATTTCAATAGTAGGTGATAAAATAACTGGAGCTGAAGAATTTTCGAGACTAAAGTCATACATTTCTGAGATAAAAAAAAACAAATGCATTTCTGAAATTATAAAGTCATAAATTTGTGAGAAAGAATTATCAAATTTACCATATTATTAAGTAAAAAAATAAAAACACTTGCCATGTATGATTCCTGCAGTGAATGACTTAATTAAATTATACTTTTGTGGCTTAGACCTTTGCCACACGGGGGTTGTCACAGCTCAAGCGATTGCAGGGACACAGGTTGGCTATTCTTAAGTTCCTTTATGTGTTTCCCCTGTCAGTATTTAAGCCACATTGTGGTTTCTGTTCCAACGATGTAAGTTCAAAATCTTTTATAAGCTCTCATGCCTTAACGAATGACTCCGATTTCAAGTTTGAGTAAGCTGAGCGGTCACACCATTATTCTTAGTCATGCTGGGAAATTTGGCCAGTCAGTTTCTGACAACAAACTGAATCAAAACAGAAGAGAACAGAACAAAGCAAGCAAACCAGAAAAAATGAGTTTTGAGGGCTGCTTCCAAGGATTGAAGAGTGTTGGCATTGTGGATATGGCTGGGAAGGGCATTCCAGAGGGAGGGGGCGACTGTGGCAAAGGTTCTGTGGCCCCAGGTCCGGAGCTTGGTCCTGATGGGTTGGAAGAGGTTGACATCAGTGGACCTGAGGCGACGGGTAGGGGCGTGGCAGTGGAGGAGGTCAGAGAGGTGTGGAGGGGCCAGGTTATTGAGGGCTTTGAAGGTGATCAGTAGAATTTTGAACTCGATCCTGTATTTGATGGGGAGCCAGTGGAGGTTGTGGAGGACGGGTGATGTGGCCAGAGCTGCGGGTGAAGGTGAGCATATGGCAACACTTGTTTCTATTTTTTCGCTCATACTTTATCAGCAATGATATGTTGTGGTTTCTTTCCACAAATGTACCTATTGTAAGTCGCTTTGGACAAAAGTGTCTGCTAAATGCCCGAAATGTAAATGTAAATTAATGCGTGGACCAGAGTTTCGGCGGCTGAAAATGAAAGGGAGGGACAGAGACGAGCAATGTTCCTGAGGTGGTAAAAGGCTGTTTTTATAATCTGGTTGACACGGGGGAGGAGTGAGAGGATGGGGTCTAGGATGATGACTAGGTTGCGGACATGAGTGGAGGGGGTGACGATGGGCCGATGATGAGGATTTCAGATTTATTGCAGTTGAGTTTAAAAAAGTTGTGTTGCATCCAAATTTTGCGTTCAGTGAGGCATGTGGTGAGGATGGAATGGCTGTCTGCAGTTATGGTCTTGGTAGAGAGGTTGTGTGTGGTTGGCATAGCAATGAAAACGGAGGCTATGTTGGCGGAGGATTTGACCGAGTGGGAGGTTGTAGAGGATGAAAAGTAGGGGACCAGGTACTGAGCCCTGGGGGACACCTTGGATGACTGAGGAAGTGGGGGATTTGCATTTGTTGACGGAAATGAATTGGTGTCTGTTGGAAAGATAAGATTCGAACCAGGTGAGAGCGTTGCCAGTGACGTCAAATGAGGAGTGGCGGCGAGGATGGAGTGGTTGATGGCGGCGCTGAGGTCAAGGAGGATACCATATTAGTATTGCAGCACCTTTTTGTGATTTATTGTGTTAGAATTTATACTTTAACAGTTTATAGGAGACCATCGAGGTGAAACTGAGACGAGCATGACTAGTAGCCCCATTTGTCTAAATTCCCCACCCAATGTTGTATTTCTGTACAACGCTTATCTGTCATTTTCAGGTAGAGAAGCGTCCAGTGGCTGAGTGTGGAGAACACCTGGACTGTCAGTCCTGTCTGTCTGCTAAAGACCCGTACTGTGGCTGGTGTGTCCTGGAGGGTCGGTGAGTCAGTCTACATGTAATGGTGGGGGTGGGGGGATGCTCCCTTGCATACCTGTCTACTTTGTCTTTCCCTGTACCTCTGACCTCTCAGTGTTGTTCCAGGTGTGGCCAGCGCTGGGAGTGCCAGCGAGGGTCGGTGCAGGGCCAGTGGCTGTGGAGTTTCAACCGGACACAGCAGTGCCTCAGCATCCAGCACCTCAGCCTCTACAACATCAGCCGTGGGGAGAAAACTGATGTAATGTGTGGGGAAGATGGGAGTCCATCTCGCATGTTTTTTAATTCATTTTAGAGTTTTGAAAAAAAACGTAAAGATAAGAAGTAAATCCAGTCCGTCGATACAACCCTTTTAAATATCAACACCAATCCGTTTCTCCTCATTTTCTTTCCTTTTCCCACCATTTTCTTTTCTTTTTCTTGATGTTCGTTTCCCGTTCTCTCTCTCAGATCACAGTTTCGGTCGAGGGCCTCCCAAGCCTCAGAAAAGGAGAGGCCTACTCTTGCGTCTTCCAGGACACAGAAGCTCCTGCCTCACTCACAAACACTGGTGTGATATGCTCCACCCCTGATGCCAGCAGTCTGCCCCCCATTGGTCCTGGAGATGGTGAGTGTTTTTTTATTTATTTTTTTATTTGATTTTAGTTTGTCTTTTGATTTTCCATTCGTTTCAGCAATGAAATAAATCTATGCCATTGTTACGCCGGGTTCACACCAGACGCGAAGCGCTGCGAATAGGCGCGGCCGTCCCGCGCCGTGAAGCGATAGTTTCGACGTCTGCTCTATTTTTTGCGCGTGCCACGAGCGAACGCTTCAATTCTGGCAGGAAATCACACAAAGAAACACGAGACAATCCGGTCAATTTTTCAAAATAAAATACCGCGATTGACAAATGCGATCATATTTGTGTATCTAAACTCGCACTGGGAAACAGGAAGAGAAAATACATTTAATAAATGTGAAGAGTAGATAAACAAAAATGTGTATTTCAACGGTATATCTGCACTAGTACTGTCTACTACCATACACACTCTCTCTGTCTGTCTCTGAGAGAGAGAGAGAGAGAGATAAATAAAAGAAGTGAAGTAGTGAAAAGAAGTACAAACTTTTTGGTTACAGAAACATAGCGTATTAATTTTATGAGGTTATTTACTCCATAAAGAAAAAAATAACTCTGAATGAACAACAGCTGAGCAGAAGCGTCTGTCGACCGTCACGGAGAAATACGCATCTGGTCTGAACTGGGGGGCAGCAGATTGCGCACAATTTTCGTTGGTGTGAACCCGGCGTTAGACTATGGAGTCTAGATGTACTTGTAGTTCAACAGATTATTGGATTTATACCCTCATTTACATTTTGAAATTCTTGTTTTTGTGGTCAAACTTAAATAATTAATTTCAATGAATTTAAAATGTAATGTTATTTCACCAATCTATAAACCAATTCGAACATGTTGGGCCCTAGTTTCGTAGACCAGGCGCGGGGTGTGTCCGCCTGGACTTTGCAAGTTTCGTGCACTGCGCAGGCCCACCACGCGCATCACGCGCTGTGCGCGCGTATTATGATAATAACAATGCTGATATTATAAAAAACAGGAGAGAGAGGGAGATGTTTTGGTCCGAGAGGCTGAGTTTCCTTTACGCGTGCCATCCGCCTTGATCTGACGTCAGATGTGACGGGACAATCTATATAGATATAAATTCACGTGTTGATTCATTAGTTGCATTAAATAGTGTTTGTTGTGAGTATTTATTGCATTTGAATGTGCCTGGAACTGTGGAAACCTGCCTGTGAGGTCTCGGTGACGTGTGCGCACTGCGCGCCGTCAGCCAAACTTCCGATCCGCCAGCTGTGATTCGCATTGAATGAATGGACTTTATTTGCGCCTTGCGCCGAAAGTAGACCAGGTTGGAGCTGGCGAGCTTTCAGCGCAGTCTCGGCGAGGCTTTTTGTCACGAAACTTCCGCTACGCCAAGCTGAATCTGTGATGCCTCCCCCTGCTGCGCCGCCACACCCATCTTGGCGCAGGCGATCCACCAAACTGCCAAACTGACGGTGCGCAAGGCTGCGCGGTCGAAACTTGCACTGCGCCGGCTGCGCCACCCTGCGCCGCCCTGCGCTGGTCTACGAAACTAGGGCCCTCATGCTTACATCACTGTGGTTGTGCACACATTGTGGGGGCAGAAAAACTGCAGAAACTAGTTGGAATGGACAATATCTTCAAAAAATGTATCGTCCTGCTGTAGGATGTCAGAATGCCCAAAAAGATGGCAGAGCAGCAGTAGGATGCTTAGTAGAATACAAGTCGGTGAGATCATTTGAAGTTTTTTCCGATGCAGAGTTTGTGATGGTGATCCTGTCGCTGCGTTTCACCAACGTGACGGTGGCAGAGACAGAATTCACCTTCTACAACTGCAGTCTGGTCCAGCAGCTTTCTGGACGCAGGCCGTGAGTACACACACACACACACACACACACACACACACACTGCATGCATGCATCATTGTTTTGACAAATGAAAAATACCTATAAATATGCAGTACGTTGTCGGGGGAAAATGCCATCTTTTATCGTTGTGCTCTGCTAGATGCCAAGGGTGTGTGAGCAGTCGCTGGGGCTGTAACTGGTGTATCCACCAGCATGTCTGCACACACCAACACACCTGCAGCCAAGGAGTCACTATCTACAACCAAAATGTGAGTCTACATCCACAAGGTCGGCTTTGGATTGTGTTGATACATGTTTTAGAGAGATAAAGACATTTTGGAGGCTGCAGTATGTGGTGCTGTTGAATAATATTGCATTAAGGGTTCGTGTTAGACCAGCAGAGAGCCTATCATACAATATTATCAAGATGCTTGAGTCACGATATGATCTTATTGTGATTTCAAACATACTGAGAGGGGGTAGCCCTGACACTGAGCGTTTACTGTGTGATTAGGGAAACCACAGTGTGGAATATCATTTTGCTGACCATGCATCATACTGCTCTGTGCAAAACGCCATCCATAGTCTGTTTGATTTAGTTGTCCCATTTTTACCATACATCTGTTATTTCATAAGTTGCTTCTTTATTTATTTATTATTATTATTATTTGCATACCACCCTCTTTATCCTAATTTTGTCTTCACTTATTTTTTTTCTCATCCTCTCCTTTTCCTCACTTGTTCACTTGCACTATCGTTCCATCGTCAAGTTCAAACCGCCGACCCCCACCATCCCACCACCCACCAGCAGAAATACCACCCCTTCACCTCCTACTGTTCAGGCTACAACAACAACAACAACAACAACAACAACTCAGCCACCACCAACAGAGACACCTACCCCCACCACAGCACCTGTCCCTTCTACATCCACCATAGTGACATCCACAAGCCCTAATGCTGAACCCACCTCCCCCCTTAACCTGAACACAAATCCCCCCTTTGTCGGGACCTTCAGCCGGGCCACTACCACGCACACAGATGTTGCCCCCACAAGCAAGGCAACAACAGAGGGAAGTGGTGGCACGACAAGAGATTCCTCAGAGGATGAAGAGACCTTGAATACCACTGACAAAAGTCCCCATACTACATTACCCAGCAGCACTAGGGGCAAGGTAGAAACAGGCCTGAGATTTTCTGAGCCGTCAGCTGAAGCGTTTGGCCCGTCCTCCGATGTAAGCTCCACCCCCTCCAGCAACGCGTCCCGTTTAACAGACCTGTCCATCAGTGAGACGGGGGAGGTTCCTCCGGCCAGCTCCGAAGACAGCGACTCACGTCTGTGGTCGAGTGAGTGGAGAAGGCCAGCGGGAGAGGAAGACACGGACTCTGTAGCGCCTTCATCTGTCGCCAGTGAAAAGCCGCTCATCGACACACAATCACCCAAAACAGTTATTGAATCAGCAGCAGACTATCAGTCAGATTCTTCCATTGACTCCTATTTTCTGGTGAGTGCAGATGAGATGCCACGCGTGTATGGAGCTAGAACAGTCTCATAATTCACAAATGCACACAGAAATTCACAAATGCACACAGAAATTCACAAATGCACAAAAAAGATTCACAAATGCACACAGAAATTCACAAATGCACACAGAAATTCACAAATGCACAAAAAGATTTACAAATGCACACAGAAATTCACAAATGCACAAAAAGATTTACAAATGCACACAGAAATTCACAAATGCACAAAAAAGATTTACAAAGTGCTTTTCATTTGGAAACCTCCCTGCATTTGTGTGTGAAACTTTTGAGACTCCCCTGACGTGACTCTGATCCACAAATGCGTTTTTTCTAAGGGGAGGTTGTCTGTAGCCAATCAGATGTCTCCCTCCTTTACAGCCAATCACGTGAGTGTCTCCCCTCCTCCGGGGGCGGCGTCATCGGCCGTAGCTTACGGCTCCGCTAACGTTCATCTTTCCTCTGTCCTGTGTACTGCGAAGCCAGTTTAGTGGGTTAGCGAGGTATGTTGAGTCTGTTATAAGTCAGTCAGTCAGGCTGTACTACAAAGGTGGCTCTCTTTTAGATCACCACGGTAACTACCGTGGCACTAAACTGGCTTCGCAGTACACAGGACAGAGGAAAGATGAACGTTAGCGGAGCCGTAAACTACGGCCGATGACGCCGCTGCGTGAATGACTCCTGACACTTAAACCTAACTTGCTTCTGTAATGCCAACTCTAACATGTCAAACTGTATGATGTGTTTGAGGACTAATTTATCTAACTAACCAGCATACGGTAGCACCCGAAATGGTAAACACAGCCGATAAACAACCAAACAAAAAATACAGCTGAATGCAGGAGGAGGGGAGACACTCACGTGATTGGCTGTAAATGAGGGAGACATCTGATTGGCTACAGACAACCTCCCCTTAGAAAAAAGAGGTTTACAAATGAAAAGCACTTTGTAAATCTTTTTTGTGCATTTGTGAATTTCTGTGTGCGTTTGTAAATCTTTTTGTGCATTTGTGAATTTCTGTGTGCATTTGTGAATTTCTGTGTGCATTTGTGAATTTCTGTGTGCATTTGTGAATCTTTTTGTGCATTTGTGAATTTCTGTGTGCATTTGTGAATCTTTTTTGTGCATTTGTGAATTTCTGTGTGCATTTGTGAATCTTTTTTGTGCATTTGTGAATTTCTGTGTGCATTTGTGAATTTCTGTGTGCATTTGTGAATTATGAGACTGTTCTAGCTCCATACGCGTGCAGCTACTTTAGAACTCATAGTGTTGCTCTAGTTTCCACGAGAAAGGCATTTCAATCAAATCCTTGGCATTTGATTGTAGTGTTACGTTTGAACCAAGATCGAACCCAAGTGCAGATGCAGACAAGCTTGATGAAGGTTTGAACCTTGAAAAAGGGTTTGGGGTTCTGCTCTTCATCTCCGACACATAGCGGCCCATCACAGTGAGATAACTCTCTGTTAGAGCTCCAACTATCCGGATCAGTGCTAGACTCTGTGCTTTAGCCAGTTCCACGTCGATGCCTTTCTGTTGTTTTATACAAGTCTGGAATCACATTAGTGCTGAAAAGTGTAGCACGGATCAAGCGTTTTGATTTGGTGAGGGAAGCTCGCAACTACGGAAAAGGGCTGCAAATCTTTAGCATCAATGTCCACACTGCACTTGTTGTGTTCTTGTGTTTTCTGCACCGGTAGAATCGGCTTGTTGGAAGCATCAACGAGAGAGACAACTGTTTTTAACTGACGTTGTTACCTGCTCAGCCGCCCTGCTTCCAGGACGTTGGAGATTTACTGGCAGGGAGGCATTTCCCCATCGCAGCACATGAACACATGCTGCGTTCAAGTGTACACCCATAATCAGTCATCTCAGATGCAAGGACGCAATTAAGAAATTAAAGGCACTTAATCTGCCAGGTGTCACTGGCTGGTCTACCCTGTCCATCTCATTTCTGTTCATCTCACCCAATGATGCTTCCCCTGATCAGACGTTTTCAAATCAACTCCATCCTTGTGTTGCCCTTGTACATGTTTCATTGCTGTGGTCTGTTTTTGTGTTGTTGGTAGTCTAGTTATTGCTTTTTTTTTTGTTTTGTTTAAGGTTAGTTATAAAAGGGATAGCTACTTCCACGTTGGATTTTTGTATTATAATAGAAAATACAACTTTTTTAGAGTATCTAAATCATAGATGCATTTAGTTAGATCATTTTTGTGGCCAGTCTTACAGCCACATCTAGGTTTGGTGGATTGGTGAATGCACAAATTCATTGTACCAACTGTAATGTCAATACAATCTAGGCACTTTATAGTATGACCACAATATTTGTCATTGTAATGGTTAATGGGGTAATGTAATGTAATGTGTCATCAGGAATGTCCGTGTGTGGAGAAAGTGGAGGATTCCTTCCTCCTCCCTGTCAAAGTGGAGAGTAAAGTCACTCTGGTTGGACGACACCTGGACCTGTTTCAGGTAACGGAACCATCCGTCCTTTTAACAGCCCCAGTTCATGGTTATTGTTGTTGTTTTTTTTATATGAGCCTAATTGTCATCTTATGTTTGTTTATTGATCTGGTGGTTGGGCTAAGATGCTAGCGGTAGCTTTCACTTGTTGTCATAACCTTTGATTTTGGGGTGAACTATACCTTTCAAGTCTGTTCACCAGCAATGAGTATGAGAGCAGCTCTGCAAATACATTTCAGTTTATAAAAGTAATAATTAATACTAATAAAAAACGTTATTTTGGTAACACCTTTCTTACAAGACAAGCAGTACAAAGATCGACAGAGAATGTATATAAATCTAGGAGTTTCATACTCATAGAGATGCATACTTCCTGAACTAAAAAGAGCCTTTGCAGTGACACTGTGGTACTGTGACAGTCAAATAAAAATCACCCTGCTGACATGTCCAGACTTTATCATCCTTGTATGTGGTGTGTACATGTAGGATGAGCGTCTTGCCTACGAGTGTGTGCTGGACATTGAGAATCAGTCGGTGGTGGTGGAGGCCTCAGTGCAGTCGGATGCCACGCAGCAATCAGTCTTCTTCATCACCTGCCAACCCCACCAGGTCAGAACCGCTTCAACGCAACGATGGATCTCAGTGTGTTTTTTTTTTATTAAACCCCTAAAAGCATGACTTAATAATCTAGCATCAGAACAGGGCTGTCACCATATCAGATAGCCAGTACTCTATTATCGTGGCCAGAAGAATGGATGAGAATTAATTAATTGCAATATAGAAATATAGAATATAGAAAATTATACTGTATAGAAAAAATTATGCTATCAGTAAAATTAATCTTTAACTTTGTTTATTGCATTTTACTTTCATGATGAATGAATTACACTCATAATCAATTGTGGAGAGCGAGTCTCACCATAAGGATATAGAAGTGTGACCCAAGAGGTGTTGGATTATGTGATATAATCATGTCTAATATTAACCTAATATCATATCTAATTTGAAAACAAACATACTTTACATTTTGGTAAGAAACAAATATTTTTATTGATTCACAAATAAGACATCTTATAGGGGACATCGTTTTTCATAAAAAAAACAATCTTGAATGCGATGATGATAAATCATAAGGTCTACCTTCATTTCTCTGCCATGATAGCGAGCTAGACAGCTTTTTGATATTAATGATGATCCCCATAATGGAAAATCACCACGATCAACATATTGTGATATTTCTTCCTGCCGAGCCGTCAGTGACGGTGTGGACTCCACGGTAGCTCTGAGAGCTTGATGAAGAGTCAGCAGGGGGCGGGGCTTAGCCAATAATCATTTACGAAAGAACATAATGTTGCTATCTTTTATTATTCTATCCTTTATTTCTGCATGGGGACCTTCTGATTTATGATAACCTCATTTAAGATTGATTGTTCTTCCTTTAAAGAAAAATGTGTGTCCTATCTGTGATGCAAATATTTGTCTCTTAACACACTGTAAGGTGAAGTCAGTCCAATATGTTTCCATGCCTTTTTAAGACTTTTGACCATATTTAGAAAATAACATTTTTTTTCATCATTTCCAAATGCCTAATTAATAGCAATAAGCTGTTTGAGAAAACAGTTTGTCAGGCCTTTAAAAACAGGCCTCTATCACAAGTAGTGCTGTTTTCACTGATTCTTATTCCAGTATGCCTACTCTGCCTTGATGGAAGAATACCCAGCCACGATCAACGTGAGGAGAAAAGACAACTTCCTCATTGACAGCGCCGAGGATCTTTACGGTGTGTGTCTGCTACATATTGTATTGTTGTGGACGTAAAATCATTTTTCACACTGACCTCCCCTTCTCTTTCTCTCTCCTTTCAGTGACTCTGTTCAATTGTTCGGTGGGGCGGTCAGACTGCAGCCGGTGTCGTACTGCCGAGCCCAAGTACGGATGTGTTTGGTGCGGCGGTGCTGCCGGCTCTCGCTGCGTGTACCAGGACTCCTGCACCGAGGAGGTCCAACACACCTGTCCGGCTCCCGTCATCGACTTTGTAAGAACTATTTACTCTTCTTTTAGGCACGAAGGAGCATGGAGATGCCAATAAGGAACATTTAGTTTTGATTGGGAAATTAGGAGAAATGTACAGCTACGTAGGAAAAAAAAAACGAGCTGAAAGAGGAAAAAAGTCTTTATAAAGTCGTAGATTTGCTAGTTTATTATAGAGGTCCCAGAGGAAGTAAACGCGTTGCTCGATCAGATGTTTGCCGTTGCTATGACAACAGGTGAAAGCTACCGCTAGCATCTTAGCCCATCAATAAACACCCATAAGATGACAATTTGGCCCAAAAAACAACAATAAACATCAACTGCCGTCACCCTAAGGACCTGTAAAACAATTGGGGGGAAAAGTTTTTCAACTTCATTTTTTTGTCAGGATAATGTTTTTCTTTTCAAGTCATTGTTGTTATAATACTGGCTGACATCGGAATAGCATTCATATTTTCTTCAAGGTGAATTTCAATTTCTCCATCTACTCTAAACACAAAGGTTTGGATTCATGAAACGTCAATTTGTGTGTAAACTGTTCTCAGAGGGAAATGTACTTGTCGTAGCTGCTAACCAAACCTCTGAGCTGGTGTTTATAAGGAATCCACATAAATATTGCTTGTCATTGTCTGTCAAACGCTCACCATTATGCTTCTGTCATTCAAAATCCCTCTTTTTAGCCTTTTGTCATAAATCAACAGAAGAGAGATTTCAGGGGAAAGAAGTGGGAAATGAAGTGCAACAAAGTACATGATAATGTGACATATGTTTGGCCTACTAAACCATACCATCCCATTTTGATGTCACTCTTTTTGTGCTATCTGAGAAATGATCAAGACCGGATACACTGTCATGCTTTTGTTCCCTCCTTGTGTTTCAGTTGGACCCAGTATCCGGTCCTGTAGAGGGCGGGACAGTCGTGACCATTTCAGGCTCCAACCTCGGCCAGAGAGCTGAAGACATTCACAACTCCGTCACAATAGCTGGGGTCCCCTGCAATGTCATCCACAGCAGATATGAAGTCTCCTCAAGGCAAGTCCTTGGTACACCTGAACATAAACTGCTTTGAAGGTTTCCTCGCCTATGAAGTGATGACATTTTGGACCAGCATGGCTGTAAACTGCAACTAGACTGGCTGTGGTGATTGTTCTAGTTGTCATTGTGACGATGGTTTGTCCTGATCTTGTAGGATAGTGTGTGAGACTACAAGCAGTGGAGGAGAGAAGAGCGGCCAGGCCTCAGTCAAAGTGAGGGGGGGAGGACTCGGACTGTCCGCTCAGGGGTTCAGCTTCCAGGTAAATGCCAGTATGTACAGAACAGTGAGCACTTTAGGTTTAAAGATGACTGAAAAACCTACGCCAGCTTCATGACGCCTTATTAAACTGCAGCAGTTGAACATGCTCTCATTTGTGTTCTTATCTTGATGATTCCCACGTCATCCTAAATTGAAATCTCATGCCAGTTCTTCATAATTAGCATAAACACCCCGCCAATGCCCATAAAAGAGCATGAAACTGCAGGGTCGTGTGCAAACACAGCAACACTAAAATAAGATCTGGACCATCTCCTAATAAAATCAGTCATTATAGGAATAGAGCCCAGTGTTGCTGGACTTTATAATGAATGAGTCGAAGATGTGTTTCTGAGCCACGTGTCTCCAGCAGCTCCTACAGTGTCATACAGCTGTAGAATAGCTGAAAACGCAGTAACCAAATATTTTTGCGCACACACGTCGGCACTCAAATGTGTGTAAGTATGCTTTTATATGTTCGTAGAACACATAGGAACATAATGGTGAATGCCAGAATCTTGGTGAAATGTGTGTAAGTGGGGTTCCTCAGAACGCTCAGTGGATGAGGCCCATTGATCAGACTTTGTGCAGCCACAGAAGCCTTTCTCATTTGAGTTAATGTTAACTCAGTGAATAGCTACAGAAACGTGTGCTGCAGCCTGCTTTGGTCCAGCGGGATCCTTTAATAATGCTGAAGTAAGCAAGCATTTCAAAAAGCATGGACATCCCTGGGGCGTCGTCACACCCAGTTCACAAGCAGCAGTTACTTTGAATCCTTGCATGGTTGTGGACCCAAACAGACCCGGCTCAGAGGGGAGCCCCTCTGTGTTTGTACTGAACAGATCCATAAAAGCCTCACATGGAGACGTTGATACAACTGTGATCAAATACAAGAAGCAAGAAGATGCTGATTGGTTGTAATAAGGCTGCACCGATGAATTCATAATGTTACCATTCAAATTCTAAACCAACGTTCTGTTCGAAGCCGGTATTTCTGAAAAAAGTTTTAAATAAAGATCAAGCCACACTAATATTATCAGCATTATACTTATATATATATATATATATATACACACACATATATATATATATATATATATATATATATAGCCCCGTGATAGACAGGTTACCTGTCCAGGGTGTACCCTGCTTAATAACAGCTGGTATCGGCTCCAGCCCCCCGTGACCCTGAATACAGGATAAGCTCTAGACGATGGATGGATGGATGTGTATTTTGTCTGACAGAAGACATGTTATGGAAGGAAAATAGCCAAAAAATAATATTATGAATGGATCAATGAATGAAAAGCAACATCTTGTTCTCCCCTTACTGCCACGTGGCTTCAGTTAATTAGGCGTCACTTGTGCCTCCTTATTGATTAACATACAAGAACAGCTTTAATTAATTAGTCAAAGTGACGAGCACATGCATTGTTATACTAACTGGCTGTGAGGCAACCTTTAACTGTTTCCCAGAATGCCCTGGTGTCTCCTTTATCTTCCCAGTAAATCTCCATCTGAGCGTTATTGATCATCTCCCTTGCTCTCTGGTGTGCATCTTTATCTTGTCCATCACCAGGATCCCATACTGAGTAGCATCTTCCCCCGTAGAGGGCCCAAGGCAGGGGGCTCCTCTCTCACCATCAGAGGCCGGAGACTCAGGACCGGACACCCGAGCGAAGTCAGCGTCCTGATCGGAGGAGTGCCATGTGTGGTGTGAGTGTACTGTTGTTGACTTAAGACTATTTAAATCCAAACGTGAAGCAAACCTTCTCATTGTCTTATCATTTGGGGAAATGAGTCCATGTGTGTCTCTGTTCAGGCTAAACATCCAGGAGGATCAGATCAGCTGCCTGACCAGAGGCAGCAACAGGACAGGAGAACACGGCATCACTGTGCGGTTTGGTGGTACAGAGCGCCACCTACAGGGTCTGCTGTATCATTACACCCCCAACCCTAACATCTCAATGGCTGCTCCGTCTAAAAGCTTCCTCAGGTATTTTTATTCGAGATATTACTGTAGCTAAAAAAGGCTACAAGTCCATGTCTTAGTCTGTCGCTTTGACAGGAAACCTCATTTAGAATGGTGTTCATTCTATTTGTAGGAATACATGTGATGCACTGAGCAAAGCATTTCAAGTTTCAGCAAACATGAAATGAGGACTAAAACGCCCCGTTGATCATATCACAGAAGTGGAGACATAAGAATGGTATGACCGTTTAAATGAGATGTGAATAAAATCAATGTTTCCTCTTCAACCAGTACTGCAGCAACAAGACTTTCTGTTGACTTCATCACTTTGGACTCACAATGGCCCAGCATCAGACCATCATCTCAAAAGAAACAAACTCCTGCACCCTTGATGGTCATTTGGGACATCCTTTGTAAATACCCCCTGTCAGTTTTACATGAAATGCAATTAATCAACTGTTACTGTCTTTGTCCTGCAGTGGAGGACGCATCATCAGAGTTTCTGGACAGAACCTGGATGTGGTCCAGGAGCCGAAGATGAGGGTCACCCTGAGTCCTCCTGATACTCTCCCTCCCAGGAGGAGAAGAAGCACCAAAGGGTGGGGTGAAGGAAGCCTGAACAGGGGCCAGGGTGGTCGGGGTCCACCGAAGAGATGGAGAAGGATCGTCCCAGAGGCAGAATGCCCTGAGGGCACGCTCTGTCATGTCAAACAGGTGTGCTTCATAACGATGTGTTTCTATTCTATCTGAGATTCCTCTCATGTCCTAAAGTGAAGTCTCTTGTCCCTGTGCTGCCCTCCAGTACGAGTCTCGTTGCGCAGTGAACGGCTCCTCTCTCATCTTGTGTCCGACTCCGGCGGTGGGTCCGGAGGCCAGGAGGGCGAGGGTCAAAGTTCATTTCCTGTTGGACAGCCTCCATTTTGACTTCAACACGGTGGGGAATGAAGCCTTCAGCTATGAGCCCAATCCTCTCCTCTATGGGCTGAACCAGAACGACCCCAGCAAACCATACCACCACAAACCCGGCAGCATCATCTCCGTCGAGGTGAACGCCACTGACTTCTCCTCAGAGAATATAGTCCCGGTGTATGAGCTTCAGAAAAGCTTTGACTAGTATCTAGAATCTAGAGCTACTGATCGTTGCCAACACTCTTGACATATTTAGTTAATATTGCAGTTGAACTCATTTTGCAGGGGGAGAACCTGGATCTAGCCATCCACAAGCATGAGGTGGAGGCTCGGATCGGGGCAGGGGTGTGTTCGGTGAAGACCCTTACCCACAACCACCTGTACTGTGAACCGCCGGCTCAGCAGCCCTCAGTCACACCCAGCGAGAAGCAGGACGGCATGAACAGCCTGCCTGAGTTCACCGTGAGTAAACCTTACTGTGAGCCTGGAATGCTTATTTACACTCAGTGTGACCCGACTGATGCCCGGGACTCCCAATGGCACTCACAGCTTCAATCTAGATTACCAAATGAAGCTTTGAATGTCTATTGTGAACTTTTATGATGACAACTCCCCAAAAAATATATTCTTTTATAAATGTAGTTTATTGCGCTGTTTGAAAAAACATTTTTTGAATGCAGTGACAATGTCGTCTTTGAAAGGCTAAACGTCAGAATGTCACATTGCTTCACATTCCTCCTGTTTATTGTGCAAACAAATCTGTGATTGTGCTTCCCAGGTGAAAATGGGGAATCTAAACTTCTCTCTGGGCAAAGTGCAGTATGACAGCCAGGCCCAGTCTACTTTTCCTCTGGAGGCTCAGGTGGGGGTCGGGGTGGGAGCCTCCATATTGGCTCTCATTGTGCTCATCATAGTCCTCATCTACAGGTAAACGTGGACAACACTCTCAGCACAACTGACTTTACCTCAAAACATATGCACATGCTTATATTGAGTGTTAGGGAGTCAAACCGTTCATAATTCCCTCTCTAGTATCTAGTTTATATTACTGTGGAATAAATCCTTCAGATGATTTGATTTATTCAAGTTTTACGAGATTACATTTGAATACACCATCAGGTAATAATTTACCTTTGCTCAATGCTAACTGCTGTGTGACATAAAACAGACTGGCATGGCCGATCAGCGGAGCTTCTCCTTCTTTTGCACACAGTTGCCTAATGGCTTCATTTAGATGTTGTGTCTTCTCATTGTTGTCTTGTCAGGAGAAAGAGCAAACAGGCCATGCGGGACTACAAGAAGGTGCAGATCCAGCTGGAGAACCTGGAGACCAGTGTGAGAGATCGTTGTAAGAAGGAGTTCACAGGTAAAAAATGCAAGGTTGCTTACCTTCTGGAAACATTCAGCTCAACAATGATCCCAACAAAAGTGCACAAACTGAGGCCTTTACCCCCCCCCCCCCCCCCCCCCCCCCCAGATCTGATGACAGAGATGATGGACATGTCCAGTGACTTGATGGGTTCGGGGATTCCCTTCCTGGACTATCGGGTGTATGCTGAGCGCATTTTCTTCCCTGGCCATCAGGAGTCTCCGCTGAGACGAGATCTAGATGTTCCCGAGAGTCGAAGGCAGACTGTGGAGCAAGGGTTGGTTCAGCTGTCCAATCTACTCAACAGTAAACTCTTCCTCACCAAGGTTAGCCAACAGAGTGTGGTTTTTTTACCTCCTTGGAGCAGGTTATGAATAAAGGGGTTTGATTTAAGGGTAAGTTTTAGAAGAAAATTGCACCATGGGAGCAGGGTTTCACATCAATATTCCGAATCTGGGACGATTGATTGGATAGAAACTGTAATATGTTGCTGTTAAAGCTAGACAAGGCTATTTTCTGAACATATTCTGTCATCTCCCCAGTTTATTCACACTCTGGAGGTCCAGCGGACATTCTCCCCGAGGGACCGTGCCTACGTAGCCTCTCTGCTGACTGTCGCCCTGCATGGTAAACTGGAGTACTTCACAGACATCCTGAAAACGCTGCTTAACAATCTGGTGGAGCAGTATGTGGCCAAGAACCCCAAACTGATGCTCAGGAGGTGAGGGTGAAGTCAATATTTGTTCAAGGTATCTGTAGCACAACTGTACTTCCTTCATCCATAAGTTGGTGGCTTCCCGTCTTCCCTCCCCAGAACGGAATCGGTGGTTGAGAAGCTTTTGACGAACTGGATGTCCATCTGTCTGTTTACCTTTCTGAGGGTATGTACTCTAGTAGTTCACACCTGGCCAGAGATCAGTGGAAATGGTATTAAAAGTAATTTGAGAGAATACACACAAAAAACAAACACATGCATATCATAACAAATATATATATATATATATATATATATATATATATATATATATCTTCCATTCAATCCTGTAGTGGTTGGACATTGTGGACCTTGTGTTTTTTCACCTGGCCAGGAATCAGCAGGGGAGTCATTCTACATGCTGTTCAGAGCCATCAAGCACCAGGTGGACAAAGGGCCGGTGGACGCCGTGACGGGGAAAGCCAAGTACACACTGAATGACAACCGGCTGCTGCGAGAGGACGTGGAGTACCACACTCTGGTCAGAACACACACACATACACAACATCAAGTATATGAACAGAGGCAGGATGTTACCAATGTCAAAGGCATGGCCATACAATGCATATTACTTAAAAAAAAAAACCTGGACTCTATCTTCCGGTGTTGTTTAATGACAATGCTGCAGCTGCTGAACCAGCTCTAATGTAAACATAACAGGCAATTCATGTCCACGCAACAGTGTGCCACTTATGGGCTCAGATTGTTACATCAGTGTACAAATACATAAATCAAATTCCTTCCCATTAGCTTTGTGTAGCTCCCGTATGTTAGTACAATCAATGCCACCTGTTCCGTTTTGTTTGTTCTTCATTAATTAGTGATGTGAAATACATCACTAACTTTCTTTGCAAGATGTGCAAGTGTTAATTTTCATACATCAGTTGGGCTTAAACGGAACATAACTTGTCATGTATTACACTCCATTGCTCTCACAGTTTTTTTAGGATTTCAAACTTGAATTGATGAATGAAGGTGATACGATTTACTCAAACCACTAAGGACAACTGCACACACTTGAATACTTCCCCGCTGACTGTAAATCCCCATCACAGTATTACAATATTTCCACTAATAAGCAGCCCTGCTGTTCATCTAGACCCTGAATGTGGTGATGCCTGCTGCTGCTGCCAGCGGAGGTGCTGCTGTGCAGACGGTACCTGCCAAAGTGCTGGACTGTGACACCATCACCCAAGTGAAGGAGAAACTTCTGGAACAAACCTGGAAGGGAACCTCCTTTTCCCAGAGGCCACACATCGACTCGTTACACCTCGGTGAGTCCTGTTGTTTTGCAACACCACGCTTCTCCTTAGTGTCTGACTGTTGTCAGATAGCACACTTCATCACAATAACCGCTGGGCTAGTTTCTTGTCAGGGACAAGCTCCTCCTCCAGGCCCCCTCCACCCACCCTACGTATCCTGAGGGGTCCAACCGTCCTTTACCCTTTTTCCCTACCCAAACCATGACAGACCAGGCCTTTCCACATCTTCTTCAAAAAGGAATAATTCCATAAACATGTCTGTTTCCCTCCAGAGTGGCGTGCAGGTGTTGCAGGTCACCTAATCCTATCAGACGAAGACCTGACATCAGTAGTGCAGGGCTCATGGAAGCGCCTTAATACACTGCAACACTACAAGGTCAGCAGGTCACACCAACACTAACATGCAGCCACACACAAGAGCCATGCTTGTGGCTTGTTTTAATGCAGGGAGTGTGAACGTTGTGATATAACCGTGTCATGCAGGTCCCTGATGGAGCGACCGTTGCCCTCGTCCCCAGGAACACCAAGAATCACCTCCACGATAGCCACGATTACATGCCTGGAGAAAGTGAGTGTCACTTCTACCTTATTTGGGTGCTAACAGGAACTTCTAGTCACCAAAGTGGCATGACTGCAAAGTTTACACTCAATAACCTCTCATCAGTGTTCAGCAGATTTGTTGAGCAGTGCAGGTTGAAGATGGACATTATTGTGACCTCATGATCTGATATAAAACCTGCACTGTGCATTACATGAGACAGGAATATGATGAGAGACTGCCTTAAAATGGGCATGCCAAATGGGTAAGAGAGCTTTTCAGGGTTTTTTTTAGACTTCAGATCAACCTTACATGCAACCCGACTCAACTTGTGCAAATCTAGATTGATATATAAGCACTAAGGAAAAATATGTCACTTGAATTTGGGGTTTCTTTTCAAGGAAAATATGTGTCCAGGTGCTTACTGTGCAACCCCCAGTAAGAAGGAGCTGCTTTGCTAAAGACAACGTTCAATAAATGCATATAGGAGGGAAGATGAGGGAATTGAGGAAAAGCATTTTAGATTACTCTGAAATGTTACTTTTGTATTTTTTAACACTGAACAGCAGACGGCACAACAACATGCAAAGTCTCTAGAAAACCTGAAAAGTTAGGGAGTAGTCAACATGATGTAGATATAGGTACTTTTGAACTTAATATGTTTGATCTGGGGCTGCACGTGGTGTAGTGGGTAGCAAAAAAAACAAACAAACTGGTAGCTTAGCATGTACTGCAGAGTCACTGGTAGTTTAGGTTTTATATGTAGAGTCACTGGTATCTTAGGTTTTATATGTAGAGTCACTGGTATCTTAGGTTTTATATGAAGAGTCACTGGTATCTTAGGTTTTATATGTAGAGTCACTGGTATCTTAGGTTTTATATGTAGAGTCACTGGTAGTTTAGGTTTTATATGTAGAGTCACTGGTATCTTAGGTTTTATATGTAGAGTCACTGGTATCTTAGGTTTTATATGAAGAGTCACTGGTATCTTAGGTTTTATATGTAGAGTCACAGGTATCTTAGGTTTTATATGTAGAGTCACTGGTATCTTAGATTTTATATGTAGAGTCACTGGTAGTTTAGGTTTAAATGTAGAGTTACTGGTAGTTTAGGTTTAAATGTAGAGTTACTGGTAGTTTAGGATTTAATGTAGAGTTACTGGTAGTTTAGGTTTTATATGTAGAGTCACTGGTATCTTAGATTTTATATGTAGAGTCACTGGTAGTTTAGGTTTAAATGTAGAGTTACTGGTAGTTTAGGATTTAATGTAGAGTTACTGGTAGTTTAGGTTTTAATGTAGAGTTACTGGTAGTTTAGGATTTAATGTAGAGTTACTGGTAGTTTAGGTTTTAATGTAGAGTTACTGGTAGTTTAGGATTTAATGTAGACTTACTGGTAGTTTAGGTTTTAATGTAGAGTTACTGGTAGTTTAGGATTTAATGTAGAGTTACTGGTAGTTTAGGTTTTAATGTAGAGTTACTGGTAGTTTAGGATTTAATGTAGAGTTACTGGTAGTTTAGGTTTTAATGTAGAGTTACTGGTAGTTTAGGATTTAATGTAGACTTACTGGTAGTTTAGGTTTTAATGTAGAGTTACTGGTAGTTTAGGATTTAATGTAGAGTTACTGGTAGTTTAGGTTTTAATGTAGAGTTACTGGTAGTTTAGGATTCAATGTAGAGTTACTGGTAGTTTAGGATTCAATGTAGAGTCACTGGATTGTATATTTTTAACAACTTCACCTGAACACACATATCCACATGTATTATGGGTGTGTTGGCAGCTGTATCCAGATGTTCCTACTGTATAAGTGAATGTTAATCCTCCGATAGTAATGTGTAAGCTGAATAGAGTATAAATTACCACTGGAGGTCGCCATTTGACTGTGTAGAATGTCAGTAATAAAACTGCATAGATGTTTTTCTGGTCATTTTCAACTCACCTCAATTTTAACATATATAGCCCAAATTAATAATTCACAAATTTGCCCCAGAGGACTCTGACAACTTTACCACATATCCTCTGTACCTAGACTCTGTCATCAGATAGTGTCACAGGGAACAAAGGAAGAAACCTCGGGGACATACTGAGGAGGGATCCCTCGTCCAGGTTGGACAGATGTTCAATAGATGTCATGTGTGTAACAGCAAAACAATTACAACATAGTCAATTTGCATTAAATGATACATACAATCAGAGCAGTGATGGCAGAAATAATAGTAGAAAATGATTACTCAAAAGAATAAGAGCGGCAGAGGATATACCAGTAATAATAATAAAGCAGAAGAGTAGCATACTATTAGTACTGTACGTTCACAGCCAAAACACTTTAACTTCCTTTCACAACGTTTCAAAACACTGGCGCTCCCCAAAACCAGTGTGGTTGTCAGGTCCCTCACCTCAAACAATTCATGACTTAGTGTATTTTAGCTTGCAACCACATTGACCTCATCCAACCAAAATAAACTCATTCCACTGTTGTTGCCCCTTTGCCAGAGACCCCCATGCTGGATGACGGGGAGGAGGGGGGCGTGAGGCTTTGGCATCTAGTGAAAGCTAGCGAGGAGTCTGAGCTGCCCAAGCACAGGAGAGGGAGTCTGAGAGAGAGGGGCGGTGAAAGGGCCAAGGCTATCCCTGAGATCTACCTCACACGGCTGCTCTCCATGAAGGTAACACTGATCTAAATGGGATCCATCATATTTGGTTTTGAGTTATGCCCACTTTCTTTTTTAGGTGAAATGATCCAAAAACTGTGTTGCAAATTAACTTTAGTCAGCAAAGAAGACAGCCATGAACAAAGTGTTGAGTTGGAGATGCTCCAGCAGAGGAGCTTAGTGAGAGCAGATTAGGACATTGAGCGTCACATCTGTGGTTAGATCTGGTTTATTTACTTCTGTCGTCTCCATCTCAGGGCACGCTGCAGAAGTTTGTGGATGATTTATTCACCGCCATCCTCAGCACCAGTCGTCCCGTACCTCTGGCTGTCAAATACTTTTTCGACTTGTTGGATGAGCAGGCTCTGCAGCACAACATCCTTGACCCTGAGACCATCCACATCTGGAAAACTAACAGGTACCTTGGCCAGCAGCAGCTTACTCAAAGTGTGTGGGTGTTGAGAGGCAGGGCAGGGAGCCAGAAGTGGTAACACTTCAGGGGGAATATCCTCCAAAAGTTTAAGAACCTCTTGTGTCAGTAAAGCCTCCTCTCTCCACAATGACCTGACGATGCATTAGAACTGCCAGAGCTCTATCAGTACTATTTTTTTTTACTTTCTGTATCAGAAATATATCTGAAGTGGTTCCTACAAATATCACCAGAGCTTATGAATCCATTTAACAAAAGGTCATTTAAAGAGAAGTTAAACCCTGAAACCATTTTCCAGCTGAAAACAAATGCCTGTGGTATTTAGTGGTGTCGTTAATGGATTCACATCCAAATCTTGACATTTAAGTGCAAACTATTTGAATTCTACTCGTTACTGTAATATGCATGTGACTGCCCTCTATTGGTTGAAACCTGACAATTGCTATTTGCTGTTGTGCTGATTTGGAGTCAGGTGACAGAAATGGTAAAGTCAGTGGTGCTAATGAAGTGACTGCAGTGTAATTAAAGGAACAGTTCTTTTCTGAAAGGTAAGAACACAAAGAGCGGTATATGTTGCCGTTGTTAACTAAATTAGACAACAGCAACATATGATTGAATTTGAAAGTCCTAACACCACCGGGAGCAAGCATACAGCACAACAGTGGTGAGAACAAACTGCCTTAACACATTTAACTTTAACAGACCAGGCTCCGTCTGCTTTTAGTGTTGGTAATATTAGCAGCAGCAGTAGTAATATTAATAGTGGTGGTCCATGATGGCAGGCGCAGCCACATGTAGATGGTTCTATCTCCAACATTTCACTGTAAAATGTGGAGGTATTTTCTCCATATAATAAAGGATTAAAACTACTTTGTGACCGTTTGTGTTGGGAGTCTGTGCTCACAAGAAGTATATTATTTTCATAGATTTGTCTCATTTTTCTTTTTGTCATTTTTCCTTCAGACCAATGCGTGATGGTAAATAATGCTTGGTCATTACACTTCTTTTCAAGATGAATTGTGGGATACTTTGAGTCCACTTTTTTTCTATACATTTGGATGAACATGGAGAACCCACTATATAGTTCATTATATAGGGAATAGTAAGTCATTTCTTGCACAGCCGTCGTTTTTATGTCTGTACCGTCGACCTATGAGGCTCAGGGCCAAAACGCTGGCACTACCAAACATATTGGCATGGAAAACCCTGCCATTAGAAATTGGCTAGAGAACCTGATGTTAAAAAAGTCAGGCAGACTGTAAAATGTAGATGTGCCAATTTACCTGCCCACTTCGATTACTTTTGTACATCAGTTACTCACACAGCATGAGCTCTCTTCCATCCTGAAGAGAACTTATTTTAACAAGCCTTTACACTGAGCAAAGTATCAAAAACAGTGATGGTGGCAGGATGGGTCAAGGACTCTCAGGTGACCCATCAAACACCCATTTGTTTGGGGGGGATATGTGTGAATGGTGAGTTTGTAGACATTAAGTGAGTGGTCAAATATTTATGAATGCACGTCCACAATCAGTGTATCCACTTTCTTGCCTGGCCAAACAGTTTACCGCTGCGGTTCTGGATCAATATCCTGAAGAACCCGCAGTTCATCTTTGATGTGCAGACCTCAGACCATGTGGATGCTGTGTTGTCCGTCATTGCCCAGACCTTCATGGATTCTTGCACCATTGCTGACCATAAACTGGGACGGGTGAGCTAATGACTTTAAGGCACTGCCAGTGTTTTTGGAGCGTATCATTCTATACCACTGTGGCTCTGTTTTTCATGCCTCTGCAAATGTCTCTCTGCACAGGACTCTCCTATCAACAAGTTGCTGTACGCCAGAGACATCCCGCGCTACAAACAGATGGTGGAGAGGTAAGAATATGGCAGCAGGTTGTCTCACTGACCCCAGGCATAAAAAGCATTCTGGAGCAGAGAGGTGAGAGAGAGGCCTCGGACAATCTGTCAGTAGCAGATGGGTGGTTATGGACATGGGTGGTCTGACAGCAGACTGCTACACTTACCACTGTCTGCTGTGCATTAAACCCTGCAGATTATACTGGTGATATATTAAAGCTTTCCTTAGCGAGATTTGTCTGTCTCAAAAATGCTTTTTTTCAAGACTATTAGTTTTATCAAAATAACAAAGAATCTACACTCTTTCCCTTCACATACCACCACACTGATATCCGATAGATTCAAGCTCCATTCCCATACAGTATGTGTGCAGGATAACAGTGTTTCATCTTTGCAATACTTGCTTAAAGTTAGGCTTTAAATTAAAGGAGACATGCCAATTTCAAATTTGTTTTATGGGCTTTTACGAAAACACATGTCCATGCTTCAAAAAACATTTGATTTTTCTGATACTGTTTCAATATACCTGTATTCTTTCTTTGCTCCAAGTGATGCGTTTGTGTCTGGTTAGCCAGAGCAGGGACCAATCAACATCCTCTGAGGAGCTACTGACAGCTATGGGGGTTAGGCTTAAGTGTGTGTGACGACAGAGGGATACGACTGTTAGTTTTGAACGACGTGAAATGTGCGCAACGTTGTGTCACTAAAGCCTATCAGCGTTGACATTCTCCTCCTGTCATCATTGATGTCCTGACATCGCTGAATCCACTTTAGAGGAAGCAAATATTGTATCCGCTTGTGTTCACCTAGAGCGCTACGCAGGGGCAGACTGGCCATGTGGCATACCGGGCATTTTTCCAGGCGGCTGACACTTTTTTTTTGTCCGGACCCATGAACTGGCCCATAAAAGTGGTAGGCCTAGTTCGACGGACCTTTTTTTTTTTTAATTGACACTGGGCTGGCCAAAAAAACTTTAGTCAAAGAGAGAGAGAGAGAGAGAGAGAGAGAGAGATGGGATGAGATTGCAGAAAAGGCCGGTGATTAGATTTGAATCCGGGGCCGCTGCGGTGAGGACTCCACCAGACCTGCTATCTGTGATCTTACATGGTGGGCCAGTCTGGGCCAAAATGCCAGGGCCAGATTTGGGTCCAAATCCGTCCCTGGTTCTACAGTAGTACCTCATATTAGTACAAAGACCAGGCTAGTATGGTAGTTAGCGTGACAATTTTACTGCATTGGGCTGAAATGATCAAACCTCGCAAGAGTTAGGCGAAGGGTCACTTCATGATTGGTGTGAACGCAAAGCTGCCACCGCCCCCTGCTAGGCTAGGTTTCTCATTAAGTAAAGCAGAATTAGCAAGCGCCTCAACTAGCCAGCTTCCTGCTAGTAAGGTAGCTCACTTGCTAATGCTTTGCACTTGTTACAGAAACTTAGCTGGACAAAGGTCATCCATCTGACAATATCAATGCTCTGTTCTATGGTGTGATAAGAGTTTGTGGATGAAGCTTGAAGTTGTTAAATGTAACTCATTCATTCTGTCTTTCTATGCTTCGTTACTGTAAAATCTCACCGTGACTTGCCGTAGGTGGGTTTATATAAGTGACCCGCTACAATGGTCGCAGGGGGCCGCCGCTCTGACCATCCTGACATGTTGATTTGAATAGGAATGTCCGTTCTCCTCGGCATGTTCTCTGTGCATGTTCTCTCCTTTTAAGACCTTTTTATGAATCAAAGTGACAGCATGAGGAATCTGATTTATCATGTCTGTTATGCCCTATTTATGCTATATGATTGTTTTTCTTTACTCTTATAACTTTTAGTAACTTTGGTTTCTTTTGGATGTGTGTTTGATGTCAGTGTTCTTGTGTTTCTGTATCTTATATGGTAACACCAAGGACCACGTTGGAAAAAAGTGTCATCACTTTAACATGTTCTCCTTTATGGATTATGTTTCTGTCTCTTAAATCCCAAATAAAATCAATCAATGAATCAATCAAGTGCAGGCTGCGGTCAGGATGAGCTGACGGTGCTATAAAATGGTTCCAGGAGGGGCACCATTGAGGGATCATATATCACATATCATGAATCTGTTTGATTTTTGTATAAATCACTCCTCTCTCCAGGTACTACGCAGACATCCGTCAGACGATCTCCGCCAGTGACCAGGAGATGAACTCAGCTCTAGCAGAACTCTCTCGTGTATGTTACTCACTCTTGTTTTCCTATTTTGAAAGAATCACTTTTTTAAGGCAATGTTGAACACATAAATCATTTCAGGTCCTGGGTTGCTTCATAACGAGATGAATGTGGTGTTTGAAATGAAATATCTTTTAACATATATATGATATATATATATATATATATATATATATATATATATATATATATATATATAATAGATTTTTAACAGCCTGAAGTTTCTTCCCCTCTCCATTTTACTCCACAAAACAGAATTATGCTGCTGAGGTCAACTGCCTTGTGGCTTTACATGAGCTGTACAAGTACATCAACAAATACTATGATCAAGTGAGTATAAAGCATGTACAAAAACACAACTTTTGGGTTGTACAGCATATTCTGCTGTGGATTGGATGCATCTCAACTGGATGTTCAAATTATTGAAAGTGTGTCTGCAAGAGTTGAAAATACAGTACCACAGCAGGTGAATATTAATTTTCATTCATTAATATTCTCCTACCACCGCACCCGACAATACCACGATAACGGCGGTTCATTTCCCTCTCGTTTTTTTGAACGAGTCCTTGAATTCAGACATCAAATGTTGAAAAAAGCTTTTCGGTTCTAGTTGGTGACTGCCCTTTTCTTTCAGCCGAAACTGCCACAATGGCAGATTGTGTAAAATAACTAATTCAGGCCCGGGGTCTCATTGTTTGTTTGTTTGAAATGTGTTATTTAGGATTAACCCCTTGAGATCTATCATCTCATTTTTGAGGGGGTCCCAACATATAAGACAATCACTACATAGTAACAGAGAAATGACAGAAAAACTAAATAATAATCATATATTTAACAGAACAAAAAAAAGGACAAACCATATCCATTATAAACACATTACAACCACGAGGTGGCATACACAAGAGGGACCTGTTCTGTATCTGCCCTGCATAGTTACAGTTGCTAACTAGAATTGGACAATTGCTGTTCAAGGGAGGGGTCTAACAAACAGTTAATTACATTAATGTCGCTTAAATCTCCTCCTATGGAGGAAATCAATCTTAAGAAGTCAACTTGTAATGATTTCCTTCTTGTGTCAGATTATCACAGCCCTGGAGGAGGACTCCACAGCCCAGAAGATGCAGCTGGGTTACAGGCTCCAACAGATTGCTGCCGCTGTAGAAAACAAAGTCACAGACCTATGACCCGAAGGATGGAGTAGGTTTTTTCCCCTTTAACCGTGACAGGAGGACAATGATGGGACAAGGTTTTGTCTCCTGGAGAAAGTCACGAAGGAACGTCCTGGTACTACTGTTGTCTTGCTGGCATTTTTAAAAGACTGATTTTAGTGAGAGGAGGAAATATGTGAGCAGGATCACTGACACTGGCCATGTTTCCATTCCTTTACCCAGGAGGTACTGTAAGACTACCATGACATTTCTGCAGGTCCTTACACTGGGAGGAAAGAGAAACTGCTGAGTGAAGAACAAGAAGGACATCTTAAATGAAGCACAGAAAGAATTTCTGCTGTACCATGGCTTGATAGGGTTTCCCATGTTGCATTCAAACTAAGGGGAGACATTATCTGAAAAGAGCTTTTCCTCCAACTCTACATGTCTCAGTGAACCTGAAGGTTTTCCTGACATAATGCACTGAACAGTCCTGCGAGTTTTTAGCTACATTTATCTGTTTTTGCCGAGGAACGAACACTCGAAGTGCACCGGACGAAGAAGCTGTGTTTGAGGAGGATAAGGGAAAAAGGAGGATTTTAATATGAACAGCTGTGGATCTTTCTACCACGCTGTGTCAAAGTCTTACATAAAGGACAGGTGGATAATGGCAAACATTGTGGAGGCCTAAGCAACTGCCTATGTCATTTAAAGGATGTTTTTGCTTTTAGCTTCCTTAAATCCTTCTACCGAGTCTTACACTTTGGCGTTTAATTAGCTCTTATTGGACAGCTTGTTGTCCCATGTAAAGTTTTTCAGGATTTAGTTTTTTTTAAGCTTCACATCAGCCAGTTGTCCTTTGACCACCATTTTTAGATGCTACCTGTAGTTTGAACTGTAAACCAGTGTTTTGTAAGTGTTGATTTCTTCTTTGAGGACACAGTACATGAATACTCTCAACCTTCTTCTCACAACGACTTACTGCTTCTTTTCTAAGCCACAGGTTTAAAGATTTTGTAAACAATTGTTTTTCAATATATTATCCTTGACAATTTGGCAGAGGTACTCATTAATTCATCCGTCCTTAAAAGAAAAGAACATTAAGCACATAGAGGCAAAATCCATAACTGTTCTGTTGTAATCTGTACTAATATACTGACAAAACAATCTTATCACTTATGAAAGACCAAACCTGACTTATTGGAAATAAATGCACAAATGTATGAATAATGCATGAAGGAATTGATGGAATGTTAATGTTTTACTACTACGTCAGTATTAATATCCCTTCCCCATTTTCCTATATATATGTGCTATATGAAATATATATACACTCACCTGCCACTTTATTAGGTACACCTGTCCAACTGCTTGTTAACGCAAATTTCTAATCAGCCAATCACATGGCAGCAACTTAATGCATTTAGGCATGCAGCCATGGTCAAGACGATCTGCTGCAGTTCAAACCGAGCATCAGAATGGGGAAGAAAGGTGATTTAAGTGACTTTGAACGTGGCATGGTTGTTGGTGCCAGACGGACTGGTCTGAGTATTTCAGAAACTGCTGATCTACCGGGATTTTCACGCACAACCATCTCTAGGGTTTACAGAGAATGGTCTGAAAAAGAGAAAATATCCAGTGAGCGGCAGTTCTGTGAGAGCAAATACCTTGTTGATGCCAGAGGTCAGAGGAGAATGGCCTCGAGCTTATAGAAAGGCAACAGTAACTCAAATAACCACTCGTTACAACCAAGGTATGCAGAAGAGCATCTCGAACCTTAAGGGGCTATAGCAGTAGAAGACCACACTGGGTGCCACTCCTGTCAGCTAAGAACAGGAAACTGAGGCTACAATTCGCACAGGCTCACCAAAATTGGACAATAGAAGATTGGAAAAACGTTGCCTGGTCTGATGAGTCTCGATTTCTGCTGCGACATTCGGATGGTAGGGTCAGAATTTGGCGTCAACAACATGAAAGCATGGATCCATCCTGCCTTGTATCAACGGTTCAGGCTGGTGGTGGTGGTGTAATGGTGTGGTGGATATTTTCTTGGCACACTTTGGGCCCAATAGTACCAATTGAGCATCGTGTCAACACCACAGCCTACCTGAGTATTGTTGCCGACCATGTCCATCCCTTTATGACCACAGTGTACCCATCTTCTGATGGCTACTTCCAGCAGGATAATGTGCCATGTCATAAAGTGAATCATCTCAGACTGGTTTCTTGAACATGACAATGAGTTCATTGTACTCAAATGGCCTCCACAGTCACCAGATCTCGATCCAATAGAGCACCTTTGGGATGTGGTGGAACGGGAGATTCGTATCATGGATGTGCAGCCGACAAATCTGCAGCAACTGCGTGATGCTATCATGTCAATATGGACCAAACTCTCTGAGGAATTTTTCCAGTACCTTGTTGAATCTATGCCACGAAGGATTAAGGCAGTTCTGAAGGCAAAAGGGGGTCCAACCCAGTACTAGCAAGGTGTACCTAATAAAGTGGCCGGTGAGTGTATATATGCCTTTTTTTAATTCAGAGTTGATCTTCAATATTTCTGAGATGTTTTGGCTATTGCCTTAACCTTTGCTTTGAGATTTCAACACAGCCATTGTCCAAAAGCTTTGTTATATTTCCCCACTTAAATACACCAAAGTCCCATTTGGCAATTGAAACTTAGTCTAGCAATTACTAATAAGACCCTGCAATATGTTGGACTTTTCCATGTGAAAGGAATCAAGGGATCTGCTGCCTCCATTGAGTAGTTGTTAAAGCAGGATTGCCGCTAGTTATGAATTCAACATTCCATGTTGACAGAATGGGCCCATTGCTCATTGTTTCCATCCCATTGAAAATCCAATAAGATTTCCAATTTCAGACACCGAAAAAGAATCCTTCCGAGAGTCAATTTTCCAGCCGCCCATAACCTGGAAAAAAAATAGAAATATTAAAATCCCCAAAATGTATCCAAATATTATCTACACAACAAACATGTCTAATTATTCAGCAAAATAACTCCATGACCCGCCATACCCGCCTCTGATTGGCTTGTACTGATCTTCTTACCTTAAATCTAACTAATCTCACTCCCTGTGCCTCAACTAAACCAAAGTGGTGGGACAGACCTTCACACTGCACCTTAGGAAAAAATTGTGAAGGTTCGATGACATCATTCTGCATAATGATTAGCCATGTTCTTCTGTTGCAGGGAGAGCATGTGTTTTCAGAATAACAGGTGTATGTTTTCAGGATGACGGGCTTTTGTGAATATTTGGTCCCATTGGATATTTTTCAAGTTAGGCTATTTCAGGTTTGGGAATAACGGGCTACTAGAATCTTCTACAGAATGACTGTAATACTGATTTTGGATTATGCCGAAGCAGAGTTGCACTTCTTTATCTTTTATAAAATTCTACCCTTTTCTCAAGACTTAAATAAACACTATAATTAATAACTATAATAGTTCCACATTGCTCTGTGATGCCACATGTGAAAGTCTTTTACTAGTCGTTTTCCAATTTAATTTATTTTGTATTTATTATTGTTGGTTATTATTTTTGACATATGAAATAATAGCGGTTATGACCCCTTTTAGACAGATTTTTTCGGCATAATGGCGGGCGAGCAAAATATGGCGCGAACCAGAGCGTTTAGCGGTGTCTGTGTTTAGATAGAACCCCATAGTTGTGGAACGACTGAGACGTCTCACAGTGCAGCCGCCGTCTCTTCTGTGGACTCATCAGCTGTGTGACGTATTCAAAACCACGACGAAAGGTGAACTTTTGCTTGTCCCACATATTTACACGACTCTTCAACAAGTGAAGTTGCTGCATCATAAACATGTGGATGTGTATAACAGCGATCTCGTACGAGCAACTAACGGTGTTTTATCTTCTTCGGATCTACGCTTTGAGCTCCTTAAATCCGCTGGCGGCGCGTTGCCCTGGTAATGCGTCTTCACTACGTTTCCACCTTGGGTGCTCGGAGCATTTAGGTAGATTGCCTCGTCTCACCTCTGATGCGGCTCTGTGACGACCTCCGTTGGCGTCTCAGAGGCGTAATATTCTGTTACGCCTTTCCGCCTCGGCGAGCGTTTAGACTGACAACGGTTGGTATAACTGCGGAATACTCCCGCAACGAAAAGGCTGTGTGAAAGGGGCTAAATACTACATTGGATTATTTTAAGAGAAAGCAAGAACTTTTTACAGCCTTTTTAAATCTTTATTGTTTGTTACTTTTTGGTTGTTAACGTTGCAAGCAATTACATTCAAAAAGTCTTTTCCCATTACTGTTGTTTGTGGCTTACTTGTGTATGCAAAGCTCAGTTCTGATGTTTTCCCATTTTCCTGAAGATACATACTGCTCTACGTAATCCTGAATTTAGTGTTCTCTTACTAATTGATAGGATGAACCTAACAACAATTTCATGTGATGCAATAAAGTGGTCCCGATGTCAATGAATGTCTGAAATTATTTTTTATTAATTAATGCAGTGGAAAGTGTTGACGGTAGCTTGTCCTTTTTCGTTAGTCCACTGTTGGTCCACTTCCTTTTGACCAACTTATTTTCAGTGTCACACTCCACAATATATTTCATATTCAGATACTGCTCTACCTCCAACCTCACTGTCTTCACTTCACGTCTCCAACCACGTATTCATATCCTTCTCTCTCGCACCCTATCCCGTCACCAGATACTGTACCTGTCTCTCTCCCTTCTCTTTGGCCTCATCTGTTTTAACAGCCCTCCCTTCATCAGACTTTCTCAGTCTAGCATCCCAAATCTGCCACAGAAAAGTGATTGGATGTGTTTCAATAAAGTAAATTCAACTCTTTGATCGTTTTACTCCAACACAATTTCATCACATTAGTCCAACACAATTCAATCCTTTTAACACTTGTTCACTTAATTATAACGCAAATTAGTCACATAAATGTAATAGTTTGATTACATTTAAATATGTAAATATGTATTTTAATTGACATACAAGAAAATAAAGAAAATTAAATACAACTGAAATTACTAATTTCCTTGTTGTCCAACACTTGATTGATTTTTCTTGATCATGTGAATATAAAAGGGCATGTTAGTCCAAAGTTACCAGCTAAATTAGGCTGTTGCTATGGCCTGGTCAAACAGATGGCCCTGCCAAACCCAGCCTTGATCCTGTCTAAACTCTTCTCCGTGGACTTGCCTGTCACCACATTTAGAGATGCCGTTGACAGTATTCGGTCTAATAACAAGGCGGTCTACTACCACCAGAAGTTCCTCCGTGTTCCTGACCTAACGGAGTGCCAGGAAGGGGATTACCTCTGCTACTACGAGGCTGAGATGCAGTGGAGGAGAGACTACAAAAATGTTTGTTGACCCTTGACATTTTTAGCGTATTCTAGTCCTGCTCAATGTGTTAAGTGTCCTGAGATGACTTCTGTTGTGATTTGACACTATAAATAAAATTGAATTGAATTGGTCACATTCTGGCGTTGTCGGCAGGATGCATTGGCGCTTCAATTGGTTGTGTTGTCTTTCTGTTTTTTTTCTTTGAAAAAAACAATGCAGTGTGCACATCGAGGGACCTGCTGGATATTTGAGCTGACTTTCCTTGGCTTCATCCCTGCTCAGCTTAAGTGCTGCATAGATTGTGCATATACTCAGCCATGGTCAACAAGCTCCAATTATTAAAGGACTTAATGTCTAGTACTGGTTGCTAATACAATAGAAACTAATTGAAGATACTGGGTTTAGGAATTCTGTGAGTAGAGCTAGTTGTAACATTTAGTGTTGTCTAGATAGCTTGTTGTTTAAATTCTTGTAAAGCTGATGTTACTGAGTGGGCAATTACCTAGTTTGAGCCAGCTCAGCTGTAGTGAATAGCCTTGATTGGAGGGAGGGGCCTCATTTACATTTAGGTCATTTAGCAGACGCTTTTGTCCAAAGCGACTTACAATAAGTACATTTGTCAAAAGAAGGAAACAAAGAAACCACAACGAATCATTGCTGATAATAGAAGAAGTGTTAGGTCCTCGTCTGAGTAAAGTAGTACTTCAAGAGCAACAGTGCTATGATCAGAGTGCTATAGGTAAGGGTTTTCTTTTTTTGGGGGGGCGGGGGGTGTTAGTGGGTCATGTAGAGTCGAGGTGAAGTCTGAACAGTCTTGAGCCTTTTTCGGAAGATGGCAAATGACTCTGCTGTCCTGACATTGGTCGGGAGTTCGTTCCACCACTGAGGCGCCAGAACAGAGAAGAGTCTGGACTTTGCTGAGCGACATTTGTTTGATTTCAGTGATGGTGGTACCAGCCGGCCAGCTGAAGCAGAGGAGCGAAGTGCTCGCTACGGGGCATGAGGTTTGACCAGTGTTTGAAGGTAGACAGGTGCCGTTCCATTGATGGCCATGAAGGCCAGTGCCATCGTCTTGAATTGGATACGGGCTGCAACAGGGAGCCAGTGGAGGTCACAGAGGAGGGGGGTCACATGGGAGAATTTGGGTAGATTGAAGACAAGGCGTGCTGCAGCGTTCTGGATACGCTGTAATGGTTTAATCGCAGAGGCCGGGAGTCCAGCCAGGAGAGAGTTGCAGTAGTCAAGGTGGGAGATGACCAGTGCTTGGACCAAGAGTTGCATTTCATCCTTTGTGAGGAAGGTCCGAATCCTGCGGATATTGTAGAGGGCAAATCTACAGGATCGGGCCACAGCAGTGATGTTGGGGGTGCAGGATAGTTGGTCATCAAGGATTACACCCAGGTTCCTCGCAGTTGACGACGGCAATACTGTGATGCCCTCGACAGTGACCGACAGGTCCATGCGAGGGCAGTCTTTCCCTGGGATGAAGAGGAGTTCGGTTTTATTCAGGTTAAGCTTGAGGTGATGTGCAGTTGTCCAGACAGAGATGTCAGCCGGACAGCCCGAGATGCGAGTTGCAATGTGAGTGTCAGAGGACGGGGGAAAAGAGAGGAACAGCTGGGTGTCAACTGCGTAGCAATGGTAGGAGAATCCATGCGATGTGATAACAGAACCTAGTGATCTGGTGTATAGTGAGAACAGAAGCGGTCCTAATAGGACTAATACCTAATAGTCCTAAGCCCCAGTCTGCGCATGAGGTAAACCGAGCACTTAAGAGCTTGTCACTACAGCGTCAGCTGCAGCGTCAGGACAGCCGAACGAACAAAGGCAGTTGAACAAAGACAAGGGAGTCAATCTGTGGGAGTCAAGACAGCTGGACAAATACAAGGGAGTCTATCTGCGGGAGTCCAGAGAGGAAGTACATTGAGGTAGGCACAACATCTCAACAACTCTGGACCACCTACCCCGATCTGCACTTGAATTCCACGCCATCTCTGTCACACTTCCTTTCAAGCTCAACATCATAGTGATATATCGCCCACCCGGTCCTCTCTGTGACTTTTTAGATGAGATGGATGCCCTCCTGAGCTGCTCCCCTGATGATGGCACACCACTCGTCGTCCTCTGTGACTTCAACATCCACCCGGGAAAGCTGTATTCATCTGAATTCATTGACTTCTTTTCCGCATTTGACCTTACACTCTCCCCCTCTCCACCAACTCACCGGGCCGGGAACCAACTTGACCATGTCTTCACAAGATCCTGTGACATCTCAGCACTCTCTGTTACCCCGCTCATGTGTCCGACCACCACTTTGTGACTTTCTCCCTCTCATGAAGCCCACCAAATCCCACCCTCTCAAACTGTCACCAGCTGCCGCAACCTGAAATCCCTCACTCCCTCCGCTCTCTCCTCAACTGTTATCTCCTCGCTACCATCCACAAAACAATTCTCCTTAATGCCTACTGAGCAAGCCTCCTCCATCCTGATGTCCTCACTCTCCTCTTCTTTGGACACTCTCTGTCCCCCAATCTCACGACCTGCGCGATCATCTCCCTTCCCTCCCTGGCTGTCCAAACCTCTGCGAACCAACAGATCACTGTTGCGAGCGTCAGAGAGAAAATGGAAGAAATCGGGCCAGCACAAGGACCTTGCTCACTACCACCACCTCCTCTCTGACTTCACCTCAACTGTTTTGGCAGCTAAATCTGCCTTCTACCTGGCAAAGATCACCTCTTCCGCCTCCAACCCCAGGAAACTCTTCTCCATGTTCTCCTCCCTCCTCACCCCTCCCCCCCCTTCCTCCCTTACTGCCGATGATTTGGCAACTTACTTTACCAAGAAAGTAAATGACATCAGCTCCTCATTCACGCCTATTCCCTCCCAGAAAACATCTCCACTAACTCTCAACTCTGATGGTCTTACCAGCTTTAGCCCCCTCACCTCTGAAGACGTTCACGCACTTGTTACATCTTACCGTGCCACCACCTGCTCCCTTGACCTGATTCCCTCCTCTCTTCTCCAAGACATTTCACACGACATCTTGCCATTCCTCACCACCCTGATCAACTCCTCCCTCACCTCAGGTGTCATTCCAGTGGATTTTAAGACAGCTACAGTGAAGCCCCTTTAAAAAACCCACCCTAGACGCTACTGACATCCAAAGCTACAGACCTGTATCTCTTCTTTCATTCCTCTCTAAAACCTTGGAACGTGCCGCCTACAACCAACTGTCATCCTATCTCTCGCGGAACAACCTCCTTGACCCTAATCAATCAGGATTCAGGACTGCTCACTCCACGAGACGGCCACGAGACGGCCCTCCTCACAGTGACTGAGTCCCTGCGAGACGCCAGAGCCTCATCCCACTCCTCTGTTCTCATTCCCCTCGACCTATCTGCTGCATTCGACACAGTCAACCACCAGATCCTCCTCTCCACCCAGGCTCGAACTTGGCATCACTGACTCTGCTCTAACCTGGTTCACATCATACCTGACAAATCACACCTTTCAGGTCACATGGAATGGCTCTATGTCCAAACCCTGTTCTTTGGACACGGGTGTTTTTAAAAAACCTCAAATGAGAACTAATATTAAACACCCATGTATTTCTGTCAGAGGTGTTAACCTGTGGAATAACTGTGATGATGAAATAAGAATGTGTAGTTCGATTTCCTCTTTCAAAAATATGTTTAAAACCAAAGTACTAAAAGAATATATACATTTGTTGTGAAAGTAAATGCTTGTTTGATCTAAATCCTTATGGTATAAGTCAGACCATGTAGTCTAAAAGTTGTCTTGTTGAATTTCTTTTCTCATTCATTTTAGTAAAAAGGGTAGGCATAATAAGCATGAGCTTTAGCCTACACCTTTTCGATTAGCACTCCTCATTGTATTATGTATTTGTGTATATTAAGTAAATTCCATCTGTTGAGAAGGGGGGGGGGGGGGATGAAATGCTAATCAAATAAACTGAACTGAACTGAACTGACCTTTACCAGTGCTGTAGATCTGGAATCTGTTACTTTAAGTTTAGATGCTAATGACTAACGTATAATATAACAGATGAGAAAAGGACAGGATTGGGTGCCAAATAAATTAAAAAAAATAAGCTCCTCAGCTGACCTTTGTCTTCATGACTTTATTGTGATATTTTATATCTTGTCGGAAGAGGGGCATCCCATTCTCAAGCCAGGTTTAGAAAACTGTGGCTTGCAGCCCAAAGGTCAAACACCCCTTGACACAGCAGCTGTCATTCTCTCTCCTCCCTCAGCCTCATGCAATGCTTGTCTCATGCATTAGCCCGTCTGATCTCTGTTATGTCTTCCCCACAGGAGCAGACAAAGAGAAGTGGAGGCAGAGAGACACAGAGACCGTCAGACCAGGAGAGAGTGAAGGACATAAATGACTCAGTGAAGCAGGTAGGCTTGACAGGCTGGGGATTTCCATGTTTAGACCCTGCTGACTTGTGTTGCACCCCCAACCCCACCCCCACCTCTCAGCTGCTCAAATGTTTTCAAGTGGTGCAAGATTGAAGGTGCTGCAGTTTAACTTGCTATTGCTATTGTATCTGTATCGCTCCCTGCTTTATGCCAAAGGTTTGACCTCTGCAGGCTGCAGATCACCAACACGTTTCAATTCAAGACACCGGAGCTTTGATTGCTCCACTGGCTGCAGTGTCTGCAGTCTGCATCTGCTGAACCATGCATAGGAGTCCCTGCTCCATGAATGTAGCTGCTCAGCAGAATCTCACGTAAGTACAGGACTTCCTTTATCTGGGATGCTGTTGAAAAAGATTACTCACTGAACTGGAAACACTGGAAGGAACTGTAATTTAACTGCAGACAGCTTGTGCACCTGAAACACAACTCATCAAAATGCAGCTTGATTGATAAACTTTTCCCCTATGGCCACAGCAATGCAGTGTGGACCAGTTAAGTTAGTAAAGTAGCAAAAAAAGCATGCCGGCAGTAGGTTATTGTAGACATCACAGAGGTGACCTAAAGCTGCAGCTGTTAACTTGAATAAAAATAACTGTTGTTAAATTTTCTCAAATCGTCCCTCTATCCTGACAGAAGTACAGGCAACCAGGTTACTCCTTCTCCTTTTAGTGCTCCCAATATCATTTGCAAGATTCTACTGTGCCTGAAGAAAAACAACCAATCAGAGTTGAGGAGTCTCTAACACAGCTGGTAATCATCATGAATGCCAGCCACACTAAATAGGCAGTGCTGGTCAAATGAAAATCTAAAGTCTCTGATTGCATTGCCTATTTCTTTATCTTGTTGTATGTTTTCAGAAACATATTTTAATGAGCTTTTTAGCTGTAAAATGAGAAAGCTTGCTCCAGTCAGTGGGCATTTGACTTAAAACAGACATTTTACAGCTAAGCAGTACAATGAGGACCCATGTAAGTCCTTACTGCAGAGCCACAGGTTCAAATCCAACAAGCTGCCCTTTGCTGCATGTTAGCCCCTCTCGTCTCTTTCCTTTCTATCACTCTCCAGTAAAGACGTCTTTATTCAGATGGTGGAATCTTGCAAATGCTATTAGGAGGATGAACAAGGAGGAAGAGGAACCCATTTTTTCAGAGATCATCTATATCATTCTACAGTCACGATATGACAAAAAGTGATTTTTTTTAATCATAGTCATTCATTATAGCTTTAAATGGTAGTTTCAGTGCAGGATGACAGGATGTCAAACTGCCAAGTCCTCAAAAGTGTCTCAAAGGGGGGGGGGGTCATCAAAAGTGAATCTTTGAAAGCCGCACATTCTACTAGATGCAGTAAACCTAAGAACAAGGGTGCTATATCACACATTGAATATGTGGCCCTCCAGCCACACAGAAATCTGACCTGTGTTCAAAATTCTCAGACAAGATGTGGCCCAACCTTCACTACAGTACCCAAAGCAGCTGGGAGGAAGAGTTATCAGGTTGCGTGAACATACTGGAAAATGATTTACAGCTAAGTCAGAAATAGTATGACTTCTGATGTTACACACGTATATGGGGTGCCGTTTGTTAAGCGGCTCACGCAACACATTTAGCTTCAAACCACGTTTCAAAAAGTAGTGTGAATTTTTAAACGTCACATTTTACCATATTATATGTGTTGACTTAAAAATCTAACATCAAAGTTAAATCTATATGTTCAATGTTAAACATACATGTTAAATCTAAATATTGAATCAAAATGTTTAATCTCAATGTGAAATATAAGTCGAAATGTTAAATTGTAATCTACATTTTAAATCTAAATTTTGAATCTAAATCTAAATCACCAAGCAATTTAGATGTGCTTGGTGAAATTAAATATTTAGCTAACAGCCAAATTCACACTGCTGGTCAGCAGAAGTGTTTTGTCTTTGTCTTTAAAGCATCAAATAACAAATTAAAACCAAACTTAGCTGGAGAAAATGAACACTTGAACATACATCAGCATGATAAGAACTACCTAAAATGAAAGAGACGATGTGTACTTTGTGTTTTTAATGTCCAATCTGCTAACATGGAGGGGGTGGGATTTATGACCTGTAGTGCAGCAAGGATAGCATGGAGAATCTGACCGGCAATGCACTGTACCACTCTATGGTTATTTGATGTTACAGTATATCTATGTCATTATTATACTCTATACAGTTTATATTTCATTTTCATATTTACCCCACAATTTAATTTATTTTTCGTGATTTTGATTTGTGATTTTGATCTTGATAAATGCACGCAATCATCCGCCCACGTTCATTGAATATTATGATTTAACATTTCTATAAAAATGTAATATTTAGTATTTAGATTTAACATTTAGGTTTAACATTTAGATTTAAATGTAACATTTAATATTTAGATTTAAAATTTAGGTTTAACATTTATATTAAAATGTAATATTTAGTATTTAGATTTAACATTTAATATTTAGATTTAACTTTGACATCTCTACCCAGCTGCCTCCAGCAACTCGACACTGACACAAACATACTGTATTCAGCGGATGCACAGTAGTACTGCAGGAGACTGTAGCATCAAGTTTTCATGTGATATGTCTGCATGTGTGTAGGTCGTCTAGTAACTTTGAGGCCATAGGATGCCACGAGCAACTGGAGCCAAAGGACGGCCATGACTCTGAGGACCCTGGAGAATACTGTTATGGTACATCAGAGCCTTTTAACTCACTACATCATCTGCAGATATACTCACTCACTGCTGCCAGTGTCACCATACCTTTATCCAAGGCTGTTCCATCCAAGCAGTCCATACTAGGTATAGCACTAAACGATTCCTTCATCAACACTCACGTATTCTGTTGTAGCAGCAGGCAACATTTTGCTGTAACTGAACATTTCTTCAACACCAATTCGCTCCTTTCTTGATCAAGTTGTGGATACACTATATTGTTTAAAATTAGACAAGCCTGTCCAAAATGTGTAACAACTTTTGTTTGATTCTGATTGGTTTGAAGTCATTGGAGGCCATCAGTGTCAGCAAAACATTTTATTGCAATCCATTCAATTTGTTGGAGGACTGACGGACATTGTGATAGCATGCTTGAATAGAATCACATAACAGTGTTGTACAACAGTTATTATTGTGTTTCTGTAAACAATGGGACAAGTTGAACGTTGACGTTTCTGAACCAGAACATTTTTCCATAATTACATTTCGTATCCAACTAGCATTTTTTTTTCCCTGGCAACTTCATGATTGTTTTCATGGTGATTGAAAAATTGCGACCAAGATGTATTTAGCTGAACATTTTATTGTCTGAATATGCTGTCTAAAAATGCAGTCCACATAAGTTTTAAGTGCTTCTCATGACCCTCATGGCACCATTCAACCTTTGTTCCTCTCTTATTATATTCCCTTCAACCTGAAGTATCTTTTTGAACCTGCCATGCTGACCTCTTCCCTTCCCTGCCTCATGTGCAGGTCTCTGGATGTGCCTGTTTAAAGCAGATAAACTGCGGAGTATGTCATACCACATATCTCTGACAAAGTTATAAAAGGATAAGGAAGACCTTTCATGTCGTACAAGCATATGCATCATAATGTTTCAGTGTCCTACTGGGGGATTTGAATACTGTATTATTACTATATTATTTGGTGGCTGGGGATCACACAGGGGAGTCATCTCAGTGGCTTTGGACTGGACCTACTCCGTCCGGTGCAAGATTCTCGAGGAGGCTGTGCTCTGCCGCTCCGGTCAGTTTCCTCGCCCAGACACGGCAAGGAATCATTCTCCTACCCGTGATGCCGCTAGCTGCCAGGGGATCCAGAAACCGTCACTCCCCCACCCCCTCTTCTCCCCAACCACGTTAATATTTATTGCTGGATCTGAGCTCAGCTTTTGACACTGTGGACCACCAGATCATGCTAGACAGGCTTAAAGACTGGGTAGGTGTCTCTGGGAACGCCCTGAAATGGTTTACCTCATACCTATCTGAGAGAAGCTTTACTGTGGCTGCCGGCCCCCACACATCTGTGCCCGCAGCCTTACATTGCGGCCTGCCCCAAGGCTCAGTGTTGGCTCCAATCCTTTGGGCTCTCTACCTGCTCCCCTTAGGCCCCCTAATCAATAGCTTCAAATGCATTTCCTACCATTGCTATGCGGACGATATCCAGCTATATCTATCCTTTAAACCAGAGAACTTAGAAAAAATAAATGTCCTCCTCGAATGCATAGCCACCATTAAGAACTGGATGGCAGGCAACTCCCTCCAGCTAAACCCAGAAAAAACTGAGGTCCTCATTGTTGCTGCTGATCCCATCGTAGCCAAGGTGACTGCCCACATGGGGGCCTTAACCTGCAACATCCGCTCCAGCCTGAGAAACCTCGGCGTTTTATTTGATCAAAACATGCTCCTGGATAAACACATCAAAACCCTATCCCGCACCTGCTTCTTCCATCTCAGAAATATTGCTAAACTCAGAACCATGGTATCCCACTCAGAACTCGAACTGGCCGTCCACGCCTTCATCTCATCCAGACTCGATTACTGTAACTCACTGTTTACCTGCCTCAATAAATCATCTCTGGACCGTCTACAACTAATACAGAACGCTGCCGCTAGGCTGCTAACTCGCTCACAGAAGTCCTGCCATATCACTCCTATCCTCCGCGCCCTACATTGGCTCCCGATAGCTTTCAGATTCCAATTTAAAATACTGGTAACCACCTTCAATGCCCTACATGGGTCTGCCCCGGCCTACATCTCCGACCTCCTCCAGCCCTACTCCACCAGCCAGTCCCTAAGGTCCTCCGACCAGGGGCTCCTCGCTCTTCCCCGAACCAACCGCAAAACTAAAGGGGACCGAGCCTTTCGTTCAGTGGCCCCCAGACTCTGGAACGCACTTCCCGCAGACTTGAGAGCCTCTGCGTCGCATGAAACTTTCAGGGCGCAGCTAAAAACCTACCTGTTTCGACAGGCCTTTGAACCGCAGGGCAGTTAATTACTGTTGTTGTTTTATTCTTAGCTGCTCTTCATCTTTGTATACACCGTTTGTCTTATTATGTTTTGTGAAAGCACTTTGCTGTGTGGTTTTATCATGTTTCGTGAAGCACTTTGCTGTGTGGTTTTTATTATGTTTTGTGAAGCACTTTGTGACTCTGTGCTGTGAAAAGTGCTATATAAATAAAGAATTATTATTATTATTATTATTATTAATAATTGCAGATTCTATCATAAAAAACATTTGCTTCTTTAATGCCGCAACACACTGTTTCCCCGAGCCACTGTCCCCAGCATGCTGGATGAACTCCTGGCGCTGCTGAACTCTCTCGAGCCCTCTATCCAACATGTAATAGTGCATCTTGGATCAAACGATTCAACTAGAAAGCAGTCTGAGCTGACCAAAAATTATCTTTTTAGGTTTTTAACAAGCTGTGGAAAGTCTTCATTTCCGGTCCTATTTCAACTCTGGCCCGGAGAGCAGAACGTTTATGTAGAATCCTGAGCATCAGTACCTGGATTCAGTCCTCCTGCACTGCCCACAATTTAGGTTTTACAGACAATTTTAATAATTTCTGGAATGTTTCTTCCCATTTTAGAGCTGACAGGGTTCATCCGAGCTGCTAGGTAGCAGCATTGTAACAGAAAACATCCTCCACCCTGGCCAATCTGCCACACGTTGACCGGCAGGTCAACCTAACTGTTGACCATCCACGCCCCCCCGGTCCCCGATAAGTCTTCTTCGTCGCTCAATACTCCGCTGTCACTCACTACAGAATCTTCCTCTTCTTCTCCGGTTGCTCTTCAGGACATTGTTCACGGTGTTAAACCCCCTCCTTCTATAGCAACAACACCATCATTGGCCCACTTTCCCATACAGACTGTTTTAACTGTAAGGCCTCCCCCGTGGAAACACTCCACTGTACCTGGTGTCAATGCAGCACATCTCCTTCTGACATCCCATTTCTACCGGGATCGTCGCGGCCCGCCTGTGATTCGGACCATTGAGTGCTCTTCATCACTCACTGCTGAATCTAAAGCCCCCTCCTCTGTGAATATGTCCTTGATAAACGCCCGCTCTGTGGCTAACAAGGTTTACCTCCTCAATGAGCTGTTCTCAAGGGAGAACCTGGGTTTTCTGTTTGTGACAGAAACATGGCAGCAGAGCCTTGAATGTATCCTTTTAAATGAACCGTGTCCTGTGGACTGCTCCTTCATTGGGTCTCCGCATTTGTCTGGCCGTGGTGGAGGACTTGCGTTGTACGGAGAAATTGTTATGCCTGCCAGCTAGTAAGCATCAAAACATTCTCCTCATTTGAACTGCAAATTACAAAGGTTGATTGGCTCAAGTCTTTTTAGTGCATCCTTATCTACCGCCCTCCTGGTCCTACTGGACAGATCTGACTTTACAGACTTTCTGTCATTAAATTTGAAAATGTGTTCATTCTTGGAGATTTTAACCTGCATATTGACGATGCTGATAACCGTGCAGCTAATGAATAATACTGAATAACATTATCTCAAGCAACATGTAAATGGTCCCACTCACACTGGTGGTCATACGTTGGAGCTTGTTTTTTCACTTGGCTTGGATAACAGAATCCGTTGAGATCATATGTTGATCAGTAATCACAAATGCATCTTTTTTAATCTCTCTGTTATTACTGACCCTCCATGTCCCAGCAAAGTGATGCTCACCCGCATGATTACTTAAAAAACAGCCCGGTTTGATTTTGATGTTAACTCTAAGGGAAATGATATTGAACTTTTAATGCAGTCATTCAATGACTGCTGTTCTGTTGTGCTGGATGAAGTGGCTCCCTAAAGTTAAGATCTAAGGCAATCTGGAGCTCTTCTCCTTGGATGACGGACTCTGTTCGTTGTCTAAGAAGGAAGTGCTGCAGGACTGAACACCTGTGGAAATCCACTGGGCTTGAAGTACACCGCCTGTTTCTTGAGGAACACTGCATGATTTTAATAACTTAGGCAACGAAACCAGGACTGCATCCTTGCTGACTTAATCTCCTCCTCTAAGAGAAATCCTAAGGTTTTATTCAGCACCATTATTGTCTCACCTCCTGCCACTGTTGTACAAACATCTTCCCAACATGATTGTGATAACTTTCTCTCATTCTTTGTTGAGAAAGTAAACACTGAGAGAAGTTGTATCTTTATGACAAAGATCAGTCTGGCTTAAGGAAAAGACACTCAACAGAGAAAGCACTGTCAAGGGTACATAATGATATTCAGATGGCCTTTGACACTTGATATTGCTCATTACTTGCTCCTTGACCTTACCTCTGCCTTTGATGCTGTTGATCACCATCTACTGATCAAGAGATTACATGATTGGTTGGGCGTTTCAGGTACTGCCCTAGACTGGTTCACGTCATATCTTACTGATAAGAGTTTTTCAGTTTCATCTGCGGACTTTCTCTCTACAGCCTCAACTCTGTCATGGGGTGTTCTGCAGGGTTCGGTGTTAGGCCCCATACTATTCACCCTATATACTGCCTTTGGGTCAGATCATCATGTTTCTTCTGTGCAATATCAGCAAACTTAGGGGTGTGGTCTCCCCTACTGAGTACACGATGCTCATCCATGCCTTCGTCTCTACCCTATTGACTACTGTAATGCACTTTTATCTTCACTTAACAATACTGTCCTCCTCAGCCTACAGTCCATCCAAAATGCTGCTGCTAGGCTACTTACGATATCAAACAAATACTCCCATGTCACCCCTCTTTTCCGCTGCCTTCACTGGTTACCGGTATCCTACAGGATCCAAGATCCAAAACACTCACTCTGACATATAGGGCACTACATGGTCAGACCCCTGCTTATCTTTCTGATTTAATTCACCCCCACAACCCTGCACACTCCCTTAGGTCCAACAATCAGAACCTACTGTCCGTCCCCTGCAGCCACCATAGACCTTGGGGATAGAGCATTCTCAGCTGTTGCCCCCAAGCTGTGGAACGATCTACCCACCCTGATTAGGTTTGCTGATACTGTGGAAGTCTGTTAAGGGCACCTTAAGACCCACTTATTTAAACTGGCTTTTGGGTAGACCTCTGTCTCTGTCTTTAATTTCATGTTTTGTGTGTATATCTGTGTATGTCATACTTCTGTATTTTTTGCTTTGTTTTTATTATAACATTGATGCTGTTTGGTTTTACCTGCACTTTGTTTACTGTGAAGCAGTTTGTGATTTTATCTGCAAAAGCGCAATATAAATAAATTCCATTACTTACTTACTTTTAATTATTACTCACTGCAGACATGCTATAGCTTGGATGAATTTATGATGCCATAAATAACAATAATGCCACATTTTAGTTCCCTCTCTCTTGGCTTTCTGTATACTGTATAAATATAACTCGTCCGTTCTTAGATTTCTAATGTATTTATCTCCTCAGGTGGGTATCACCCGGTCAAGATAGGTGACACCTTCAACAGAAGATACCAGGTGGTTTCTAAGCTCGGCTGGGGATTTTACTCCACTGTGTGGTTGTGTCTGGATCTCAAGTAGGTCTAATTAAGGACTTTACAAAAATAATGGAGGAGGGTCTTATATTTCACTTTTGAATAAACCCTGCTGAGAGGTTTTGTGACTAAACACTACGACATTTATAAACCATAATAAACACAAAAACTAACTAAGATAATAATATATATATATATTTATTTTTTTTAAAACCTGAAACAGGACTGTGGTTGAAAAGTCAAAAAACAACAACCTTACGTCTATTCCAAAACCATTTTCCTTGGCCTCAGGGTCATCACTAGGTCAAGGAAAGATGAGCTGAGAGACTCATCAGGGTTTAGGAAAAGATGACCGCTCTGCTCAGAGAAGCCGACTGCACTTTCAATAAGTTACGTCATTATAATGCAACAGCTGATGATTGACAGCTGTTGATTGGCGTGGGTCTGCGTTGGCTAAACTACAATGATGGACTACAAAATGCACAATGTCCACTTCTCCCCATGTTGTTTGTTCTATCAACAGCTCCCTGACTGTTACAAACAACACTGCTGCCAGTAAACGGCACAGACCAACACTGTTCAATCACACATGGAATATCAATTACACTGTTCAATATTCCCTTTGTGCAACAATGTAAATAGAACCATTCAGTTATATTTTGCTATGTTTACTTTTATCATTTATTATATGCTATATCCGTTTTTAATAGATGCTTCCTGTTATTGAACTAACTCGCCTATTTACTGCTGGAACACTGTAATTGTCCCATCGTGGGACAAATAAGGGATTATCTCATCGTAAAAGTAAACAGCCAGGTCACAAATATTATTTGACTTTCAAGGTTTGAACTGACGTTGAAAAAAGGAGTTTATATTATAAATTAAGTTATTAATTGTTTAACTTATCGAGAAGCGGTTGGCTCTATTTCACTTCTCTTTAGAGATGTATTTTTGTTTATGTTGATTATGAATATTGTTTTTAAGATTCTGTTTTTTGACAGTTTGCTGTATTAACATTCCATTGTAGTTATTTTATTTTATTTTTTAAAGATACACTCTCTCCTTAAATGCACTGGAGCTGTTTTCAAACTCACTGCCAAGCTCTCTCTCTCTCTCTCTCTCTCTCTCTCTCTCTCTCTCTCTCTCTCTCTCTCCCCCTCTCCCCTCTTTTTCTCTCTCCTCTCTCTCTCCCTCTCCCCTCTCTTTCTCTCTCTCTCTGTCTCTCTCCCTCTCCTCTCTCTCTCTCTCTCTCTCTCTCTCTCTCATTTGATGCGAACACTATTTTTATGGATTCAGCAGAGAGTGAACAACTCTGTCCTTTATCCAAGCAGATCTGATCTGTTGTCTGTGTTGGCAGGCTCAGTCGACGCGTCGCTGTGAAGGTGCTGAAGAGTGGACCTGGCTTTAGCCAGGCAGGACAGGATGAACTTGCTCTCCTACGATGTGTGAGTGACCTGTTGTTTGTGTTTCTCTTCGTTTACATGTCCTACTGTCTCTGTCAAATACTATTTCCATGGAACTAGAAAAGGAGTAGAACAGACATTTTACTGTTTTCCTTGTTGACTAGTAAAAAAGATGTGTTGTCGCCTCTGATATGTTGTCGCCTCTGTCATTGTGGGCGCATCTGGTTTACTGGTTCTACACCTGGCCTCTACGCCCCCAGCTCAGTCACCCTGCTCCACTCACCTGCTCAACGCCTTGACTTCAGCCTCCGAGCACTCCCCAAACCCAACAACACCAGCTGCTAATTACTTACTCTGAACTTCATTACCATTTACCAACCTGCTTACTTCCCTGCTGAATAAAGGAATAATGGTTATTACCAACCACCTACTTGTTGTGTGCTTCCATTGGATCCTCACCTGGTCCTTGTCAATAATGCAGCGGAGGCAGGGATATATAGACCAGAAAGGGAATAGGAATCCCTGTTCTACTAAGAATTGAACATTCACATATTCCGTCATCAGCCATCTCTCTTTCAACCTCTCTCTCGCTTGTTATTTACAAAATAATTCCCCTCTCTATTCTCCTTGTCATGATTCACATCATCCCCTGTCTGTATTTTCCTCCCGTCTCTCTCCCCCTTGTCTGTTCCATGTTTGGTGCATGTGGGCGTGGCCTGTTCTCCACCGGCAGCAGGTGATCTCAATCAGCAATCAACCCTCCATAAAGCCTCTGGATTCCCTCCTACTCGTTGCCAGATAGTTTTGTCAGTTCAACGTGGTAGAGTGTATATTGGCTCACTTAATATACATATACTAGAGATAGACCGTAGCTATAGTCCTGTACTGACTGTTGTATAACCAACCTGCCCAGGGACTACAGGTGGAAAATAGCAAGTTTGTTACTCTAATGTTTAATGTTCTCTGTTTAAATAAATACAATTACAACCTTATTTTTCAGATGTTACAGCACACCTACCTCATCATGAGCAATAAGACTGAAGTGTTGCCACATGTCAGAAGGACCTCTCTTCCTGGCTGGCTCCATCTGTGATCCAAGAAACGCAATACCAATATTTCAACAGAAATAACACACCTACTGCTTGTTCATTCTTTCGAGCAGTTATAAAGTGTTGGGCGCTCAAATTCAAAAGTGTCTCAACCTGTCAGCTGAATCGAAACGAGGCAGTGTATAGGACAGGGGATTCATTCAGAAAACGAAGCAGTTGCAGCTTCGGACATCATGTGTCACATGTTTTTTTTTTTTTTTTTTGCACCAAAGCAAGCTTTGAAACAGTGGTTCAATGGAATTGTAGTTCAGGGTTCGAAGCACGTATTGAACCTTCAGTGTTCGGACATCACTGGGCGGTGCCACAGAGCCGCCATTACCACATGGCAGACGCCACACCAAAGACACTTGCACTCGCACTGGTGCCTTCACTGGATCCCGGAACATCATTCCCCCCCCCCTGCACTTGCATTGCACCTTTTGACATTAAACTTGTTATTTAATCGTTTCCCTGACGTCTGAGTCGTGCATTTGGGTACAGTCTACGTTCACACCTTAACCCTTCTCCCTGTCCTTTGCACTTTTAGCCTTCTTCCTCTCATCGCTCCACCTGCTCTTCTCTCCTTAATCAGGCTAGTGGTCCTACAAGTCGTCATCCCTACAGTCGAAGGATCGTTCAGCTGCTAGATGAGTTCAAGCTGGTCGGGGTCAACGGGGTCCGTATCCTTTTAATATACACACTCTAAACCTGATACCGAGGGCTGAAGATCATGAGTCTGCTTGTGTGTCTAAAAGAGTCACTAAATGCCTCTATCAAATAGTCACACTGTCAATACCAACTATATAAATAAAAGTATATATCTCATAATTTGTCTCTGCAAACTCTACTAAAATAGCATTTTTTTCAGAGATGTAACAACAGCAAGCATTATGTCAGTTCATTGAAGACAGTATTGGGCTTCATCATACAGTCAAGACATGTAAAACTGACCTTAATGCCTGGTGGTCAGACATGTGCCTGGTGCTGGAGCTGTTGGGGCCTGACCTGAAAAGCTGGCAGCTATGTTTTGGGAATCCTGGACTAACACAGCCTTCAGTCAAACAAGTACTTATGCAGGTAAAGAACCGCAGGCACCTCAGAAATTAAAGACATATCTTAATTGAACTGGATACAGTATCTAGTACACTTTGGAGTCTCTTTGTAGAAATATGCTTATTTGTTCTTTTTTAAAACAAGATGGAGTTTACCCTGATGGAGTCATAGATCAGAAAAAAGAACTGGTTGTATCGAAGGAATTATCATGTTTGTGTTGTCTCTAGGTTCTGCAGGGCCTGGACTACCTTCACACTCAGTGTAAAATCATCCACACTGACATCAAGCCTGAGAATATCCTGCTGTGTCTAGAGCAACAGTCCCACAATGTACCAGCAGGGGACAGCAGCTTCTCCTCTGCTGGGAAAGAGGCAAAGTCCACAGGCACAGTTGCTTTTTATATTGCTACTGATGCTGGAGGTTAAAAAGTGAAGTGTTAATGCTGGACTGTCTGACTGTCATCATATGTGTGTAAAAAGCCGGGCCAACTTGTGTGTGTCTTAAAAAGCCGTCTCTGCTCTGTATACACATATTTAATTGTTAGGGGTCAATAAACATTATTTGTTGTATTGATATGTAAAAATGAAATTGTATTGTAATTTACCCTAATATATGTTTCCTTGTTGTTGTTTTTTCAGAGAAGGAGCAGGTGAACCCATATAGTTTAAAGGAAATCACAGTGAAGATTGCTGACCTGGGCAGCTCCTGCTGGGTGGTCAGTCATTGCACTTTTACATATAATCATTATAATATGTGTCATATTAGTTTAGCCAAGTGCTGAATTTGTTTTAAATTTATATACCTACTGTACAAGAAGCGTCTATCTGGTAACACTCTATGGTATGGGTACATACAATTATCATGAATTCATGCATGACTAAATGTTTGAAAAAGCACAAATCAGTTAATGCAGTATAACCATTGGGAATACACAAGAATTTATAGTATCCCATGCATGAGTTATAACGATAATTGATGCAGCAAGTGATGCATCTCAATCATGTATTCTTAATAGCTGAGTATGCAGCTAAAGGGGCCAGTGATGCGTGGGTCCTTTCACAAGTGACCCAAAATATGTATTACTTCAGTATTTATATGAAACTTTAGTTAATATTTGATTTGAATAATATGCATACATTTTTTCAAATGACCTGCACTCAACTGACCCAAATATCATTAAAATATTTTTTGTTTGATTCGTACCGACTGATTATTTCGGATCACTGAAAGGGACAGGCCAAAAAATAAAATAAATTCCAAATGGTATCATGATTAACAAAGCATTACTTGTTCATCTGAGGGGTATTCCACCAAACTCGCTAATTAAGGCGGCGCTTACCTAGTTAAGCCTGGTTAGAACTAACGCAAACTTCCACTTGCGGCTAAACCCATTCCATTAACGCATTTCAGCCGCGCCTTGTTGAGGCTAATTCAAGCCAGGTTAAGATGAAGGCAGAGCAGCAGAGGGGGCTGAGTTTTATTCTGAGGTAGAGTTGTGTGTCATCAGCGTAGCAATGGAAAGATATTCCATGGTTGGACCGAGGACCAAGCCTTGAGGGATACCACATGTGACAGCATGTGTGTTAGGTTTGGCTTCTCCCAAACTTGCATACTCAGTCCTTCAAGAAAGGTATGATGTGAACCAGTCCAAGGCAGAATGTGATGGTCTTATATTGCAGTAGAGGTGGTTGAGGAGGATGTGGTGGTTGGCAGTGTCAAATGCTGCGGTTAGTTGAGGAGGATGAGAAGCGAGGGAGAGCAAGCATCGGCTGCCATCAGAAGGTCATTTGTGACTCTGACCAAAGCTTTTTCTGTGCTGTGGGCGGAGCGGAAACCTGACTGAAACTGATCAAACAGGTTGTATTGTTGAAGAAAATCCTGGGGCTGAGCAGCTTCTGCTTTTTCCAGCACTCTAGAAAGGAATGGGTGGTTGGATATGGGCCTGTAGTTGGCAGGGACTTCTGGGTGGGTTTTTTGAAAAGTGGTTTGATGACAGCAGTTTTGAGGGGGGATGGAACATAGACAGACTGGAGGGAGTGGTTTATTGTTTTTGTGATAAGGGGACTGACGACAGAGAGATTGGATTTCATCAGTATTGTGGGAAAGGGGTCCAGGGGATAGGTGGATGATTTCATTTATTTGATGATTCCTTCACATTGCGAAATCTCAGAGAAACAGTGAAGAGGATTCCAGGCTGTGGGCTGACAGAGAGGACAGGTAGTGCAGGGGAACCAGAGAGATGCGAGAGGATGGAGTCTATTTTGGTTCTGAAGAGGGCGATAAAGTTGTTAATAGTGTTCGTCTGTGTTTTATGTGTGTCAGAGGTATAAGGGGATGTTTTATTGTGAAGCAAGGCTACTTAGAGTTTCCAGGACTGTTGTTGATGATGTTTGAGTAGAAATGTGGTCTTGCATCTTTGAGTGACTTGGAGTGGGCTTATTGATGTTCTCGATAAGCTAGTCTGTGCACTGTGTGTCCAGATGTTTTCAGATGCCGCTCAAGAACACAGCCAGCTGCCTTTTATTTTCATCTCAGAGGAGTACCATGGGGCTGAGCGAAGGACACTGTTCTGGTCTTGATGGGGGCATGGAGATCCAGGAGTCTGCAGATGGAATTGTTGTAAAATTTGCACTTGCAGTAACACGCATGAGATAAGCTTAATTCTTGCACATTCCCGATAGTTCTACATGAAAGTAGTACATGAATTGATTTATGCTTTTTCATGCATTACCATAAAATGTTACCAAATTATGATTATTATTATTATTACATGAATTCACTTCACTGGTGAGAGATGCTCAACACGGTACACTGCTCCAACTCAGGTACTGCTCAACAGCAGTGTACTTGAGTTGGAGACCAAACAGATTCAAAAAAGGGAACCAAAGAAAGATGATTGCTGAATGGTCAGTCTGGTGTCACTCCCGAAGCATCAAATAATAGTGTCTATTTAAATAATTATTATTTGGACTTTTTTATAGTATAGGGCGGATATACGGCAAAGTATAACAGGTTGGATTGGTTCCCAGTTCGCTGAAGTAAGGACTCAGCCTTAGTACATGGGGTACCTACTCTACCAGCTGAGCTACGGGGAGACCCCAGTCCTCATGGTCTTGATACTGATAAACAAAGGACCCTTTAGGGGTCTGTATGAGATGCACCAGGCAAATAACTCCAGTAATCCATCCACGTCAGTATTAGACACTCAAATCAATGGCTGTCATAATGGGAGCGAGAAAGACTGCAAAGGGCAGGTGGGAGAGATGGTGGGTGGGTCAAACAAACAGGACATTCACTCAGGGTTAGCATTTATGTTCAGTGAATCAAAAAATTTAGTATTTTTTCAATTACATTTTGTTACTAAAGCACATAACATTTATGTCACAGATGTTTGCATTTTATCTCAAGTAGTACAGTTAATTAAAAACATAATGTTGGTTTATAAAGCTAGATATTTGTATATATAAAGGTCAAGAATTCAAACAGCAATTCCAGCAAAGGATCATTTCAATAACCTGGTCCATTTGAACCTTTTAAGGCCCTGAATACTTGAGTGCCTTAAAATAGCCATGTCAGAGTAAATTGTTACCCAAATCACCCAAAGAGCAGGAACCCAAGTATGTTGCAAATAACACATATGGTAACGGATAAAAAAAGAAATCTGTCTCTCTTTCATTGGCCAGTACAAACATTTCTGTGAGGAGATTCAAACCCGACAGTATCGCTCACTGGAGGTTTTGCTTGGATCTGAGTACGGCCCATCTGCTGACATCTGGAGTGTCGCCTGCATGGTGAGGGGAAAAAAACAGACAATATGATGTTTACACTGTGAATTAAGTAAACCCAATTTTATATATAAAAAATATGATCTCTCTCAAAATTGTATTGTATTTTGAATACAATCTGGCTGTATGGGAAAAGCTTATACCGTCTGTCCCACCAGTCAATGGGGGTTCAAGGTAGAATCAGACCCTATTGCTATGGTTTACCATCTGTCTGCAAATACAATAAATCTAACATAAGCTTTAGTTCACCTTTTTAAGATATAGACTATAGCAGTTTGCACAACAATTAAATAAAACAAAGAGTCGAGAGCAACGCTATGGCTGAGTGAGGCTGTAATACTTATTCTACCAAAACAAAAAAACAATTTTTTGAGCTTTTATTTTAATAAACAGTGGATTATTGGCCAGTAGTTTGATTTGAATTGTTGCTCTCTTTTGAGGTGTAATTTTTTTATTTGTATTATATAATATTTAGAGTACACTGTTAATATTACATTTTTGCTTGGTTGTGAGTTTCCAGCATAATACCTATTATCACTTACCTAATACCCACAGTATTACAAAAAAGTGTTGTAAGCAAAAAGTTCAGCATGCTTGGATTTGGATTCATCCTTTGTACATCATGAACCAAATCTCCTGGCGATCCATCCATCCAATTCACCCGACTGTTGAGTTAATTTCGTCATGGGTGCCATGACATGACAACTACAATAGTCCCTAAAAAGTCCCTTCGGACCGCAAGCCTGTCCAACAGCCCATTATCAGAAAACAAATGTCTGGGGCCATTAGAACAATGGGTCCACTAGTCATACCATCATGATACAGGCTCTGGATTAAACCCGGGAAACAAGATTCCTTTTTCCCTTTTCCCAGGAACTAGTAAAACAGGAACTGCGAAAAACTAGTCCGATTCTATGTATAAACCAAAATTACTGATATCCAAATATATGCAAAATGTCACAGCCAGAACATGGTGAAGGGCGGCACATACAAGCAGCCTCTTAATGGAAAATAGAATCCGTGTCAGCTTAATAGAATTATTTTGAGAAACTCCAAATGATTTGTTTTAATGAATTATATTTGCTTATACAATGAAACATATTCAAATACCACTTCCATGAGCCTGATCCCAGCAGACAGATCACAGGCAATTTCATATAAAGTGAAGTTCAAGCATCATGCAAACTTTGTAATCAATCAATGTACTTATCACATTCAATTTGTGTATTAGAGATGCACAGATTGCGAGCACGGCGGTTAATCCGTTGATCAGATGGACAGGATCATAAAATTTAACATATTGATTAATATTGATTAATTATGGATGGGTTGCAGATTGATAAATAATACACTATGAGTGAGGAACATGTTTGTGTGGTTGAGATTGAGATACTTATTTAGCAACATCCCTTTAATGTCTTTCTGCATTCTCTCAGGCCTTTGAGATGGTCACTGGAGACTCCCTGTTTGAACCAAAAGCTGGCGAGTCCATTTCCCTGGAGGAAGGTAAGTTTAGTAGAGTGTGCAGACACTGACAGAGGCGTGACAAACACTGACACAGGATTAAATTAGATTACACCGTGGCTGCATTGTAGCTGTTCATGTGTGTGTGTCGGTTCTATCTATTCACTTCAGTCCATATAGCACAGATCATGGAGCTGCTCGGTAAAATCCCACCAGCTGTTGCCTTGTCGGGTAAATACTCTGCAGATTACTTCAGCCGCAGAGGTAAGAGTGCAACTTATTTTTTTTAAATGTATGTTGTGTGCAAGTATGATGCTATTTGTGAGGATCCCTGTGTAATACTAGTGCGTGTCATCCAGGTGTCCCACGTTGCATTGGTCCACTGAGGCCCTGGAGCCTCTTTGACGTTCTGGTGGAAAATTACCACTTCCACTTGGAGGAGGCCACTGGATTCTCAGACTTCCTTCTTCGCATGTTAGATTACCACCCGGAGAGGAGGGCCACTGCTGCACAGTGCCTCAGCCACCCATGGCTGACTTCCTGATAGCATCATAAAGGCCCCACAGTCATGCACAGTCAGCAGCTACACAAATTAAATCTGTGAGATCTTAAAAATGCACATATTTACTTGTTGTACGGTAATGAACAGCTAGATTAATTCCAGGTCAAATCACATTGTCCTAACATGGTAACCATTCGGGACACTTTGGGACCTAGTTTCGTGGCGCAGCGCAGGGTGGCGCAGCGCAGGGTGGCGCAGCGCAGGGTGGCGCAGCGCAGGGTGGCGCAGCGCAGGGTGGCGCAGCGCAGGGTGGCAAGTTTCGACCAGCGCAGCCTTGCGCACGGTGGATGGTGGATCGTGTGAGCCGAGGTGGGTGTGGCGGCGCAGCAGGGGGAGGCGCCACAGATTCAGCTTGGCGCAATGGAAGTTTCGTGCCAAAAAGCTGCGCCGAGGCTGCACGGACAGCCCGCCAGCTCCAACCTGGTCTACTCTCGGCGCAAGGTGAATTACAGCTGGCGGAGTGGCAGTTTGGCTCACCAACTCGCAGTACGCACACGTCACCAAGACCTCACAGGCAGGTTTCCACAGTTTCAGGCACATTTAAATGCAATAAATAATCACAACAAACTCTATTTAATGCAACTAATTGAATCAACACGTGAATTTATATCTATACAGATTGTCCCGTCACATCTGACGTCAGATCAAAGGCGGATGGCACGCGTAACGGAACTCAGCCTAGACTGAATTAACACAGCTGAAACTGTGACGCAAACTAACGAGTTCACATCTCTCTCAGCCATCTGGCGCTGCTGCTGCTGCTGCTGTCTTCTGTCATTGAGTTGTCAAGTGACGAAACTTGCACTGCACCTCGCCTCGGCGCATTAAAGGGATAGTTTGGAATTGGACATAAGACCTATTTTCCAACTCAGCCGGTGTGTTCGAGATGTCTGGAGACGTTTTCAAGACATTTCATTCAGTTCTTCTAGTTGCCGAGTTTGCTTGTGCTATGGCTAGCGCAAGTCAGTCTTGCCCACTCCACAGTGCACCCGAGGCAAGTCAATTAAAACACTAGACTGTCGATGTACATATCTGTGTTGATAGAATAATATTTGAAACAAAACTAACCTCGCATCGCATGAATCATCCATTTTTTGAGGAACTAGTTTCTCAGCAGCAGCGGAATTTTACTTTGCTCTGTTGGACTCAAAACTCTAAGACGCGCTGCTCGGAATCCAGCCGGTAAGTACACACCTGAAAACCGCCGATTTGTCGGCCCTTAAGCCCCCAAGGCTGTCTGAAAAGCCCTTGGAGCTCACTCAAACACCGGGCAGCACACGGCCCTGCAAACCCACAATTACGCACCGCAAACCCAAACCTCTGCTCCGTCCGGAGAACCATAAACCCTCGGATGCATTGCGGGGGATTCCCTCCTGGCACCACCAGTCTCCATTTGTTCCGGTCCCGGTTCTCAGCTCCAGCGGGGGCTATCTCGGTCTCCACAGACGCTCGTTCACGTTCTGCCCTTTGAGCATCCCTCTCACGCAATTCTTCCTCTGTATATTCAGGCTCGTACAGGTACGGTTGGGTTTGGGTGGAAAAAAACTCCTCATCAGAGTCTTCAAAAGTTTCAGTATATTCTCCAAAAGTGGCCATTTCTGTGAGATTGAAGAAACTAGCACTGCAGGCTACTCTGCGTCTGTAGCAATGACAGCTAAACACAACCGGTAACTTATGAGTACTAGGTGATATCAGTCCACCGCTGCCCTAGCCTACTAGGAAGTATGACACGCTGCTGCCGCTGCTGAGACATAAATCCTTAAAAATGCAAGGTTGGTTTTATTTCAAACTTTCTATCAACACAGATATGTACATCAATAGTCTGCTGTTACAATTGATTTGCCTCGGGTGCACTGTGGAGTCGGTATGAGTGTTTTTAATGCCATGCTAACAAGAACCATTGACTTGCGCTAGCCATAGCACAAGCGAACTCGGCAACTAGAAGAACTGAATGAAATGTCTTGAAAACTTCTCCAGACGTCTCAAACACACCGGCTGAGTTGGAAAATAGGTCTTATGTCCAAAATTCCGAATTATGCCTTTAAAGGTGAGGAGAGGAGGTCATTTGGTAGCATATCTGCCACTTTTTTCCCGGAATATTACCCCCCTCTCTCGGCTCCGTTTTTTTTCATACATAGGCCCTGATACGCCGACCTACAGACGAGCAGAATATCTGCTACGAGCACGTAGGCCGCCGTTGATGTTGTTTACGAGACGTCACAGGGAATTCCACGTTGTTGTGTAGACAGGCTCTTGATCCCACTCCACGCCTTCTCTCCTCCTCGTCTCCCACTCCCGCCTTCTCTCCTCCCTCTTTCCCACTTGCAGGGTTAGGAGTGACGGGAGGAGTGCCTGCGCCTGACTGCGCCTGGTGTACGAAACTAGGGCCCTAAATCTCACTTTGCTTGTATTTACTGTAAGTGCCACCTGATACGTTTTAGCCAAGCCTTAACTTTTTAGGCTCTTTATTTTTCATTGAGCCTCTTGCTGTTGTAAAAGAAAAGCTCCTGATCAAAATTGGAACCTGATTGAGGTAGAAAAGGGAACACAACGCATGTAGAATTTCTCATCTCATCGTCCTGATGTGTTTCCGAGACAATTTTTATAAAATTTCTCATTGTTCTCATATAATTTCCCATGTATTATTCTTGTTTGTTTTCAAATCTGTCTATAAATTCCTGTTTATAAAAGCCTCCATAAGCAATGGATCAAATCTACCAGTAAACACACTGCTCTATCTACTCTAGTGGGCACACAGCTTGGTGAGTTTGATTTCGTTTTTAGCAAGATACAATGTCCAATTGCCTGAATACATCGGCACTTGTTTTTGAGTGTGATTAAGGGCACTTTACCGCCCACTGGTGTCTAGAGGTGGGGTTAGCCAATTCTTGGTTGTACTAATGTAATCACATCAAACAGTGGTCAATTAACACCTGAAAAGAATAATCTACTCATGCGAAGCAGTGGAAACCAAAATCATGACAGAAGCCATCACAGCCTCTTTGGAAAGACGCTCCTGGTTTGCTTGTCTTTATACCAACAGATGAATGTGGAAGAAATGAGTGCCACAATGACAGAACATTTTTCAACTGTCTGTTACTTTCAAGCTCCAGGTATGTATGAGAGTGTATTAGGGCCATTGTAGGTAAAAATGAAAGAAAAATGGCCAGAGAGAGAAAAAAATTTGCAAATGTATGAGATTATCAAGGTATATGCCATGAAATCTTTTACAGACACTCATGTTCTCCAGATGAGGAATTCTACTGACTTTAGTGTGGACCTGAGTTTTCCTCCATATGCCACCACAGGGTTGATGACTCATAATAATAATAATAATAATAATAACAACAACAATAATAATGTATGTTTCAAAACTTACTGGCATTAGATCCATATGTACTGTAGTGTTGGTGATCATCAGGTGAAGTTTTGATTTCAATTTTTTCAATACTATATGACCAAAAACTTGCCAATGGCAATTAGCTTCTGCTCAACTTTGTTACTGCTAGTCAGTAAGCATTTAGCTCAGCTTCACAAAGCCACCAACCTGGCCATAAACTCTTAGTTTGGCTGCCGACTAAATGGCTGACTGTGACATGGTCTCTGCTAGCTGTTATACATTGCTATCGTGGCTGGCTTTTATTTAAGCATTTCCATTATGCACAACTGAAAATGTATTCTTGCAGTGTGTGCAGAGCCAACATCTTTGTTTGGGGACTTTAAAAAGGAAGGAGTCAGATTAGTTTAGAAAAGGCTGACTTTCTCTTCAGTGTGACAGCTAACCATTAGCGTCAGGGATACACCGGCACTAAAATTCAGAATTTGTAATGGAGGGGCTTTTTAATGTATTGGTAGTTATTTAAACTCTAATACAGTTTCTGTGGTATGAGGATAATGTGATGATGCTGAAGACCTTTGAGACAGCTGCCTCCTCAGTTTGTTGAAGCAGGGCGTCACCACACAAGATGACAAGCCGAGGTGAGATGGAACACGAGTCACAGTTTGTCACGTTCATAATGTAAATGACTGAGCCAACTTATTTAGCACTAAAGAGTATGTCTGGTAGTGTATGGCAGCTGACCTAAGCAACTGTAAGAAATTAAAATGTGGATAATACAAGAACCCTGCTCCAATGTTGTCTAGTATCGGTTTCTTGTGTATGTATGTAATTTGATATTCTTTGAAATTATTCATTGTTTTCCTTTTTCCTTGTTTTGATGTGCACAAATTGATTATTATTGATTATTATTGATCATGTTGCCTTCTGGAAATGTGTACGAAAGGCTACCCCATGGAAATATATATATATTTTTTGTACATTGATATTTTTGTATCTCATAATTAAATTACCCCCATATAAATGTATTCATTTATATTGTAATATTTAAAGCCAGATATTTCTGTCTCATATTAAAGATAAAGATACACATATTAATTTTGCCTGGTGTAATGGAGCTCAAGTGTGATGTGTGAATCAGCACCAAATAGCAATCAAGCCTAAAGTGAATCTGATGAAGCAATATTTGAAACGCTTGATCACGTTTTCTTGTTTTTAAATCAATAAAGTGATGTCTATATGGGGTATCTTCAGTTTTTTTTTTTTTTTTTTTTTACAGACAAATAATTTTTGCCTTCAAATAGACGGTAGGATAAAACATGATAAAGGCATTCGTACATGCTGGAAATAGTAAAGTGTTATATTTTAATTTTGGTGTAAATTGGGACAATGGATCGATGTTTTGTCGGGACTTGGCACACCTAACTTGAAAGTGGGAAGTCTGGTCACCGACATTACACTAAACAAAATGAGTCTCTTTGGGTTATTTACTTACTTAGTGGTCAATGCTCCCTCTTGGGGCAGGACGGGGCCCCTTGCTCCTGGGAAACTGTCAACAGGAGCAGACTATCCTCAGTGCATCAGGAGTCCATAACCATGTTTTGTACGGAGACATTACCCTTCATATCTTTATAACCACTATGTTTTTGATTATATTATTTACAAAATGGCAAAGTTTTACATCGGTCAAGCCTTTAAATTTTGCTCTCAAAGTGTACCAGATTAATGGATTTAACTTTGAAATATACAGTATTTTCTTCTTGTGGCAGACTCCAAGTCAAAATATCTACCCACTATCAGTATATCTGTAATATATAGTGCAATATAAGGTTGGTGGTGATCGAAGGCTCTATAGAGAAGGAAATGGCACGTTCAGGTGTTAGCCAAATGAAAAATGTCCTTTCTGTAACTATCTTGCATCTAACATTTTAACAATAACCCGGTGCCCATGGCATGTCCTGTTGATTTGGTCCCTGCAATTCAAGAATGAATTTACTCAAATGTCAGTTCTAGACAAGAATGGCAGTGACATTTTGTATGGGTTTCTTAAAATAAAACTTTTACTTTCTTGGTGCCAGTCTTGTGGTTTCTAAGTATTCCTGCTTCACAGTTCCAACTGGATACAACACAGAATTCAATAAATAACAGTTAGCTGTGACCAGTGTGGTGGTTGCTAAAAGCAGATCACACAGAGGATGAATCCACTGATGAATTTCATGTATATTACTATGACAAAGCCGTGGAATCTCAAGTCACATGCAGTCTCAGGCTATGCCACCCTCATAGTGCGCATCTGTGTGATATTTTTGGTTGTGTGACTCACTCTCAACACTACAGCAGAACTGGATGCTCTGGTTTGGCTGTTAATTATATAAGTAGTTCTGTATCCACCACAACTTATAAGCACGATGATGGATGCAGGCATCAACGCTGTTCTATAGTGGAAAATAATATCTATCTATCTATCTATCTATCTATCTATCTATCTATCTATCTATCTATCTATCTATCTATCTATCTATCTATCTATCTATCTATCTATCTATCTATCTGTCTGTCTGTCTGTCTGTCTGTCTGTCTGTCTGTCTGTCTGTCTGTCTGTCTGTCTTGTTTTATGCATAAATTCATTTCACCTGGGTGATTGGGACATATAATGTAATTATGGCACCTTGTCAAAAGTTATCACTGATGCATTTAAATAGGAATAAACAGGATTAGGTCTGAAAACAAAATATTCCAACGTTATACAGCAATGGATGGATGGATGGATGGATGGAAACACAACCTCATAGATGCTGCCAAATCCTTTACACTGCCCCTTTCAATCCACATGATTCATTGATTCAGTCAGGATAATATTATTGAATGTAAAATATCTTTATTTGACCTTCTGAAAATGTGTTTCAATACCAGAAATTGTCATCATGGTGAGTCGGAATACTATTCACAAATAGGAATTAATTAGACATTATAATTTTCCAAATCGAAATCAGCATGTCGTCATAATTCATGAAAAGCAACAAGCCTCTTTCAGACCGAGCAACTTTATAAATATACTTTTATACATTTCCAAGCAGTCATTCATTAGTGAGTCAAAATTGAATCGAGATCATTAGTCTGGTGTGACAGAACAACAATCATCATACATCATACCAAAATACATAGAAAGTAAACCATAACAGAAAGGAAATCTTCTGTAGTAAACACATACAACAAAGATCTCTTCAGAAGTACTTGACAAATATCAGTATATCATTCTTTTGTTATACAAAACAAAAACAGATTATTTCTTTTTTTCATGTTAACACATGATACTTGATGAAATTTTGGCAACATCTGCATTTCAGGAGATAACAAAGTCAACTATAATCATAACATAGGTCACTGGGCAGGATTCACCTTTTCCCCAACCCATCCCACCAACATTATGTGTTTGTACATGATATTGCATGATAACAAAAAAACATGATGAAATCATTGACACATCAATGACATTTACACAGTCAACAAACACTGTTTGCTGCTCGCGATTGAAAATGACTTCTCAATTGACTTTTTGTCCATTTTTTTATTAGCTTTCATTTTTTTCATGTCTTTATATAATTTGAGATTGAGGTAAATTCAGCTTTTGGAGTCCAATGAAACTGAAAATAAATATTAATCAAGTTTTCTTTTTTTAAGTTCTAATAATGGGGGGGGGGGGGGGCATAATTGTTTGACTTGAAACTGAATTGACCTCAAATCCCATTAGCTTCACAGCTCAGTCAGAGTATGTCTTTAGTAGTAAAAAAAACTACAGTGTCACTACTTATTTTGCTGGTTCTGCACCACGTATGAATTAAATCAAGAGTTCTTAGAGGCACCTGGAGTGGTACAAATATGTGCTCGGATCAGGGTTAAGGTATTGTCAGTTCCTTGTTAAGGTATTTTTCAGTTCATCGTCAAGTCCTCAGAAACAGAGAACCTGGAGAGGAGACCAGAACAATGATCTTCATGATGCTTAGAGGCCTGACGTGACCTGTCAGCCTCAGGGCTATTTTTTCTTTGATATTTCCATTTTCGTAGATTTACTGTTAGAGTATGTCTTGGGCCCATGAAAGAAATCCCAAATGACAGATGCACGCTATGGTAGATGTCTAAATCACGATATATGAGAGACAAAAGCGCCAGTTATACCATCAGGTTAAAAAATAAAACAAGTCACCATGCTGTTGTCTCAGCAAATGCATTGATTTTCTCAAATGATCATGTACACATCAAAAATGTATGTGTGGCAATGCCAAAATGGATGAGGTCTGTAGATTTCAATTGTTTCCATCGTTTTTTTGTTGTGTGTTTTTTTCAAACTGTGAATTCAAGGTTGAAGTGAAAGAAACTTTTTTGAATGAGGGCCCCCAAATCCAACTGTAAGATGGTTGGTAGAGTAGTTAAGGTCTGTGCAGAGCATTCATGGACAGCATTATTAGATTCAGCCTAAGGGCTGTTTGTTAAGGCCCAGCTTGGAAAACTACAGTAGTAGTATAGTAACAAAATGTATCAAACTGAAACTCCACTGATGAGGGCGTCATTAATGTTATTTTACCGATGACCACATCAAAAAAGCATTGACTGAAATTGCTTTAACCCAATTTCTTTTTGTTAATCATTTCTGTAATGAGTCTTCAATACAGTACTGTGTTCACAGCTTCCTGAGAGTTAGCAGCTACCATTCTGAAAAATACACTACACATCTAATATCTGCTCATTATATGTATAAATTATAGGGCTCCACAACGAACAGGATACCCTACTATTCCAATTGATATAAGGTATCTTACTGCAGCCTGGTCTCCTAAAAATTGTGTTCCCATACAACATAACTGCACTGTCAATTAGAAAGATATTTCACCCTGATTATGTTTGTTTTGGATGTATCATAAATACATTTGTAGTTAAAGTCTGTGGAACATGGTTGGAGAAGGTCAGGGTCCACACGTGGACTTTCCAGGAGAGCCCAGGAGACCATGGTTCAATGACTAACATAACCCATAGGAACCCAGACCTATTTTTCCTTAAAGGAAAATACATTTTATGAATCATTTGTTCACGATTTACATTTTTTAAAATCTGCCACCCCAAAAAATATATAATTTAAAAATAATTGAATCAGCAATATTAATTGAGAGGCTAATTACTATTTTTCTTATTGTGATAAAAGATGTTGATATACATTTATATAAAACCGTTTGTGACATAATATGTTTCATAATATGTTTTATATAAATATATTCAAGACATGTGGTCAGAGCAGTTTAAATGTTACATATGCCATGTTATTAAAGCATCAGTATTGTTAAATGGTCTGTCAAATCTCTGTCAAATCTGCATGAATGTGTCACTTAGGGACTTCATGAGATAAAGTCCAGGATGCAACTGTTAAAGGAATATCCAGGACATTTAATGTGTTTGTCAAAACTGTGTCACTGAATGTTCTTAAGGGACAAACAATGTAACTGACTGACAAGGAAGGTCATATTGTAGGAGACATGGTTGTAATAATAGTGTATTATATGTAAAGTAAAATTCTTCCGATGTTGTAGCAGCTATGTTCCTTTGTAAATGTCATTGTAAGATGAACACTTGTGTTAATATATGCATCCATACAAGTGTAAGTTGAATATAATGTTGTTAAATCCCTCTCTGGATCGATGTTGACTGTTAGATTAACTGTAATGGATTCAACTACTTCTCAGGGTTTACAGTACGGCCTGATCGTGCCCTCCCACCCCCCCACCAAATGGCCAATTCCTCATATTAAACAATTAACTGTGTGCTTTTATTACACAACCAATTTCATTCCGGTGATGAATCGACTATGGTTTGGAGCCTCAGGAAGTTTGATAACAGCATGTCAGCCTGACGTGCTGATCTGAGAGGGATAGGAGCCCCATGGCGCTCTGGATTAGAGCAGCCAACTCTATTGTACAGTACAACCGCAGCTTGTCACATGTTAAACTTATATTCGTCACTGATATCATGACAATCCAAGACATTTATGCAGACACATTACGTGGCCAAACTGGGTACAACAGTGAGTCACAGACCTCATACTGACAGTGCCATCAAACTGAGTGGAGAATGCAGGTATTTTTGTTCTGATGGAGCAGGTGCCAAATTTTAGTTTAAAGTAGCACATGTTCATTTAATTAAAAACAAGAAATGCATGAGTGGATTTAGTGATCGCTAGTTTTCCTACTAGGTGTGTAAAGCCTCCAGGGTTATCTCGTTTGAAATGTCGTAGAAATTAGGATTTGTTGCTGGTAGTGTGACAAATAATTCAATTTGCATCACTTTGAGAGTAGTGGCTTTGTCTGGAGTGCTACATCAAGGTACATTGTTGTCGTTGCAAAAATATCTTAAGCAGTATCAGTGGCATGTGGCAATGCTACATAAATAATACTATATGTGTAAAATGACATTATTTTAACACTGGAAACACATGGCAGCTATTGTATAGCCTGATTCCAGTACTTTTAGACTCAATAGGCCTCATGCAAGAATTATTTGTACCATAAGAACAGATTCATTTTTACATTTTAAATTCTTTCATCCATTGTTTTACTTATGAATTAGGTATGAACAACATTCAGTGGTCCAGACCTGTTGTACCAGTCAGGATCAGATACTCTGCATCTCCACAGGGAGAAAAAGAAACGTGTTGACACTCATTCAAAAATGTTGCCTTTTTTTTATGAATCCATCATGATGCCATTAGAAGTTTGGAGAAGTGTTTGCATACCAACTTCCATATTTCTCAAACTGCATTGTCAAATACTGTACAAGGGAAATTTATTTTCTCCAGGATTTTGTTTGTTTTTGACAAAGTCTGCCGAAGTAGGGAGAAATTTGGATTTGACAGATTGGTCAAACAATAACAGGAGTTTCACCCAGGTGAATGGTGTGATTGTGACACATAGGTTCATTGTAATAAGTCAGTGTTGACTTATTTTAATGGTTGAGTAGGAGATTATTTTCAGAATCACTTTATATTATATTAAATTCTGGTATCTTACATTCGTAACTTACATCTTTCGTGTGTTTGTTGTTGCCCTGGACTACAGTCACACGCACAGTATGCAGAGCTACCACATATAGCCATTTGAGGCGCTAGTGGACCAGGAGAGTGTTAAACACCAAAGAACAAGATTCCTGCCCACCCTTGGTAATAGTGTAGATTATGTATTTCCAGCTACTAGTCAGACTGTCATCTCCAGTTCTATCAAAACATTTATCGTTACATAAGTAAGTTACGCAACAAACTTAAATGATTTATTTTGAGCTAAACCATGATCTTTAACTAAACATAAAGACGTGTACTGACTTTAGCCACGTAATCTGGGAGGGAATACATTTCTCTGGAAACATCATTGAGAATGCAGTTTAGTTGTATGAGTATGTAATTTTTAGGAGACAATGATGTTTTGCGTTGCCCACCACATTGTAACATCTGCCACTGTATTATAGACTCCTATCAATCTCTTGTCTTATTGTAAGTCACGGTCCGCTCCACTTTAGCTTGAAGTTTTCTTTTTAAGTATCTAAGTAAATATTAAACCCCTCTAATACAACTACTGAAACTTAAATCTATTTATTTGTTTTATTCTGCTCATTTCCACACTTGAAGCTCTGCGTTGTTGAACATTTTGTGAATAAAAGCCCACAAATGGAGCAGAACAAGTATCCTCATGTAGCACCACGAGCTAGAAAAAAAAAAAGATTTAAAAATGTTCTTGCATACATAAAACTGTATATCTAATATGCAAGGATTCAATGGTAGGACACCAAGTCACAATATATCCCGCAGCAACAACACTTGATTTAGATTTAGTACTTTCTAAGGAGTTTTATCTTTATCTTGGGGTTATTGGCTGTGATTTTTGTCCCACTTGTGATTCCTATGACTCCTGCAAGCAGCGTTGCTTATTCAAAGAGGCAAATAAGTGACATCACCTTAAGACAATGCAGCACTTGGGGCTTCCCTCTGAGAAAAGGTTGACTCATATTCACACTTGTCTTAAGACATCTGTAGAGTAAACTGATCACTGCTTGCTGGAACCATGAACTGGAGTAAACTGCACACTGGTGAAAGGGTATTACAAAGGAGGGTTTTATGTGTGATTTGGACAACTGAAATTCATTTCAGCAATTCAACCTGGTGAAACTACAGCAAGAGGCTTGTCTTGAGTCTGTGTTGATGCAGGGGAAGCATCATTTTTTTTCTGTGTCCAAAAAAGTTGTAAACACTTTGATTTACTGTCCCCTGCTTCTCTGTGGAATATCCAGCAAAGATGTACATGTTATTCTTAATCCGTCCAATCCCACCAAATCAGAAGTGAGAAGTCATACAAACACAACGTATTTGCACATATTCCGATGATCTTCTAGCACATGGAACATTGAAATCAAGGGTAGAAATACTACACTCGAATGCATTAGAGTCAGATGAGGTTTTGTTGTCAGCTGTTTTTGTCAGCAGTAATGTTATTTACATTGTTAAGAATGCACAGTAGAGAATCTCCCAGAGATGTTAGGTTCTGTAAAGCTGCAATGGGGTACTGCTTTAAAGTTCTTAGATGAAGAGCCATGTAAGTCAGTATTCAATGTTTAATAATGGATTTGCTGCTATTATGACTCTATCGCTGGACCAGGAGTGTCAATAATCCACTCTCTGGCGCTATGAATGTACACAACACACAACTCAAAGTCATTAAATACCAAGATTTTAAATAAATCAATTGGAAATCAAAGATGGACATTATGGTTCTTCATTTTAAGGATTGACTTTCTCAAATCCAGATTTAAATACAGTAAATCTCTCTGAAAGTCGAGTTTTAAATGCACTGTAAGACCTTGTATCATATTTTTATTGTTGAAAATATAGTTTATCCCAGTGTGTGGTTGTTGTTCTTTTATCTTACAGAATCCTGTACACTCGGTATCTGCATTAAGATTAGGCGATATCCTGATCATCAGAGGAGAAGAAGAGTGTCGAGTCAGAGAGGAGAAGACAAGAGAAGTTGTCCAGTGCCATTGTTGTCCTCAGTGAAGACCTTGCACTCCATACCTCGGCTCTCTTCTGTCCCGCACCTCGATCTAGGGAAAACAAGACAGAGTCTTCCTTTTGTAGTGAGAGAGTACAGAGAGATTACACATCATGAATGAACATTTAAGAGGTTCTAGGCAGAGGGGAAAAGCAGGACTGTATACTCTGGTACTTGATACAGAAGCCCTTCACAATGGCATTATAAAAAGAACACACAATGCTAACTAATTACCTTCAAAAGAAGTTATGTCTTTGGCTCAATAGTTTCCTATTGTTTGTACCCACGTTTTTTTTTTCTTTTCACTTTCATTAATGTTTTGTAACATTGTTAGAGCATTTGTGCTGCGCTCATGTGGTGTTGCAATAATCTGAAAAATAAGTTCCTGACTGGGAAAATTCACTTTAGCGTCAGAAGAACTCATATATGGGTAACGTGTTGTTGAAGTAATACAATAAAAAAACATCATTTTTGTGTCGTAATTCACCCCAATTGACTGTTTGACTATTATTTGCCCTATGTTCAACTGCTTGATTACTAACACTCCTGTCATTGTAGGTCACCTGAGCCTCACCTCACCTGTGTGTCCCTGCCCATTTCCACACCTGAGCTCCATTTGCCTCATCACCCACTCTCTATATACCAGCCCAGATTCACCAGCTCTCTGCCAGATTGTCTAGTGTGTTATGCCTAGTATTCCAGCTTGTTCTGTCCCACCTGTATGATCCTGCCTGCTACCTGGGGCCCGTTTCACAAAGCAGGTTCAACAAACTCTGAACCTAACCCTGAACTCTGAGTTGACCAACTCTGAGATGGAAAACTCTGAGTTTTCGCTTACAGAACAGCGGTTTTGAATTAGTTCAGTCAACTCTGAGTATGTAAACTCTGAGTTATGCGCGTGCCTGCCGACTCTACAAAGCCATCATCAATGGATCTCCGATAGTACGATTCACCATGGCAACGGGGAGAGCGTTATAAGATATTACTGTGTTTATGGAGAAAACAAGCTCATCCTGAGAATGCGTAACTGCAGCAAAGTAGCGATAGTTGGCGTGGCAGACAATTACTGCCCGATCTAATGTGTATAACTGAATGAAACAGTTTATTGATCTAAAGGAAATAACTCTTTATTTTCTGCCTTGTAGAGCAACACTGCGGTGTAATGGTTAGCAACGCTGCCAGCGGTGCAGGCAATAGCAGTTCAACTCCCGTAGTTCACAAAGTAGTGCAATGAATAAATTATCATTTTCATATAGGTTTAATCCCCCCGGGCACAGAAAGAAAGTGGCTTCAGTTGAAAATTAAGCATAAGAATATCGTGCAAATACGTTGACTAAGGCATATGATTTTAATCATATTTCACATATTAAACAGTAAATATAAGCAGGTATTTCAACACAGAAATGTACTTAACATTTTCATAAATATATGAAATATGAAATGTTGAAAATGTCGGATAATATTGTTTAGATAATATCTAATATGATTGGAAGGAAAGGTAATCAAAATTATATCCTGACGCAAAGCTGCTAGAATCACTTTTATTTCCATCGATTAGGCTGACGATGAAAGGACGGCACATTTTTTCAGAGTTGGTTCTGATTCTGGAAAAAGGCGGAGACATGTAGGGAGAAACTCAGGGTTTGTTGAAGCAAACCTGCTAGCGAGCAGGTTAGGTTCACAAAGTATGTTACCTGGGTAACTGACTCAGATTTATGCTGAACTGGCTTTGTGAAACCGAAAAACCAGAGTTTTTGCCAGTACGATCTGGCAAGAAAATGAACCTAGCCGGCTCGGATCCAAGAGTTGACTGCACAAGCGGCTGCCATCCAGCACCATGAGGATCAAACTCTGTTGCTGGGGGTTGTCGTGAGGTGGCTGCTCGTCAAGACCAGATCTAGGATGCTATCCGAGAGCATTATGCAGCAGCTGTTCCTGTCGTAAGCCTCAGTGCCCAAGCCCCGGCTCTCTCCACCGGTGAGCTCGGGACCTGCCGGCCTTTGCTCAGTCAGTGCTCTCTCCTCTTCGGGCTCCAGCCTTTCCTATGGAGAGATCTTAGGTGGCCTTCATTATCTCCCAGCTCACTGGTAAAACCGGAGACTGGGGAACCACTGAGTGGGACAGGCAGTCCACTATCTGCTCCTCGGTAAAGCTCTTCTCCACAGAACTGAGAAAAGTTTTTGACCATGTTACTCCTGAAAGGGAAGCGGCTTGAGGACTGCTCAACCTAGCTCAGGGGATGAGAACGGTGGCAGACTACTCTATTGAGTTTCACACCATCACAGCAGGAAGTAAGTGGAGCTCTGCTTCACTTTTTGATGCCTTTTATAATGGCCATTCTGATATCATTAAAGATGAGCTGGCAGCTCCCGATCCTCCTGATGACTTGGACGCTCTCGCCATTCGCGTGGATGGATGCATCAGAGAACGGAGAAAGGAAAGAGCCTGGACTCCCCGGTAGCCACCTCGCTGCCTACTGCAGATCCTGTCTCAGCACAGCCCAATGCTTCCGGCTCCTGGAGTGACCCCTCAGAGCCGATGCAGCTGGGATGAAATCATCTCCTTGTGGCTGAAAGCCAGCGCTTTCTGCAGGAGAACAAATGCATGTACTGAGGGCAGGTCGGCCATTTTGTGGATACTGGTAAAAGGACAGGCTCACCAGTGATTCGGGGGGTCCTGGTGAGCCGAATAGTTGAACTGGAAACACCCTCTCGTCTCCCCTTGCCCCAGGGAAAGTTCATAGTTCCTCAGGGGTCATTTCCAAATGGAGCTCCCACTGTCATGCTGTGTATCTCAGATCTGCATAACAGTCCCTGTAGCTCTCCGTCATCGGAAGTTCCAGATCTGTCAGGGGTTCCCCCTGATTACATGGACCTTAAGGAGATGTTCAATAAGACCCACGCTGCCTTCTTACCACTAGGGTTGGGTATCAAGTATCGATTGGAACCGGGACTAGCTGTCCAATTGTCCCGGAATCGTTGCTTCTTCCTCTGGCTCTGGGTCCGGCTCCGACCCCCAGCGTGGCACCGCAGTGACTGCACTGCAGTCCGAATCCGGTAAGTAAAACAATACATGTACGATAAATAATATATCTTGCCCCAACATTGAGGCAGCTAACAAATTAGCCCACATATTTTTTCATAGACAATTTACGACCTGAGATTGCTAACGTTAGCCAGGCTGGTGACTCCACAACTCCATGATGTGCTGAGCCTACTCCGTTCACCTAAGTGGCAAAGGGGAAGATGTCGGTGCAACAAAAGGAAGAGTGCCACGGAAAGGTCACTGCACACATTGTGAAAAGGCTGCATCCCATTTCAGAGGTGGAATCACCAACATTTAGGTTAGTTAAATAACGATAGAGCTAAGCTAATTGATACTGAGCTAAACAGTAAAAGCAACATTACATGTGTTTGTTTGCAGGGACATGGTGAAAACTCTAAACCCCAAATACACACCACCTTCCAGGGACTACCTGTCAAACACATTAATCCCATCGTGGTACAAGGTTGAGAAGTCCATTATTATTACAGAGCTCAGTGAATACAGCTCTGTTGCACTCACGTGATGGCTGGAGTAGCATCACACAGGACCACTGCCTCACCATCACAGCACACTACACAGGAGGGCAAAATGCAGCAAAAAGTGCTGAAAACAACGGCTGTGTACAAAGTACAGACCGGTTATGTTGTTGCAGAGGAAATCAGTGATGTTCAGCATATCTGATAAAATTGTAGCAATCACTGTAGATAATGCTGCCAACATGGATGTGCCTATTAAGCACCTACGATTTATGAAACTGTGCTGTTTTTTACCACACACTTAATCTAGCAGCACAAAGTATATACTCCCTAAATTCAGTGAGTCAATGGGTGGCCAAGGTCCGAACCATTGTTGTGTGGATGAAGAAGTGCTTGATGGCCAAGGTGGTTCTCCAAGAGAAGGAAGAACTTCTACATAAGACACACAAAGTTCACATTATTATTTATGAGCTCTGCAGAGTAGTACTACAGTATTTGAGTCGAATTTGACAAAAGTATTGTTTGTCTCCTAGGATTAAAAACATCTGCTAAATGACTGAAGTTAAAATTGATGTTTTTCTTTTTATCAGAGCTGGCCAGACACTCACTCATACTTAATGTGAGAACAGGCTGGAACTCTCTGTACCTAATGCTGGAGAAATTCACAGAGCAGCACCCTGCAATTCAAGCAGCCATCTTGAATCAATGGCTGAGAAAAAATATGGACAAGGACAGGTAGAGATAGATACACAAGCTTAGACAAAAAAATACCAGTACACACAAAATACAAATTCAAAGAACAGTATTAGAGTAAATGTGAATGTGCTTATGTAGGGAGTGCATATGTTAGGTGTTTTGTTAAGAAAAAAAGACAATATTTCTAACTCCAATCTATGTGTTCTTAATTTTTTTTCATACAGACTTGCTCGGCTAACTGAGGAGGATTATAGGAAAGCTGAAGACTTCATCAACCTGATGAAGGTGCTCTACACCTCAACACTCTGTGTGTCCTCCGAAAAGAGTCCCACATGTGGACAGATTCTGCCCATCCTCAAAAAGCTTGAGGCACACCTGGCTGTAAAAGATGGAGACACAGTCTTTGTGTCAAACCTTAAAAAAACGGTTTGGGCAAACCTATCCCAGCGCTACCAGGTAAGTGACTGAGGCAGGGCACCTGGAAAGAAATTGTTGAAGAATAGAAATATCCTGTGGCTTGTTAAATCATTTAAAGAACGAATAAATGTGTTTTTCAGAATGATGAGATCAGGAACTTTCTCCAAGTGGCCACTGCATTGGATCCATGCTTTAAACTTAAATCGGATGATGACACCATCTGGGACCAGATCCAGAGACAGCTGATTGAACAGGTGAAATGTCATTTATGCACAACTGTCCTTTTCAGCTATTCAAATATTCAAAGCTAAGATTGAGAATTATGTTCTTTGTAGTCAACAGAGGAAGACTGTGGAGCTGATCGGGACACCATGCAGTCTGAGAATGAGGCAAAGGAGGAGAATGAGGATGAGCAGGAGAGTGTAAGTGTCCGATTGCTGATATTATATAGGTTTTCAAATTAAATAATGATCATGCCTTTAATGGAAGTTTTCCCATTTTTTGGTAATAATACTGATAAACCTTTTGTTTTGTATTTTAGCAACAGCCTCCCTGCAAACTGCCCAGGAAGACTCCACTGGAGGAGCTGTTCACTGAGGAAGAGGCACAGAACATAGTGTCACAGCAGAGCTCCATGTCCATCAAGAAGCAAGTGGAGAGAGAGCTGCAGATATACCAGGAAGTTCCACCAGTCCTTATGTCTGAGGACCCTGCTGCATGGTGTTGGAACCAACAAAAGACTTATCCTTTGTTCAATTTTAGTTCAATGACAGGTCAGCAGGTCATGTGACTTATTAATTGTTATTAATTGTGTATAGTGCATATTTTCTTCCCGTACATGCTTAGAAAACCCTAGAACCATAGAAATAAAATAGTAAAGCAGACATTCACAGGTCAGGCTATCTCAGTCTCTTTGTGGCATGACCTTTTCTCTTTTGAAAATCCAATAGTACATCTACGGAACACTGGTTCCCAAAGTGGCATAGCAGCAAAATCACAGTATTGAAAGGCTTCTGCTGTAAATACAATTATGCTACACCAAGGACATAGTGGTTACGGGTTGTCATAGTAACACAAAATGCTTTCCAGCAAGTTTTGTTTGTAAAGATTTGTAAATGGAAATAGAGTTCTGAGGAATGATCATACTTCTCAGCCCTCTGCACTCAAAGTCAGACTGCAATCTGAAAACTACTTTATTGAGTAGACAAAACACATGTCTTTAGCGAATAAAGCCACTGAATACTTTCACACCTGATCAGGATTTGCAGCGATTAGCTGGAGTGACTTAATGGCCGATTTTGTCATCTAAGTAATATTGACCAATCACATTGGAGCATGCTTTGTCTGAATGCAAGTCAGCCATCATATGGAGAGCAAAAGACTCAGAATTGGCCAAGATGCAGTCCGGGACCCCACACAATTTATCTTAAATGGTAAATGGTCCTCATTTATATAGCGCTTTACAGTTATGACTTACATTCACCCATTCACACACACATTCCCCCCCCCCCCCCCATCTTTTTATTGGTTTAAAATTAGCTTGTAAACTGGCTACGTGTGAAATGTCAGGACGCAACACATAAGGACATTAAAACGTGCTAAATCTAACAAGAGGTTTGGTTGTTTAAACTAAAAACTATTGTCTGGTAGCATAATGTCGCTCCGAGAAAAGGGTGTTTCGCTGAGCGCCAAGAAAAAAAATGGACAATTTGTGTCACTCAGCATGTAACTATTCAGATCAAATTTCCAGACTGTTTCACAAATATTGTATCGAATACAGCCTAAAATGAACCAATTTAACTCCTGAACAGAATTAAAGAATGTTAAACATCTTGTGACCAATGGGTGGTGAGTGTGTCCATGAGTGTGTGTAAAGCTAATGAGGATATTATATATCAGAATGTCTTCTTAAAACAATGCAAACAAAATGTATAGAGCAAAAGTCAACTTACCCGTGACACAGCAAAATCTGCAAGGACAAAAAAAGAACAAAAGTGTTAACATATAGCATAGAGGCAAGAGCAGAAAAAGTGCATACTTGCAAAAAAAAAAAAAAAATCAATTGTATGCATCTTAAAGGACACCAGTGTTACTAAATGTCATGGTCCATTGACAACCTAGCGTGGTTACCAAAATTGCTTTATTTGTCATGTAGAGTGAGATAGTTTGTTCACGTTTTGTCGCTATTCAATAAACATTACAGAATATACCTGAAAATGTTTGTCAAGGTTTAAACTGACCTCTTCTAGCTCATATTCAAGTTTTAAATTTAGTTGTTGTAAGAAACAGGCAAAATAACATTGAGTGCTGAAAGTTACACCTCAGGCTTGTATGAATTTCAGGCTCATACTCATACGGCACCAGTTCATATAAAATAATCTTAATGTACCTTTGTTTCTGTGAAACAAACAGTGGCAATGCATTACATGTACTGAAAGTTGAACATTACTGGCACTGTCAATGGGGTTAATCAGATAAAAACAGAAAGACATGCCCACGCTCTGGAATATCTCCAGTTACCATGGAAACCATCATCAGATAGACTGTCGGAGAACTGAGACATCTTATGTCACTTGTCTCTCGCTTTATCTGAAAGTCTCCTCTATCTGGATATATCTCAGTCTAGGTCTCATGTCCTGGATCTCACTCTCTCTCTCTCTCTCTCTCTCTCTCTCTCTCTCTCTCTCTCTCTCTCTCTCTCTCTCTCTCTCTCTCTCTTTGTGTTGTTGCACATTGAGTTTATGGAGTCATATCATTGTATCTCTTAGTCTTTCTCCTCCATTGCCTTCTTCTGCTGTTCCACTTCTCCTCTTCCTGTTTTTTTCATTGAGCTGGAACAATGCAGTTCAAGCGTCCTGATGCAACATCATGCAAGCTGTCAGTAACCCTCTGGAGGCTGGACGACTCGCATAGGAAGTAATGTGGCTGGAGTTGCCAAGGTCAGGTGTAGTCATTTCGAGGCAAATCCTGCTCCAGTTAATGGCAGTTAACAGCGTATCAGGGCCACTGTAGGAAAAAAAAAAGGAGCCAAGAAAGGTGGGCAATATTCCGAGGAAACGATTTGCAAATTTGTCATCAGCAAAGTCATCACGTGTGACGATGCCTCATTAAACACCTGTAAGATGACAATTTGACCCATATTAATAAAACCAACAATAATAACAAATAATAACAATCAACAGCCATCACCCTAAGGACCATAATGAGTTGTCACCGATGTGATGTATTCATTAGAAAAAATAAATTAGCAAATTTGCTACTTTATAATCTCGCAAATTTGAGACTTTTTTCCTCAGTATATTGTCCACCTCTCCCGCTCCGTTTATTTGTTTTTTTCTACAGTGGCCCTAATATGCCGTCGTACTTAACAGCTAAACATCCAGTGCGCAGCATTTAGGGGGACATATCCAAAATTCACAACACGTTATTATCTAACAAAATATTCTGCTTTAATACATATTTTTGTCATTTAGTCTATTATTAACTATTGCCATTGCAGTCCAAAAACAGTGTGTTATAAGAATTTTGTATAACCTCATGTCTTAAAGTTTTCTTTGTTCAGGTTACAGCTTTATGTGTTGAACTGTTTATTACTTTAGTATCCCTATTGCTGACCTAAATGTTATCAGAGGCCTGGTAGTCATGATGTCTTGTTCTACATGAAGATTAACTGTCAATGACGCATTATCTCCTGTGCCTTTAAAAGACTAAAGTCACAACAGTGACTTGAGCACTTTCTCTGTAGCATGCTCAGACGTTGCATTGTAACTGCTCCTCTTGATCAAGATTAAAGTCAGACGTCGACTTTACTTATGTCTCCGATCTCCTCCTTGGGTGAATTTATTCGTTTACGGACAAATTATTTTAACACAGTGTGTACTCTCCTGCTTGCTGCACTCAAAGGGAAGCATGAACCTGTTTGAACGGGGTCCTGTCTAGATCATTAACCATAGCTTTGTGAAAACTTGCAAAAACTCTTGCGAGACTCAGTGTCCGAAAACCTTAACCACTCTGCTTAACCTCAGGCATCTTGTAAGAGTTTCACAAGTCGAGGGTTACTATCTAGACTAGAGTTTAGCTTCTCTGCCCGAGCGCGACCCAAGGGGCAGGGCTAGGGTCGGGCTTGATTTTCTGGGCCCGAACTAAGCTCTTATCTAGACACAACCTGATAACGGGGCGGGCAAATCAGTATTTGAAAAGCACTATGCTACAATTACAGAACTCCAATCACAAAAAGTGATTTTTAAAGGGTGATGACCTCATAAACTATGACCAATCATGACATTCAGAGCTTCAAAACCTCAATAGAGCTGCAAAAAAAAAAAAAAAAAAAACATTAATTTTTCATTGTGTTCAGGACTATAGGTAAATTGGTGACTCTAAATTGCCCGTAGGTGTGAATGTGAGTGTGAATGGTTGTTTGTCTCTACATGTTAGCCCTGTGATAGACTGGCGTCCTGTCCAGGGTGTACCCTGCCTTCACCCAGTGACAGCTGGGATCAGCTCCAGCCCCCCCGTGACCCTGAATACAGGATAAGCGGTAGAAAATGGATGGATGGATGGATTTTCATGACTGGGAAATTCACTATGTTGCAGCTTATTTTCAGCTATCATTATATCAGAGACTCCAACAAACCCAGGAAGCCAAACTCAAAGCCTTTTCTTCCACATGTGAAGCAGACTGTTTAAAGACACCAAATGATGCTTACAAGTAAATTTTCCTACCCAAACAGTTATATTAGAATGAAATGGCATTGTTCTCCCCTACAACACAAGAACACTGCTGCTCCTAATTCATCAACTAAGTCTTGTCCATGGGTCAGCTGTTGAGAAGTTTCATGAGTCCTTCACTCACCTTTGTTGTCTGTCTGCAAATCATCAAGATAGAAGTCTGTCTGCCGGTTGCCTAGGACAAAGGCCAGGAATGAGAGGATGAGGGCGTCCAGGATGCCCATGATGGCTAGCATATAGGCCCAGCGTACAGAGCAATCGCCAAGGGAGTATTTCCCCGCCTGCTCCCCACACATATCCCGGATCACCTCGGCGTCCCACCCGTCAGGGAAGATCATGCAACCCAGCACCAGGCACACTCCTGCAGCAGGTACATAGGGGAGAGAGAGGGTTAAAGTGAGGGCTGGGATTGGGAGGACATGTGGACTATGATGACATGAGATCAGAGGAGAAAGGGAACGAAAAAGAGAGAGAGATCAGTCCCTCCAGGATTTCACAGGCTTTTGGGGGGATTGATGCTGTTTAAAATGCCTGATTACTACTACTGTTCTGAGTGTTAAAGTAAAGTAAAAAGACTCAGCATTACAACAATTCTAACAAAGTCAGCTTTAGTAAAACTCTCTCTGAAGTCTCTCTCTCTCTCTCACACACACACACACACACATTACACAACACACTGAATATTTTGACAACACCATGTTTAAAGATTTTATTTAGACTTTTTCTTATTTTCCTATTTTCTTGATCACACATACAACTCACACTATGGCTGTCAACAAAAATAACAACAGGCATTTAAATGTGAAATTGGATTGTGAAAAAAAGCAGCACTACTATGGCTGTGTGCCTCACACCACGGCACATACTGTCACTTTCTTCAATTGAAAATGAAATGCCATGTCCGGTCAAGCTGACTGAGGGATAATTCGACAACAACCTGGTGAGACCGCAACCTCATGTCCTAAGAGTACATTTATATTTAGGTCATTTAGCAGATGCTTTTGTCCAAAGCGACTTACAATAAGTACATTTGTCAAAAGAAGGAAACAAAGAAACCACAACATCATTGCCGATAAAGTAAGAGCTAAAAAATAGAACAAGTGTTAGGTCCTCATCTAAAGTAGTAAAGTAGTGCTTCAAGAGCAACAGTGCTAAGATCAGAGTGCTATAGGTAAGGTTTTTATTTTTATTTTATTTTTTTTTGGGGGGGGGGGGTGTCGAGGGAGGGTGTTAGTGGGTCATGCTATGTGAAGTCGAGGTGAAGTCTGAACAGGTGAGTCTTGAGCCTTTTTCGGATGATGGCAAATTACTCTGCTGTCCTGACATTGGTCGGGAGTTCGTTCCACCACTGAGGACCAGAACAGAGAAGAGTCTGGACTTTGCTAAGCGACGTTTGTTTGATTTCAGCGATGGTGGTACCAGCCGGCCAGCTGAAGTAGAGGAGCGAAGTGCTCGCTTCGGGGCGTGAGGTTTGACCAGTGTTTGAAGGTAGATGGGTGCCGTTCCATTGATGGCCCTGAAGGCCAGTGTCACCGTCTTGAATTGGATGCGTGCGGCAACAGGGAGCCAGTGGAGGTCACGGAGGAGGGGGGGTCCCATGGGAGAATTTGGGTAGATTGAAGATAAGGCGTGCTGCAGCGTTCTGGATACGCTGCAATGGTTTAATCGCAGAGGCCGGGAGTCCAGCCAGGAGAAAGTTGCAGTAGTCAAGGCGGGAGATGACCAGTGCTTGGACCAAGAGTTGCGTTGCATCCTTTGTGAGGAAGGTCCGAATCCTGCGGATATTGTAGAAGGCAAATCTGCAGGATCGGGCCACAGCAGTGATGTTGGGGGTGCAGGATAGTTGGTCATCTGGGAATACACCCAGGTTCCTCGCAGTTGAGGAAGGTAATACTGTGATGCCCTCGACAGTGACCGACAGGTCCATGCGAGGGCAGTCTTTCCCTGGGATGAAGAGGAGTTCGGTTTTATTCAGGTTAGGAGTTGATCAGAGCTGCGTATTTCACGTACGAGAAGTGAACCATAATCTTACAGAAATACGAAGAAGTTTAACATATAATGCAGGCAAAAGGCAACAGTATCATCTGCCAAATGCAGGAAGGACAGCTGGCAAAAACTCGCTGAATATGTGAATGCGGAAGTCGCATTAATAGTAGGACACTAGTAGATCTCACTGATTAAATGAAAATCTAAACTTCGCTGATAGCTTAGTGGTAGAGTTACTGACCCGTGTTACGGGGCTCCTTACAGCGGCGCCGGTACTAATCCGCCCTTCGGCCGTCTTTTAAATCATGTCGTCGCTCTCTCGCATCCCTTTAACTCTTATGATGTCCTTCCGCAATAAAAGGCCGAACACATAACTTTAAAATAATGATTGTGTTGCTTGGATGTATTCTTATAACGTGGTTTATGACAATATTAGCCTCATTCTTTCAGCTGCAATCCCGGCAGTGTAAAACGGACTTGGGAGCAAATCAAATAAATATACAAACATATTTCAAAGTGGTAAGTAGGCTGTACGCTGACACAGAAAAGTCTTTCCCTCCGATGAGAATCTGTATCTCTCATATAAAACATCATCAGACACAGAAAAAAGGGTTTTGCTGGTCTCTGTACACTCTATAGTTCTCCTACGAGACCCTCTCACGATCCACCGAGCTTCTTTTTTTTATATCGGCGCACAAAGACAGCTGATTGGTCAGTCGGCGGTGTGTTTCTCCACATTGATCTCTTATCAGGAACATAACCTGCTCCGGAGCAGGTTAGCTCCACAGCATAAGTTACCATGGCGATCTATCCCAGTAAGAAGTGAACCAGCGTCATAGGACGGAAAACCCAGGGTTAACGCTTAAGTTACCTCGCTAAGCCCAAATCCTGCTTCGTAGTACAGGCCCCAGGTGTCAGGCCTGCACGGGGTTTTAGACTAGTTAGTGGCCCTCCAAAATAAAAGTACAAAACAAAACCAAACCACTCTTCAACTAGTCTAAATCCCCCCTCCCTTTCTTTACCTATTCTTACCTGTTTTTCGAAAAAGAATAAATAAATACCTTACTTAACTTACCTACTCTGTATCACCTGCATGAACAAATTACAAACAAAAGTGCACACAACAGGAGGTACCACAACTCACACAACAAAGTAGTCATAATAGACTACGTTCAGATTTTACAAAGACAATTTATGTCACAATGGTTCGAACAAGTTGGCGTGTCTGATCAAGTTAAATCACAGACCGCCCCGCACCAACACAAGAGTATGGCCGTTTCTCAATACCCAGTACGCCAAGTTCGAACTCGTGAACTCCGGGAGTCTAGACTTGCGGAGTTCAGTTGGAAGAACGATCTCCCGGGGTACGGGAGGACGGGAGAACGGGAGGACGGTGTTTTTTCTGCATTTGGAACAGGAACGTACTTGATGACGTCATAGTTTTTGCCGGTTGACGGCGTTCAACTTCCGGTTATTTTCACTGGTTAAAATAAAATAAACACTATAAAAAACAACTCCGTTTCATTTGTATATTTTATTATATATTATATGAGGATATAATATGATGTTTGCTGCCTTGTCACGCCGGGACAAGGCAGTCATCAGCGGGGTAGCAGTAATGCTAAGTGCCTGGGCCAACTTGCTAGCGGCTAGCAAGGTAGCTAGCCGTGATAGCCGTTAGCGGCGAAAACGTCGGAATAAAAACTACGTGCTACAGTAATAAATCACCCACAGCACCGATTTGAAGTTGTAAAAATGACATTCCCGCAAAAATACATAAAAACATTTATTCACCCCAAAACAGTAGAATTTCAAAACTTCTAACGTTAACTTTTGTGCGTCTTCTCCTCCGCCATTGCTTTATTGAAATGCATTCTGGGATACGTAACTGCCCAAAGTCCACACAAGTCTCCTCCGATGCATCCCCGGTGAAATGGGCGGGGCAAGAACACATCCGGGGTATTTGACCGTACTTGGCCAGATGCGAACTTTGAATTGGAACAGTACTCGGTCCGACGCTGATGACGTTTCTCAAGTCCACAAGAACAGAAGTACAGAGAAGAACGCATATTGAGAAACGGCCCAGCTCTTTTATGGACCAGCAGCAATAAGACTCCACCAAACTCCACTGACGAGCCGATTGTCCACACCTGCAGCAGGAGGAGACGGAGGCGGGGCGCAGAGGGAATTCCCAGACACCTTCCATGACATCACGGGGATCCCTCTCATCAGGAGACAAGCAGCACAGAAGAAAAAACACACGCTATGCCCCACAACAAACTCAGAACGCCGACAGCCGTAACATGGATCCTCTGGACTCTGGCCTCTCCCTCCGCCACCTCGCCTTCCTAGTCCTGCTCCATTTGCCCGGTCCAGTCCCTGCCTTCCTGTGACCAAAGATTCTTTTGCACTATTCTAGCTTTCTTGTCATCCGCACACAGACCTTGAGAAGAAAAGTTCATTGAAAATGTCAAAATGGACTCCAAACGTTAAAAAATCTTGTAGGAGTGGTAGGAGGTAGCCTACTGCAGCAGGACATGAACAGCAAGCGAGCAGTTATACACTTCATTTTTTCATAAAGATATATACACACTTTTTTTTGCTCCAATTTTTCATGAGCTGAAATTAAAGATCAAAGCAGATTATATACGTACACACAAAAGGCCTATTTCTCTCAAATTGTGAGCAGCCGATATAATCGATCCAGCTGACAGGTGTGGCATATTTAGATGTTGATTAGACAACATCATTACTGCACAGGTGGTCACAATAAAAGTCCACTAAAAATGACAGCTGAAAACGTCCCAGTTGGTGCATGATGTCACCAGACAAGTCACCCATTGAGCATGTTTGGGATGCTCGAGATTGACGTATGCAAACGCGTCTTCCACTTCCTGTCAATATCCTGCAACTTCACACAGCCCTTGAAGAGTAGTCGACTAATATTCCAGGGGCCACAATCAACAACCTGATCAACTCCGTGCGAAGGAGATGTGTTGCACTGTGTGAGGCAAATGGTGGCCTCACCAGATACTGGCTGGTTTCCTTTTTTTAAGATAAAACTGCACATTTTAGAATGGCCTTTTACTGTGACCAGGCTAAGGCACACCTGTGCAATAATCACCTAATCAGCATCTTGATATGCCACACCTGTCAGCTGGATGGATTATCTCAGCAAAGGAGAAGTGCTCACTAACACAGATTTAAACACATGTATGGACTCAATTTGAGAGAAATATGGGTAAATACATTGCTTGGATCTTTGATTTCAGCAAAAGTGTGAAATGTGTTCATGTGTGTGTGTGTGTGTGCGTGTGTGTGTATCAGTGAAAACTACTGCTAGCATATTACCCAACTGCCCAATCAACATGACAGTTGTTTCTGCTAAAGCATCGTCATCCATCCATCCATCCATCCATCCATTTTCTACCGCTTATCCTGTATTTAGGGTCGCGGGGGGGGGGGGGGGGGGGGGGCTGGAGCTGATCCCTGCTGTCATTGGGCAAAGGCAGGGTATACCCTGGACAGGACGCCAGTCTATCGCAGGGCCTAAAGCATCGTCATGTACTGTACAAATTACTAACGTTACTAATTAACAAAAATTTAAACATAGACTACAAACTCTCTTGAGAAATTTCTACATCCATCCATCCATCCATCCATCGTCTACCACTCATCCTGTATTCAGGGCCGTTGGGGGGCTGGAACCGATCCCAGCTGTTATTGGGCAAAGGCAGGGTACACCTGGACAGGTCGCCAGTCTATCAATTTCCCCAAAAATATTCCCATATTCCTTGCTCACCAGCAATGTTTAAATAGCAGTAAGCCTGTGCTGGAGGGGCTGTAAGAAAAGCAGTGAGCTCCACTGGAAGATGAGGCACACACGTGGCAGACATGCTGAAAGTTTGTTCCAGAAGGTTTAGGAGTGTGTTTATGGGACTTTTTGACCATTCTTCCAGAAGTATATTTGTGAAGTCACACACTGATGTTGGATGGGAAGGCCTGGCTCTCAGTCTCCACTCGAATTCATCCCAAAGGTGTTCTTTTGGGTTGAGGTCAGGACTCTGTGCAGGCCAGTCAAGTTCATCCACACCAAACTCTCTCATCCATGTCTTTATGGACCTTGCTTTGTGCGCTGGTGCACAGTCATGTTGAACAGGAAGGGGCCGTCCCCAAACTGTTCCACAAAGTTGGGAGCATGGAATTGTCCAACATCTCTTGGTATGCTGAAGCATCCTTTCACTGGATCTAAGGGGCCAAGCCCAGCTCCTGAAAAACACCCCCACACCATAATCCCCCTCCACCAAACTTTACACGTGGCACAATTGCCAGATGGAGAAGCGTGATTGGTCAGTCCAGAGAACGTCTTCACTGCTCTAGTCCAGTGGCGGTTTACACCACTGCATCCAACGCTTTGCATTGCACTTGCTGATGTATGGCTTGGATGCAGCTGATCGCCATGGAAACCCATTCCATGAAGCTCTCTACACTGTTCTTGATCTAATCTGAAGGCCACATGAAGTTTGGAGGTCTGCAGTGATTGACTCTGCAGAAAGTTGGTGTCCTCTGTGCACTATGTGCCTCAGCATCCGCTGACCCCGCTCCATCATTTTACGTGGTCTACCACTTCTTGGCTGAGTTGCTGTCATTCCCAATCACTTCCACTTTGTTACAATCCCACTGACAGTTGACTGTGAGGAAATTTCACATCTGGACTTGTTGTACAGGTGGCATCCTATCACAGTACCACGCTGGAATTCACTGAGCTCCTGAGAGAGATCCGTTCTTTCACAAATGTTTGTAGAAAGAGCCTGCATGCCTAGGTGCTGCTTTTATACACCTGTGGCCATGGAAGTGATTGGGTCAATGTCTGGAACTCCATTGGCATGCAATTGTGAATATTGTAATGCCTGTGTGTGCCCTAATGAAGGATGTTGGGCAGCGCAGAGTAAGCTGTGTGTGGAATGAGGATACATTAATAGAGAGATAACTGCCTGAAATGGAAAACAGGATTATGCCACTGGGCTTTCAGTAAACAACAAGCTGTCAATCACGAGGTAGTCACAATCATAACTTGATTTATGGTTTATTTGACTCTAAATGGACCATAATTGACTGAACTTGACACTAGTGACTGAGACCATAAACTTATATTTACAAATTTGTAATGTGATACAACCAAAGCAGTCGCCCCCTGATGGTCAGTCGAGAGAATGCAAGTTTAAGGCACTGCAGCTTGGCTTTACTTTTCAGAACCCGAAGTTGAGACTCTTTTTGTATCTTTATCAGACAGCATAACAAACCGGGCAGGAAATAGGGTGAGGGACAAAGGCAAGCATTAAAAAAGGGTTGCTGTGTCTTTGTAGGGTCTGAAGGTGATGGGTCTGAGTGAATCATCCTGTCATATTATTGATTCCTTCTGAACACCCTGCCTTTCTCCCATTAGCCATCCATCATGAGAGAGTGGTAACTCATGGCAACAGATGAGGGAAGATATTAAATTAGTCACCACCTCTCACCGCAAAGCAGAACATCATGCAGATATGAGGAGTCTTATTTCAGGCTTAGACCTATGCTGTTTGAAAATGTGACCGCTCCTCCGAGCAAATGATTGCAGGCATAATGAGAGCATGTAATGAGAAAAAGTATAATGACCATAATACAGTAATAGTGGAAGAATAGAAGAGGAATGGAAGTAATCACTGTGGGAAATCAACACATTATTAGCTTATTTTATGACCTTTGTACAAGATATTAACATAGATGAGAGATGATAAAAACTGTGTAATGAGCATCAGGTTACATGTTTAATGGGTTTTTGATAAATGTTCCCCCATCTGGCATTAAAACTTGTTCAAAGCCTTTTGAAACCTTGGATGCAACCACTTGAAGAATCGTCATGGTTGAAATACTTGATTGCAGCTCATTAACCAATCATTTCTCTTTGTTGTATTACATTTTGTTTTTTAAATAGTACAGTAGGTGGTGGAACCAATTTTGTTCAGCAGCCTAAAATTATGGAATGTCCGTGAGCAGTTAAAATGACATTTTCTGAATAAAATCATGTTTTTCATGAAATTAACTCTCACTCTTTGGTATCATATGATGGCAGTGTTACTAAATGTCATTGTCCATTGACAACCCTTTACATAAACATCTACCATGTTTACCAAAATTACTTTATTTTGCAAGATCGTTTTTTTTAACTAAAGTATAAAGAAGGTCAATGATTGGCTGAAAGTACAGTAGTAAGTCAGATTTGTGTGATTTTCAGGCTCGTATTGTTACAACTCAACAGTTGCCATAAAAATTATTTTTTTTCAACTTCCCCTGTCATGATGGTGGTTTTTCCTAGATTATATTCCTGTTTTATTTTGAAGTTTTTGTCCCGTGTGGTTTCCTGTCAAGTACTTCCTGGTCTTTGTTGTTTCTGGGCTGCGGTCAGATATTCCAAAAATGAGGTCCTAACGCCTTTTCCTTGACCATGGGGGAAAACGTCACATTTACATTTATATTTAGGTCATTTAGCAGACGCTTTTGTCCAAAGCAACTTACAATAAGTACATTTGTCAAAAGAAGGAAACAAAGAAACGACAACGTATCATTGCCGATGCAGTAAGAGCTAAAAGTAGAACAAGTGTTAGGTCCTCATCTGAGTAAAGTAGTACTCCAAGAGCAACAGTGCTAAGATCAGAGTGCTATAGGTAAGGTATTTTTTATTTTTTTTGAAATCTGAACAGGTGAGTCTTGAGCATTTTTCGGAAGATGGCAAATGACTCTGCTGTCCTGACATTGGTCGGGAGTTCGTTCCACCACTGAGGCACCAGAACAGAGAAGAGTCTGGACTGTGCTGAGTGATATTTGTTTGATTTCAGTGATGGTGGTACCAGCCGGCCAGCTGAAGGACCGAAGTGCTCGCTTCGGGGCATGAGGTTTGACCAGTGTTTGAAGGTAGATGGGTGCCGTTCCATTGATGGCCCTGAAGGCCAGTGTCATCGTCTTGAATTGGATGCGTGCTGCAACAGGGAGCCAGTGGAGGTCACGGAGGAGGGGGGTCACATGGGAGAATTTGGGTAGATTGAAGATAAGGCGTGCTGCAGCGTTCTGGATACGCTGTAATGGTTTAATCGCAGAGGCCGGGAGTCCGGCCAGGACCACAAGGTCAAGGAAAGTTGCGAGGAGAACTCATCAGGATTTAGGAAAAGTCGACTGCGGTGCTCAGAGAATCCGACCGGACTTTCACTACATTACGTATTGCTCCGGCTGATGATTGACACCTGATGATCCACACTGTTGGGACCTCACCATTAGGACTACACAATGCGGCCTACAAAAGCCTACACATGTGGTCAGAACAAAGGGACAAAGGGGATTAAAAACTACACCGCCATTTTAGTTTCACTTCTCACCTAGGTGCGAAAGGCAACGTCACACAACTGGTACCCTATTGGCTGACAACCGCAGGTACCCCAGGGGGTCCCCGGGAGCAGCCGTGAGCCTTATAAACGGTGCTGCCCTAAGAACACTCTCTTTCAAAAGGCTTCCAGATCTCTCCTCCATAACACGCATTACAACCGGAGGTGGTCTCCTCCACCACAGCATACCGCTGCAACAGGAGACCAACTTATAACGTCTGCAGCGTTTCCTTTGTCCTAGGCCACAGTCTTCTCCCCGTTTTCCTGATCCTGAGAGATCGCTACGACCGCGCGAGTATCTCTGTGTTCGCCTGCAGAAGAGGAACAAAACCAGTTCCTGCACTCTTGCTCTTCCAAAAAAGCCTTCCAATGCTCTTCCATCACAACACCACGATGCAACAGAGGGCGACCCCAGCAGCACACCGCTCCAACAAGAGGAACCAAGCCGGTTCCTGCATTCCAGCTAACAGCTCCTGTCTGAAGTAAGCTGACTTAATCGCCAAGCCGCGATCATATTGTCGGCCGCGGAAGAAAGAAACACAAACTGTTTTCTTTATTCGAGTTTGATCAACGAGAGGAAACACGCTCCGCTCTCGTCAGGACTAAGCCGACTCATCAGGTCCCCCGCTGACGCCGGGGCCCACGAACTACCACCACGTTAAGGAACGCCATCATCGCCAGGGCGGACTCGCAGCTTGCGCAACGACACCAGTAAGAGGCTATCAGTCTGGGAAGAGACATAAGTTTGATAGTGTAGGATATGCTTATAATTCTTGTTAACGTGTTTTAAGTTTTGATCACAGATCACCGAGTCCGTTGCTTTCCGTGTTGTTGTATTTGAATGCTGATTGTGTACCCACGCCGCTGGGTTGATCTCTGTAACGGTGTTTTTGACTAACCTCAGCCATATTCGCGAGCTCAGTAAGCGTCTACTGTCAGTTAAAAGACCACGGTGGCGCTGAATGAACGCCAGTTCATTCACAAGCTCCCGTGTGATAGTAACACGCCTCCTGAGCCGTAGAATATTGCGCGCGCACTTTCCCCCTCTCTTTGTTTGTGTTTGCTAACACACACACACACACACACATACGCCGCCCCACACGTGTCCTACGCCAGCTGTTTCCGATAGACGCTAAGAACATAGCTCCATCCGGTGGCTGTACCCGGCCATCTCTCGCCCGCTCTCTCTCTCGCGCGATCCTATCGGACGTCAGTGGCTCCGCCCCTGAGCGCTGTGAGGAATAGCTCCATCTGGTGGTCGCGCACGGCCAGATCTCTCACTCTCTCGCTCTCTCTCTCTACACACACGCACACACACATGCACGCACACACACACACATGCACACACACACACACACAAACACGCACACACACTCCACGTGCGTCTCTTCCGTTGTTTAGCTTAGTTTTGTGTGTTAGGTAGTTAGGTAATAAGGCTTTGTTAATTGCAGTGTTATTGATTGTGATCATTATTACTAGTTTTAATAAATCTTATTATATTATAACTAGCGGTCTCTTGTGCTTGTTGTGTATATGTCACTGGATAATAGCAGGTTGTGAAGGCTAGTGCTTGAATGTCACGCCTTTTTAATTGTTCTATTGTTTTTATGCTTCTATGCCAATGATCACGATGATTGGAATGTGAGTATAAAACCTTTTATATTGAGACTGAATACAGTTTTAGGTTATCTTTTCCCTGATCCTAGGGTGGTGCCCCGTACATTCATGATTATATCATAAGAATATATTAAATATAATTATTAATATTGATAATCATATTGACATTAATAATTAGCTGTTGATAACCAAATCTGCTCCTGCTTCTACCCCAACAACACCACACGGCTTTGATTAGAGTTATAAAGTAATTTTAGATCAAATAAGCATGGTGATTTTCACAAGGTTGAATTACATAAACCCAGAGACTTAACAGTCTCATAGAGTGTTTTTACACATTGCAACAGGAATGGCAGTGAATGGTAACTGAGATCTACCAAAGTATACACTGCATACACAGGACATCTTTATAAATGGCCAAACGTCAAAATTAGACTCTGGTATGGTCCTAAGTTTCATTTTCGTCATTTTGGCCATTGGTCTGGTCAGTAATAACAAAAATGTAGGCTACTCCCATTGCTGAGATCTTGGAACAGAGCAACACTGTTAAATCTAGATCTAGCAGGATGACAGACATTGAGATCCTTCTCTATTAAGTGTACTGCTTCCCATTTGTAGCCCGAGTTGTACTGACGTTGGAGGAGGCTCCACTGGTTAACAGTCCATATGGAAACAAGTGTCTTGGAACCCACTGGTTATCTTCTGGCGATGATTTAATTTTATTAGGTTAATTTAACTTATAACATGTTCTATTACTGCTCGATGTGTAAAGTGTCCTGAGATAACTTTTAATAAATAACATAAATAAAAATTAAATTGTAAAAATGGAATTGAAGTATGACAACAGCGCTCTCAGTCATCAGTGATGGGAGCTGCTGATTCAGCATTGTTGGTTCAGTTTGTAGATTATATGTATGATTCCAACATGTTGTCACTCCAATACGTCAATAACACAGCTTGGTCAGAGATGGTGTGCCCTTTCCTCCATCATCAACTCTAATGTTTAAGTGGGCAAAAGCAGGCTAAAAATAACCCCACCTTCCCACAGCCCCAGAAAAGCCCTTTGAAGTTGTTGGGGCTTTTCCTCTTCCTTCCTCCGCTCCACTCTCAAGACACCACGCTCTGAACTTGGAGGGGAGGCACTTCAAAGGCGTGAGAGAAGTGATGGAACAGAGAGGGAGGATGGGAGGAAGTGATGAGACCAGACAGTGATAAAAGGGGAAAAAACGATTCTATGAAGAAGGAGAAGGCAAGCAAGATGGATACCTGCTGCTCCACTCCATTATCTCATTTTTCTCCTCTCCATGTATCACTGTCATTTCCTTCCATCGCAGCATTCACAGCCCGTCAGCTGTTCGAAAACGAAGCTCAAACTCAAACTGATGAGAACATTTAGAATGACGTTGCCAGGAAACTTTTGTGATCCAACTGGGTAAAATGGCTGTGAATCAATTTATTTATAGTGCCCTGTGGTTATTTAGAGACTTATTACATGAGCATTTATTCAGATTTACCACCGATATCAGATGTCCACAAAGATCCATCTCTTGATTCTAGACAAACAGCCTGCCATTATTATGGCAGGGCTCTAAAAATACCACCAATGGGCTATATATAACTATGTAACTATATATATAAGTATTTTTGATGGGAGCAGATGAAGGCTCCAAAGTATTCGTCCTGTGCAGGTTGATCTGTGTTAATGGCCGTGACGCCATCCAGTGTACACTCTGACTGACTTACTTTATTATGGTAACATTATTGAAATAAAATGGGATTAGAATGGTTCCCATTCAAATCAATGTAGGAGGATGTGGTCAGAGTGGCGGCCGTCTTTACGTGTACTGTTGCCACAGTGACTGTTGTAGCCGCCCACCTTATAAAATAATTCAAGTAAATATACTGTAATGCTACATTCACACACTGTCACAATGGCAGGAAATGCTCCTTCCTGCACATCAGTGTACCACAGTGACACACCACTTTTTCTCAAATGCAGACTGATACATCCACTCATAGTAGATTTGAAAGACGCTCAATCTCCAATCAAGATATGCAGCACTGCCACTTGGCTGTTCATTCCAGTGTGAATAAATGATAATAAATAAATGTACAGCGACAGATTTTACATTGGGAAGGAGAACAGGGATGAAAACATGGATCAGCAAAACTTTACCGCATTAGACTTCTGTCCGTTTCCTGCCTCCTACCTATGTGCAAACCATAGGATTTGTTCAAGATCAACATTTTTTAACCATAAATATGTTTCATAAATACCTTTCATCAGCCTTGTATCACACTTGCAGCAGTGGACTAACAAAAGGTTAATATTGTGAAACAATTGGTTCAGGCAACAAAGCGACTTTGTTAAGTGACAAAAAATATTGTGGATTGTGTTGGAATGATAATGCACTACAGCGTATTAGGGCTATTGTAGAGGGGAAAGGAGAAGAGCGAGGTGGGCAATATTCAGAGGAAAAAGTTGCAAATTTGCGAGTTTATAAAGTGGCAAATTTGCCAACAACAAGGCTTTATTTATGTAGCAGCCTAGAATTACGAACTTTCTCTGTTGTTGCTGCATGTAACAAGCGCTGCTGATAACCAATCAGTGAGCACGGTGCAGCGTGTGTGCGGCATTGCGTTGGGTTACCCAGCTCTAAATCGTGTCTTAAATTATATGTGCGGGTTGTACAATTAATTTGGGTTACTTTCATTATTTGATTTCCTTTTCTTTTGTTTTCTTTCTTTGACTTTTGTATCTGAATTATATATTCTTCTTTGAATATTTGGTTGGATATTTTAAATTACATTGCAGTTATCATTTTGTAAACTTTTGTTGCGTCTTCATTATTTTGCACGTTTTGTTTTGTTTTTTGAGTTTGCACTCTGCCCCTTAGTTCTGCATGTTCAATTTTGTTTATTTTCTTTCGTTTAGTTGCAACCCCACTAATTGTTTAACCCCCCCCTTTTTAGTTGCTGGAGGCTGGTGGTGTTGTCGGCGACCGGTGGTGGTGTCAGTGACCGGTGGTGTGTCGATGACGGTGGTGGTGTCCCCTCGTTTTGTGTACTGTGCTCCCTGGTGCTGGGTTACTTCACTGCGTATCCTGCGTGTGTGTGTGTGTGTGATTTAGTGATTTCATTTTGTTACTTATTTCGGTAGATCACTCCCCGATCACTTGACCCTTGTCCACCCAGTAAGCCTGGGTAAGCCCCAGTAAGCCTCCTGATTAAACCTTCCCCTCCCCTTTATTACTGTATGAATGGTCCTTATCATGACTCTTTTTTTTCAATCGATTTTGTAATAAAGCATATATTTTTATACCTGGAACCACGTCTCAAGCCAGTGAGTAGAACGGACCTCTGTGTCTCAAGTATTTAAAAGGACAAACATTCTCTGGGTGGCGTTGTCATGCAACAATTTATAATTCTTTAACGCATTCCGACATCCGTGATTGTGGTCGTACACCAGGGGTGTCAAACTGATCCAGTAAAGGGCCGTGTGGCTGCAGGTTTTCATTCCAACCAAGCAAGAACACACCGGTGTGTTCTTGCTTGCCCTGTACACTGTACCCTCGCCACATTTAGAAGCAATCGTTAACCAACTGTAAATGGTTAAACCGTTGGCCTCCACGTCGACACAGTTTGAAGTGAACACAGAGCAGTGGAGTGGAAAGGTGTGAACATGACTCCATTAACAGAGATCGCCATGTCCGGCCTCTAATGTATGAAACTGTCTGAGGTCTGCCCTTCCCTCTGCTACTTTGTATGGAGCTTGGCCTGCTGCCCTCCATCTATCTAATGGGAGGCCTCCTCGCTGATACATAGAGCTTTCATTGGATTTCACCTGTCTGTCTCTACATGTTAGCTCTGTGATAGACTGGTTACCTGTCTGTCTCTACATGTCTCCCTGTGATAGACTGGTTACCTGTCTGTCTCTACATGTCAGCCCTGTGATAGACTGGTTACCTGTCTGTCTCTACATGTCGGCCCTGTGATAGACTGGTTACCTGTCTGTCTCTACATGTCGGCCCTGTGATAGACTGGTTACCTGTCTGTCTCTACATGTCGGCCCTGTGATAGACTGGTTACCTGTCTGTCTCTACATGTCCAGGTGTACTCTGCCTTCATCCAAACAGCTGGGATCGGCTCCAGCCCCCCTATGACCCTGAATACAGAATAAGCAGTAGACGATGGATGGATGGATGGATAGTAACCAGCTATCTTCCAGGTTTTTCTTTATGATAGCATGTATTACTTTAATTAAATCCAGTCAAATAATACTTTATATTGACGTTTGGCTTCTATTGTTGTGTATAAACCAATACAAAGAAAGTGAATGTGATTTTGTCCACATCATTGAAAAAAATATTTCACACAATTACTTAATTATGAGAAATCTGCATTCAAATGAATCCAGTAGAATGAGATGAACTAAAGGATGGAAAATGTACAGCCTCATGTGCTTTGATCATCATTGCACATCATTTTATCATAATGTGATCATTGATCACCTATAAGCTGCAAATCATCACCAGCATCTACGGAAGCTTGAAAATCCTGAAAGAGAACCAACAATATAATATCCATTTGAAATGGCTGTATATACAGTTTGGTTTTCAGTCAAGATTACATATTAATGAGAAGCATGGATGATGTATAGCAGAGAAATAATCACTCAAACTTCATTTCATCAACGGGGGCTTTGTCTCTTTCTCCAACCCACATTGTCAATGCTGAGAAGGGTCAAAGGAATCCATTATTCAGCTGTCAGGATATTTTTAGAAACACCCCATTGACTTTGGAATGATTTATTAAGCGCCTGATGTGTGTGTGTGTGTGTGTGTGTGTGTGAGAGAGAGAGAGAGAGAGATCCCAGAGGGAACCTCTTCACTCTCTCTGTAGTTCTAAATTTAGCTCGACCATTGCAGCATCTTTTTCTGGAATATATACATATGAACGTGGGTGCATTTATGCATACATGCTCTAGTGCTCCCGCATATTTGAAGCTATACACATGGACAAACGACAAATAGACACACATGCACGTTTACTAGTGCAGAGAAAACACACACACACACCATTGGATGACTACTTGCGGAGCGGGGCAGACCTGAATGGGCTCCTTCTACACACCCAACGCTTACAAATATAACGTATAATATGCATTCAATAAATAATAATATGATTATCTAAATACTGATAACATCTCTGTGCTCATCTGAGCATTGTAACACACACACTTGTTCCCCACGGCGGCAGCACGCCAAACTGACCAGGCAAAAGAAACGCACATCTGTCCGCTCGCACCTAATCAGGATGGCCTCTCTCTCATTCTCGCCCACCTGCACACACCTGCTGTCTCTACTGCTTCACTGTATCATTATTTCTATAATATTATTTTACCCCGTGTCTCTTAAATACATTTACTCGAAGAAAGGAAAAAAAATAAAAATAAATAAAAATAAAGTCTGCTGATTGCTCTGCAGCATCCCTGTCAACTCCTACTCACTGTCAAGCCATCAATACCACAGCTTGGTCAGTGCTTCTCAATGTCTCATTTAGTTTGAGCGTTTTTTGAGCATTGTTTGTGACTGCTGCATTATGGGGAGAGCAACAGACAGGCCCTTCATAGCACTTGTGTTGCCTGAACTTAACACATAATGCATGTAACAAGCATACACTGACACGCCATCACTGACACATGATTACGTGACATTAGAGGGAAACATAGAGGGGAACACACAGTTTGAACTGTCGGTGCTCTGAAAAAGCAAGCAAGAAAGTATTTGACACATTTGAGTGAAAATGTTTTGTCGCTGTAAGACAAATTCTACTGTATGCTTCACTCTGCTTGTATACTTGTGTGAAAGAGCGACAGACAAATAAAGGGCAAGAATAACAACAACCTTGGTAATTTATCAAAGACTGTCCTTTCAAGAAGTCCACACAGATTTGTTGAGTGTAAAAACAACTACAAAACTGCAGACAAGAAGGTAGCCATGATTTTTTTGTGAGGTGAACCTCCTAAATGTGAATAACTGTAGGTTAATGTATAAAGTTTGATGTCATCCATGTAGAGAAGGTGGCTGATGGCTACACCACTTCAGAACCGACATCCGTAGCCACTCTTAGTGATGATCTGGCTGAGGGAGTCCAGGTATATGCAGAACAGCAGCGGGGACAGAGCACCTTCTTGGTATTTGCCGCAATTGATGGTAACTTGTGCAATTGGCTTTGAGTTGGAGACCACATCCCCATTGAGTTCTTGATGAAGGTGCATAGTGTCCTGTTGATGTTACAGTTTCAAGCTTTCCAGTATCCATGTGTTTGGCATCGAGTCAAAGGCTTTCTTGTAATCAATCCAGGTGTGCACTGGTTGGTCTGTCTCGTCTAATAGTAGAGACTATTTTGTCCACCAGCAGCTGGTCCCCCCTCTGACTTGTCGTTCTGGCTGTACCATTGTAGCTGTACCTCGTCAATCTCTAGTTGTAAGATCAGTTTCCATTTTTGGAAGTTGGAAGAATGAGCTAGTAGTAGATTGTTTGTAAGGTAAGATATTGGGTTTCCGGGTTTCCATTGATCCCACATCCTCTGCATCAACCCTCTGCTCATATAATAGCATTCCAACAGTTCCATGTTCTCTTCCCTCATCAATGTATGTCTTGTTCCAGTCGCCCCATCATCAGTTGACCTAGTTCCTCAACACCTGATGCTGACATTGTTGACCCGGGCAACATCCTATATATATATATATACTCACCGGCCACTTTATTAGGTACACCTTGCTAGTACCGGGTTGGACCCCCTTTTGCCTTCAGATCTGCCTTAATTCTTCGTGGCATAGATTCAACAAGGTACTGGAAACATTCCTCAGAGAGTTTGTCCATATTGAAATGATGGCATCACGCAGTTGCTGCAGATTTGTCGGCTGCACATCCATGATGCGAATCTCCCGTTCCAGCACATGTGTGGGGAGGTTTAGCTCAGGAGGTAGAGCGGGTTGGCTGGTAACCGCAAGATTGCCGGTTCGATCCCCGGCTCCTCCTAGCTGAGTGCCTGGTGTCCCTGAGCAAGACACCTTACCCCAATTGCTCCTGACGAGCTGGCTGTCGCCCTGCGTGGTTGACTCTGCCGTCGGTGTGTGAATGTGTGAGTGAATGGGTGAATGTCAGTCATTACTGTAAAGCGCTTTGGAGAAAAGCGCTATATAAATGAGGCCATTTCACATCCCAAAGGTGCTCTATTGGATTGAGATCTGGTGACTGTGGAGGCCATTTGAGTACAATGAACTCATTGTCATGTTCAAGAAACCAGTCTGAGATGATTCGCACTTTATAACATGGCGCGTTATCCTGCTGGAAGTAGCAATCAGAAGATGGGTACACTGTGGTCATAAAGGGATGGACATGGTCAGCAACAATACTCAGGTAGGCTGTGGTGTTGACACGATGCTCAATTGGTACTAATGGGCCCAAAGTGTGCCAAGAAAATATCCCCCACACCATTACACCACCACCACCAGCCTGAACCGTTGATACAAGGCAGGATGGATCCATGCTTTCATGTTGTTGAAGCCAAATTCCGACCCTACCATCCAAATGTTGCAGCAGAAATCCAGACTCATCAGACCAGGCAACATTTTTCCAATCTTCTATTGTCCAATTTTGGTGAGCCTGTGCGAATTGTAGCCTCAGTTTCCTGTTCTTAGCTGAGAGGAGTGGCACCCGGTGTGGTCTTCTACTGCTGTAGCCCATCCGCCTCAAGGTTCGACGTGTTGTGCGTTCAGAGATGCTCTTCTGCATACCTCGGTTGTAACGAGTGGTTATTTGAGTTGCCTTTCTATCCGCTCAGCAGTCTGGCCATTCTCCTCTGACCTGTGGCAACAACAAGGCATTTGCGCCCACAGAACTGCCGCTCACTTGATATTTTCGGACCATTCTCTTCTGTAAACCCTAGAGATGGTTGTTCGTGAAAATCCCAGTAGATCAGCAGTTTCTGAAATACTAACACCAGCCCGTCTGGCACCAACAACCATGCCACGTTCAAAGTCACTTAAATCACCTTTCTTCCCCATTCTGATGCTCGGTTTGAACCGCAGCAGATCGTCTTGACCATGTCTACAAGTATTGGCTCACCTGCCTTGACTCGCATATCAACTTAAGTGTCCTATTCTTAATCCATAGGGTTTAATATGATGTCGGTCCACCCTTTGCAGCTATAACAGCTTCAACTCTTCTGGAAGGCTTTCCACAAGGTTTAGGAGTGTGTTAGGGACTTTTTGACCATTCTTCCAGAAACGTATTTATAAGGTCACACACACAGGTCAGGACTCAGTGCAGGCCAGTCAAGTTAATCCACACCAAACTCTCTCATCCATGTCTTTATGGACCTTGCTTTGTGCACTGGTGCACAGTCATGTTGGAACAGGAAGGGGCCATCCTTAAACTGGTCCACAAAGGTGGGAGCATGGAATTGTCCAACATTTATTGGTATGCTGAAGCATTCAGAGTTCCTTTCACTGGAACTAAGGGGCCAAGCCCAGCTCCTGAAAAAAACACCCCCAGTACCGTTGTCCTGGCAACCGCCAAACCCAGACTCGTCCATCAGATTGCCAGATCGAGAAGCGTGATTGGTCACTCCAGAGAACGTCTCCACTGAGTCCAGTGGCGGCGTGCTTTACACCACTGCATCCGACACTTTGCATTCCACTTGGTGGAAGGGTTGCTGCTATATTTAAAAATACATTTCAGGGGAAACAGATGTCACTTGGTGTTTTTCCATCATTCGAATATCTTTGTGTTGTGTTCAAATACTCTCCCAGAGTTCTCCTGTTAATTATTTACAGGCCACCTAAATATTCATCACATTTTTTCGATGATTTTACTGAATTATTGTCTAGCATCTCCACTGATTTCGACTGCCTAGTTATAACCGGTGACTTTAATTTTCATATTGATGATTTGAATGACAAGGGTGCAAAAGAACTTTTTAATATTTTAGACACATTTGACCTTTCTCAACATGTGAAAGAGGCTACTCATTGTAAGGGACACACCCTGGACCTGATTATCACAAAAGGTCTCCATGTTTCTGATGTTTTTGTCACTGATCCTTCATTGTCTGACCACTTCTGTGTTTTCTTTAATATTTCTTTCATTCCTGACACACAAACAGAATCGAATAAGGTCAAAAAGCGGTACGTCAATGAACATGCCAATGTACTGTTTAAAAATGCCATATCCTCGTTACCACCTCTAAACCCATGTCATGCTGATGATCTTGTAAACATCTTTAATTCCAAAATTCTGAATGTCATAGATGTCATTGCACCTGCTACGGTTAAAACAATTTCTGGTAAGCAAAAGGCACCCTGGAGAAAAGCTGCTGTTGTGACAGCCCAGAGAAGAGAGTGCAGGAAGGCTGGACGAATCTGGCAGAGTACTAAACTTCATATTCACCATGACATCTATAAAGAGAGCCTCCGGGCCTACAATTTAGTCTTAAAAAGTGCGAGAGAAACATACTTCTCCAATATCATAAACAACAACACTAATAAGGCGAAAACCCTATTTGCAACTGTTGACAGACTGACCAACCCCCCAACACAAATACCAGCTAAACTCCATTCCACGCAGAAATGCGTGGAATGGAGTTTGCATTCTTTTATACTAATAAAATTGAAGGCATCAGACGCGACATCAATATCTCAAACAAAAAAGTTGGATCACCACCCTGTTCAGGCAAAAGTAACGCAGCAATCATGGCAAGCTTTAGACTCTAAAACTCTAGTGTAAACGGTGACAAATCTAAAATCATCCACCTGCTGCCTTGATACTTTACCTACCAACTTTTTTAAGAATGTTTTTGACTGCCTATCAATAGACGTATTGCAAATTGTTAATAACTCCATTCAATCAGGCAATTTCCCAAAGGCCTTCAAAACTGCAGTCATTAAACCTCTTCTAAAAAAGCGGAGCCTAGATGCCTCTATTATCAACAACTACAGACCAATTTCAAATCTACCCTTCATAAGTAAAATAATTGAGAAAGTTGTCCTCCAACAACTAAATCACTTCCTGGCTTCAACTGGCTGCCACGACAACTTCCAGTCAGGATTTCAACCTTTTCATAGCACCGAGACGGCCCTTATTAAAGTTGTAAATGACATCCGTCTTAACACAGACTCTGGCAAAACTTCAATATTAATGCTAATTGACCTCAGTGCTGCATTTGACACTGTCGACCACTCAATACTCTTGGACAGGTTGGAAAACTGGGTGGGGCTCTCAGGCACAGTCTTAAGCTGGTTCAAGTCATATCTACAAGATAGGAACTATTTTATTTCCATTGGCAACTTTGTATCAGAACCTACCAATGTAACGTGTGGAGTCCCCAAAGGTTCAATCTTGGGGCCGACTTTATTCAATATCTACATGCTTCCACTAGGACAAATCATGCAAAATAATAACATTGACCACCATTGCTATGCCGATGACACCCCGACTATCGCCCCATAGATCTTCTGTGCCAGTCCATTGAGCAAGTCAAAGACTGGATGTGCCAAAACTTCCTACAACTAAATGAGGACAAAACTGAGATAATTGTTTTTGGTGCTAAAAAAGAAAGGTTTAAAGTAATTCAACACCTTCACTCTCTGTCCCTGAAAACCTCACCCAAAGCCAGAAATCTTGGGGTTATTATGGATTCTGATTTACATTTCGACAGTCACGTTAAATCAGTAACAAAATCAGCCTACTATCACCTAAAAAATGTAGCAAGACTTAGAGGGCTCATGTCAGCTCAAGACTTAGAAAAACTTGTACATGCCTTTATTACTAGTAGGCTAGACTACTGTAATGGTCTCCTTGCAGGTCTTCCGAAAAAAACTGTCAGGCAGCTACAGCTTGTTCAGAACGCTGCTGCTAGAGTTCTTACAAAGACCAAAAAATGTGAGCACATTACACCAATTCTTAAATCCTTACATTGGCTCCCTGTATGTCAGAGGATTGATTTCAAAATCCTCCTGCTCACATATAAATCACTACATGGTCTAGGACCAATGTATATCACTGATATGCTCCCACTACATAAGCCTTCTAGACCACTAAGATCTTCTGAGACCAATCTGTTAGTGATTCCCAGAGTAAACAACAATCACGGGAGAGCATCATTTAGTCACTATGCAACAAATGGCTGGAATAAACTTCCTGAAGATGTAAGACTTGCCCCAACTCTGACCACTTTTAAAACTAGACTGAAAACTTTTATGTTCACCATAGCTTTCTGCTAAATCTTTTAATGTCTGCACTGTTTTTAATTATTGCAAATATGTTTTTGTTCTCCTTTCTTTCTGTAATGCATTTTTAAATTTGCCTTTATTTTCTTTTAATTCTTCTATTTTTTTTTCACTTTGCTGTATGATGTGAAGCACTTTGTGTCTGCCTTGTGTATGAAATGTGCTATACAAATAAAGTTGCCTTGCCTTGCTGATGTATGGCTTGGATGCAGCTTATCGCCATGAAGCTCTCTACACTGTTCTTGAGCTAATCTGAAGGCCACATGAAGTTTGGAGCTGTAGCGATTGACTCTGCAGAAAGTTGGCGACCTCTGACCCCGCTCCATCATTTTACATGGCCTACCACTTCTTGGCTGAGTTGCTGTCGTTCCCAATCACTTCCACTTTGTTATAATCCCACTGACAGTTGACTGGAATATTTAGGAGTGAGGACATTTCACGACTGAACTTGCAAAGGTGGCATCCTATCACAGTACCACGCTGGAATTCACTGAGCTCCTGAGAGTGACCCATTCTTTCAAAGATGTTTGTAGAAACAGTCTGCATGACTAGGTGCTGTTTTTATACACCTGTGGCCATGGAAGTGATGGAACACCTAATTCCAATTATTTGGATGGGTGACTGAATACTTTTGGCAATATAGTGTGTATATGTGACAGGGCGGGAGTTTAATTTATTTAAGCATGCTTTTATTTTGGATGTGGTGTGTGTGTGTGTGTGTGTGTGTGTTTAAACATTGTTTTTACTTCCTCCATCGGACATGAACCTAATCACAAATAAGGACTTACACCTGGGGACCAGAAAGTTGACTCTTTTAGATAAAATTGCAGAAGGACAATAACAGAGCATGCACGATGGAGGACACAGGAAGCACAATGGAGCAGGAGGTCTCAGGATACACCAAGGAAAACAAAAACACAGACCGCTAGCGCAGTCCCGGCGGCATGGGCGGGCATTGGCGGGCCGTGCCCGCCCACAGAGTCAGCCATGCCCGCCCTGGGCTGGAAGCTGTTTATTTTATTTGGGTTTTGTTTTTTACCTCGGAGTGGCCAACTCTCTATTATTCCTATCTCGGTTTGTCGATACAATTCAACCAATCCAATCAACGAACAAACGTGCTGGCAAATTACAGGTGTTGGAGGGTCACTGAGTCATACTCATGAAAGGGACGCTGTTAGTACTTGATGTTCATGGTCGCAGTTGCTCTAGTCTCTAGTTAGCTGTGGTGTTCGGTATGGATATCCATATTTTTTACCCAAAAAATATACGGACAAGAAGTGATGACGAGAGCGGGAGCGATATTCACTTCTACTGGAAACGTCACCACTGAAGTCAACAGTAACACTCGAGTAAACATTCATGCTAGGAGAGGTAGCTCCCTAGCTGCTGTAGCTACCTCTCCCAGTATGAATGTTTACTTCAGTGTTCAGGTTGACATCAGTGCTTCTGTTTCCAGTAGAAGTGAAGCTGTATAGTGCTATCTGCATGCCACAACCCTTGTTGCTGGTCTTCTTGAATAAATGCTTGAGTTGAATAAATGGACACAGCACTACACTATTTTGATTGTTTGTTTTTTAGATTTTGGGATGAACTGCCCCTTTTTAGTAAGAGGAAAATGATTTCTCCGCACTGTAGGAGTGGTCACAAGCCATTGTTCAGCCTGAAGCAAATAAAATGTATGTTGAAAAAGTTTGCCCCCCTGAAAAAATGTAATGCCCCCCCTTAATTTTTTTTCTGCAGCCGGGTCTGCGCTAGCGGCTGCAGTTGGGAGAAGGCTCTGCCCGAGGAGAGGAGACAGGCGAGAAGAAAGTGGTCGCCACCAGAGACCCGTGGTCATTCTTTCCTCCCACTCCTGTTGTGCCACATTCATTTAGGTTGATTTTAGTTGGTTGGGTTTTTTGATTTTAGTATATTTTAAGGACAAACTCCTCCAACTGATTGCACTATTGTTTTAAATATCACTGTTTTAACAGCTCCCCCTGACATAAATTAACTTTCTTTCTTTTATCTTAATTTTGTCATTAACTCTTTAGCCTACTCGCTCTCACTGTCATTGATAATGTCCACCTTTCCATGTCTTTGGTGCGCGTTGAGAAAAACCAATGCATCAACGTGGGAGGGAAGGAGGCTTGACTGCTGCCGAGTGACTGTGTTCCCCACCAGGGAAAAGATCCGTTCGCTCAGGGTGCTGGTGGCTGGAATAGCCAGGTAGCTCATAGTCAGCTTGACTAAACGGGGGAAGCGGTCCTTGTTATTTGCCCACCACTCCAGTGGGTTTTCCATCGTGGCGATATGGGGTGTGTAGAAGAAAATGTGTTACCTTTACATTTTTGTTTTAATGTTACTTTCTCTCGGGAACCTCAAATGTCTTGCTGAGCTGCATCCATTGTATGTAAGCCTTGTCATGTTAATGAAAGACCCTCTGATCTGTCCCCCTTCCTGGACCGTCCCCGAAACACCTTCATCTCACATACTTGATCAAGGCCTTCATGAATGGCCCCTGTTGTGACACTATGTAGCAAGAACCCAGCTGTTCCGAGGGAAGTCACACCTTTATGTTGTCTCAGGACGTCTCTTAGCCTTGGGAGAGACGTGTATTGAATCTATGTAAATCCACTGTTTAGACCTGCCCCTTTAGTTCTTTGTATAAAGTCATCCCTCACCCCACATATGGCAGAATGGACTGTGTGGCAGCGCAACATTGTCTTTTCTCCACTGTCAGTGATTAAACCTCATTTGAACCAGCCACAGAATTGGACCTGAAGAGTTTTCTTCCACAGGTGTCTGACCCTAATCCCGTAACCCATCTGCGCAGTTGTTGGTTCTTTTTTATTGGTGCTCTCGAAATGTGGTCCAAATAGCTCTTCAAAGTCACTCTCCAGTCTCGCTTTTTTGTAGTTTCGCACCTCCAACACAGCGTGGTCGAGCAGTCGTTTTGGAGTTTGTTGACTTTTACTCCCAGCTGATCTAGACGTTTCACCAAAGCAAATGGGCTACTGCAGAATGGCTGAAATGACTTACAACACGCCTCGCAGCATTGGTGGTGTTGGAGATTTGTGGAAAGTTCAGCTCGGCTTTTATTGCTAGTTGAAGCGTGTGTCCGGTGCATCCAAGGTGGTGGGGAAACTGCTCGCAGAGCTCCATTGCCAGGATCATGCTGCTGGCGTTGTCATTGATAGTGCAAAAACAACGAGGTCTCACTCCTCAATTGTTTCCTTTAGAGCTAAAGGGCTATACTCACAGTGGTGTGTCTTTCTGGCATGATAGTGGTGTGCAGCACACTTGATTTTAACTTCCAGGTGTCTGTAATAGTGAGCGGTGATAGTAATATAGGATCCATGGTGCAAGATGTCTACAGATTGGTAGTTAGTGAGACACTCTTTCATTTCCTTGGCAATCATTGCTGTCAAAGTTTTGGAGCTTGTTGTTGCTCCAAAGTGTAGCATGTGATGGGATCGTATAGCCCGGCTCGAAAAAACGTTGCTATGTTCCTGAAGCCTTCTCCAGAAAGAGCAGAAAGTGGGCGAATATCCTTGATAACAAAGTTCACAAGCAAGTCTGTTATCTGCTGTCTTCTCTTGTCCGTGACTGGGTGCCTGGAAAAATCGCTGATGCTCGTCTGCCTCTGTGCACTGCGTTGCTTGCTGCTGCTAGCATTACTGCTAGCATTACTGCTAGTGCTAGCTGTTGGCAGCGGGTGTTTCATTTTCAGATGGTTGAGCATAGCAGAAGTGTTCTTGTTGTACTTCAGTACAGCCGTACACAACCGTGTCATCTTCAGTGAGGTACTTCCATACAGATGAATGTGGGCCTGGTTTATACGGAGCCTTTTGCCGTATATATATATATATATATATATATATATATATATATATATATATATATACAAGCAAGTAACACTTGACTACCTCCGTTCAACAATTGTGACAATTTACAATAACGATGGTGCGGAAGGTTTTTCAACATATTCCGTTATGAAGGGAAGTAAATGTAAATTATGTTAATTAGTATGTTTACAGTTAGCTTTAGCATAAAGTCCTTCTGAGCTCCTGCTTAAGGCGGGTCCACACCGCACCGACTGCCCGACTCGTGAAGTCGGGCTACTTAACATGGCAGACTCGAACAACGACATGGGCGGTTCACACCTACGGAACTACAGCCGACGCCATACGTTCTGCGCTTGCGCGAGATGTAATGTAACAACAGGCGGTGCTAATCTGTATTGTGCGCCAAAAAACACGAAAACCGGAAGTAGGCGGTCCTCTCTAGACCACCTTCTTCGATTCTACTGGTTATCTGGTATGTTTACATCGTCACTTCCGGGCTTCACTGATTCGCTAGTCAAGCTGCTAGCCTCCACCAATCAGAATGGTAAAAGAGTCACCGACTTGCATGGCAGATTACACATTTGAATCGGCTGAAATGAACCCCGACGTGGGCCGATTCGAGCGACCACACCAAGCAGACTCGTGTCACGGAGGCCGACTCTCACAACGACGCCGATTATCGGTCCGGTGTGGACTCGCCTTTAGATGGACGGGTTGCTACCCCCTTGGCATGCTTCCAGAAGTTGGCCAATCAGAAGAAAGTGGGCTTTTAGGGAGTGGAGAGTTTCAGACAGACGCTGAATAGGAGGAGCTGTATAAGACAAAATGAGGACTTTTTCTACTTTGAATCATGCAAAGCTACTCTAATGGTATCAGAGTACAAAATATAGAGCTGGAAATGAGCATAATAGGTCCTCTTATTTAATTTAAGATAGTCTTAACAGAGATTTAAAGTCTTTAAATAATATACATTAATGTTTTTGAAATGTTGAAACAATTATTGTACAGTAAATGAGTGAGATCATTTCATCGGCTATTTGCTTTCTAAGAGATTTAGTGTTAGTATGGACTACAGTAACATCCATCCATCATTGTCTACCTCTTATCCTGTATTCAGGGTCGCAGGGGGCTGGAGCCAATGCCAGCTATCATTGGGCCGCTCACACGGGAAGAACATGCAAACTCCACACAGAAGGAACCCGGGGCCGACCTGGGAATCGAACCCTCTTGCTGTGAGGCGACAGTGCTACCCACTACAACACCATGTGCAGCCCACTACGGAAACAGTAATGCTTTTATTTTTAATTACAAGAAGTGCTTATGTGTTCTGAGAATGTTGCTGGATAACTAACTACATGAGAATGTCTTTGTAATTCTTTGTAATACTGCAGCATTTGGTCAAGTAAAATACTCCGTTGAACTGCAGCTGTTTTGGTCATAATTTCAAGCGTCCACAACTATAGCAACAACACAATGCCACCAGAGTAGAGGGGTACAGGAAAATACAGATACCTAATGCACTGCATGATATTACAACTGCTTTTTTAGTGTTTTAAACCAGCCCTGGGTCAACCTCCCTATACCCCCTATTGGTAACAGCTTACCAAAATGGCATAACAGGCTCTTAGTCACAGGTCAATGCCAACCTTAAAGCTGCACTAATCAATATTGAATTTACAATTTATTGAATCCCTATGCATAATGTGAAAAGTTATGCTTGTATTGACAAAACCCACTCAAAATGATCGGTCTTAGTCCACCGCTAGCTTTTGCTAGCTTATGTTTTTTTTACCAACTAACCCCAGCACCAAGAGACCGACGAAGGAAGTATCTAAGTGGTGAACAAACTGAAGCATTTAGCAGCTAAAGAGACGTTTCCCTCAGGTGTTGGTGGAGACCAAAATTAGAGCTCGAAGAGAGTGAATATTGGATTTTACATTTGCCAAGTGGCCACAGACACAACTCTCAATAAATTATAAAGTTGTTTACTGTATTGTGGGGGTGTAATTAGGCAACTGTTTGCTACACTTTGACAACATTATGTTGATGTGTTTTCAGCCTTTTCCGAAATGTTCCCAAAGGTACTGTAAATTATTGTAGCTTTAAAAATATGATGCCAAACATAATGTCACATCCTTTTAGCATTGGATGTTTACAACTGTGAAAATCAAACTACGAAATCAAACAAAGTCACCTCAGCCCAACCCCAATCAATGATGAGTTCAGGTGTCTGCGTAAATCTAGAATTCCATATTAGTGGAGATGGATGTTCGAAAAAATATAATGTAATGAGCTAATAAATGCAAAACATTGACATATTTAAACTCTTGTTTTTTTTGTTTTTTTTAGTGAACCTTACAGTACGGAATATATAATATTACTTAAAAGTGGACAATGTTTTAGAGCTCCCCTAAAATTTGTCTCATGCGAGGCTTTCAACGGAGCTTGTTTCCGTTTCAGGGGAGCCGGGCTGCCCTTTGCTCCCCCGTTATTCCAAATACGCTGATAGGGATTTTGTTGGTCACCCTGACAATAAGATTGAAATTCCTACAATAACAAGAGGGGGTGCACAGATGTGACGTTTTCAGGCCCAATATTGACGTCAACACCCAAAGCCTAGGTACCAATAAGAAACCAGTTTTTAATGAATAGCTGTATGCCTCACTGTGTGGAAGAGACTGAGATCATTCATGTGATTGCACCACGTGTAAGGCAAAACCAGGCTTCTTGTCAATTGTATTTTTTTAACTTTGTAAAAGAAGATATAAAATACACTGATATAAATGCTCTGAATTGTTATTAAGTAAAATGATTGTATCTGTTACCAGATCTGCCCATTGTCACAGATACCCAGTCCAGCACTAACCGATACCATTATTGGTAGCATTGCACCACAATCATAACAAAACCCCTCATTGCTTGTTCTTCACTTCAGGGAAGTGAAGAAGGGAATGGATTGTGATGTTAGTTTATTCAGCATCCAGCAGCAAAAGTGAAATGCAGTCAGTAAGGTGTGGTCTGTAAAGGCCTGGTGTGGTCAACATGCTCAGCTCAGTCCGTAAAGCCTCACCCCTCTACTACACAGAGCACTAACTCAAGTTTATTAGTTTGTTTGTTAATATGGGACCTGTTGCGTGTCCGTATTGCACCAATTTCAACACTGCATGTGCTTGGATCCCCTGTAATACACCCACCACGTGTAAAGTAGGTTGGATTAACCATTCTGGATTTGTTCAAAGGACATACCCACATACAGATATTCCTTGGGTTATATATGAAACCACTGAATAATGTTCCTATTCTGAGTCATTGTACCCCGGAATAACTTACAAAAGCACAGGGAAATGTTACATGTATTGCAGATTCAGATGCTATGACAAAATATAAAAAGTAAACTATGATATGCGATTATTCATTTAAATCTAGTAATATTTTAAAATGGAAAGCTACCACTCTTCTCTTGAAGTAAAAATGAATGCAGGACTTTTACACCACAGCAATAATCTGTCCAAAAAAGTAACGGAATGGAACATGTTTGCTTTCCTAATAATTGAAAAATGTTAAAATGTATTAATTAAAAAATGTACATGTAAACGGATGTCCAATATACTTTAGTTGATGTGATTTATGGTGAGTTTGCAACCAGACATTAGGGCACACTCACACTAGGGCCAGTTGATCCGTACTGTGCCTCGGCTGATTGTCCCACCTCCCCAGTCCCCCACCGGTTTGCACTAATTCTACTACTAATACTATGCAACACTCATCATACATATGTTTCTTATTATACTCAATGGAAGTTAATGTACAGGGGGTTGGGGTGGATGGATGGGGCAAACAAACACAGGACTTTCACCCAGGAGAATGTCTATGTCCTGTGCAAAACCAAAAGTCAAATTAAACTTATTATATTGTTATGTAAAATGTTTTGTAAATTACTTAAGTTACATAACACACATACCGGTACTAAAATTTGTTTCCCTTAAAACAAAATTGAGAATGCAGTTTCGATGTATCGGAACTACATTTTTTAGGAGATGGGGATTCAAATGCTGCTTACACACTTGTTCGTCAGTATTAAATCGAACGTAGCTTAAACTTAAAAAATGCTCGCAGCGCGACCCAATAACAGGCTGTCTCTGTGGAGACAATTCCCGATACACGTGTAGACCCAACCAAAACACATACTGAAAAAAATAATAGTTCCGGGGCCACAAATAGGTGGCCGGCGGGCCGGGTGCGGCCCAGGGGCCGCCTATTGAGTACCGCTGCACATAGCCTATCACTTGAGTCACGTTGACTCTGCTGTCAGACTCGACGGCGTTCGGCCACAGTCTCTTAGAGCCCGCCCCCTCAGACACCTGCAGCTCTTGTCTGTGTGATAAGCCAAGCCAAGACCATCCTGAACAAGCCTAATGATAAGCGTGTGGTAGATTGTGGTGATGTGTCCGTGATGTTAAAAGATAGCCTAATGATCCTAGACCCGGAAAGACTCTGACACTAGCAGGATTCTCCGTTGTTATGGCGTATACAGAGATGTAATCTGCAAAGTCTATCCATCCCGTCCAGCCGAACTGGATCCTTCCGTCATTGCCGATCTTGCCATGTCATACGGGGGAACTCTGTTTTATGAATACCACAAATCATTCTCTGCCAGGCCTGGCTCTAATCAGCAGGCACTGCACTGGCCGCTAAGCTCTTTCTTGCACCATTCGCAGTTCTTTCTCACACCATGCAAGCTGTGTCCCAAACCCATGGCTATAGCCTAGTCCATCCGCCGGCAGGCCCAAAAGCCGATGAGGATAAGGTGACATCTTTTGGACTGCAATGTTCCACAAATCCATAAAAACGTATGCAATTTGTCAACTGTAAATATATTCATGCTTGCAGCTATTGCGGGGACGGGCATCCAAAATCACTGAGTCCCAGACGAACGATGAAAGAGATAATAAAACATCCGTTAAATAATTGTAAGCTGGGGGGAATAAAAAAAAAGAAGCAGCCGTTAATTTATCAACAAAGGGTGCTCCCCATACCATTAATTAACAGATTTATGGGATCTTCATCTGCAGCTCACATTCCAGGCCGCATGTGCTTTTTGGTTCACTGTTTAAGTCCCGCAAATGCAGCCGTCCTCCATCAAAGGCCTCCTCGCAGGTGTCCAGTTCCACCTGCGCTGCTCGGATCCATCCGCCAACAGCTTGCTAGAGAATCCATCCATTAAGCTCCTGCTAAACGGCTTCAAGAGAGGAACCCAAGGCAAGAAATTCGTATCCCTTTCACCCCACTCCACCTTTTCACAAATTAATCACCCACCATGGAACGGGTGCTTTGGTTCATAGGCTCACTGTTGGGAACAGCCTTATGGGTTTTAATAGTTACTCGGATAAGATATCAGCTACGATATCGACTAATTAGCTGGATATCGGTTAAATGAAGCCGATCCAGCATTCTGATCCAGCCATTTCATTTTTATTAACATCCTACACAGCTATACAGTGACAGCGATCTAGTCACTTCAATTCTGTTTGCTATGCTGGTTATGCCATCACGCAGAGCACACTGGCAGCTAGTGATGAGTACACAGAGCAACACGGAGCAGCGCCGGTTCATTAAGCCTTTGTCCGTCAGGTTTCAGGCAGCTACTACTTCTCATATTGCATTTTAAAATATATGTTTACAGTGCACTTTACATGGTACAAGTGTTATTTATTTCTTTTAGCTGCTAATGTACACTTTATTAGTTAATAAATAATATTAAGTACATTTATATCTGTGGCAATGCCACATGATCGAAACTGGTTGGTGCATCTCTAGTCTTTAAGGTGTGGAGAATTCACCACACGCTCATGATTTTCAACCCCTCCCAAGACCTCACCATAGGCCATGTAACTCTCCACAGTCATTACCTTTGTGTTCCTGAAACATTCCAAAACTGATAGAGACAGAAGCGGACTATCTGTTCCTATTTCCAAAACTAACTCTTATTTTTGTCCATTGTCTTCCATGGCCCGGTATCTGGGAGCCGTGCTCCAGCCAGCCCACAGGAGCCGCTGTCCATCACGGAGGGAGGAGAACCCCTGTCACGAGCCTGGTTCACCTCTCGCCTCCTCTGCCAATTCTGCGGCCTCCCTCCAGAACGCTGCATGGCTCATTCGTTCCGCTTTGGAGCAGCAACCACACGACAATGAGCCCAACCTAAAAGCCATGGGCAGATGGTCCTCACCTGCTCATGAACGTTATCTGTACCATCCTAGATGCTCAAGCCATGAGCCGAATATTGGAAGTAGCTACATAAGCATAGCCTAATCAAAATATTATTATTCACCAAGCTGAAGGGTAACTGATCGGCCTATCTCCTATTTAAATAGGCTACATTTATTTTTAACTCAGCCTCCTGACATCTCTTGTAGCAAGAGGGTCAGGGAATTGCCCGTGTGGTCGTTTTTGGGGCCTTTTCTTTGCTGCTGCGCTCCCGGCCTGGCTGTGCCTGCTGCCATGGACTACTACTTGATACATGCTTCTGTTAATGCCACCACTACTGGTAATGCTACTACTACTATACTACCAACACCAAATGCAGTTGGAATCCAAGGGCCTGGGCTGCACGAGATTTCTGCCTAAAAGCCTAGTAAGGCAGTTTTTTCTCGCCACTGTAGCTGTAAAGCTTGCCCCTGGGTGTTGTTGTGACTTTGAAATTGTGGTGACTCTTGAAATTTTGAGCGTATTCTAGTCCTGCTCAATATTAAGTGTCCGGAGATGACCTCTGTTGTTTTGACAATATAAAACTGAATGAATTGAATTTATCATGTAAGGTGACCTGGGGTGTTTGGAAGGCGCCAACAAATACATTTACATTTACATTTAGGTCATTTAGCAGACGCTTTTGTCCAAAGCGACTTACAATAAGTACATTTGTCAAAAGAAGGTAACAAAGAAACCACGACGTATCATTGCCGATGCAGTAAGAGCTAAAAATAGAACAAGTATTAGGTCCTCATCTGAGTAAAGTAGTACTTCAAGAGCAACAGTGCTAAGATCAGAGTGCTATAGGTAAGGTTTTTTTTTTTTTTTTTTTTTTTTTTTGGGGGGGGGGGGGGGGGTGTCGAGGGAGGGTGCTAGTGGGTCATGCTATGTAGAGTCAAGGTGAAGTCTGAACAGTTGAGTCTTGAGCCTTTTTCGGAAGATGGCAAATGACTCTGCTGTCCTGACATTGGTCGGGAGTTCGTTCCACCACTGAGGCGCCAGAACGGAGAAGAGTCTGGACTTTGCTGAGCGACATTTGTTTGATTTCAGCGATGGTGGTACCAGCCGGCCAGCTGAAGTAGAGGAGCGAAGTGCTCGCTTCGGGGCATGAGGTTTGACCAGTGTTTGAAGGTAGAAGGGTGCCGTTCCATTGATGGCCCTGAAGGCCAGTGTCATCGTCTTGAATTGGATGCGTGCTGCAACAGGGAGCCAGTGGAGGTCACGGAGGAGGGGGGTCACGTGGGAGAATTTGGGTAGATTGAAGATGAGGCGTGCTGCGGCATTCTGGATACGCTGTAATGGTTTGATCGCAGAGGCCGGGAGTCCGGCCAGGAGAGAGTTGCAGTAGTCAAGGCGGGAGATGACCAGTGTTTGGACCAAGAGCTGCGTTGCATTCTTTGTGAGGAAGGTCCGAATCCTGCGGATATTGTAGAGGGCGAATCTGCAGGATCGGGCCACAGCAGTGATGTTGGGGGTGCAGGATAGTTGGTCATCGAGGATTACACCCAGGTTCCTCGCAGTTGAGGAAGGTAATACTGTGATGCCCTCGACAGTGACCGACAGGTCCATGCGAGGGCAGTCTTTCCCTGGGATGAAGAGGAGTTCGGTTTTGTTCAGGTTGAGCTTGAGGTGATGTGCAGTTGTCCAGACAGAGATGTCAGCCAGACAGTTCGAGATGTGAGTTGCAATGTGAGCGTCAGAGGACGGGGGAAAAGAGAGGAAAAGCTGGGTGTCATCTGCGTAGCAATGGTAGGAGAATCCATGCGATGTGATAACAGAACCTAGTGATCTGGTGTATAGTGAGAACAGAAGCGGTCCTAATACTGAGCCTTGAGGGACGCCCGTGTCCAGAGAGCAGGGTTTGGACATAGAGCCATTCCATGTGACCTGGAAGGTGCGGTTTGTCAGGTATGATGTAAACCAGGTGAGAGCACAGTCAGTTATGCCAAGTTCAGCCAGAGTGGAGACGAGGATTTGGTGGTTGACTGTGTCGAATGCAGCAGATAGGTCAAGGAGAATGAGAACGGAGGAGTGGGACGAGGCTCTGGCGTCTCGCAGGGACTCGGTCACTGTGAGGAGGGCCGTCTCAGTGGAGTGAGCAGTCCTGAATCCTGATTGATTAGGGTCTAGGAGGTTGTTCCGCGAGAGATAGGATGACAGTTGGTTGTAGGCGGCACGTTCCAAGGTTTTAGAGAGGAATGAAAGAAGAGATACAGGTCTGTAGCTTTGGATGTCAGTAGCGTCTAGGGTGGGTTTTTTAAGGAGAGGCTTCACGATAGCGGTCTTAAAATCCGCTGGAATAACTCCTGAGGTGAGGGAGGAGTTGATCAGGGTGGTGAGGAATGGCAAGATGTCGTGTGAAATGTCTTGGAGAAGAGAGGAGGGAATCGGGTCAAGGGAGCAGGTGGTGGCGCGGTTAGATGTAACAAATAAATGTATCATTATTATTATTATTATTATTATTATTAATATATTATGCCATTCATGATAACTCATGAAGGGCAGGAAGGTTGCCCACGCATCAAGCTGAGGGGCAACGGGTCTGCTAATCTCCTACCTAAATAGGCTACATTTATTTTAACTCAGATAGCCCCCTGACATCTCTTGTAGCAAGAGGGTCAGGGAAATTGCCCGTGTGGTCGTTTTGGGGTATTTTTTTTCCTGCTGCTACGCTCCCTGCTTATGCCGTTCATGATGGCTCATGAAGGGCAGGAAGGTGCTCTTCCTGCCTCAGGCTTTCCACGCAAGCGCGTGGAAGAGCAGGGAGTCCCAAAACAGTACCATACCGCCAAATGAAACTTGTGCAAATAAATAAAGATTATTTTTGACAAAGTGGTCCTGACTGAACAATATACAAATGTTATTTACTTTGAATACTTTAAGCATATTTTGCTAATAATACTTTGGTGTTATAGACTCAGGATCTAATGCTGTGTTCACAGCGAATGCAAAGCAAAACTTCAACTGTGACTTTAGGACCATTTGTGTTGATTCACATCACTCTTGCCGGAGAGGAGGGGGATTACATCCATGTAGATACCAATTTCTCATCGATGAAGGCCAAACGAATCAGGATTACTGCTTTATACACTTTGTGGAAGTTCTGAATTTATGCAATTCACATAATTTGCATCTTTGCATTGTACATTGTATACAATCATGCTGAAGTTTGCTTCAGATTTGGTGTGAACAAAACATTTTTTTTTATTATTTCAAATGCTTTCCATTACCATTTTGCTACATTTACTTAGGTAAATGATTTGAATACTCAACCTAGTCACACTAGAGTTAATCAAATAGTCACAAAAGGCAGTTTATTGGTTTTGTGTACAAGGACATGAATTGTCCGTTTTCATTTGTGTCGCTCAGCATGAAAACCATGCCAACAGAAAGTAATTTGGGATCCTCTTTCATGGCGCACACACAAATGAAATGCATTGACATGACTAATCAATGGCCAGAGCTAGTGACATAGTTGGGAAAGACTATTCACAGTCGGATACTAAGTGGATGAACCTTCAACCAAAAGACCTGTGCTTGACACCATGTGCCCCAAAGTGTTGCTGTGCAAAACTGTACAAAACTCCGCTGCCAGGGTTCTCACCTGCACCAAGCCCTGGCAACACATCACCCCAACCCTCATCCACCTCCACCGGCTTCCAAATAAAATACAAAATCCTCCTTCTCACCTACGAATCCCTCCATTCCCTCACCCCTCAATACCTCTCCGACCTCCTTGTTCCATACGTCCGATCTTCGTCCAAAATCCTCAAACACCATCTATTCACCATAGCCTTCAACCTACCCTAACACCGTCACCTCTCTGTTTTGTTTGTTGTCTGTTTGAATTGTGTTTTGTTCTCATTTGTGTAACGTGTCCTTGGGTTTCTTGAAACGCACAATATAAAATAGTTATTGTTATTATTTATCATGAAGTTACTTTTCAAAATTGTTTTCCAAAACCGAACAAAGAAGTTTTCTCACCTAAAACTAGGTAGTTTAAGGTGAGAAAACTTCTAGTTATTTCAAGCCCAACCATGATGTATTTTCTAACCCTAATCAAGTGGTTGTGTTGCCTACACAACCACTTACAAAGCGATTTGTTTTGTAGCATAATTTCATCCTGCCTGACAGAAGAATAAAAAACATGACGCAGGCGCGAATGATACTTCCAATTGGAATAGATTCGTTTGAAAGGTGTGTTGGAATACTCCACCTCTGCTTTTGACCAGTGTCTTGCTTGATTACTGGTTTGTGGAAGGGTTTAATTCCTGTTAAGTCATGAATATTTTTGATAAAGGGGGTAAAATCTGTAACTCTGCTATTCTCTCTGATTACTGCTGACACACTCTGCAGAATAGAGGACAGAGTGGGCAAACGAGGAAAAGAACAATAAAGAAGGAAAAAGTGCTGATCTCTCTGTCTCTCTTGTTCCCTCCCTGTCTCTCCCTCCCTCTCATTCAGTATGCTGACTGTTTCTGTACAGAAAACTGACTCCCACGCTATTCTGCCTGTCCTATTCATCACATTGATCAGCTTATAAAAAAATCGGATATACCCAGGAGGTTCAAATATGCGTATGATTTTTTTTTGCACATTCTGAGAGAAATGCGCTGCTCTCACTGCTCTCAGGTTTAGTCTTGCTGAAGTGGTCACTTTACTCACTTGGCCTTGTATACAAATGTAATTTAGCCATTTTTTTCAGACAACAATCTTACATTTTGTAAAAAAAACAAAAACAGAAAAGAAAACACAAGTGCCAGCGCTGACGATCGGCATACATTTAAAAAGACAACACAATACAGCAACCTTTAGACTCGGCGAGTTGACTTCAGCAAAGCAACAAACAATGAAACGGCTGCACAACAATGTTTTAATCTTGTTTACCCTCAAGGAGTCACGTGATGTGCTATTTCTATAAGAGCTATGTGAATTCATGTTCCTGTGTGGGTAATTCATCCTCATCAAAGTGTTAATCCTGAACGTACACTGTTAGAAATTACCAGCATTTCACAATAATTAACAGTATTATTTTACAGTAACTTGTTGTAATTTAGTTCCCCTGTAATATCCCAATGAATACCTGTAAAAACTACAGTATCTTGTATTTTTACAGCATCTAACTCTAATTTTACAGTAAAATCCTGCAATCAAAAAACCCCTGTTATATCACAACAAGGTCTGTAATATCACAGCAACACAGTAAAAAAATGCAAGGATTTCACAGCATTCAACAGTATTATTACAGTGAAATACTGTATTGAACTACCCTGGGAAGTCACATGACATAACCGAAGTTGTTTGAACTGAAGACGCGGCGGTTTCCCTCTTCTCATCCCGGCTGAATGGAGAAGGTGAGCAGCACGCATAACTCTGTTTGCAGCACTTACACCTGTGTTGTTGTAATATGATAATAATATTTACTGCCCGAAATTGTTGAACGTTATCTCACAGCATTTGCTAATAGCAGTAGTAATAATACTAGCTAGCAAACGGCTGCTAGCACGATTAGCAAGGATTTGCTACGTGAGATAAGAACAATAAGACGAGAGGGAAATAAGAAGGAAAACGAACGGGAAAGGAAGTGAAAACGTTTGTGTTTAATGTCGCTACGTGTACTTTTCAATGTGTTATATGGTTAGACCATGTAGCCCAGGTTTGATTTGAAGCCGAACTGGTCAGTAGCGGGCCGTTGTTTCCACTCGGATGTCATTTCGTTCCGGACTGTTACCGGTACTGTTGTCGTCATGTTCGCTCGCGGGGCTGGTCTGCTCTGGGTGAGCGCGTGCGGCGGCGGTGTTTTGCTGTATATTCGCGTAACGTCGCCGTCACTATTCTCCTCTCATGAGTGGTCTTTCCGCACCGAAACACAGGGTTAACCGTGTTAGCCGAGGCTAACAATACACCCGCATCCTCCAGTTCAGCTTCATATCAAACCGGGGCTACGTGGCCGAACATAACGCACTGAAAAGTACACGTAGCGACATTAAGCACAAACTTTTTCACTTACTTTCCCGTTCGTTTTTGACTATTCACTGCAGAGCAAAAGCGGTTTTGCCGAACGGTAGCCGATCTAAGCAGGCTAATGACTAGCTAGTCTATGGGGCATGTAGCGGCTCCCTGCATCGTTAGAGATATTCCACATAGACCAGCTCCTCTCCATGCATGGATAGGCTACTATTCTGCAAAAACGCTTTTGCTCTCGATCGAGTTTCAGCTAGGGATAATATTGCCGTACACAGGTGATGCAACTCCAAAAATCTCCATTACGTTTTATGTACAGATCATTTTTTTTACAACATACTCATGATCATAATCTGCATTCAAACTGAAATGCATATTGTTGGTTGCCTTGTGTAATTTCTCCTTTTTCTTTTTTTCTACGTCATCAGATGGCCAGGCTAACTATCCTGTTCAGTGTCCGGCTAAGAGTGAGGAGAAATAGATCAGGTAGGTGACTAGTTTAAATGCACCACAATGTTCCACTGTAAATTGGTTGGATGTGAGCATGTGTATGAGAATGTGTATAACTTTGTTCAGCACACAAAACAGTATACTAATGCCCCCTATTATTACTTCCAGTGTGGGGTGCCTGACTGCTACAGAAAACACACAGGACTGCAAATTCATATGTTTAGGCAGCATAGGTCCTACCTGCAGGCTGATGGGCCTATACCACCTGACCCACCAGCTCTACCACCTGACCCACCAGCTCTACCACCTGACCCACCAGCTCTACCACCTGACCCACCAGCTCTACCACCAGACCCGCCAGCTCTACCACCCGACCCACCAGCTCTACCACCAGACCCACCAGCTCTACCACCTGACCTACCAGCTCTACCATCTGACCCATCAGCTCTACCACCTGACGCATCCTTGAAATGTAAAGATTTTTTATTCAAATATTTAAAATGTAAAATGAGTGATTACATTAGACGCCATGTATTACCTTGTATGATTTACTACCTCTGACAATGAACAATATTTATCCTTTAATGTTAAATCCATGCTATTGTGTGTTACTATGTTACAGCCATGTGCCACTTACACCACTGCTGTGGACATTAGTACTCCAGAACGCCCCAGAACCTCCTGCTTGTTCATTCAAGGTAATGTTACTTGGATCTAGTATCGACATTTCTAACTCAGTATTTTTTTTTTATTCTAGAAATCTACATCACCACAATAAATAATAATAATGATAACAAATTACATTTGTATAGCCCTTTGTATCTGAAGCAGATCTCAAAGTGCTCATCACACATGATGTTGTATCTATTCATTTTCAGGTAACATGATGAAGCCCTCTGGATGGCTGATATTCATCGAGGGACATGTAGTGATGGGCCCACACCCTTTGTTTTTACACGGAGTAGCTGCTTTCTTCAGCAGTCTTCAACCTCGAGTATCCTGCTGCTGGATCGTTGACGCTGGAGTTCATTCAAAGGTATTGTATATATATTTAACCTTGTAATTCACATTATAGTAGAGGCTTCCAACTCAATGATTGTCTTGAGGTCTAAATTGCTGACAATGGAGGTACCTGAGGCTAGCCTGGTGAGACCATCCTGATCTCGCGAACTCATCCATAAATGTATTTAAAACTGAAACTATCTTTGCTTATTAACAGGTGCTTCCTGGGCATCAATCCTGGAAGAGGCTCAAAGACCAAGGAGCAGACAACAATAAACCCTCATGTGAGCGCCCTTTTGAGGAAACCTATTGACTTGGCCATCATAGTGAGACAGGTAGTTGACTCGTAAGTTTCTGCACAATTTCTCTGCATTTTAAGATGGCTTTGGAAAGTTTGACTAGGAAGTTGAATTTCTTGTATTCTTGAATTTCTTGACATTTGCTGTATGTTGAAAAATATTTATTTGTAAATAAATATGCCATTGGGCTAACATTGACTTTACCTCAGAGTTGTTTGTTCTTTTACAACAATGCATTGTAATATCACAATACTGAAATCACAGTAAATTGCTGTAATCCTTACCGTGAAAGTCATGCAAAATGTATCCAATAATTTATTGTGAATTCACAGTAAAAGTACAGGGCCTTGTTGTAATGATGTACAGCAAAAGGTTGTAATTCCCCGGTAATGTACTGTAATATCACAGTAATTGCGTTGCCATAGAAGCTGTAAAGTTACAGTATACAGCTGTGCTTTTACAACAATGCATTGTAATATCACAATACTGAAATCACAGTAAATTGCTGTGACTTAATTCACAGTATATTGCTGTAATCCTTACTGTGAAAGTCATGCAAAATGTATCCAATAATTTATTGTGAATTCACAGCGTAAAATTTTGCAGTGTAGATACAGCTGTTATAAGCTGATATAAATAAATCAGCAATTAATCAATTGTTGGTGCAGATGATCATCAATCATCTGCAAATATTTTCAGAATTTTTATAACAAAAATGGTTTGATTCCAAATGTGAATACGTGCTGGCATTTGGCCCTTGTGATATAAAACGGAGTACCTCTCTAAACTCGAAACTCCTGCACATCCTAATGGAGCGGGCCGTTAGACAACAGCGTGGCTCCACGAAGCGACAGACAAAGACACAACTGCACAGACACCTTTCCATCTCATTTCCACCCGTCGAGATGTCACGTGACATGCTATACTGGAGCTTGAAGCCCGTGGCACTCAGCACACTGACCTCAGAAGTCCGTGATGATGTGTGGTGACGTCACTACAGTAGCCTTTCACGTGGAGATTTGTGGTTTCGCATTTTCTACGTTAAGGGTGGCGTTTAAAGACGTCTCGAGCGTTTTGAGATGACATATTATTGTCTGATATCGTAGCTAGATTTTGAAATGGGTGGTAAAGCAGCTGTGAATGTAGGCATCAGCCAAAAAAAATTATAAAGAATGATTAGACATGCATTCGTGCAATACCATAGTTGCCTGCGCTGCTGCGTTCGTGCAATTAAAGCAAGACTGGCAACTTAATTTAGGAAGAATTAATCCCGGGCTTTTACAGTCTATGTGATAGTAATGTTAAGTTGCTTACCGCACAGCAGCTGCATCCAGGCGCACGTCTTGTAAACCGTGGAGGTGTTGCAGAAGAAGAAGAGCGCCATGCAGGCGATGCAGCTGAGGGTCAACACCATGGACAGCAGCACGAACACCGACGCCGCCTTGAAGGCTCCGGACGGGATGGAGCTGAAGTCGGAGAAGCTGCCCACGCAGGTGAGCTCGCGGCTGGGCGACGGTCCGGTGCCCACGCAGTAGTGGAAGAGGCCGAAGTAGCCGGCCTGCGGCGTGTTGACGCTGTCGCCGATCCAGTAGGGCTGGATGAAGACCACCACGTTGACGATGGCGAAGCAGATGGTGAAGATGGCCCACAGCACGCCGATGGCCCGGGAGTTGCGCATATAATTGTCATGGTAGATCTTGGAGGATTCTTGGGAAGGCAACATGTTTGGTCGTTTTTTTCTCTCTTCTTGTATCTCTATATCCCCCTCCTCCCTCCCGTGAACTGTTACAAGAAAATAATCTTTAGAAATGCCCAGGCAGCTCGACACCCCTCACTATAGAGCTTGTATTTGATTCCTTCTCTATAGCAACGCGCTAAAAAACGTCCTTCCACTTTGGCCGTGTCTTCTGTGGCTGTTAAAGGCTCCAACACGGGCCCACATAACCACACCATACAAATGTATCCTGCAAGTGTGGGTATGATATCACGAGACTGAACATTGTACAAAAACGACTGAGGGGAAAATGCTACATTGAAAAATACAACACCATATCCTACCTACACCTCTAATGGATAATTGACCAAGACCAGTGATTCAACATTACTGTCTAAGGCTCGTTTCCTTGGGGGGTACACCGAACAAAAAAAGCATTTAATCCATCATAACGGGATTTTCTTTATTTCACAGTGGTCGGGAGGAGGGTGTTAAAGCAGCGTTTCGTCGGCATCCATCAGTCCGGTCTGTCCCCGGGATGTCCTTTAGTACCATCCGTGGAGGAGATGCGTCTTGTTGCCTGTGGAGTCCAGCGGTGGAGCCCGTTTGTGCCTCTCGAAGCATCCGTGGGATGCTTCTCTTCCTCTGCTCGACTTCAGTGTCCACGTAGCATGTGGAAATCAAACGGAATGAAAAAAAAAAAAAAAAAAAAAAAACCAACAACAACCACTGCTTTCAACACGAGCCCGCTGTCAAATCAAACAGCCCTTTCTTGTTCTTGTAAAGCCGACATCCTCCACCGCCTCGACTCCATTATCTTCATGTTTTTTTCGTTGCCTCTATCCAGTACGTCTCTCTCTCTTTCTCCCTCCCTCTCTCTCTCTCTCTCTCTCTCTCTCTCTCTCTCTCTAACTCCCCCCTCACCCTCTCTCCTCCCTCTCCCTCTCCCTCTCTATATCTATCTATCTATCTTTACGTCCTCCTTCTCCCGTTTCTGTGCGCGCCCCCCGGACGATGCTGATATTGTACTGATGATAGCGATGCAGCGCGTTCACGTACGCGGGCGCAGCAGCGGGGGATTTTGCATCAAAGCGTTTCAACCCCCCCCCCCACACACCTTGAATTTGAACACATATTTCCTCACGTTTGGACGGAAAATTGTCATCGCATAGTAGTACATATTATTTTAGCAAAATGTACAAGCATCAAAGGTAAATGCACTCAATGTACAGAAGACTGCCAGCGTTATGTTAGTACATATTATATTGTTGTATTATTCTTATTCATGATTATGTGTGAAGCTACTGCTCGATTTACTGGTTGGAAGATCGGCGGTTCGAATGAAATATCCTTGCACAAGATGAGTTAGGTCCTGATGTGCAGGCGGCTCCTCAGCCCAGTTAGAGGCGGCTCAGTGAATCCTGAATGTGTGTTAAAATGACTGAATGTAAAGTGCCCTGAGTAGCTAGTTAGCTGCAAAGGTGCTATATAAATGCAGGTCCATTTACTCTTTAAGAGGAAAACAGCCCAATTTGTGAAAACCTCTCTCGAATTCAAATGAAACATCTCAAGTTGACCTACAGAAACTAATGATAAAAGGGACAAACAATGAGGCACCTGTGTGTCAATAAATGCAACAGCAGCATTTTCATGTAAATAAAGATACATCTGGAGCAGACCAGGCTCTGTGGTTCCATTTGGTGCTGGGAGTAATATGAGCAGCATCCCGTGTCTTTGTTGAGTGTGAAAGTGTACACACCCAATTGGTGCAGATATAGAATATGAGTGCAATGGTCAAGACAACACAGCAGGATAGCGACACACAGCGACTGCCGTTTTTCTGTCTACCGTTGACATTATGGTCTGTGTGTTATTACCATAACTACTAACATCAATCACCATATATATTTGTACTATAGTCACATGACCACTGAACACTTCAGTGTCAGTTTCAACTAGTATTCTATTTCATCCCTCCAACAGTTGTTTATATGTTTCACTGAAGACCACCAATGTCAACCTCCTACACTTCCACAGTAAAAGTCTTCTTTTCTTTAACACAAACGTTCAAACGGAGTGAGATTGGGTACGGAGAGGGTTTAGAGGCCGGATTGGAAAAGGGCTATTCCTCTGGGAACCATGAATGTCTGCAACACATTTTGGTTCCAGTCCATCTAGTGTGTTGAGATATTCCACAGGAAAAGTGAAAACTTAGACCTGTGGTGGTGCTAGAGTCAAGGGATCTCTTGCTTTCAGCTTTGGTGATTACGCAGTCGCTAACAGGTGAAATATATCAACATGTAGAGCATAACATTGCATTATAGTACTGTCACCATTAAGAACAGGTACCCTCTCCCCCTGATCCTGCTTTTGAGTTTCTGCATTGGCGCTAAGATCTTCACCAAGCTAAATTAACGTCAAGCCTAACGTTGTTTACCTAGATGACACATGAGTTTTCTCCCCCTCCACTCCAGTCCTCACTATGCCAGATCGGCAGTTTGTGGTTGAGGTTGAAGCCTCTGATGTGGGGATTGGATCAATTCGGACCAGCCCAAGATCAAAAACTCCCCCGTGTGCATTCTCCAACCCTGTCATGTCTGCTTAAGCCTTGGTTATTATAATAAAGTTGTATATAATAAATAATATAAATAAATACATCGGTGAGTAGCTCCACCTGCAGACCAACCGCTGCTGACTGACGGAAAAAGATTAAACTAATTTAGGGTTTAGTGGGAATGTGGCCACAGACATGGAGATCCTATTTCTGGGCAAAGCAGCAACAAGCACTGTCATTAGTGGTCACATGATCAACCACCATTGTTTTAACTCACTCTTTGATAGATAGGAACTAAAAAGACAATTAAATAGATCAGATAGAACATGTTATGGACTTAATTGGTTCTTGTTTTCGTTTCTTTTTATTTTGTACTTTCCCGTTCTAACGTCTCTTCTCGTTTCAGGTGTCTTGAATCTCCCCTCCTCTTGTGTGTTCCCTCCTGCCCTTATGTTATCTAATGTTCCTGTTCCTCCTGTTGTATTTAGTCTGTGTCTTCCCCTCTCTCCCCTGCCAGATTGCATTTGTTCCCAGTAAGACATTTTTCCAGTTTTACTTAGGCCTTAGTAGGGTTTCCAGTGTTTTGACCTCATCCTGGTTTTTGACTACGCCTTTTGCCTCATCCCTTTGTCTTGTTGTGTACCAACCATTTTTTGCCATTAAAACCTTTTCTTTGTTTTTTTTTATGAATGTTTTATTGAGCACCAACACAAGAGAGTAATTGTAATACAATTACAACAGAGGTACAGTGCTCACCCGCCCGCCCTCCCTCCCTCACCCCTCCCTCACCCTTTCAGCTTCGGGCTACAAGCACAAACAAACAAACAAACACAGGTAAAAAAAATAATCAAGAGACAATAATAACATAAATCAAAGGAACCTCAGAAGAAATGGCTAATAATTATAGTACAAAGAAGAAAAGGAAGGAAGACAGTTATAATATAGTTCAGTCAGTCATTTGGTTACTTTCTCTGTTTTCTACATAGACTGTCTTTAAGAAATGGATGTAGTAACTATTCCCTTTTATACTGCCTTTTCATTGCAGTCACTCCAAGCTATATCTGTACCTTGTTAAGGTGCAGATGTAGCGAATCTCAGTCGCACCACAAAGTTCACCACAACACCACAGCTCTCCTTGCGTTTCCTTTACTTAGTGTCATGGCACAAAACACGACAGGGACTGGAAACACTTCACATCGTCCTCATCAGACAACTGCAAAGGATGCATGTAATAATAATAATAATAATAATAACAAATGTAAAATAACTGTAGCAGGGCAGTTGCTAGGAATTCTGGGCCCCCTGAAAGAATATCGGTGTGGGCCCCTCTACCCATCTACTGGGGGCTGTGTGTGGGCCCTAGCGGGCTGTGGGCCCTTAGAAGTATGCCCTGTATCATATGTCCAACCTATCACAGAGTAACACACTCAGCATGTGTACACAACCAACCATAGAAGATTATACATTTCTTATATTCAAATCTCATAGAAAAAAACCCACATCCCCCATAATGCCTGCCAGAAGTCACCAGGCGCGAGAAGCAGCATTAGGAAGGACCGCAGCATTGCACCTTTTCAAAGGACTTTACAACACCTACAGTAAAATAAAACAAACTCTACACAATACAACTGCCCCATATTGCTCTCAGAATGTTTTCACAGCGCTAGCATCAAACACTAGAATATCTAGAAGAATCAAACCTGTCTCATTCAGCCTTAAACTCAGACTGAAAGAGAGTTGCATGGCTCACAGCACAGGCACAGCACCACAGAAGGGACTTCTCAGCTCATACTTCTCATTAAGATAAATGTACATATAATATTAGTCATTTTGTCTGTATTGAAACAATCACACAACAATGTCTGACTTCATATAATAAGTATAAAATAATAAACAAGATTACAAAAGTACTAAGACTGAGACAGTACTAAGTAACTCATTGTGCATGGACGAAGACACCATTTCACAGAGATGGAATGGGTTGTCAGAGCAGAACACTTCCCAGCCGGCGATGTAGGTAGTCTCAGAGGCAAACAAGGCAAGATGACCTCAGTGTGAATGGGGAGAGCTGGGAAGCCAGAACAGGAGGTAACGTTTAGATGGCATGTTATGTGCATGACCCAGCACTGGGGAATTCAAAAAGCTCAGAAGAAGAAATGATGATGCAGAATAACTTCACTTGAAGAATCATGTAAAAGTGCATGACAAGCAAAATAAACTCAATTTTCAGTTCAACTGCTCTTGTTGTTTTGGTATTCTAGGGGTTTTCATGATCATACACATCAAACTACCGCCAACGCTGTTGTGTCACTCTGTCTAGTTCTGCATGCTTGCGTAAGGAGACACGTTACGCCACAAGTGAAGGGTTAGTATAAATGGTGCACTTGTGGCATATTGACACGTAATGATGGCGGGATCTTTGCCTGAGAAAGGCTTCTGTGACGTAATCCATCACTTTATGTCTATGGTTCAATTCAATTTTGTATAAAGTGTCATATCACAACAGAAGTTTTCTCAGGACACTTTACACATTGAGCAGGACTAGAACACAGTCATGATTTTCAGAGTCAATACAATTTCAAAGTCCCAACATCACCAGGAGGAAGAGTTACAGCGACAGTTCCATCTATGGGTTTCATCTGCATTTGGTGTTGGTAGTAGTGTAGTAGTAGTAACAGTAGTGGTAGTATCAACAGTAGTAGTCCACAGCAGCAGGCACAGCCACAATGAGATGGATCCATCCCAACCACTTCGATGTGGTTTTGAAGTTTAGCATCTTGGCTGTTGGACTCTAAATTGCCCATAGGTGTAAATGTGAGTGTGCCCCTTGCGACTTGTCCAGGCTGTATCCTGTTGTTGCCCAAAGTCAGCTGGGATCCGGTCCAGCCCCCCCACAACCCTGAACAGGATAAGCGTGATTGATGATGATGTAGTGCTACCCACTACACCACCGTGCAGCCCAGGCTTCTATATAATCATTTATCATAATTTATTTTTGCAACCAGAGGAGCCGCTCCATGCTTGCAATTAAAACATTTTTAAGGCACTTCAGTTTTGGCATTACTTTTTAAATCTGGGAGGTTGCCACCTGGTGTTCTGTATTCGGTGAATCTCTTTTTTTCTTCCTCAACAATTAAAGTATCCACTGTCTGTCCATTAAAAGCTCTGTTGCTCACTCTGGGAAGAAACGCATCAGCCCTAAAGCTAGGATATTCATGGAAAAACTAGGCCAAGACAGTGTTCTGTGAGAGAGTGTATGCTCTAGAGGTGAAACAATCAAAGACAATTGTTGTATGATCAATAGATAATCCCCATATGGCCCACATTTGGTTTTCAAGCAAGTTTTGTTTGACTTTGACAAAATAAAGAGGTCAGTAAGGATCTTAGAGGACCAAAAGTACATTCCTTCATGTCTCTAAATTACATTCCTGATCTATTCTTTCTGTCGCACCTTCTGGCCGCACTGTTGACTCACAACGCACATACACATCTGGATGCTGTATTTTTACCCTCTACAGCACTCATCTTTCTTCATCCCTGGGGCCTCCTGTCATCTGTTAGCAACCGCAGGGGAGTTGACAAGCTGTGTGTGTGTGTGTGTGTGTGTGGGTACTTAAATGGGCAGAGAGACAGCAAAAGGTACAGTGTGGCTGATGAACTGCGGGGGAAGAAAAAAGATGTGTACACAGTGAGGAATGAAAGGTGATTCGAGAGAGAGAGAGAGAGAGAGAGAGAGAGAGAGAGAGAGTGTGTGTGTGGAGGAAGGCAGCACCAAATTATTTGATGTCAGGCTTGTTATCATATTATATTAATTGATGTATGTATTACATAGGTTTAGACTTTGAGGCCCGTATGTTTAACACAATATTTCCAAGCATGGCTCTATGTCAGCACACAGTCCTTTGTGGTTGTTCACATGACCTTGTGTTAGGTTGTCATCTATTGGAAAATTGGTGAACTGCAAGCATGTGATGGGAAAAGATCTGTAGTAATGATCCAACTTAAGAGTGTTCACAATGCAGTTAAGAGTGTACAGAAAACAGTTCATGAAGTCCAGTGGATAAGGCTTTTGACATTCATGATCCAAAGATCCATGGAAACACCTAAACCAACCGTGTGCAAGTATGTCTCTCTCTCTCTCTCTCTCTCTCTCTCTCTCTCTCTCTCTCTCTCTCTCTCTCTATAATATATATATATATATATATATATATATGTATTTCTGCATCAATTTAATCTGCACTTTTTTTGTGAAATAAAAAAAAAAAAAACAGAATGAAAGCTTCTATGTTACAAAGACATATGATCAAGTTAAGCTAGCTGACTTGGAATGGTACTCATGGTGTTTTTATTTCCTACCTAGATGAATCCAGACACTTGTGTGTCACATTGAAGAACATTTAACACATTATCTGTTAAAGGTTGATATACTCTTCCATACCATAAGATAGTCAAACAGGAGTTTGGGCCAGTCATGGTGTGGCAAAATTATTCTCGTCAGTCTCCAGATGTTTGCCACCCCCCTCTCCACTCTAATTCATCCCAAAGGTGTTCTATCGGGTTGAGGTCAGGACTCTGTGCAGGCCAGTCAAGTTCATCCACACCAAACTCTCTCATCCATGTCTTTATGGACCTTGCTTTGTGCACTGGTGACCAGTCATGTTGGAACAGGAAGGGGCCGTCCCCAAACTGTTCCACAAAGTTGGGAGCATGGAATTGTCCAACATCTCTTGGTATGCTGAAGCATCCTTTCACTGGATCTAAGGGGCCAAGCCCAGCTCCTGAAGAACACCCCCACACCATAATCCCCCTCCACCAAACTTTCCTGCAGCTTTCCTGCAGCTGATCGCCATGGAAACCCATTCCATGAAGCTCTCTACACTGTTCTTGAGCTAATCTGAAGGCCACATGAAGTTTGGAGGTCTGTAGTGATTGACTCTGCAGAAAGTTGGTGACCTCTGTGCACTATGTGCCTCAGCATCCGCTGACCCCGCTCCCTCATTTTATGTGGTCTACCACTTCTTGGCTGAGTTGCTGTCATTCCCAATCACTTCCACTTTGTTCTAATCCCACTGACAGTTGACTGGAATATTTAGGAGTGAGGACATTTCATGACTGGACTTGTTTCACAGGTGGCATCCTATCACAGTACCACGCTGGAATTCACTGAGCTCCTGAGAGCGACCCATTCTTTCACATGTTTGTAGAAACAGTCTGCATATATAAACACCCGTTAATATTAAACATTGCTCACAACAGGACTACTAAATGGAGTTGTCTGCCTGCTTAAACCACGCAAAGGCATTAAAGCTGATTCTGATTAAAGTTGCTTGCACTTTAATACTAAAACATCATGTTGCCAAAAAAAACCTGTAAAACTAAACTACTAAACTGTTTGGCTTATATTTGCCTTAATTCATAATAACCAAACATGTCTAGATTCCTGTACATTGCTATGGTAAAAAATGCTTGCTTTGATATGGTCATGCTCACAGTCTTGCATATAGAAGAAGCATGTATGTTCATTCTCCTAATGTCTTATAATGAAATGTTGCATCATGTGAGGCATGAAAACACAGGGACAGGTCAGAGAAAAATCACATTTCTATCCTCCCGTATGGAAAGATTCAGATCGTTTGTCAACACGATACAATATTAAAGGTACAAAATTGTTGAGTTGCAATGTTGTAATGTGAACACTAGTCGGGAGTATTTCATCAAACCTGCCACAGTTAGAGTTCTCTTCATACAGTCTGATGACTTGTTATGGCACAGGCTGTCTCCTCTTTATTTTATATCACAGTCGTCTTCATAACGTCTGACTGCTATAGGTCTAAATCCAGCTTCAAAACATATTTCCCAATGAATACGGACTTCTTCTTAGTTTTCGATGATGTTGACATGGGGACAAAATTGAGCTGTCAAAAATTCCCATCACATTCGTGACCCTCGACCCCGAAAAAATAGAGTCAATATTGCCTCCTTCGTGGTCGTCTCACAGCTTCAGTATTTCTTTTCCTCTCTCTGTCAGATGGCTTATTGAACTCGGAGTGTGATGAGCGATCGTTCCTATTGTCTCTTGTGCTGAATGCTGGTTCAGCGATCACAGGCTGCATGTCGGCAGCAGCTGTGCTGAGTTCAGTCCATTTGAACACCACCCTTGTGAATCAAATTTGCTGTTATGTGATCAAAGGCATTTCATACTGTGGTCTGAGTCACAAATTGGAAATGATAACATACCGCAAGGCTTTACACACTCAGATACACAGTGAAGAACTCAACTAAAAGCCGTTTCTCACAAGTGCGATATGAAAATTTGGGAAGACAGCAAATCCAAATGTACATTCTACACACACTAAGCCTGGTGCCATTTATCTGCATTGTTGTGTTGGCTTTTTTTCACAAAAACATAATTATTGTGGATTTATATTGTGCTCATGTACACTCCACACAACAAAATCCTATTGGGACATAGAATGTGGAAGAGGCTAACTAGACTAATCAGACCCTTAATTTGATGTTAACATTGGCTCTGAACCCGTTTGTAAATGCACATCAGCTACATTACCTTTTTCATCATATCCCTGCTGCTGAGAGATCTCAAGCCAGATATTGTTCTTTGGTTCTTGAGGTAGTCCTTGCTTTATTTCTTGTACGTTTTTTTGGAGGTATGACATCACTTGGAAACAACGATTTCATTGGTTTCCTCAGGTGGAAGACTTGAAACTAGCAATTGAGACAATAAACTCATGTTACCAATGTTTACTGAGATAATACATCAAGAAATGAGAAGTAGGGTCATTTTTCTCACACAAGGAATTTGCTTGCTTGGTGTTCAGTGCTCACAATCATCAAAAAGAATAAACAATAAAGTACTGCAGTCAAGAACACACATATATATATATATATATATATATAAAAATATTACACAAAAATTACCACAATAATAAAGACACCTTAACTGTATTATAATATTAAATTATGTGACAGTTATTTGACAAACGTTTTATATTCTACAGTTACCTGCATCACTTCGTCATTTTCCCATTCAAGTGAGTCACATAGCCGATTGCCTCGCTACAGTGAGCGTGTCGTGCTTGTGTGTATTTCTTGGTCGATCTGTGCGTTTGACCCACAGGTCTTCTCATTAAGCACACACAGACTATGACATCTGTTTATGGAGTCCTATATGTAGTCTGTCCTGTATGTCTGTAGTCTGAAAAGGGAAGTTTTTCTTTTTTGAAATGGAATAGAAATATCTCTGAACATACATTAAAAGGATCTACATGAATTTCATTATGGGGCAACAGAAATATCAAAACGCATCTACTTCAAAAAGCACTCTGTTTTGTTGTTCACCAATATTTCTTGACCAATAAATAGGACCAAAACTCTTTTTATTACCCTGACTCACTATTTATCACAACTTTTTCTCTGAGAAGGTTTCAGAAGCACAGGCACCTCCGATGGGTCAGCAGATGTAATAAGAAATGGAAAAGGAAGTAACAAATATTATTAACCATTAACCATTATTGCTTCAGACGGCTGCTTTACTCTGTTGTGAACTGGAATCTAAACAGGATTTCTCCTTGAATAATTAGCTGCTGCCACACACACACACACACACACACACACACACACACACACACACACACACAAAGACATCCAACCTACTTCATTAATAGATCATCCAGACACAGGAGAGTGGGAAATGATTGACTAATTAAGACTTTCTTCTCTGTCCTCTCACTCTACTGTTTTCTCTCTGGCTTTGTCTTATCTCACTCATATTCTCCATCTATCCTCCATGTCTGGCTCTCCTCCCATTCCTATCAGTGCTGTTTTCTTCAGCCAAAGAAAAATGTCAATTTCTGCTTGATCAGTTGAAAATTGAGTGGATCGAAACACACTAACACACTCAATATTCACTTCCTCTGAACCAATTTTTGACATCTAAGGATTCAATCTCCAGATTTAGCTGCATCCCCTTCAGTCTTTTTTACACAATCCTCCTTCCTTTTGTCTGATTCTTGAAAACCTATATAGCTTTGTCTTCCAAAAATACATTATTTCAAAAACATACCTATTTCCAGATGCCTTGAACTGTAATCCTTGTGAGTAGGTCACGTTGGGAGTCTAAAAAGAGCGAGTCATGATACTTTCAGGGGAGCTGATTAATTAGAAATTAGAAGAGAAAAAATTAGGAGAGTCGCCCTCCCAGATTTAGAACTGCATCTCATTAGAAAACAACAGCTTACAGCTTCTGTTAGGCTTAATGACCATGGGGTGCGAATCCTAACCAGAGTATGGAATAACTGTTCCGTTTTGCTGTTGACCAAGGAGAAGTTGAGTGTCGGTCTGGGAGAGGGGGGAAAGCATGAATGAGGATAGTGAGTTTCCACAGATAAGTTAGTGAACGTAGGCTTTCAGTGCTCTACTTTGTGTATATGCAATACATCATTGTTGATCTCAGGTTAATCTTATAATTCCCACTTCAAACGTCGTATGCCAAAGGTTGCCATGCTAAATTGCTCTAAAGGGTAAATATGAACTGTTCCTAAATGTGTACCAATTTGCATACAGTTCATGTGAAAAGGGTAAAAAAGAAAACGAATAGCCACTACAAAACTTCGCCAACTCTGTTTATGTCTTTAATCAACAGTTTAATGTTTGTTTACTAAAATGTTGGAGCCTAATGTCACCACTCTGTATTTTAGTAGATCCTTACTTTTCTCTGTATGAATGTCTTTTATCCTTCCACATGAGAGTTGGCGATGCACACCTGTTTCCCATGAAAATAAAGAACCATTGAGCAGAATTGAAATTGAGAGAGAGAGAGAGAGAGAGAGAGAGAGAGAGAGAGAGAGAGAGAGCGCCATGCTGTTGCCGGTGTTGCCAGTTGGGTGTGCTCTCCCCCTCCTCAGTACCAGACACCGTGAATGCATGAAGAATGAACTTTGAATCTGCCTCACAACTTTCTCTCTCTTGCTCTCTATCTCTCTCCTCTCCCTCCCTCCCCCCCCCCTCACTCTCACCCTCCTCCGCTGCCTCAGAGGAGAAACACCACTCTTCCATTCTTCGACAATGGATTTACTGCTATCGTGATCCTGTTGTGAATGATTTGATTTTCTTCTTCTCCTTCTTTCTATGCTGATGCTCATTAGCGTTGTGAGTAGCGATGATGGCATCCATAGGGGAATTCGATCCTCTCAACACCAGAGTCCCCGCAACTAAAATTGAAGTTACCTCTTCGTGTCGGTAAGTCGACCTCTCATGCATCTTTAAATGTTTATGTTTCAGTTTAAACCCACATAAATTAATTTGATATTTAATTCAGATTGGCAAGCAATCAACGTGAAGTTAATAAGGTGTGTGTGTGTGTGTGTGTGTGTGTGTTGAGTCTCTTGTTCTTCTTACATCCTGCCGAGGTTATTTCCTAATTTACATACTCGAAAAACAACCTAAATTTTTGTAACATCTTTGATTTAAATGTCAAGTGAGTGTCAAGTGCATTTGTGTAAAGAAAAAAAACCTAACCTCTTGAAATAAATCTATCCATCTGTCTGTCTGTCTGTCTCTCTACTCCCTGATGCTCTTGGTATGAGGTCCAAACATTTCTGCATGAGGTCCAGCCAATGGCCCAGCAGATTACCATTGACATTCACAGACATGCATGGTTGATTACTGATGAATAGCAGTAAATAACAATCATCACTAAAATACATATTGATTTGATCTCTGCTCTGCTTACCGACCGTCTGGCTGACTAAAATGATGGAGCAGTATAGCCCTACAATCATGGTTTTGCAGGCTGTCAAAGCCTGCTTGCGCTGTTCTGACTGGCTCCTGAATAATGAATAGCTGCTGCTCCTGTATAGTCCCTCCTGAGACTAGCCAGACACCCGAGTTAGACAGCCCAAACCTGGGAGTGAGTGGGCTCCTGGGTCGTGTAGTCACAGGATGGAATCTATTCTGACGCTCGGTACAAAAACTATGCCAATGTTACGTCAATTTGGATCCTTCTTTTGGTGGTCACGCCAATTAAATGCATGATGATGCAAAAGGCAGAGTAAGTGACTGTAAATACCCTTTCAATAAACAAAGCAAAATGTCATGACTGTTAAAAATAATAAAATAATAACTAAATGCTTCAACCAAAATATATTTTGCAGACTATCCACATTAGTCACCGGTGTCTCATAAACAGAGAACAGAGTATGAACTTTCACCTGTTCGTCACCAGCCCTCTCACTCACTAAACACCAGAACTTAAATTGGTAGAAACCAAAATACATACCTGACAGGGGTGTTTAAGGACTACAATAGAACAAAGCGAAAATAGCTCATACAGACTTATACTGAGTCTAGTATTTATTTTAAATATTGCTAAATGATGACATTCATTCAGAGTCAGAGTTAAACTATCAGCCTAAATAACATTTTATCTGGATGATATCAGGTTTAACCCAGAAGGAAAAACACCATTTTAAATCATGCCAGCAGTCCATTAATTGCCGTACGGACAAACAATTTAAAGATGAGACAATGGACAATGTAAAACAAACTTATACACTCAAGATTATTCCAAATAAACAGAACATTTAAGGTGTTGCATCATTATGTTGTGTACAACAAGAAATGGGAAGATGAATATGTTAAAAAGAAAAGTTTAATATTGATGATATTGATTGCTTACCCACTGCAGTCTTGGTGTTTATCAGGTATGCAAATTCAAAACAGCTGCAGGAGTAATGGAGGTGATATATTATGATCCGGTTAGCAAAGGGGATGATAAATGGAGTATGAAAAGAGGAGATCATATGATAGAGTCGACACACATTTACATGTAACTAAACAGTCTTGGAATGAAGGCAGAGCCTCACCGTGACTGGGTTACTGTCACAGTGACATAGCATTAAATATTGAGAAATGCTTCTTATGGTGGGAAGGTGGTGTTGGTTTTGTTGCCTAAACCTAATGTTTGTTTTGTTAGTCTATTTAATTAAAGTTACAGTTAGTCATTAATATTCAGCATGTTTATAACAATAATATAACACATTCTAAATAATAATAAATAGTAACATATCAGTAATGATTATACTTATTACTGTAATATTATAACATTCCCCAGTAAGTAGTGTAAGGGATTACAATTTCCAAAACACAACATTGCAGTTTTATATCACTATGGGAATTATGATCCACTATGATCCATGTTAATGCTATTCACCTTTAGCACCTTCAAAATGTATAGAATGTTAAATCTATATCTATAAATGCTGTCTTCTCATCCTCTGAGTCAGAAATCTCCACTTCAGTAACTTTACAGTTTCATTCCTATCTATATTCGGAAGGTTTCCACTGACGGGTTTGTTCATCTATGATTTATGATCTGATTTATACATTCCATATCCTAAATACATGGTGAAGATTTTTCTGGCTGACAGTATTTTCTTATTCATGAAGTAATACAAATACGCATCCAAAATTATTTCCGTAAAATGTTTTGACTGTAATATGTCAACAAAATGAAACAAGGATTTTTAAAATGTTTTATCCAGTGTTCAGATTTCAGGAAAGGTATCCAAATTAGCATACATTTTATAAGAATCATTTGCAACGTGATCGACTGGGACAGTTGAATGGTGGTATCTATAAGTAAAAACCTTTTCACCCTCTTCACCCGTAGTGTCTCCCCTGATGTGGCATAATAAATGCAGCCAGCAGCTGTTTATCTTTGAAGCAGAGGGAAACAGCGAGTAGGGTGTACAAAGAGCATTCGCCTACCAGCAAAGTCACAGCTCACTAATTTACACTAATTAATTACCTTAATCTTCCTCCTCCTGAGGGTCTTCATCAGACTTACAAGTAACTTAGTGTACACAATTTAATATGGCTTGCTGCGGTTTGTATGTCAGAGAAAGATGTAAGATGTACTTTCACGGAAAAAGTAGCAGAGGAATTTAAATCTGCCAATGACCAAACTATCAGGGGCTTAGCCGGGACTTTTAGAAACACATTGTTGAACGAAAAAACAAATATATGAGATTAGAATTTAGGAAATTAATGAATGAATACATTGTCACAGAACAATTTACAAAAGGGCTGAAATCATACATTTTTACCTGCACTTTTGCTATTTCCACAGGAGTCTGCTCGATGTGGATACATTCTCCAAGTCAGATCCTGGTAAGTATAAAGTCCTGCCATCCAGCATTCATTTTGTTGGCCATTACTAATTTTCTACTTGCACTGGTAAACAACTCAGAAGGGCAGAGCTATCTATGGTCCACGAGTCTGCTGAACAAATACAAAACAGGGTGGACAAGACTAAGAAGGGACTGAAAAATCATGGTTGAAGAAGGTCACGATGTGAGGTTGGCTAAGCTTCAGTATGTGGGATAGTAAAACAAATAGAGGAGAAGGAACAAGGATGTCAGAGCTGGAGGACAATGTGAGGGTTCATCTGTAAATACCCATTCTCTAACCTGTGGCCATTCACCCCACATACAGTATACTGCCATGATGAAGATACAGGCCTTGTTGTATTCTTTTGGTATTTAGTGGAAGGGTATTTCTCCTATGCAGGACACTGGGGCCGCAGATATTAACCAGCTATCATATGTCATCCTTCAACTTAACACCCACTAAACAAATGAAGACAAGAATGATGTAAACTGAACACCAGAATCAAATATCAGTTTGGACACCTTTAGGTTCTCTATATACATTCAGAACATTAGCAACAAAAACAATTAGTTATGTAAATATATAGTGGACAAATATCTACGTGAGCAGAGAATGCCTCCTTGTTATCCAAGCTTCTCCTTGCTTTGTTGATATAGCAGTCATGCATTACATGCATCGACCTGAATATGCAATGCTCAGAGCTACCGACGTGGTATAAACAGTTAATGGTGGGCAGGAGAGGATGTGGATGGGTGAAATACAGGAATTCCAAAATATATACCTGAGCCTCAGAATTCCTGCTGGTCCTGTTGAAGGAAACATAGTTTCAGGGACAGGGATTTTACACAAATCACAGCTGGAGAGCACAGCTGTCCAACTTCTCACCCAAGCTGGTCTCAGTGCTCGGGAGATAATGCGTGTGACTGGCCACAGATGTCAGCCTGAGGAGCTACTGGACTCCAACCAGGAGTGGCACACGAGTATTTGCCTAAATCCACAACATAAGCCAATGTAGTGAAAAGAGCTAGGAGCTGCTACTCCAACTGAAAGATGTAATAAGAGAGACAATATAACCCCTTGTAACCTAAGTAACAGAAGACACCACAGGCAAGCAGGAAGGTAGAGATTAAAACATCCACAATTTGTATTTTCTATTGGGGGGGTTGTGGATATACACCAGTATGTACCAGTTCTGACGTGAAGTGAAGCTAATGCGGATGTGCATTCTTTCTATAGGCCATCTGGACGAAAAAGAAGTCTGAATGTATAGAAGTCTATGAGAATGTGACCCTACTTCTCACCTGTTTTATCAGTAAACAATGTAAACATGATCGCTAGTTTCAAGTCTTCTGCAGAACAGCATGATGTTCATTTAGTAAACTATGGTCCTATTCAATGGATGTTCACATCAAATGCGACACAAATTATTCGCATGACCAAATGACATGTAAAGACAATGCACATGACTTGTTGTGAAATTTGCTGAGATTTCGGCCCAAAACAGCCCAGGCAACCAGGGTTTCGTAGGCCACATACCATAGGAACCAAACTGGCTGGGGCTTTCTATATCATTAGTATATGATACAAGAGTCCACCACTTGGCTTACATTGGTTTACTTTATACAGAACTTCTACAATAGTCGCTATGGCAACAGTACACATAAAAATGCTCTGACCATCCTGCGTTGATTTGAATAGGCGCTTGTACTCCTATTTTATTTCCATGGCTGCATGCTACACACCATTTATGCCGAAGATAAGACAAGAAAATCCTTCCCATGACGGGGTCATTTACAACAAACTTCCTTAACATTTTCTGAAAACAGTTATAATCATAATATAACTGAAAGTCTGCATGTCACTTCCTGTCCATTACAATATCGTATCAAAATGTTCATAGCTGTTTTTGAATCCCCTCAATACAGAGTGTTATTTGGACATGCATCTAAATATATTTGTCCACTGGAGTTTTCAGAAGTTGGACCACAAAACCTTAAACCTACATTTTCAGTCACAGCTGCTCCCTGCTCTCAGTGTCTCAGTTGTTGGATTTGGCAGCAAATTTATGGGAACAAACGCCATGTTTATGACAGGAAGGAAGTAATTTAGAGTGTGGGGGCCATACAGGAGAGAGGAGATTGACCTTCTCTGTCAGTCATTCCTTTTCCACCTCTCATGTAAATGATTTAATCAAATTAGACAGGATTAATCACAGCTTCTTGTATGGCAAGGATGACTTTCGCCCGCTGATTGTGTAAATGCTAAATATAGTAACTTCAAAAGAGAGAGAAAACAAAGGAGAGAGAAAAGAAAAATAGCCATTATAAAAAAGCCAAAAAGAGTTTCTGTATGCAAGTTAATCACTATATTCTTATATTGATATAATTCAGAACGAATAGATAGCACTCATTAAATGGGTCAGCTTTGTCTTATGACCCCAATTTGGTCTAGGGGAGAGGGGAATAATATAAAACTAGATGAGAATGAGTAGTTACTTTTCATACTTTATCGGCATTTATGCTTAAATGGACCATTGAATACACTGCAATCATAATCCTGGCTCCTTATAAGCACAAACAAGGAGGAAAGTTAAAGACCCTAGGTCATTTCCAGCATGACATCCAGCCAAATACCCCCTCAGAAGCACTTTTAGCGATGGTCAACATTGGTCAAGATAGGGCTATCAGCCGAATGGCTTAGAACTGGCGCGATGGTACATCTTGTATATCTCGTAAATTACCCCACTAATAATGCATGGAATGTTAACAAACTTCTGCAGTAGTGGGGGGGGGATTAGCTCAGGAGGTAGAGCGGGTTGGCTGGCAACCGCAAGATTGTGGTTCGATCCCCGGCTCCTCCTAGCTGAGTGCCTGGTGTCGCTGAGCAAGATGCCTCACCCTAATTGCTCCTGACGAGCTGGCTGTCGCCCTGCGTGGTTGACTCCGCCGTCGGTGTGTGAATGTGTGTATTAATGGGTGAATGTCAGTCATTACTGTAAGGCACTTTGGATATAAGCGCTATATAAATGAGGACCATTTACCATTTAGACATCTGTACTCACAAAACAAGGTATTTGAATGTATTATCAGGTCAACACATTTTTATAAATGCTTGTATTATCAGGTCAACAAGTGTTGACAAGTGTTGACCTGATAATACAAGCATTTATAAAAATTCAGCGAAACTTTTTCATACTCTCACGTGAAACTCATGTGATGGCATCGGCTGGGTAAACAAAAGTGGCGTCTACGCTGCGGTAGCGTTAGCAGCAGAGGATAGAAGCTATCAAGCAAGTGTTCTTTTAAATAAACTCCTGGTGTACTTACAAACTTTCAAATGCCTCGTTTTGTGAGTACAGACCCTATGTGTACTACTGCAGAAGTTTGGTAACATTCCATGCATTATTAGTGGGGTCATTTACGAGATATACACACTGTACCATTCGCGCCAGTACTAAGCCATTCGGCTGATAGCCCTATCTTGACCAATGTTGACCATCGCTAAAAATGCTTCTGAGGGGGTGTTTGGCTGGATGTCATGATGGAAATGACCTAGGGTGCATTTTACTCTGAACCATCACTTTAATACAGAATGGCTGCTCTACCCTGCATGGCCACTTGGCAATGAATCAAAAGTTGTGAGAAAAAACTAAAAGAGAATAAATCCTCAGATAATTAACACATACAACCACACACACACACACACACACACACACACACACACTAAAGAAATATTCAGGCCTGCAATTAGGCTATACTACAACCTGTTATTAACTGTTTCACTATTATGGACATGTCTTCAAGCTTTTGTTGAACTAAATTCCGGAGTAAAAAAATCTTTAGTGGAGTTAAACATCTGCATGTAGGCTAATCAGCAAGGACCTGTGCAGGGTGTACCCTGCCTTCGCCAAATGTCAGCTGGGATCGGCTCCAGCTCTCCCTGTATTCTGGATAAGTGGTTGATAATGGATGGATGGATGAGATGATTGTCTTCTCATTCCCAACCACTATAAGTGTACTTGTCTTTGTTTTCCACTGAAGCGACCGGTTTGCACAGTTCCTATTTCATTTTACATTGTTATCATTTCAGTCCTAAAATAAAAATAAGAATACTGATGACATTAACTCATTAACACTTTGAACGTGTGAGAGAACACTGATGGAATCTTTAATTTTAGATAAATTATAGCACAGCATGTGTGGTTTTAGTTTGATGTTTGATCATTGTGCTGTTATATTGTATTTGTAGTCCCATTTAATACACAAGGAAACACACAAAAGTGATAAAGGATGGTGAATTTTAAAAGGCTTACAGCCAGAGGAAAGAGGCTTCCCTGAAGTTGATGATGTGTATCTCTCCCAGAATGCAGCAGGGTGAACAGGCTGTCTCTTGGTGGGTTTTGTCTTTTAATACCTGGGGCAACTATTCGCACCAGATCTCGGATGTTATTACTGGAATCTGCTGGATCTGAAAGCTCTGAAAGCTTGGTCATTCTTGTACACTTTGCCAGCCACTTGGTTATGGCGCTCCATGTATGCAATACCTGTCTGCATCTTACAATCTGCTGTTATGTGCTGGAGTGTCTCAAGATTCAAGATTCAGATTCAAAGGGTTTATTGTCATATGCAAAGTAAAGAAACGCGTTCCCTGTAGAATGATTTTTTTCTTTTGCTGTCCACAGAATGCCAACAATGTAACATCTAGTATAAAAAATATATAACTAGTATAAAAACTAAGGCAGCATGTGAGACAAGTAAAAACAAAAAAAAAAACACTGCAAATGTAATCATGGGGCTGCACGGTGGTGTAGTGGGTAGCACTGTCACCTCACAGCGAGAGGGTCCCGGGTTTGATTACCGGGTCGGCCCGGGTTCCTTCTGTGTGGAGTTTGCATGTTCTCTCTGTAAGCGTGGGTTCTCTCCGGGTTCTCCGGCTTCATCCCACAGTCCAAAGACATGCGGGATGTGGATAGGTTAATTGATGACTCTAAATTGCCCGTAGGTGTGAATGTGAGTGTGAATGGTTGTCTGTCTCTACATGTCGGCCCTGTGATAGACTGGCGTCCTGTCCACGGTGTACCCTGCCTTGGCCCAATGATAGCTGGGATCGGCTCCAGCCCCCCCGCGACCCTGAATACAGGATAAGCGGTAGACGATGGATGGATGTAATCATAGTGCAATTCTGCATGGTCGAACTGTAGTACCTGAATTTTTCTATGGGCTGTTTAAGAGTCTGATGGCAGTGGGGAAGAAAGAGTTCTTCAGCCTGCATTTCACACGTCTGTACCTCCAACCTGGGGGCAAAAGTGTGAACCAGTCTGTGCTGGGGGTGGGTGTGGTCCTTGAGGATGAAGGCATCTCTGCTGTGGACTCTGCGGTGGTAGATGCTCTGTGGAGAGGGCAGTGGAGTCCTGGTGATCTTCTCTGCAAGCATTTGCGGTCCACAGCAGTAGTGCTGCCGTACCACACAGTGATGCAGCCGGTCAGGACGCTCTCAACTATGCAGCTGTAGAAGTTGCTGAGGATCCGAGGTGACACGCCAAACTTCCTCAGCCTCCTCGGAAAATACAGCTGCTGGTGGGCCCTCCTAACCAGCTGTGTGGTGTTGTCCAGGTGAGGTCTTCACTGATGTGGATGCCCAGGTATTTGAAGCTGCTCACCCACTCCACTTCAAGCTCCCTGATGTATAGTGGCTGATGAGGTGACCTCTTCTTCTTCATGTCTACCATCATCTCCTTGGTCTTGTCCGTGTTGAGGGTGAGGTTGTTGTCCTCACGCCATGACACCAGACCTCCCCTCCTGTAGGCCGCCTGATCATCCCCACCAGTGATGCATCCTATCACTGCAGTGTCAGGTCCTATTCCCGATCCTGACAGACTGGGGCCTGCAAGTCAAAAAGTCCAGGAGCCAGTCACAGAGGGTGGGGTGCAGACCAAGTGTGGACAGTTTGTGGGTGAGTTTGTGGGAGCTGAAGTGGGAGAGGGAATGGAGAATCGCAGCGATGGCATCTGAGGTGGACCTGTTGGGCCGGTAGGCATACTGTAGGGGGCGATGAGACGGTTGCTGAAGAGCAGTGGGGGTTGGGTGGTCCCGGTGTGTGTGTTTGCCTCCTCTCTCTCAAAGCGGGTGTAGAATGCGTTGAGGTCATCTGGCAGGCTGTCTTTGGAACTGATGGTGCTGGTGATGGTCCTGTAGTCTGTGATGTGCTGCAGCCCTTGCCACATCCTCCTGGAGTCAGCAGTAGAATAGAAGCTGCCCAGCTTCTCTCTGTACTGCCTCTTGGCCGCTGTGATGGCTTTCCTCAGTCCATACTTTGCAGCTTTGTACTTGGTCTCAGCCAAAAGTATTCACTCACCCATCAGGTGTTCAATCACTTCCATGGCCACAGGTGTATAAAAGGACAACGTGGCATCATGACTTTTCGTAATTATACACGCCACTGCCTGTGGCGTGTTATCTATACGCAATTCGAGCTATCCACGTGTATGTGTATGTTTTGAGCGAAACAACCGCATGTTTGTCAGCGCCCTCTAGCGAAACGACCCATCACATCCGCGTGTATGTATACGCCCTTTAGGGTTAGGGTTCGGCGTTGATAAACACATGCAAAAAGGTTTTTTTTTGTGCGTAGTGATAACACGCCATAGTGGCATACGAGTTGGCGTGTCATTCATACGCTACTTCATGAGATCAGTCTGAAAAGCAAGCACCTAGGCATGCAGACTGTCTCTACAAACGTGTGAAAGAATGGGTCTCTCTCAGGAGCTCAGTGAATTCCAGCGTGGTACTGTGATAGGATGCCACCTGTGCAACAAGTCCAGTCGTGAAATTTCCTCACTCCTAAATATTCCACAGTCAACTGTCAGTGGGATTAGAACAAAGTGGAAGTGATTGGGAATGACAGCAACTCAGCAAAGAAGTGGTAGACCACGTAAAATGACAGAGTCAATCACTACTGACCTCCACACTTCATGTGGCCTTCAGATTAACTCAAGAACAGCGTAGAGAGCTCCATGGAACGAGCAAGTGCAATGCAAAATGCTGGATGCAGTGGTGTAAAGCACGCCACCACTGGACTCTAGAGCAGCGGAGACATTCTCTGGAGTGAAGAATCGTGCGAGGCCGTCCCATCCAACATCAGTGTGTGACCTCACCAAGCTTCTGGAAGAATGGTCAAAATGTCTGATAAATACACTCCTAAACCTTGTGGAAAGCCTTCCCAGAAGAGCTGAAGCTGTTATAGCTGCAAAGCGTGGACCAACGTCATATTAAACCCTATGGATTAAAAATTGAATGTCACTTAAATTCATATGTGAGTCAAGGCAGGTGAGCGAATACTTTTGGCAACATACTGTATATTGGCTCGCAGCTGTGCAGCTTTGTCATAGCTGCTTCACGGAGGTTCAAGGATTGGCCTCCAAAGGTTCGGAGCTCTCTTGCCTTATCCCTCTCTTGCCTGATCCCTCTCTTGGAAGCAGATCAATAGATTAGCAGGATTGTGTGCCCACTCAGCCGCACCTAAATTGCTGTGTGAGAGGTGACTCTGTGAGGGATGACAGCCAAGCCATTCTTCTCTAGCTGAAATCTGCCACCACCTGACAGTAGATTTCCACTCTGCTGCCTATTTCCCAAACAGTCATCCATCGCATCTCTTTGCCTTATGTCCTCTTCTTTAATGCTCATCTTTCTGCATCTATTTCCCCAATATTTCTCCCAACCAAATATCATTCTTGTTTTACCTCCCCTCCCTGCCCTTCCCATTTTTATATTCCATTTTGAACGTGCAATCTGTGCCACCAACTTTAAGGCCATGGAATCCTGCCTATGTCTGCTGTCTATATTCTTTTCCAATTCCCAGTTGACAAAAATGTTGACTCAGGTGACTGTTGCTGTTCGAAAGTGCACTCTGTCATATTCACTTACGCACCACACAATGATTGAGAGACAGTTTAAAGGCATAGAGAACATATTAGCATTATAGATTTCAAGCATTATATTGCTTGAAATCATCGTAACATACCAATAGGTGTATGTACATTAAAAGCGCTGATATAAAAAAGTTAAAAAAGTCCTGTGTGGTTGGGGCAGGACTGTCAAAAGCATGTCCAATTATTTTCTCCAGACCCTGAAATAATTGATCTTTGAATTCTCACTTCTACGTGCACTCTGGCGATCTCGAGCACTTGTTGGCTGTGTGTGAGCAGCAGCTAGCAGGAGCTACAGCCAACGAGCGAGCTACACAACCAAATTAAAAGAAGAAAATTCAAGAAGAAGAGCTGCAGAATGACTACTAACTACCAACAGCTGTTTGCAAAAGAAGAGGACGGATACAGTCAGGAGCAACACCAGAACATCGGTGATGGCGACAACCGAGGGGAGAGAAAAGACTAGAAAGAGACGCCATGACGACCTAGTTCTTCTAGATGTAGAGGTTACATTTCTTGATTTGTGTACCCACCGTTACTTGTAGATGCGTATATGTATTAGCCAACGCCAAGTTAGCTAGACTGTAGGACACCATGTAAGTTAGCTAACGGAACGTTAACAGAACGTTAGCTAATTTACGTGGTTACAAGTATGTAATCAATGGCTAACGCCACCTGTGTGTTATTTACTTGGCCTCTCTTAGCTTTTAAAGCGTTACGTTAGTTCGTATATAATCTAACTAGCCTCACGTGTGTACATTGTAGTTGTGAGCTAATGTAGTTTGATGGTTGTATCTGATTTATCTCGTCTTTGAGTGGACTTTTGACCTACCCTATGACTACAGCTGGATTCAGACATGGCTCAGACCTCTGTTATCTTATTTATATTTAATCCTTCTTTCACAGTTAGCTCATGTTGTTGCCCTGGGGCCCGTTTCACAAAGCAGGTTCAACAAACTCTGAACTTGACCAACTCTGAGATGGACAACTCTGAGTTTTCGGTTTCAGAACAGCGGTTTTGAATTAGTTGTTTTGTTTTGTTGTTTATTTGTTTATTTCTGGCATGTCCGTTAAATCATCATCACACATCTTGTTCACACAGTAAAAATACACATGGCCGAAAGGGAAAGCGGGAAAAGCAGAGGCTTAACTAGTCCTGCCCCCATTACCCACAGGGGGGAAAAGAAAGAAAAATAATAATAATAATAATAATAATAATAATAATAATAATAATAATAATAAAAATAAATAAAATAATAAAAAAATGAGAAATAAGAAAATAGAAAATATAAATAAAATAAAAAATCAACATCATAGTCTTTTCTTGTCTTTTGCATTTTTCGCTTGACATAACATTTTCTTTCACTTGTGACATTTGACATACTATGTTACAGCAGTAAGTGGTACAGAGAGCTGAAGTCCAGTGCATACAGATTACATGTGTGTCTTCACACATGTACATATTTGTTCATCACGAGTGAACAGCAGTCTTATGGGTGCAGACCAAGTGTGGACAGTTTGTGGGTGAGTTTGTGGGAGCTGAAGTGGGAGAGGGAATGGAGAATCGCAGCGATGGCATCTGAGGTGGACCTGTTGGGCCGGTAGGCATACTGTAGGGGGCGATGAGACGGTTGCTGAAGAGCAGTGGGGGTTGGGTGGTCCCGGTGTGTGTGTTTGCCTCCTCTCTCTCAAAGCGGGTGTAGAATGCGTTGAGGTCATCTGGCAGGCTGTCTTTGGAACTGATGGTGCTGGTGATGGTCCTGTAGTCTGTGATGTGCTGCAGCCCTTGCCACATCCTCCTGGAGTCAGCAGTAGAATAGAAGCTGCCCAGCTTCTCTCTGTACTGCCTCTTGGCCGCTGTGATGGCTTTCCTCAGTCCATACTTTGCAGCTTTGTACTTGGTCTCAGCCAAAAGTATTCACTCACCCATCAGGTGTTCAATCACTTCCATGGCCACAGGTGTATAAAAGGACAACGTGGCATCATGACTTTTCGTAATTATACACGCCACTGCCTGTGGCGTGTTATCTATACGCAATTCGAGCTATCCACGTGTATGTGTATGTTTTGAGCGAAACAACCGCATGTTTGTCAGCGCCCTCTAGCGAAACGACCCATCACATCCGCGTGTATGTATACGCCCTTTAGGGTTAGGGTTAGGGTTCGGCGTTGATAAACACATGCAAAAAGGTTTTTTTTTGTGCGTAGTGATAACACGCCATAGTGGCATACGAGTTGGCGTGTCATACATACGCTACTTCATGAGATCAGTCTGAAAAGCAAGCACCTAGGCATGCAGACTGTCTCTACAAACGTGTGAAAGAATGGGTCTCTCTCAGGAGCTCAGTGAATTCCAGCGTGGTACTGTGATAGGATGCCACCTGTGCAACAAGTCCAGTCGTGAAATTTCCTCACTCCTAAATATTCCACAGTCAACTGTCAGTGGGATTAGAACAAAGTGGAAGTGATTGGGAATGACAGCAACTCAGCAAAGAAGTGGTAGACCACGTAAAATGGCAGAGTCAATCACTACTGACCTCCACACTTCATGTGGCCTTCAGATTAACTCAAGAACAGCGTAGAGAGCTCCATGGAACGAGCAAGTGCAATGCAAAATGCTGGATGCAGTGGTGTAAAGCACGCCACCACTGGACTCTAGAGCAGCGGAGACATTCTCTGGAGTGAAGAATCGTGCCAGGCCGTCCCATCCAACATCAGTGTGTGACCTCACCAAGCTTCTGGAAGAATGGTCAAAATGTCTGATAAATACACTCCTAAACCTTGTGGAAAGCCTTCCCAGAAGAGCTGATGCTGTTCGAAAGTGCACTCTGTCATATTCACTTACGCACCACACAATGATTGAGAGACAGTTTAAAGGCATAGAGAACATATTAGCATTATAGATTTCAAGCATTATATTGCTTGAAATCATCGTAACATACCAATAGGTGTATGTACATTAAAAGCGCTGATATAAAAAAAAGTTAAAAAAGTCCTGTGTGGTTGGGGCAGGACTGTCAAAAGCATGTCCAATTATTTTCTCCAGACCCTGAAATAATTGATCTTTGAATTCTCACTTCTACGTGCACTCTGGCGATCTCGAGCACTTGTTGGCTGTGTGTGAGCAGCAGCTAGCAGGAGCTACAGCCAACGAGCGAGCTACACAACCAAATTAAAAGACGAAAATTCAAGAAGAAGAGCTGCAGAATGACTACTAACTACCAACAGCTGTTTGCAAAAGAAGAGGACGGATACAGTCAGGAGCAACACCAGAACATCGGTGATGGCGACAACCGAGGGGAGAGAAAAGACTAGAAAGAGACGCCATGACGACCTAGTTCTTCTAGATGTAGAGGTTACATTTCTTGATTTGTGTACCCACCGTTACTTGTAGATGCGTATATGTATTAGCCAACGCCAAGTTAGCTAGACTGTAGGACACCATGTAAGTTAGCTAATGGAACGTTAACAGAACGTTAGCTAATTTACGTGGTTACAAGTATGTAATCAATGGCTAACGCCACCTGTGTGTTATTTACTTGGCCTCTCTTAGCTTTTAAAGCGTTACGTTAGTTCGTATATAATCTAACTAGCCTCACGTGTGTACATTGTAGTTGTGAGCTAATGTAGTTTGATGGTTGTATCTGATTTATCTCGTCTTTGAGTGGACTTTTGACCTACCCTATGACTACAGCTGGATTCAGACATGGCTCAGACCTCTGTTATCTTATTTATATTTAATCCTTCTTTCACAGTTAGCTCATGTTGTTGCCCTGGGGCCCGTTTCACAAAGCAGGTTCAACAAACTCTGAACTTGACCAACTCTGAGATGGACAACTCTGAGTTTTCGGTTTCAGAACAGCGGTTTTGAATTAGTTGTTTTGTTTTGTTGTTTATTTGTTTATTTCTGGCATGTCCGTTAAATCATCATCACACATCTTGTTCACACAGTAAAAATACACATGGCCGAAAGGGAAAGCGGGAAAAGCAGAGGCTTAACTAGTCCTGCCCCCATTACCCACAGGGGGGAAAAGAAAGAAAAATAATAATAATAATAATAATAATAATAATGATAATAAAAATAAATAAAATAAAAAAAAAATGAGAAATAAGAAAATAGAAAATATAAATAAAATAAAAAATCAACATCATAGTCTTTTCTTGTCTTTTGCATTTTTCGCTTGACATAACATTTTCTTTCACTTGTGACATTTGACATACTATGTTACAGCAGTAAGTGGTACAGAGAGCTGAAGTCCAGTGCATACAGATTACATGTGTGTCTTCACACATGTACATATTTGTTCATCACGAGTGAACAGCAGTCTTATCATGTAACAAAGTCTGAAGGCTGATTCGTGCCTCAGACCCTTATCAACTCCCCTGCAGTAATCTGTACCGGTCAAGTGTTGAATATACATACTTCTTCTTAAAGCCACTCAGTGTTGCTGTTTTTTTCACTTCTTCTTCTAACACATTCCATTGTCTAACACCTGTGACCGATAAGGAGAAGGATTTTAACGTAGTTCGTACCTTCCTTTGCCTGAAAATCATGTCCCCTCTGAGATTCTGTCTATGTCTGTGTATGAAGAATTTTTGCAGGTTCTGGGGGAGAGTTCTGTTAGAAGCTTTGTACATCATTTGTGCTGTGTGATAGTTTATTAAATCATATAGTTTGAGTATTTTCGATTCTATAAATAACTGATTTGTGTGTGCCCAGTAGTTGGCATATTGTAAGATTCTCAAGGCTCTTTTTTGGAGAATTAACAAGGGCTGTGTGGAGCCTTTATATGTGTGTCCCCACACCTCTGCACAGTATTGCAGGTGCGGAGTGATTTTTATCTCGTCTTTGAGTGGACTTTTGACCTACCCTATGACTACAGCTGGATTCAGACATGGCTCAGACCTCTGTTATCTTATTTATATTTAATCCTTCTTCATTGTTTTGCATTTTCCCGGGCCCTTTCAAATCAGTTAACGCAGATGTCATTCAAGCAGTCCAAACTCCATTGCTTTAGCTGTGGTAACCAAACAGAAAATATATGTTCCCATCTCTTAGAAACTTCTTGACCAGTATGAAATCACTGAAGCACCTGTTTGACACTGCTGCACACAACTTTTCAATTAGCAATCAGTCTGCAGGCTTAAAAGGTGCCACGTTGTGTGTTGTAACTTGCAAGCATGGATGGTCTAAGGCAGATGAGAGTGAGAGGTAGAGGGCTCAGGGGAAGAGGAGTCCGAGGAAGAGGAGTCCGTGTGCGAGGTGGAGGTTTAGCTGGAAGGCTCAAGTTACTGATGAAATTCGGGCAACTTTGATTGATCATGTGGTAAATCATGGTCTTTTCATTTAGAGAGGCTGGACAAAGAGTCCAACCTGTTGTCAATAGAAACACGGTTGCATCCATTGTCAGAAATTTTCGACTGGAGAACAGGTAATGTCACTTATACAGTATATACAGATATATCCGTAGTGATATACATTATTTCATGTATTTTTTTCCACATTTCATGTGTTGTTTATAGAATCGAAAGGCTACCAGTCGGTGGTGGTAGACGAAGACTTTTGAATGCTGAGCAGGAGGCAGCCATTGTCAACATGGTTCTGGCAAATAATGCCATTAGGTTGCGGGAAATCAGGGCAGCAGTGATTGCAGATCAGGGTATTTAGAAATAAAATACTTTGAGTGAGACCACAATAACCCGTGTGCTTAGAAGGAACAATATGGCAATGAAACAGCTCTACACAGTTCCCTTCCAGAGGAACTCAGATGCTGTGAAGGAGGCCAGATGCCAATATGTGGAGGTAAGGACACATTAGAGTACTACGTATACTCTTATGCCTTGGCATATCATGCAGTTACAGTAAACTGGAGGTACTTTTACTGTATGCAATTGTAATTTTGCTTTTTTACTTTAGCGTATCATGGAGCTTGAAGCTGAGGGGGCACATCATGTTTTCATCTATGTGGATGAAGCCGGCTTCAACCTCTTTAAAGTAAGGCGACGTGGGAGGAACCTCATTGGGCATAGGGCCACTATTACAGTTCCAGGCAGAGGGGCGCCAACATTACTATGTGCTGCTATTTCTAATGATGGTGTCCTCTGCCATATTCCAACTATTGGTCCCTACAATAGTGAGCGCCTCATTGCATTTTTGAACATCCTGCATGACAGGCTCATCCCTCCTCAGGAAAGAGGGCTGTTGAGGCCTGGCATGCCTCTGTTTGTAATCATCTGGGACAATGTGGCATTCCACCACTCTCGTGTGGTGAATGAGTGGTTTGCAGGGCACCCGAGGATGATGACACAATTCCTTCCTCCATACTCTCCATTTTTAAATCCTATAGAGGAATTCTTCAGTGCATGGAGATGGAAGGTTTACGATCATCGCCCCTATGACCAGATGCCCTTGATCGATGCAATGACCGCTGCTGCCCAAGATATAGATGCAGAGGCATGCCAAGGCTGGATCAGGCATGCAAGAAGATTTTTCCCTAGGAGCATCGCAAGAGAAAATATTGAGTGCGATGTAGATGAGGCCATGTGGCCTATTCCTCAAGAGAGAATTGACTAGAAGAGATTTCTTTCTTTATTGTACAGAATTTTTTATTTTTATTTTCCTTATGTCTTACACAGTGATGGATTTTACTGTATTTTTTCTTTCATACTATATATGTGGTTTCTGTTGGAATATTTCATTTCTTAGCACAATCTAAAATAATAAAGAATGAATACTGCATTCCAATAAAATTTGAAAAATCATTGTATATGATTCTGGATCTATTTTTTGCAAGAAAAGCAAATTGGCACTGATATGTAAGCTGCTGACCAGTAATGCAGCACTGATTCACATTGAGAGCTGAATTTTGTATTTTGATGCCCTTGTCTAATGACTGATTGGAACGCTTATGCACTTGTGTGCAAGTTGTGGTGTTTGAGGGCAAAATTTGCTTTTGGTCCATATTTTAAATGTTTTGGTGGAGTTAGAGCCTTTTGCAGGCAAAATTAGTCATTTTGACCATTGGTGCCACTGTTTAGGCCTTTGCGTTAACAGTTTTGAAGAATGTGGATTTTGAGTCGACTACTGCGTCAAAGCAATCAAAAAAAACTGTAACTCCGTTTACTTGAATGTTGGGACTGTTGATGCAGCCTCTTTTCCCATATAGCATGTATTTCGTTTTTCCAAGATTTAATGATAATTTATTTATGTTAAACCACACTTGATGTTTGGCCATTTCCTGATTTACTGTTTCCACAAGTTGGTTCAAGTCAGTCCCCGAGCAGAAAATATTTGTGTCATCCGCGAATACTATTAATTTCAGAGTATCTGACACTTTACCTATATCATTAATGTATAATATAAACAGCTTTGGACCCAGAACTGACCCCTGTGGGATCCCACAGACTATGTCCAAGCTAGTCGATGTGTTATCACCTATTTAAGTTCAGTCAACTCTGAGTATGTAAACTCTGAGTTACGCACGTGCCTGCCGACTCTACAAAGCCATCATCAATGGAGCTCCGATACTACGATTCACCATGGCAACGGGGAGAGCGTCATTAGATATTACCGAGTGTTTATGTAGAAAACGAGCTCATCCTGAGAAAGCGGAGCACCGCAACTGCAGCAAAGTAGCGATAGTTGGCGTGGCAGACAATTACTGCCCGATCTAATGTGTATAACTGAATGAAACAGTCTATTGATCTAAAGGTGATAACTATTTATTTTCGGTCTTGTACAGCAACACTGTGGTGTAACAGTTAGCAACGTGACCTACGGTGCAGGTGACAAGGGTTCAACTCCCATAGTCCACAAAGTAGCGCTGTGACTGAATTATCATTTTCATTGGGTGCAATCCCCCCAGGCACAGAAAGAAAGTGGCTTCAGTTGAAAATGAAGCATACGAATATTGTGCAATTACGTTGACTAAGGCATATGATTTTAATCATATTTCACATATTAAACAGTAAATATAAGCAGGTATTTCAACACAGGAATGTACTTAAACATTTCATAAATCTCCCGTTCGCAAAAACGCTAGCTCCGCAAAAAATCTGGTTGCGGATTATGTCCGCGATATGAAATGTTGAAAATGTCGGAGAATATTGAAAGGTAAAAAAAATCCTCTCCCGACGCAAAGCTGCTAGAATCACTTTTATTTCCATATCGATTAGGTTGACGATGAAAGGACGGCATATTTCTTCAGAGTTGGTTCAGATTCCGGAAAAAGGCGGAGACATGTAGGGAGAAACTCAAGGTTTGTTGAAGCAAACCTGCTAGCGAGCAGGTTAGGTTCACAGCGTATGTTACCCGGGTAACTGACTCAGATTTATGCTGAACTGGCTTTATGAAACCGAAAAACCAGAGGTTCCCTCATCTCAGGGTTAACTAACTCAAGGTTTTCACTGAACCTGCTTTGTGAAACGGACCCCTGGACTACAGTCACCACATCGAAGATCAGCCAAGAGAAAAGATGATGGCTTTGTTCAGTTTGTTGTGTGACAAGTCCTCCTATCATTTTAGGTCATATACGTCTAGGTATTACAGTTGCATTGTTTTGTTATTATAATGAGAATAAAAAGCATGGTAGAGATTTAGTGTGTTGATGGCATTTCATATGGTAATACAAAGGGCTGTCCAATGTAAGATAATATGAACATTTCACTAAATGCCAGTTACAGAAAGTTGTCCACAAAAAAAGTCTAGGGGCCTCTTCTACGAAGCGAGTTCAACATACCCAGGGTATCTTTCAGAGATCCAGCTTAAGTAACCCTAACAAAGGCAATCGGAGATAAGCGGTCACACGAAGCTGGTTATCAACTCGTTAACTCAACCCAGGGTTTACCTGTCCAGCTATGAGCGCGTGCACATGAAAGAGGCGGCGTTTGCAGCATTTGACCAATCACAAACATGGATCAGTCTACGGCAGCGGAGCGGCGTATTTCACGTACGAGGAGCGAACCATAATCTTACAGAAATACAAAGATGTTAAACATATAATGCAGGCAAAAGGCAACAGTTTCATCTGCCAAATGCAGGAAGGACAGCTGGCAAAAACTCGCCGACTGTGTGAATGCGGAAGTCGTATTAATAGTATTAGTAATAGTATAATATGACTGCCCCATCATAAGGACACTACTAGATCTGACTGATTAAATTATAACTTTAGCTTCGCTGATAGCTTAGCGGTAGAGTTGCTGCCCCATGTTACGGAGCTCCGTGTAGTGGCCCCGGTTCAAATCCGCCCTTCGACCATCTTTTAAATCATGTCGTCGCTCGCTCACGTCCCGTTAACTCTTACTATGTCCTTCTGCAATAAAAGGCCAAACATATAACTTTAAAATAATGATTGTGTTGCTTGGATGTATTCTTATAACGTTGTTTATGACAATATCATCCTCAATCTTTCAGCTGCAATCCCGGCAGTGTAAAAAGGACTTGGGAGCAAATCAAATAAATAAACATATTTCAAAGTGGTAAGTAGGCTGTATGCTGACACAGAAAAGTCTTTCCCTCCGATGAGAATCTGTATCTCTTATATAAAACATCGTCAGGGACAGACAAAAGGGTTTTGCCGGTCTCTGTACACTCTATAGTTCTCCTAAGAGACCCTCTCACGATCCACCAAGCTTCTTTTTTTTTTATATCCAAGCACCAAGAGAGCTGATTGGTCAGTAGGCGGTGTGTTTCTCCACGTTGATCTCTTATCAGGAACATAACCTGCTCCAGAGTTAACGATTAAGTTACCTCGCTAAGCCCAAATCCTGCTTCGTAGTAGAGGCTCCAGGACGTGGAGGTTCTACACACTGGATAAGGAATACAGTTATACCGTAAATCCTCTAATACTGGCCTGTATTCTATTACCGGCCGGTCTCTAACATTGGCCGGTCTCGCGGCGGAGGTAAATAACGGGCGGTCTCTAATGTCGACAGGCAGCGTTATTTCCACCCTTCCCATTCATTGTCAGGTTCGCATCGCGAGGATTTCGGCTGAGGCTATATTAGAGGATTTACGGTATGCCCTGCAATGCATTCGACTCACGGCGAGTGTGGAGAGACGGTGCGCCGCCGCCTCCCGCAAGCTCTTGAAATCTTTTAAACTGAATCTTGTCGATCTAAAATAAAGACAGATTCAGCAACTGCATAGCTTATTAAAAATAAAATGTTTTCAGAAACACATTTCGGTGAACTATTGTCGTAAAATAAGAGAAAGGCTGTGTCCAAAATCACTCCCTATATAGGGAGTTCGCCATTTTGTAGGGGTGTCCGAATGTGTAGTGAGCATTACTATTCACTATATGGTGCACTCAAAGTTTCCCACAGTGCATTGTGAAAAGTAGTGTACAGCTGATGGTCACTAGCCGAGCAAATTTTACCATCATGCATTGCGCTGAAAGACAAATCGCGAAGGGACGAGAGGAGAGAGAGCAGGAAAAAGCGGCAGAAATATGAATAATCGTACAATAATAAATGTTAATATTTAATATATGTATTGCAGAGAAGAACAAGACGATACAAACGGCCAAAGTGTGATGTTTTCCTTTATTTACTTAAAAAAAATGCGATATATATTAATTATTTATATGAGGCTTTGGGTGAGCGGCGGCGGTGGCCGGCGACAGGCGGTGTTGGCCGGCCGGCCGACAAGAGGCGGCGGCGGGGTCTTTGTCCGTCAAAAACCGTCACTCAAACCAAAGCGCCGTATGACAGTCTGAAAACTATAACGATGCGGAGATGAGGGACAGATTGTGGCGAGAGATCACCGAGGAGTTTGGGGTCGGGGACGGACTGCAGCCTGTTCAGGTCTGGTGGATCGCGGAGATGTGGGGTGCCGGTAGTGCTGCAACCTGGTCCTGAAGTCCACCTGGACCCAATCGGGATCGTTGAAAACAAAAATAGCAGTGAGGACCATGTAGTGATCGTCTCATATTGAAAATTATTTTTTTCTCAAGAAATGAGATGGCCAAGGAATCCCCTTATTGCTGGAGGTCTCATTCTTTTGGTTTTGTAAATTTTCGCAAAGAATATGTATTAAAAAAATTATTATCCTGGTAATTTCTCTGCGTGAGACTTAATCTGACACGTCAATTATGCGTCAGGACAACGTCATCAACGGTGCCGAAAGAAATCCCCCGAGTAGTGTCCGAAAGTGTTTTTCATTTTGCCTTTGAGTCCACTATATAGTGCCCTCCATAGAACTCCCCTATAGAAGTACGGAGTAGGGAGTAGGGAATGATTTCGGACACAGCCAAAGTTTCCAAAAGAGCCGCCATGTTGGTCGGTTTGGCATCCGGGAGCAGACAGGACAGCTGTGCAAGCGATCGTCCAATCAGGTGCAGCCATGAAGTGTGGGCGTGATTGTATGAATGAGAGCACCTGTCAATCATCTTTCCTTGTTGCAGCCCACCAAGCTTGCAATACTGGCAAGCGGTAAACGTTGTTTACCGTAATATGGCAGCTGTGGAGCACCGAGTATTTTATAGGTTCATTAGACACAAAATCGTTTTTTTATTCATTCTACTGGTAGTCCGCGTTGCTCAAATAGAAATAGGGGCCTGTCTCTTATTCAGGTCTCCTTCCAATAAAGTCTAGGACGTGAAACGTTTGAGTAAATAAAAGCCCGGGCCTATATTAGAGGATTAACGGTATATCAGATCTGCAGAGCGCTATCCTGCAGCGAAGCAATGAGGCCAGATGACAGGTCCCCCCTCAACCACCCAGGACCTGTTGGACAAGCACATCAGCAGAGGACTTGGTGAGTCCACTGATGATATTGTAGGTTGATAACATAGAAGTGGTAACATACTTGTGTCAAAAAGCTCATTTAAAATCCATATGGCGATGTTGTAAAGAATCCAAAAGTGTAAACACGTATGCCAGGTGGTTTTATTACAGATTCTAAACCTCACGTGTGTGTGTTATTTTTATGGTGTTTGAATAATATTAAATGGGTGACATGACACAACTGGTTCTCATTATTTGTGCAGCTTGTAAAGAGATACATGTAATGGTTGGATTGTTTATGCTGTGAGTATAAGGAAAAGGCTTTGAACATTTTAAATACTTTTATTCAAACAATTTTGAACAGGTTATGCAGAACATAATTGGTAAAGAAATAAACATTGGTATTGCACAACATACGACACTCTACTAGGTTTGAAACCTTTCTATTGTCCTTGTGGATCTGGGTAGCGAGCGTGTATCTTCCAGCCACAGCATTTCGGTATTATCCCAGTGCTGCTGTCCCAGTGCTCCATGCTGCCACACAGTAAGTTGACTTGGTGTTTGTGTGTCAGCCAGAGGTCCAACAGCTGATGTGACTGCTCCAAGCTCAGTCCTGGAATTCTGGCCTGTAAAGTAACAGACTTGATAAGATGTTTTTATTGAACAGAGCATTATTGTCCTCATAGAGGCCTTTTAACCACTGTACATGTCAGGTACACACACAGAGAACCACTGAGCAGCATATCAGCAGAAAGTCAGCGAGCTTCTGCAGCTGCTCCAGTTTATAAATAAAACTAAAAACAAACGTTAGCTGTGTAGTATTGCTAACCTTATTGCTGTTTTACTATTGCCTGATTTAGCGGTTAGCATCGCCAGGTGTTGCTAACTAGCCAGCAATATGTTGTTTCATCGGAACACGGAATACAAACATGCTAGCTTGACATATGTGCCTAGCAACAACAGCCATGTTAGTTTATGTTTATTATGATAATGTTAGGTGTTTTCTTACTTGTGAATGTCAGCTAGCGATGCGATCTTTCTTGTTGTAGTAAGGGCCGTGTGCGTTCTGGGGGGCACGGCTTTCAGCAGAGGTCTGAACGGAGCTGTGTTTTTTTTTTTAATTATACGATCGCCTGTAATACCTTCAATATGTAAGCGATTGAAATGTCTCTTCATGTGCTTGCACATATGTACATGCTGGAGATTAAATGTAGTTCACACCCTGTTGCAGTCTGTTAAAATATAAATTGGATGAGGAAAAGGTGCATTGCAGTTAAATTATTCATGGTATTGTCAAGGACATTCACACATCATGGTAAAAGTGGACCAAATGAATACATATAAATCATCAGATCATTGCAATTACTATCTTCCCCAGGAGAATCAGCTATAGCTGGGTTTGCATGAGCGAGTGGGTGTGCACCGCTGTGTCTGTCCACGGCACTCCTCTCCTTCTGCTACAGAAGAATGAATGAATGTTCCCTTTGCTGCAGCCCTTACCTCTGGCTGTTACTATACCCTTACCAAATTGAATACTGATGTTCAGATAATAACATCAGGTAACAGAGGCATCCAAAAACTACATTGAGAGAGGTGGTTTCTTCTTCCACCACCCCTGTCTTATTTTCTGTTCTATTTTTAAATCCCTCCCTCTTGTGTCCTGTATTTTGATTGACTTCCCATCTTTGTGGTTTCTCCCTCCTTTTTTTCTGTAGATCACCTGTACTTTTTTAATCTCGCCAGTCTTAGTCGGTTTCCTTTGTTTCCTGGAATCAGTTATCAGTCGTGTCTTGCGGTGTCATTTGTTTCTTGTGTATTTAGTCCATGGCTTTCCCTGTGTCAGTGTCAGTCTGTCTGTTTAGTCCAGTGTCTATGTTCTGTTTTTACTTTGTATTTCTCAGTCTGCTGCCTCAGATGTGTTTCTAGTTGGTTTTGCTTTTTTTTTGTATGAGCTTAAGTTATTAAAGCTTCATTTTTTTTGTAATTGAACCTATCTGCATTATTTTTAGTCTTTCATATTGGCGGTCATTGTGGCAGAAAAGTTTGTAATCGTCAACCACTTATCCTGTATTTAGGGTTGAAGTGGGGGCTGGCGCAGATCCAAGATAACATTGGGCAGTCTAGCTACACTCACATTCACACCTATGGGCAATTTAGGGTCATCAATTAACCTACCCCATCCTGCATGTCTTTGGACTGTGGGAGGAAGCCGGAGAACCTGGAGAGAACCCACGCTTACACGGGGAGAACATGCAAACTCCACACAGAAAGAGCCCGAACCTAGAATCAAACCCGGGACCCTCTCGCGTCCCACCACTGTGCAGCCCCCATTTAACTTTAGTCTTTTAAATTACAAGATTTAAACTGGGCATATTTTAATCCAATACACTTTTTGTCAAGCAAAGTGGATCAGACCAACCCACTAGGTCCTTTTTTATTTTCTTTTTTTTTTACATTCATTCTTTTGATGTTTTTAAATACATCTTCAAATGTTTGGTAAAGGTTGGAGAGTAAACAGTTTGTGACCATAGTCAAAATGTTATTTTGAAAAGGTTAAATGCCAGAAAGAAGGGATTGACACAGGATATTTAATTAGATCACAAGGTGGCATTTTTGGTATTGTGGAACTGATAACTTATACTGCTGAATGTGTGTTTCCGAATGACCTTTTCCTCGACCTCTGGTTGGGAGTAAGAACTGTTACAACCGACACATACATTGTAGTCAGTTATTTTGCACTGCTTTCCTTCTATTATGGAGCTTTATGAACTTCCTAGTGCTGGTTAGCTATTATATGATATTTAACTGGAAGCAAGTTCGCAGTGCTGCTAACTATATGATATATATTATGGTGGCAATGCCTCATTTGAAGTTGAACTGAAATGAAAAAGGGCCTTTAAACCTTTTAGGTCACATCCCCGATCATATTGTTCATCGCCAAATAAATTACAAACAAATCCATTCTTACTATTTTTAACTAAAAATACAATATGTGTTCCTTCCTGGAAAACAAAATATAATCCATTCTTAAATCATCTAGTATGAATCGATTTCAACCAATAGCATCATGACATCATACAATCAATCTGTAACCGACGGTTGTGTCTTTTCAATTATCAAATCCCAATGTTATTTCCCATCTGCCTATTCTGTTTCACTCAGAAATATGTCACTATATGGAAGATAGATACTCTAGAAATGCACTTTTAGCTCAACTTTAAATAGATGACAGTGACAGAAGGAGACAGAGCTGAGGGAGGAGGCAACAAAGGGAAGTAGGCTCTTGCAGTATGTTTGTCTCCAAATAATTACCTAACGTCAACATATGCAGCTGTAAACAAGCAGTGCATCCGTTTTTATCACTGTTGAGCTGTGTATCCACCTGAGAATGTAATATGAATTCTGGGGCCTGTACTACGAAGCGAGTTCAACATACCCAGGGTTTCTTTCAGAGATCCAGCTTAAGTAACCCTAACAAAGGCAATCGGAGATAAGCGGTCACACGAAGCTGGTTATCAACTCGTTAACTCAACCCAGGGTTTACCTGTCCAGCTATGAGCGCGTGCACATGAAAGAGGCGGCGTTTGCAGAATTTGACCAATCACAAACATGGATCAGTCTACGGCAGCGGAGTGGCGTATTCCACGTACGAGGAGCGAACCATAATCATACAGAAATACGAAAAAGTTAAACATATAATGCAGGCAAAAGGCAACCGTTTCATCTGCCAAATGCAGGAAGGACAGCTGGCAAAAACTAGCCGACTGTGTGAATGCGGAAGTCGTATTAATAGTATTAATAGTCGTATAATATTACTGCCCCATCATAAGGACACTACTAGATCTGACTGATTAAATGAGAACCTTAACTTTGCTGATAGTTTAGTGGTAGAGTTACTGCCCCATGTACTGATGCTCTCCACAGAGTGCCTGGGTTTGAATCCGCCCCTCGGCCGTCTTTTAAATCATGTCGTCGCTCTCTCTCGTTCCTTTAACTCTTATGATGTCCTTCCGCAATAAAAGGCCGAACACATAACTTTAAATGATGAATGTGTTGCTTGGATGTATTCTTATAACGTGGTTTATGACAATATTAGCCTCATTCTTTCAGCTGCAATCCCGGTGGTGTAAAACGGACTTGGGAGCAAATCAAATAAATATACAAACATATTTCAAAGTGGTAAGTAGGCTGTACGCTGACAAAGAAAAGTCTTTCCCTCCGATGAGAATCTGTATCTCTCATATAAAACATCATCAGACACAGACAAAATGGTTTTGCCGGTCTCTGTACACTCTATAGTTCTCCTACCAGACCCTCTCACGATCCACCGAGCTTCTTTTTTTTTATCCGCGCACCAAGACAGCTGGTTGGTCAGTTGGCGGTGTGTTTCTCCACGTTGATCTCTTATCAGGAACATAACCTGCTCCGGAGCAGGTTAGCTCCACAGCGTAAGTTACCATGGCGATCTACCCCGGTAAGAAGTGAACCAGCGTCGTAGGACGGAAAACCCAGAGTTAACGCTTAAGTTACCTCGCTAAGCACAAATCCTGCTTCGTAGTACAGGCCCCTGCTCAATTCCTATCATTCATGTTGTTGAGTCACCTGGATGCCCATGTTCCAGCCAGATTATTGTCAGGATATGTTAAGGCAAATATTAATAAAAAATTGTAGACTCAAATTGCAGTCGGTCAGTTATATGCCAATGATCAGTAACTGGCTTGCTGACATGACGGTGGACAGAGTCTTGGAGTAAACCCCGGCTAAAAAAAAAAGCTCCAGATGACCTGTGGATGTCACCAGTCTGCTCGACTCCTCACCCCAGTAATTTTCCACTCTCTCTACTCTGCTCGGTCAGCTACTCCCACCTCATCAGCCCAACTCATCCCACCTGGTCTAACAGCTGCAGCTCATCCAATCAACTCAGTATTTAAGCTGCACTCACCCACTGACTCACTGGGAGGTTAAGACTGGAAGTATTGGATTTGAGGTTGCCGTCGTTGACTTAAGTATTAGGAGAATGAGATATATATGTATATGTATATACTGCAGAGCATCTTGCAGTATATACAGTTGAGTTGTTGGTTGTTATGATTGCATTACAGTGAGTAGAACAGAATAAATTGGGAAAGGTCATGTTATGATGTTGCTATCATGAGATAATTTACAGTTTCCAATAGACTATAAGGCTATATATAAACTGACGGAATATTAGAGTCACAGAGAAAAAATACAAATTCACAGACTTCGAGAATAAAGTCATACATTTACGAGAATAAGTCATAATATTATAACCCGTTGTTTTAGAGGAGGAGAGTTGTTAAATTGAGGGCTGTGGAGCATTTTGTGGAAATGCATCACATTGTCATAAGTATGAGGACTTAAAGAATAAGAAAACTCATCTTTTCCCGCAGAAAGAACCAGTCTAAATTTATGACTTTCTTTCTTCCTCAGTGTGGTCCTACTACTCTGTTGTATAAAATACACATCACATATCAATAAAAATACACATCAAAGTTTAACATTATGTTCCTTTTATTGAATAAGGATAAAGCAAAACAGGTAAACCATCAGCTCCTTTCCAAACTGAAGTCACACAGTGACTCTACAAGATGGAAAGAACAGAATCAAAGCATATTATACAACACAAGGATAAATACTAGAGCCGGGACTCGATTAAAAAAAAAATCTAATTAATTAGAGGCTTTGTAATTAATTAATTGAAATTAATTGCATTTTAATCACATACAAATTTGACCTGAGAACAGTGAGATGTATTTTTTTTCACATGGATTTATAGTATACCATTGAATAATGACTGAATACATAAGCTTAAGCAACAAAATATTGTTTATTTTTGTTCAACCAAGTCCAACAGACCAGGGGCCTGTACTACGAAGCAGGATTTGTGCTTAGCGAGGTAACTTAAGCATTAACTCTGGGTTTTCCGTCCTACGATGCTGGTTCACTTCTTACCGGGGTAGATCGCCATGGTAACTTACGCTGTGGAGCTAACCTGCTCCGGAGCAGGTTATGTTCCTGATAAGAGATCAACGTGGAGAGACACACGGCCGACTGACCAATCAGCTCTCTTGGTGCGCGGATATAAAAAAAAGAAAATCGATGGATCTTGAGAGGGTCTCATAGGAAAACTATAGAGTGTACAGAGACCGGCAAAACCCTTTTGTCTGTGTCTGATGAGATTTTATATGAGAGATACAGATTCTCATCGGAGGGAAAGACTTTTCTGTGTCAGCGTACAGCCTACTTACCACTTTGAAATATGTTTTTATATTTATTTGATTTGCTCCCAAGTCCGTTTTACACCGCCGGGATTGCAGCTGAAAGAATGAGGCTAATATTGTCATAAATCACGATATAAGAATTACATCCAAGCAACACATTCATCATTTTAAAGTTATGTTTGGCCTTTTATTGCGGAAGGACATCATAAGAGTTAAAGGGATGAGAGAGAGCGACGACATGATTTAAAAGACGGCCGCAGGGTGGAAACGAACCTGGGCAGCTTCAAGGAGCCTTGGTTAATAGGGCGGTAAGTCTACCACTAAGCTATCAGCGAAGATAAGGTTAGATCTAGTAGTGTGCTTATGATAGGGTAGTCATATTATACTAATACTAATACTATTAATACGACTTCCGCATTGACACAGTAGGCGAGGTTTTGCCAGCTGTCCTTCCTGCATTTGGCAGATGAAACTGTTGCTTTTTGAGTGCATTATATGTTTAACTTCTTCGTATTTCTGTAAGATTATGGTTTGCCTCCTCGTACGTGAAATACGCCGCTCCGCTGCCGTAGACTGATCCATGTTTGTGATTGGTCAAATGCTGCAAACGCCGCCTCTTTCATGTGCACGCGCTCATAGCTGGACAGGTAAACCCTGGGTTGAGTTAACGAGTTGATAATCAGCTTCCTGTGACCGCTTATCTCCGATTGCCTTTGTTAGGGTTACTTAAGCTGGATCTCTGAAAGATACCCTGGGTATGTTGAACTCGCTTCGTAGTACAGGCCCCAGGGCCCGGTTTCCCAAAGCCTTCTTAAAGCCTTCTTAACGCTACGTCATTCGTAACCCCTACTTAGAGTTCCTACTTAACATTTCGCGTGTTTCCCGAAACGTTCTTTGCTACGAATCTCTTTCATACGTCACACGTTGGTAAGAGTGGTCTGGAGCACTCTTAGAGCCTTCTTAGCTCTACCGTAGTGATGTTTCAGCTCCTGACGCTAGTCGCCGCCACTGTGCAGTAATCCAGAAATCCCCGCTGCGCATGGAACTGCACATTGCCAGTGTTGTGTTTCACCAATGGTTTTAAGTCATTCATGAAGAAAATAAAAATAAAATATGCTGTAGCAGGAAGTGCAGTGGGTGCATTTCCTCCTCAGAGGTAAGGGGAGGGACAACAGAGAAATTAAGAACACCTGAGACCACCCACTGGACACAGCCAACCCTCTCATCGTTACCCCCCCCCCCCCCCCTCCATCTAACCCCTCACCCCATACACCCATGCATACACACCTATCCATAAAGACTGAACTGAACTTTTGAACTTTTGTGCAGAAAACCGAACTGAATTCACAACCCCCCCCCCCCCCCCTTGACACGCGCACACACACACACACACACACACACACACCCTCTACCTGCTCATCTGAGTGAGCTGATTTGAATTATAAAACCATTCACTTTTGCATTTTTATAGTGAATGCGATTTGTGTTTATGAACTTTGGGACTTTGATTTCATTTAATGTCGCCATACAAAATTTGTTGATTTATTACGGGATGAACTGTATTATTTACTGATTTAAGTGTTTTGTTTCTTTGTTGTTTTGGTATCAATTAACAGTTAATTTCCAGATCTTTTGGTGGCCAGTGTTTTATTTATATTTCATCTTTTGTAGCCAGGGCCTAGGCTAGCGGGGCCTACAGAAAATGTTTAGTTGATATACAGATACTTTATAATTTACTTATTTCCTGTTAATGGATAAGAATGACAGGTGGCCTTGTGCTCCTGTCTGGCGCCCAACTCAACGTTTTGTATCTGTCTTCCGCCCTACGCTACAGAACTGGCGCCAAACGTAGGGCCTTGCCTTGAACCGTGAAATGTGCTAAGTTAGTAGCTACTGCTTTTGTGACACATTTTTGATTGTGGTGACAATTTCTAATGTTAAAAGGTGATCATTTCTTGAAAAAGTCATTCATTGTCTGCTTACCACATCATGGCAAATCAACCATTCGCATCTCAGTCACCCTTAATTGCACTTGACATAGAAGCCCCTGATGTGCAGACACCTGTAAGTACTTATGGTACAGACAATGCATTTAGTGCACATTTACGGACATATTTCCAGACACCACGGCCACCCCCAGTAGAGATATGTGGAACTCATGGCCATGCCCTATTATCTCCTGCCCCTTCAATGACCCAATCTCTTGCTTGGGAAACAGAAGCTGTGCAACCCCTGCCTGGTCCAGGAGGAGGGCCTTTCACTCTTTCCGCCTCTTCCCCATGTTCACTCTCGCAGCCTCAATGTGAACTTCCAGGAGCAATCCCTACTCCTGCACGGGACTTAAATCAAATAGCAGTAAAAACCCAGGAGGGTTGGGACAAGATCCATCAAGCAATGGAAACACAAAGTATTGCAATAAAAAAACTGACAGAGGGTGTTGAAGGAGGTCAGACATCCTCCACTAAGCACTTTCAAGATCTTATGGGAAAAACCAGTGACAATCATCGTATCCTTCTGTCAAAAATCATCTCTCATAAGGAAAGTGTGGACACAGAAATGGATAAACTTGTGAAAGGAATTAAAATGGTTGTGGAAGAAGAGCTGAAGCATTCTGAAACCTCTCTCCTTTCGGAAATTCGCTTCATGGTGGAGCAATTTCAAATAGAAGTTCAAAAAGAACTGAAATGTTTTCACACCACTACTCAGGAAAGTATCTGCCAGCTGGTTGAAACAGTTAAACAAAGTAGCTCTGCAATAACCCAACTGACCACACATCTTGGAAAAGAAGAGAGAGAGAGAGGAAAGAACAAATGCAATACCTTGAACAGAAAATCACTTTGCTTGACAGACGACTTGAATCTGTTATGGTAGAAGTCAAATCTACTTCTCCTTATTCAGGCTCCAGTCCATATTCAGGGGATAAATCACCATCACTTCCAACCCCTAACTCAGCTGTTGCAAAGAGTGATCATATAAAGTTAACCTTCCCTACATATGGTGGGGTTAATGATGATCCTGATCCTCTCAGCTATCTGTCAACATGTCATGACTTTCTTGCTCTTCATCCTTAAGCAGATGCTGATATTCTTGCCACTTTCAGAACTGTACTCCGGGGAACAGCCCGTGACTGGTGGGAAATTGCCAGATCTGAAGTAACAACTTGGAGTCAGTTTGAAACCGTTTTCCTTGCAGCTTTTCTTGCAGAAGATTATGAGGATGAGTTAGCTGAGCGTGTTCGAACCAAGAAACAGAACGAGAATGAGACCATCAGAGACTTTGCTTTCTCCTATAGAGCTCTCTGTAAAAGATGGAAACCCTCTCTAACAGAGGCTAACATTGTTAAGATGATTCTGAAAAACATCAAACCTTTTTTGGCTAGTCAGCTCAGGGGTCGCGTTGACACTGTGGAAGATCTGGTGCGCCTTGGCCATCAACTTGAAAAAGATCATGAACAACAGCTTGAGTACAATTCAAGGATGTGTGCAAAAACTGGTAATCCTTTTCCTAAAACCATGCACACTGGTCCACTTGTTGAAAAAAACAGACCACCTGTCTTGTACTGGAGATGCAGAGGAAACCATCCTCCTGGTTCTTGTCCACATTATAATTCACCAGACCTTTTCAGTAATTCTCCCAGGTCACCGATACCTAAACACTTATCACGTGCACAAAAAACAAAAAGTCTATCTGGTAATGGTTCTATGTCACTTGTAAAATCAAGAAAATCTGGAAAACAGCCACCTCAGCAAATGCAGAAGATGAGTGGATCAACTTCAGAGACTTCTAGCACTCCACCTGATTCCTCCTCTAGTCCCTTACAACTTATTGTGCCTATTTCCATAAGTGCATGGCATGGAAAAGCAATAGTTGATACTGGGGCCAGTTATGCTCTCATTCATGAGTATGTTTGGATGGAACTGAAGGGTTCCAAAGATGTCCTTCAGCCATGGACAGAAGGTCCATTATATCTGGCTAACGGTGAGGCAGCTACTCCAATTGGATGGGGAAACCTCACCATGGCTCTTCATGGGCATGTGTCCACCTTACCTGTAGCTGTATTGGGACCAAAAGCTATGGCATATAGTGTTGTTCTTGGCTTGAACTTCATTTCCAGTGTTGGAATGATAATCAATGTGGCTGATAAAGAGTATAGTTTTAAGTCAATGCCCTCTGTTACTTATCCATTCCAGCCGGGTAACGCCCACTACATACAGCAAAGAGACCATGACAAAAGAACCACTCAAAATAACCAGAACAAGTCAACCCGGAATCTATCTCTGATAAGCTCCGTTCCCCCTCCCATTCTCTCTTTGGAGCCGGTGCGAATGGAAGTAAAAGATTACATCGATGCTGCTGTGAAGGATGCTCATTTAAAGGACAGTGACAAGAAACTATTAAGAAAAATCTCCTTGAGTCTAATCCCCAGGTCTGTACTAATCAGCCTGGTAAAACTGATGTTTTACAGCACACCATTTATACCACTGCCTGTGTGCCTATCAAACAAAGGCCTTATAGACTCTCACCTGTTAAGCAAACTATTGTGGAAGAACAACTAGGAGAGATGCTGTCTTCAGGAGTCATTGAACCCTCCCACTCAGGATGGGCATCTCCTGTTGTTTTACCTCCAAAGAAAGATGGCGGTCATAGATTCTGTGTTGATTTCCGAAAAGTCAATGCGGTCACTGAAATGGATGCCTATCCTCTCCCTGTCATGTCTTGAGAAATCATGTTTTCAGTTATCCTTTTGTTTCACCTGACTTGTCTTGTCTTTTAGGTCTCCGCCCTCCCTGGTGTGTCATCCCTGTTCCCTGATTACCTGCCTCCCTCAATATGTTTCACCTGTGTCTAATCGTGTTTCCCCTCCCCTTTTCCCTCTGTATTTAGTCTCTGTGCTCCCTTTGTTTGTTGCCAGTTCGCCTTGTCTTGTACAGCGTCCCAGCATTTCCTAGTCCTAGTAGTTTCTTGTGATTACCTGTTTACCGACCTTTAGCCTGTTTTTTGACCGTTGATTTTGCCTTACGATTTTGTACCTTCGCCTGAACATTTTTTGCCTGTTTCAAAATACACTTTTTGAACCACCGCCTTGTCTCAGAGTCTGCATTTAGAATCCTTCTGTGTGCCCACCTGATAGTACGAACTGGCCACAAATGGATTCCGCGGACTCAGACCCTGTTCACTCTACCGTCCAGACACAGGGACAGAGACTGCACAGGCAAGAGGAGGACCTGTGCGCTCTACGCCAGGAGCTCCAGGCCACGAACGCCCAGCACGAGCAGGTGCTGGGTAAGTTTGGGGAGCAACTCACCTTTTTGACGACTCACGTTCAACTGATGTCTCACGATGCCTCTCCAGGAGCCACGGGTGGAATTCCTGCGCCGGTTTCAGCCTCCTCACCGCTCTCGCCTCCGGTTGTGGGATCCTCTATGGTTCCGGTATCACCACAGACCCCCATTCTGCACTCCCGACCAGAGAGATTCTCCGGGGACTCGGGGGACTGTCGGCCATTCCTCACCCAGTGTGAGCTTCACTTTGAACTCCAGCCTATGTCCTTCCCTTCTGAACGAGCTCGAGTAGCCTATGTTATTTCCCATCTGTCCGGGAGAGCGGAGGCATGGGCTACAGCGGAGTGGAGCAGGAGATCTCCGGTATGTGACACCCTACAACTCTTTACAAACGCTTTAACCAAGACTTTTCAACATATCGCGCCGGGCCGGGAGGCTGCCCGTGCGTTGGTAAACTTGAAGCAGGAGAAAAGGAGTGTTGCTGATTTTGCGATTGAGTTCCGTACCATCGCCGCTGATAGCGGATGGAACCAGACGGCCTTGTATGATGCCTTTCTGCACGGACTGTCTGCATCCCTGAAGGACCAGCTCGCCCCCTTGGACCTGCCGTCCGATCTGGACTCTCTCATTGCCATGGCCATCAGGATTGATAAACGCCTCACCGAGAGAGAGGAGGAGAAGCGCCGGCTCAGTCCGTTCCAGGCAACCCACCCAGAACGGGCCTCCGGGTTTTCTCATCGTCTTCCGGTTCAAGAGGCGACCCCGGACGTTCCTAGAGTGCTCCCTGCTGACTCATTGGAGCCGATGCAACTGGGACGCACGCATCTGTCTGCAGAGGAGCGACAGCGACGCCTGCTGGAGGGCCGATGTTTATACTGTGGACAATTGGGCCATCTTCGTGCTTCCTGTCCGGCCAAAAGGTCCGCCTCATCTACTAGGGAAGTATTGATGAGTCAGGCCAACTTGCCCGAGATCCCTTCTCGTCCATCCACCACAGTAACAATTTCTTCTGCTTGTTTTACAGGGTCTCAGGCGGTGCTGGTGGACTCGGGAGCTGACGCTAATTTTATGGACCGAGGGGCTGGCTGAAAGACTCAAATTGGATTTTTCCCCTCTGCCCAAGCCTTTGCGGGCCACAGCATTGAACGGTCGTATGCTATGTCAAGTCACTCACATCACTCAGCCAGTCCAGGTAACATTCCCAGACCACCACACTGAGACCCTGCCCTTTTTTTTGTTTTGCTCACCGCAGTACCCCCTAGTGTTAGGTCTCCCTTGGCTCCTAAAGCATAATCCTGTTTTTAATTGGAGATTGGGCCAGGTTCTTAAGTGGGGAGAAGACTGTGCCAAGAACTGTTTTTGTCAAGATGATTCTGTTCTCCTTGGGGAGTTCTCTGCCATTCCCTCTAACATTGAGTCCGACTACCCCAATCTCTCTAAAGTTCCCCAGTGTTACCTAGATCTCAAAGAGGTTTTCAACAAGTCTCGTGCCACTTCTCTTCCCCCACACAGACCATACGATTGTGCCATAGATCTCCTGCCAGGCACCTTCCCACCTAAGGGAGGCCTTTACTCCCTTTCTGCACCTGAAAGACAGGCCATGAACGATTACATTGAGTCTTCTCTGAAAGCAGGCATCATCAGACCTTCGTCCTCTCCTGCTGGTGCTGGGTTCTTCTTTGTGGGGAAGAGGGACGGCACTCTTCGGCCCTGCATTGACTTCCGAGGTATTAATGAGATCACTGTCAAGAACCGATACCCACTCCCATTGATATCCTCTGCATTCGAACTATTACAAGGCGCCAAAGTGTTCACCAAGCTTGATCTACGTAATGCCTATCATCTGGTGCGCATTAAGGCAGGGGATGAATGGAAGACTGCATTTAATACCCCCAGTGGACATTATGAGTATTTAGTCATGCCTTTTGGTTTAACTAACGCTCCTGCTGTCTTCCAGGCCCTGGCGAACGATGTGCTCCGAGACATGTTGAATAAGTTTGTTTTTGTATATCTAGATGACATCTTAATCTTCTCTCCAGATGAGGCCACCCACCAGATACATGTTCGTCAGGTTCTGCGTCAGCTTCTCCAACATCAACTCTTCGTCAAAGCTGAGAAATGTCAGTTTCATGTGCCAACAGTGTCATTTCTAGGTTTCATCGTGTCTGAGGGAAGGATTCAAATGGACCCTGAGAAGGTCAAGGCTGTCGCAGAATGGCCCATACCTGAGAACAGCAAGCAGGTGCAACGTTTCCTGGGATTCGCAAACTTCTACAGGAAGTTTGTACGGAACTTCAGCACTGTGGCTGCCCCGTTGCATGAGTTGACCTCTCCCAAGAACAGGTTTATCTGGTCATCTCGGGCTAACCAGGCCTTTAACAAGTTGAGACTGGCCTTCACCACGGCTCCAGTCCTTGTGCTCCCAGATCCCCGCCGACAGTTTGTTGTGGAGGTGGACGCCTCTAACATCGGGGTGGGGGCCATCCTGTCCCAGAGGTCAGTGAGAGACAACAGACTTCACCCGTGTGCTTTTCTTTCCCGCAAGCTGTCTAGCTCTGAACAGAATTACGACGTGGGGGATCGTGAGCTGCTGGCCATGAAGGCGGCCCTGGAGGAGTGGAGACATTGGTTGGAGGGGGCGGAGCAACCATTTCTGGTATGGACTGACCACAAGAATCTCGAGTACATTCGCAGAGCCAAGAGACTCAACCCGAGACAGGCAAGGTGGAATTTATTTTTCACCCGGTTTAACTTTGTTGTGACTTTTCGCCCAGGTTCTAAGAATGTTAAACCTGATTCCTTATCTCGGCTTCATGACCCTGACAATTCACCCAAGTCTCCTGAACCCATTCTGCCTGATACCTGTGTTATGGGTGGGATTTCTTGGGAGATCGAGGACCGTGTCCTACAGGCCCTGGAGGGAGTAGAAGTTCCTGAGAATTGTCCCACGGGACGGCTGTTTGTACCTGACTGCCTGCGTTCACAGGTAATTCATTGGAGTCACTCCTCCCAACTGTCTGGTCACCCGGGGGTCAAGAGGACTTTGTCCCGGGTTAAGCTGAGGTTCTGGTGGCCGGAGATGGAGACTGCAGTGGCAGAGTACGTGGCAGCCTGCCCGGTTTGTGCCAGGTGCAAGACGTCCAGACAGGCTCCGGCAGGACAACTTCTCCCTCTCCCCATTCCTTCACGCCCTTGGTCTGAGATCTCGTTGGACTTTGTGACTGGGCGACCTTTGTCTGAAGGTAACACCACAATACTCACTGTAGTGGATCGATTTTCTAAAATGATGCGCTTCATCCCTCTTCCCAAGATCCCCACTGCGAAGGAGACGGCTGTGGCGATCTTAAACAACGTGTTCCGCGTACATGGGTTCCCCAGGGATGTGGTGTCAGACCGGGGTCCCCAGTTCATCTCACGATTTTGGAAGGAGTTCTGCTCTTTGGTGGGAGCCAAGGTCAGTCTCACATCTGGATACCACCCACAATCGAATGGTCAGACAGAACGGCTGAACCAGGAGCTAGAGACTGGTCTCAGAATACTCTCCTCGCAGAACCCCTCCTCATGGTCTCGACAGATATTATGGGTTGAGTACGCACACAACACTCTACCTTGTGCCTCTACTGGCTTATCCCCTTTTGAGTGTGTTTTTGGCTTTAAACCTCCTCTATTTCCTGCCTCTGAGGGGGATATCTGTGTGCCTTCTGCTGCCGCCCTAGTCCGGAGGTGCCGGCGTACCTGGCTCAACGCTCGTCAGACTCTGCTAAAGACATCCAGCAGTTACAAGAAGGCTGCCGACCGCTGTAGGACCCCAGCCCCCACCTACCATTGCGGCCAGAAAGTATGGTTATCCACCCGTAACTTCGCCATTCGAGGTATTCCCCGTAAGTTGACACCCCGCTTTGTGGGGCCCTTTCCAGTATCAAAGATCATTAACCCTGTGGCTGTGAGGTTACGTCTCCCCAGATCGATGCGCGTCCACCCCACCTTCCATGTCAGCAAAATCAAGCCTGTCAAGGAGAGTTCCCTGGTTCCCCCGTCCAAACCCCCTCCACCCCCTCGATTCATCGATGGAGGTCCAGTGTACTCTGTCAGGAAACTGTTGGCTGTCCGTCACAGAGGACGTGGCCGGCAGTATTTGGTAGACTGGGAGGGGTACGGTCCTGAGGAGAGGTCCTGGGTGTCGTCAGGCAATATCCTGGACCCCGAACTTATCAAACAATTTCATGACTCTCATCCTGAGGAACCTGGGCCGTCAGGAGTCGGCCATTAGAGGGGGGGGGGGTACTGTCATGTCTTGAGAAATCATGTTTTCAGTTATCCTTTTGTTTCACCTGACTTGTCTTGTCTTTTAGGTCTCCGCCCTCCCTGGTGTGTCATCCCTGTTCCCTGATTACCTGCCTCCCTCAATATGTTTCACCTGTGTCTAATCGTGTTTCCCCTCCCCTTTTCCCTCTGTATTTAGTCTCTGTGCTCCCTTTGTTTGTTGCCAGTTCGCCTTGTCTTGTACAGCGTCCCAGCATTTCCTAGTCCTAGTAGTTTCTTGTGATTACCTGTTTACCGACCTTTAGCCTGTTTTTTGACCGTTGATTTTGCCTTACGATTTTGTACCTTCGCCTGAACATTTTTTGCCTGTTTCAAAATACACTTTTTGAACCACCGCCTTGTCTCAGAGTCTGCATTTAGAATCCTTCTGTGTGCCCACCTGATACTCCCGAACATAAATGAAATTCTTGAGTCACTTTCTGGAGCCACCATTTTCTCTACCATTGATTTAAACAGTGGATACTGGCAAGTACCCATGGATCCAGAAAGCAAAGCTAAAACCGCATTCATTACCCATCGTGGATTATATCATTTCAATGTGATGCCCTTTGGACTTAAAAATGCACCCGCCAGTTTCCAACGACTAATGGAGAAAGTCTTGGAAGGGCTGCGAGGAGAGATCTGCCTAGTTTATCTAGATGACATAATTGTGTATTCATCCTCTGTGACTCAACATTTCGAGCGTTTGCGGACTGTAATCGACCGTCTCTGCAAAGCCAATCTGACTGTTAACTTGAAGAAATCCCGGTTCTGTCTGGAAGAAATCAAATTCCTTGGACACATTGTCTCTGGGAAAGGGGTCAGTGCTGATCCTGACAAGGTTGAGGCAATACGGTCCTATCCGGTGCCGACGAATCTCAAAGAAGTTCAGAGATTCCTAGGGCTAGCAGGCTGGTATCACAAGTTTGTGCCAGATTTTTCAAAAGTTGCTCAGCCCCTAAACGACCTAAAAAAGAAAGGAAAACCTTTCATCTGGAGTCAAGCATGCCAACTTTCCTTTGAAAAACTTAAGTCAAGCTTGATTTCTCCACCTATCCTGGGTCATCCTAATCCAGACCATCCTTTCTTAGTCTATACTGACGCTAGTGACACTGGTCTTGGAGCTGTACTTACCCAGAGAAAGAACGATGGAATCGAGGAAGTTCTTGCTTATGCCAGCAGAACACTGAACCGAGCGGAAAGGAATTATTCAGTCACCGAAAAAGAGTGTCTTGCAGTCATCTGGGCACTAGAAAAATGGCAGCACTATCTTGAACCTAAGCTATTTACTGTCATTACCTATCACTCTGCTTTAAAATGGGTCCTTTCATCAACAAAAACAACAAGTCGCTTGATTAGATGGTCCCTAAGGTTGCAACGTTTTGACTTTATTGTGGAGTACAGGAAGGGAAAATTAAACGGTGTTCCTGATGCCCTTTCAAGAATTCCCTCTAATGTTGGTTGTTGTCTGTACTCTCAAAACAGCGATGAGACAAATCTTATATCCCTTAAAACCATTAGGGAAGAACAACATAAGGACCTTAACATAGAGCGAATTATCAAACAGCTCGCTGAAGGAGATAGGAAAGCGAATCATGATTTTGTTATCCAGGACGATAAGGTGTATCACAAAACAGAAAAGTCAGAAAATCTGTTCCACTATCGGCTCTACATTCCCCGTAGTCTGGTTCAACAAATGCTCCTGAACTATCATGAAAATCCTTTGAGTGGGCATGCTGGAATCTTCAAAACCTATAAAAGGTTATATGAAGTGGCATATTGGCCTGGAATGTGGACTGATGTGAAGAACTTTATCAAGAACTGTGTTATTTGTCAAAGTCTGAAAGCTGATAATCAAAAACCTGCTGGAAAGTTGCAACAAACAAATGTCAGGGGACCTAATGCGATGCTTGGAATTTACCTTATGGGACCCTTACCCAGAAGTTCAGAAAATAATGAATACCTGGTTGTGGTGGTGGATTATTTCACTCGTTGGGTTGAATTCACTCCCCTGCGAACTGCTACAGCAAAAAACAATAGCCCGATTTCTGAGGAAAGACATTTTTACAAGATGGGGAATACCGGACTACATCTTGTCTGATCGGGGACCTCAATTTGTGTCCTCTATATTTCGTGAACTCTGTACCCAGTGGACTGTGATTCCCAAACTCACCACAGCATATCATCCACAGACCAATATGACGGAGAGAGTGAATCGTACTTTAAAAAGTATGATAGCCTCATATTTGGATGACAATCATGGTAAATGGGATCAGTACCTTCCTGAGTTCAGATTTGCCATAAACGCCGCTGTCCAGGAAACTACAGGTCTAACGCCCGCAGAATTACAAATTGGCAGGAAGCTGAATAGTCCGATGGATAAAGTTCTGAAAGGCAGGATTTTATCCCCTGATGAGCCTGCATACGATGTTGTGCATCACCTCACACAACTCAAGACAGATGTGGAGGAAAACATTCAAAAAGCAAAGAAAAGGCAACTGAGGAATTATAACAAAAACCGCCGTAGCGTTGATTTCAAACCCAAACAGTGAGTATGGGTGAGAAATTTTCGTCTAAGGCTAAGGAGAAATTCACAGCTAAACTAGCAAAAAAGTGGAGAGGTCCCTACCGAGTAGTGCAACAACTTGGACCCCTAAATTACCAAGTTGTTCAGGAGGACACAGGTTTGGATGTAAGGAATGTGCATGTCTGCAACCTTAAACCCTTCTACCCCAGTGCAGAAGATTTGGAGTACATGGAAAGAAAAAAACTATTGGACCTGCTACAGGAAAGCTCAGAAGAAGAGGATTTTTTAGGATTTTAGATTAAGTGGGACTGTTCAAGGCTGAGTCTACCTGTAAGCCCGGTCTTGTCAAGGGGGGGAGAGTGTAGCAGGAAGTGCAGTGGTGCATTTCCTCCTCAGAGGTAAGGGGAGGGACAACAGAGAAATTAAGAACACCTGAGAGCTGGGGGAAGGGTGGTGTGAGTGAGACAAAGGGCTGCATGGAGGAATCAGGAGGAAGTGAGACACCACAGGAGGAGAACCCAAAGTTATCATTGGAAACAGAAGAAAGTTAAAACAACCAGAAGGATTAAAAGCAACCCCGGAGTGTGGGCAAAACCGAAGGATTCTTTGAACGCGGCGCTCGGAAGCTACAATCATCTGGACCCTTTCAGTTAAGTGGGTTGTCTGTGCCTGTAGCTCTCCAGGCTTCTTCCCCCCTCAGCCATTATTTCCACCATACCACCCCCTGGACACAGCCAACCCTCTCATCGTCCCCCCCCCCCCCCCTCCATCTAACCCCACACCCCATACACCCATGCATCCATAAAGACTAAACTGAACTTTTGAACTTTTGTGCAGAAAACCGAACTGAATTCACATACCCCCCCCCCTTGACACGCGCACACACACGCACACACACACCCTCTACCTGCTCATCTGAGTGAGCTGAACAACTGAACTGATTTGAATTATAAAACCATTCACTTTTGCATTTTTATAGTGAATGCGATTTGTGTTTATGAACTTTGGGACTTTGATTTTATTTAATGTCGCCATACAAAATTTGTTGATTTATTACAGGATGAACTGTATTATTTACTGATTTAAGAGTTTTGTTTCTTTGTTGTTTTGGTATCAATTAACAGTTCATTTACAGATCTTTTGGTGGCCAGTGTTTTATTTATATTTCATCTTTTGTAGCCAGGGCCTAGGCTAGCGGGGCCTACAGAAAATGTTTAGTTGATATACAGATACATTATAATTTACTTATTTCCTGTTAATGGATAAGAATGACAGGTGGCCTTGTGCTCCTGTCTGGCGCCCAACTCAACGTTTTGTATCTGTCTTCCGCCCTACGCTACAACGCATGCATTTCATCACAAGGCTAAGCTTTACATCAACCTCAAAAGTAGCCTAGGTATATTACAGTGTAAGGCAAGGCATGCACAATCCTGCAAGCAATTTTGGAAATTGGCACATCGTCAAACAATTAAAAAATGTCATAAATGGACACCGGTGACAGTTGTGAATGGTGGCAAAGCTGTGGCAGCGATACAACGTATCCTTGTGCTGAACCAAAGACGTCGCCGTCCTCGGAGCCATTGGAATACATAATTTCATAAGGATCAACTTCAATCCCATGGATATATTGACCGATGTGGCTATATTGCATACATTTCGACTACAACGGCAACAAATATGCATGTAATTAAGGCTGTAATTGGCTCAATCTCCTCTGCTGTTTCTATATTTATTATATCTTTTTTTAAATCAGTACATGGTGGTATGTTGGACCATGGTTAAATAAATGTTTAGGGCCTAGAAGGATTTCTAGCAATGTTTTATTCGCAAACACTGCAATAGCCTACATTTTACAATATAATGCTGTCATGCACCTGCGCATGAAATGGAAAATCAAACTCTGAGCAATCGATTTCAGCATTTTCTTTCTGGACAGTACGACGTAAGGAGAGTTTCTTAAGAAGACTCCTAAGAGACTGTTCGGGAACCACGACTATAGAGGTAAACAATTTTGGTAAGTCATAACGTACGAGTCTTCGTAGTGCGCTAAGAGTGGATGTTATCGGGAAACCGGGCCCAGTGAAATGTTTGCCATTAAGTGTAGCAATAGAATCTGGTGGAGTGTGGGTTGGGTGTGGGTCCTTGTACTCGGAGTCGTGCTAACGTCCACGCTCCACCCTAGCTTCTATATGTTTTGCATTGAGGTGATACTTGAGGCTTGATGTGCTGCGGTGATATGCAAATTCCTTGTTGCATAGCTTGTACACAACCATGCTCTTATCGACGCTTCCATCCGTTCGTTTTTATAACAAAATGTCCCATCCACGGGGCCAACCAAAGCCGTCTCATCAGCTTCTTCTTCATTCATGTTCACTGTGGTTTGTTGTTGTCTGAAGTCATGAACACTAGTTGGTGCTCCAGTATAATCAGTCCACCTGAAACTCATCCAGTGAGAAACATTCCGCGGTGCAAAAAAAATGTGATTAAAATGCGGTCATTTTTTTAGCGCGTTCATTTTTGTGTAATTAATTCATCTTAATTAACACGTTAAAGTCCCGGCCCTAATAAATACACATTCAAATGTCTGTATATACACCCCGTATGTCTGCACTCTGAAATAAATGCAGGACAAATCCATACACATCAAATGAACAGACAAATGAATGGAGCAGTAGCCTCCCTGCAAGCTTGTAAACACAGTATACAGCACAAACATCATAAGAGGCCAAATCAATTTAAATTAAATTACAAAAAATAAATAAACAAAAACACAAATTCCTCTGCCACTACAGGACATATTTAACTTAAATTTAAAGCATGCTTGACCAGCCGACCACTGTCGTCATCAGGGAAGTTGGCAGGATTGTCCCAGTCCATGGCTGGTGGCACTCTGGAGGCCCTCTCCTTCCTCAGGCAGGCCACATTGTGGAGGACCGCACAAGCCACAGTAATGTCACATGCCTTCAAAGGGCTGAACTTTAATTTCTGAAGACACTGAAAGAATTGCCTTCAGGAGGCCAAAGGTCATTTCAACTCTGGTCCTGGTCCTTGCATGGGCATGGTTGTATGCCTGCTGTGCTTCCTGGGGGTCTGTGAAGGGTGTCAGGAGAAAAGGCTGGCACAACTGATTCATAATCAGAGTACAACTGTGTTTTTGGAGATGTGAATTAACTATTTGGATTGTAATTGTAATGTTTCAGCAGAGCGGTGAGTGTGTTTTTGTGCACTACATTCAGGCGGTCAGCAATACTTTGCTTTTTCTCTTTGCTTTATAACTGTGGTGGTGTTGCCTTTCTTTTAAATTAAGTGTTTAACCTCCTCGTATGCCTCCATGAGGATTTCTGCCTTCGGCGGGGAAAGGTATGCTGCTCTATTTGCCATGGTGAATCAATGAATCTTTGATCTGTGGCGGGGTCTATTTGAGGGAGCCGTGAGCGCGCACCTATCCAGGATTGTTTTCACCTGGCTTGATGAGTCCGTGTCTGCTCATCCTGGCTTGATCTATGTGCAACCAATTAAGCCTGGGCGCTCTTGTTTTGGTTCGATTGAGCTCAGCTCAGTCACTTATCCTGGATTTCTTAATCCTAGTTTTGTGCAACGGGCCCCAGGTGTAGTCTTTGGAATATATGAAACACTATTCAGGTTACAACGCATTGAAACAGCAGTCAAATTTATGTGGATAACAGCTCAGAGGGGCATAGAGGGGATCGAAATGACAGACTGTCTAGCCAAACAGTCACTGAAGCAGGATAGGATTATGGAGATCACGTTCAGCAAAGCAGAAGCAGAAGCTCTAGTAAAAATCAAGATCATGGTTGCATGGCAAAAGCAGTGGGATGAGGAAATGAAAATAAAGTATATACAAAATGAAGTCAAAAGTGGGAAGAATGGAAGGAATTCCAGAGAGCTAATCGAGATTAGGGCATACAGGGTTAAATAGTACAATGCACCTTAAAGGGAAACGTATGTAAGGATTGCAGGTACCCCAGGGGGTCCCCGGGAGCAGCCATGAGCTTTATAAACCGGCGCCGCCTTAAGAACACTCTCTTCCAAAAAGGCTTCCAACGCGCTTCCATCGCAACACCACATTGCAACGGGAGGCAACCCCTCCCACAGCACACCGCTGCAACAAGAGGAACCAAACTGGTTCCTGCATTCCAGCTACCAGACCCTGTCTGAAGTCAGCTGACCAAATTGCAGAGCCGTGATTGTCGCCCGCGGATGGAAGAAACACAAACTGTTTTCTTTATTCGAGTCTTGATCAACGAGAGGAAACACGCTCTGCTCTCGTCTGGACTTAGCCGACTCATCACGTCCCCCGCTGCCCCCGGGATTCCCGAACTACCGCCGTCATCGCCAGGACGGACTCGCAGCTTGCGCAACAACACCAGTAAGAGGCTATCAGTCTGGGCAGAGACATTAGTTTGATAGTGTACGATATGCTTGTAATTCTTGTTAACGTGTTTTAAGTTTTGATCACAGACCGCTGAGTCCGTTGCTTTCCGTGTTGTATTTGAATGCTGATTGTGTACCCACGCTGCTGGGTTGATTTCTGTAACGGTGTTTTTGACTAAACCTCAGCCATATATTCGCGAGCCCAGTAAGCGTCTACTATCAGTTAAAGACCGGTCCCGCTGAATGAACACCAGTTCATTCACGAGCTCCCGTGTGATAGTAACACGCCTCCTGAGCCTTAGAATATTGCGCGCGCATTCTCCCCCTCTCTTTGTTTGTGTCCCGCTAACACACACACTCACACATTCACCGCCCCCCACACGTATCCTACGCCAGCTGTTTCCGGCGGACGCTAAAGGACATAGCTCCATCCGGTGGCTGTACCCGGCCATCTCTCGCTCGCTCTCTCTCTCGACCCTATGGGACGTCAGTGGCTCCGCCCCTGAACGCTGTGAGGGATAGCTCCATCTGGTGGTCGCGCCCGGCCATATCTCTCTCTCTCTCGCTCTCTCTACACACACGCACACGCACACACACACACACACACACACACACACACACACGTACACGCACTCCACGTGTGTCTCTCCCTTTGTTTAACGTAGCTTTGTGTGTTAGGTAGTTAGGTAATAAGGCTTTGTTAATTGCAGTGTTATTGATTGTGATCATTATTACTGATTTTAATAAATCTTATTTTAATATAACTAGCGGTCTCTTCTGCTTGTTGTGTACATGTCACTGGATAACAGCAGGTTGTGAAGGCTAGTGCTCAAATTTCACGCCTTTTTAATTGTTAGATTGTTTTTATGCTTCTATGCCAATGATCACGATCCTTGGCATGTGAGTATAAAACCTTTTATATTGAGACTGAATACAGTTTTAGGTTATCTTTCCCTGATCCCAGGGTGGTGCCCCGTTTATTCATGATTATATCATGATAATATATTAAATATAATTATTAATATCGATAATCATATTGAAATTAATAATTAGCTGTTGATAACCAAATCTGCTCCTGCTACTACCCCAACACTGTGATAGGATGCCACCTGTGCAACAAGTCCAGTCATGAAATGTCCTCACTCCTAAATATTCCAGTCAACTGTCATTGGGATTAGAACAAAGTGGAAGTGATTGGGAATTTCTGCAGAGTCAATCACTACAGACCTCCAACTTCATGTGGCCTTCAGATTAGCTCAAGAACAGTGTAGAGAGCTCCATGGAATGAGTTTCCATGGCGATCAGCTGCATCCAAGCCATACATCAGCAAGTGCAATGCAAAGCGTCGGATGCAGTGGTGTAAAGCACGCCACCACTGGACTCTAGAGCAGTGGAGAAGCGTTCTCTGGAGTGACCAATCACACTTCTCCATCTGGCAATCTGATGTCATGCAACAGTCCTTCTGGTCTGTAAACTGAGTGAATGATAAGTCTATTTTGGACAGCTCCAAAGTAGGGGCCTGAGACAAAAAAAAGTCTTCAAGTCGTCAAAACTTTTTAAGTTGCTAGAGTCCAGTCAGTTTGTCATGTGCACTAAGAGTTTTACCATGGACCATGGAAGAGAGTGGTCTCTCTTTTTCAGTCATTTTGGGATCCACTACCTACAGTATGATGTACCAATTGGTTTAGGCATGGATTGAATTGCAGCAATCTGTTTAGGAGAGAGGGATTTGCCTCTCCTGAGATCATAGGTCCCAAATAGATTACTTCTTTTTTTTCTTGTTTTTTTCAGGCTAGCCTTGTGTCTAAATTTTTAAGTAGCGCCAATTTGGTTTTTGTCACAAATCTTTTGACTAGGAAAATAGATGTGCACACACGGGAATCATTTCATGGAACAATAATGCCTAATTTTAATAAAGATTCAAATACCATGTTTTATACCATCGATGGCTTGTTTGAGGCACGGCCTATAATAAAAATTGGGGTGCACTATCAATAGTGTGGCGCCTTTATGAGTCCAACATCATATTGATGAGTGGCCTATAGTGAAGGGGGATCCTGGGACAGCGCAGGGTGTTTTATCCAAGGGTATCAGTGAATACAAATCCGGGTGCTGTACATGTACCTCTAATGGCTCTCCTGTTCTTTGCAGTACTGCTCTCGTTCCTGCGGTCTTCAACATATTACCGCTAGCTTATCAATAAAACTGAGAAGCTTTTTTTAATTTTTTCTTCTTTTCCTCACGCTTCCCCTTTGGCTTCTTGTCCTTCCCTCTCCCTTCCAGTGGTTGTGTTGTATCTGCAGGCTGTGGGAACCAAAGAATGGAGGGAGGTAAGTTATGGAACCCCTGCTTTCCAATATCAATATCCAATATTTTTGTGCATGTTTCTTTTCAGATGGCTAAATTATGAACTTTTTAACATTTCCTTAATGCTAGTGACATATATTCAGGGCTAAGAGAGGGGCTTATCAAAAAGAAGTTAAGAGCTAATTCCTGTGAAGATTGTTGAAGAATAAATGCTTTACAATTGAGATTAATTTCTATTGTCATCATTTTTTTAAGGTGGAGAAATGTGTCTTTCCAGTCATTGCCGCTGCTTTGGATTTCTTCACTTTTTCTTGTTTTCTTGTTTCAATCTCATCGGTACATATTTCCATGTCATCCTATTTTCTCTCATTTCATTTGCCAATGACATGCTGTACTTTTATACGATTATATTTATATATTTGCAAATCCAAAGTCAACACTGTTGTCAGGATTTTGCCACCACTGATCCCCTCACTCCATGACACCTCACACCTTTTTCCCCATGTGGCAGGGCTTAGTCAAAAACACAGAATGAATTGCACTCCAATCAACAGAGTAAACATCATGCTTTCAACCTTACACACCATTTGCAGATGATTGTGCTTGAATGAAAACCTGACAAATCACTTGTTTTCTGTTGACACAAGGGTTTGCATGATGGCAATACTCTATGTAATTTGAAAATTGCATTTTATCCATTGAGGGATGAATCATTTTGTTATCAAGTCATGATATTTTGAATGTGTAAGATGTCTCCAAATAGTCCGTCGTCCACCCTCCATTGTGGTGCATTTCTTTTTTCTTTTTGTAGTGGTTTGCATTTTGTTCTTTTTGGCCATTTGCTCTCCCCGTTCACCAGGATGTGCACTTAATTGTTTTCTTATTACAAGAAGGTTCCAGTTTTCCTTGCCAATGGATATGATCCTCCACTTAGATCACTCTCAGAATGAATGACGCACTACCTGAAGGAAAGATAGTACAGCTATTTATTTAAAATATGCATGTTGAATTATTTTCATGATTATCGCTTAATAATCAATCGGTTTACACATTTGTCACATCTTTGTAATAAGTTTGAGTGGGTCAGTATTTTTTCAGCTGAGCGTTTTGGCTGTGTCTGGTTGCTATGATACAGAATATCCATGGAAGTAAATATGTCGGCAGAGGTTGTGGCAGAGTACTTGCACTGGATGAATGGAGAGGGTGGACCCTTTAGTCTATGTGGGTTCATGTTTTGTGTGAGGAAACAACTCGGCAAGTACGATCGTTTGGTTCAATAGATGCTCAGTGCCTTCTCGTGCTGCTGGTACTCCCATTGTAAAGAATTAAAAAATAGTCTGACTTCAGGAAAAACAATCCTTGACCAAACAATTATACTAAAGTCTTCCATTTTTAGCATGTGCTTGTAGGTGACTCATCTGTGGTGGCCCATGGAGGACTACACACAACCCTGTCTGCATGATTATCCTCTAAAACCAGACGTGACCACACTAGGATATAAAAAAGGGAATTGGGGGACCAAAAGATATAAAAATGTTTTAAATGTAGTAATTTTAATGGAATTGATGGGATTAGTCAATTCGCTTGCAGATGTGAAGTAAATCTGCACAAGTTAATCTTGTGGACCCTAAATTAATTAAATTGATTGAGCAAACCATCTTGATGTTGCTGACCTTTGCCTTCTTCTGTCAGAGTATAATGTGCTCCCCAAATTGGAATAATTTGCAAATGCTTCTGTAAGATACGCTAAAATGTGTTTTGAATAAGCGTTTAACCCATGTCACCAGGCTTTTATAACCAAACATGTTCCTATTCAGTTACTATACCATACACAATAAGTAGAGCAATGTGGCTGTAATGAATCATGAATAGATATTAGATACACCGAGTTCCCAGATGGAGACCTGCGGGTTCCTTCTGCACCAAATAAAACCTTTAATTCAATTTACACCAACACATAATGAAAATCTTTACAAGTCAGCACACAACTATACAGATGAAAACTTTAAGCCCATATCTTCCTTGTGTTCACTGCTGTTGTTAATTAAATGAATATTTCTTCTCAGAGGTTTACATAGGAACAGTAAATCAAAAGGAGTATATTAGAGATGGATGAAAGAAATACATGGTATTTCTAAACAATGAAAAACCTCTCCTCCCTATCCGTCACATATTCCCCATCACCTATTTATCAGTCTAAGTAGGATTATAAACCAAAGGTCCCCAGCCACAAAAATAGAAACACTACAGAGAAATGTTAAGGGATTTCCCCTTCGGGCCAGGTAGGTTCTGTGGTCGGCTACGCTCCCCTGCATGGCCTTGGTAATGGCTAGGATGGGGACAGATTATGTGAGCTGGGCACTAAAGACATCAACTGAGGTATTGAGGCTGCATTGAGGCAGTGCCAAGATCAATAGCTCATTACATGGTGCTGTCAAGCCAGCTGTATAGGCAAGTTTGGCAGTCCACTGGGGGATTACCAGTGTGATTGTCAGGGAGATAGAGAGAATGCATGACCCTGGAGGAAAGCCTGGGACTCTGTGGGTTTGTAGGCTACAGGAACACACCGGCCCAACCATTGGACGCCTGAAGCGTTTGGAGAGGCTCGGACGAGGTCGGGAACACATATGTTTGGTGTGTACAGCTGCGTCGGAAGCTTTCGGAGCCGCGCGGACATTGTTCATGCGAAGTCTGAGGAGGTGGGCCGTTGGACGTCTGAGCCATTGGATACTCTGATTGGCGGTGTGCTAGCGAATCAGAGTATCCAATGGCGGTGTGTGGGCGGGGCGGAAGTGACGGTGCGGTTTCTCCGTATTACTCGTTCCCTACTGAGATGACGTCTTCGTAAAATAATGAGCCCGAGAGCACACAACGCGAGTGTCACCCTAGCCAGAGTCATCTTTCCAGAAATGCCAAGTATTTAGTCCACAAAGGTCTTCTCGAGTCGAACGAATACTGAACCAAGACTGTGTGTGCATTGTTTTTATCTGCACTCCGTTCCGTCATTTCCTGTTTTCCTGTTTTGGAGTACTGGCACGAGAGTAGCGCCACCCGCTGTTAAGGAGGCTTATTGCATATCGCGCAAGCGCAGAACGTACACGCTGCTGTGTTGTCGGAAGCACATCGAAGCGGTGTGTACAACACAACTTTTCTGCCGAACGGGTCAGACGAGAGGCAACAGAGTGGGCGGAGAGTGGTCGGATAAGGCAGTTGGACGTCTGGGCGGTGTGTGGGGGCCTGAAGAGCTGCCCCCCCCCACAAAAAAATATACCTTTGATATAGCACTTTGATCATAGCACTGCTGTTCTGAAAGTATGTTTGCTGAACAGCTACTACTTTACTCAGACGAGGATCTAAAACTTGTTCTATTTTTAGCTCTTACTTTATCGGCAATGATACGTTGTGGTTTCTTTCTTTCTTTCTTTTGACAAATGTACTTATTGTAAGTTGCTTTAGACAAAAGTGTCTGCTGAATGACCTAAATATAAATGTAACAATGGTAATATGAATTGCTGCTGAATCACAAATTGTTTTTGCTTCTGTCTCTGGTGTATTTTTCTTCATGTAATCTTAAATACATGCATTGACTCATGAATCAACGCTGCTGTTACCACTAATTATAAATATGTTTGTAGTTTGGCAGGACAGAGGTAATCGATAACACTCGGAATCCAGATTTTGTCAGGAAGTTCGTCCTGGACTTCTTCTTTGAAGAGAAACAAAATCTAAGGTTTGATGTGTAAGTAGTCTAACATCATTCACTTTTACTGAATTCATCTTTTGGATTAATTTAGATACATTCTGCTATGCTACAATTCAGAGTAAGCAACTGAAAACAGCAAAGCTTTTCATTACATTTGAATAATTTCTCCAGGTCTCTCTCTCTCTGCAAATCTTCGATTTAGTGTACAACTAAGTTTGCCTGACCATGATAAATTAACAGGTTAATCACCACTAAGATTGAATGCTTGGATTCCCAATTATGGAAGGAGATTTTAAAGGTCCTTTTCCAAGGTTGCTTGATTGTCCCCCTGATTAAATACATGTCTGTAAACCCACTTGGGTATTCTGTTCAGTTCACCTACCTGCTAACCTGAATCAATAACAGGGACTTACATGCCTCTGTGGCTTTAATCAAGACACAGATATTGGCTTTTATTGCGTTGTGGGGTCTGTAGGTCAGAAGCCTGCATAGCCTACAGTTTGAACATGAAAATAGCAGAACAGAAACATTATTTCTCATGGCATTATTATGCTTGGACATAACTCAATCCCTCCTGCTTTGCAAGATAATTACCTATTTTCAATCTCCAAATGATAAGCTCTGTGAAACAACCCGAATGCTACAGTTGAATGTCAAGATATTCTTTTAAGTTACTTAAAAAACAATCAAAATATGTTTGATATTTTGATAAATATGCTTAAATGCTTATGTTTGTGAGAGTTGAATGGGAAGATGGAGAGAACTCTTGAATTTTGAAGCTAGAATATGGAGTGTAGGATATAGGCCCAGAGTGGAAGCAGACCAAACTAGCTAGCAGTTAAAAGAATATATGTCTTCTAGCACATACAAAGCTATATTATATATAGTTTATTTTGTTAAAAACAAGGTGTTAAGAGCTGGAGCTTCTTCCTGACTCGAGATGGACAAACATACGTAAATTTCTTTTACTAAACATCGTTTGGCAAACTTGTATTTCAACAAACTCCAAACCTGCATGTTCCTGTCGTCTCTATGGTCCCTCAGCACTATGTTCCCTCAGATTAAAAATGACCCTAACTCATGCATTAGGGAAGGGCCATCCTTGTGCTATGGAAATGTAGGACAGGGAACATAGGGATGAATCCCTTTGCCATCTTAGGGGAAAAAAGTATCACACAATTTAAATGTTAACTGCACCAGTCGGTCCACCTCCCATTCAACTAAGTCAGCAAATATAGGTAATATAGCATTACTGGGATGAATAACTGCAATATAATAACATCATTTTAACTTGCATTACGGCCCACCACAAAAATGAACTGTAGCTTTTGGAAGGAAACAGCTCCATTGTTTAGAGACCACAACCAGTGACTCTTCACATGTAGTTGCACTAAATGTCTTTCAATGCAATGTCACAATTTTTTCCAGTATTATCACTGATTTGTTTCTTTCAGGTACAATGTGGACTCCAGAAGCTGTAACATATCCAAACACGTAAGTAAAGTGTGTCTAACTCAGATAATTTTGACTCAGTGCTGAAAATTTCTATTTAGCCGATAAAGCAGCATTACATACAGGGTCTCTCATGAAATTAATGGTTAATTTGCAAATATCAGTGCCAACAACTGTTATGCATGAATTAAATCACCTGGGTAAAAGTGAGTGTGTGTGTGTGTGTGTGTGTGTGTATGTGTGTATATATATATGGGCTGTCAAATGGTAGCTGTAGATTAATCAAGATTATTTACCAATTGTTTATATTCCCAAAAATGTCCCATTTTCTCTGTGTATTATTGTGGGAATGGAAGGATAACTGACAGAATGCTTATAGATGATGATTAGTCAGCCTTACCCACACTGCTATAGCTTATTTAAAGTTAATGAGGTCAACAGGTGATGATTGATGATTTACCATGAATAAATGCATCTGGTATTCAGTAGGCCAATGGTGTAAATCTATCTTGTGACTAAACTGTTTTTCTTTTCAACAAATCAACCCCTATGGGAGAGCAGAAGGTGAGTGTATTGTATCGACATCATGTTGTCCTCATGAGCCCTTGTATTGTCATAGCCTATCCTTCATTCACTCTTTATTTTCCAATGCATTTCAGTGTCTCCAGAGAGACTTGTAATGTGTTTTATTTATTTTAATTTACACTTTAATTGTATTGTATTTTTTTTCCCCCCATTCCTTCATCTCGCTTCATCAAGGACAAACACAATCAACTCTCACTTGGAAAGTTTTATCACTCACTCAGGTACAGACACTTTCAGAGGTAAACTCAAAGTGAAAGCAGCTGTTGGTGTTCTGAAGAGTACATCGCAACAGATTGTGCATGATGAGACATTAACAGGAGCTACACAGACATTCAGTTCATAGGACTCACCTCCACTTGCTCTCTTTCTCCCTTGTTACTGTGCAGGAGTTTATGGATTTGTATTTGTAGTGTGTGCGCTGGTTATAAACTTCAAACTCTTCTTCAATGAAAATGCTGGCTGAAAGGGGAAACCTGTTCTTTTCAACAAGAACGTGCCTAATGCAAAATTTGGTGTTTTTAAGCATAATTAGTCAAAAAGCACTTGAATAATGTACCCAAGTGCATTATTCAGGAAGCAGGAATTCTCCTGTGCTTGACCCATTTGGCTTAATGCATGCTTAAATGAAAGGTGGAATCAAAATGTAAAATGTAATAAATGTAATGTTTAATTTAAAGTGACACTTCAATAAGAAATGTAATATCTCTAATATCTTTATTACTTTCCCTAGTGATTTTAGGGTCTTTCATAAATGCTACTGAGACTATTATGTTTAGTGGTAACCCTGTTTATGAAAGCACACCGGGTCCAGAAATGTGTAGAGTAATGAGTTTCGTGTTTATGTATTTTAATGAGCTGTTCCGGTGTGCCAGCTGACAAATTAATAATAATAATGGATTGGCTTTGTATGGCCCTTTTTGTCCAGGAGACTCAAAGTGCTCTGACAGGGTTGCAGGTTCCATTCTTTCACACAGTCATACCGGTGGTGGTAAACTACCATAGTAGCCACAGCTGCCCTAGGCAGACTTACAAAAATATGTTGTAGGTTACCTTATTTTTTAGATTTCCTTATGGAACAAAACTAGCAATGGCAAATCCATGCTAGGCTCCTCCTCGTACTCTCACTCCTCTGGCTCTGCCTCTGTTGCCAATGCTGGCATTCATTGCTCCAAAACAGAAGAGCTCACCTGTTGCTCTTTTATGCTAATGCTCTGATTGCACATTGTAAAACTGTGTTGCAGGTGTTTGCCCATGTGATGAGTCAGTGTCCATAGTAGGGAAATTAACTTTAGAATTTTGAATGGCAGTGTGTTCCTTGTGAAAACAAGAGATTTTCTTCATGAAAATTGTGCCAAATGCAGAGAATTGTGTGTAGTGTTTTGAAAAAGGTGTGTTTTAAAACTGCAATTTGAGTGTAAAGCAGGAATTGTGCATGCAGTTTAGCAGAGTTAGTTCAGGGGGTTGGTGCATGAGTTACATGTTGTGGTCATTGTGTCTCAAGTACCAGTATTTGTGTGTAAACAATTGAGAAAAACTGTAGTAGGGATGCCTATGAGGAGAGTGGGGTAAGTAGTGACAATTTTTACTTAAAGTGCCTTTAAAGCAAGGGGTTTACAGTAATGCCTTCAACTAAAATATGTACATATAGTTTAGGATGTTGTGCATCCCTGGGAACAATCACTTTGGATCTTAAATAAACTGTTTCAGAAATATAGCTTTAGAAACAAAAGTGGTTTTGTCCCCGGTGCGGGGTAAGTTGTGAAGACCTTGCATTGGACTCTTCACAGACCCAGCCTACTAGGCCTACAACTTAACATCCTACTTGTCTATGCTGCAGGGAAATATGAACTTCTGCACCCTTCTGGCTGTACCACCAAGTTTTGTGGTGTGGGTGGTTTACTAAAAGATAGTTTACAACATCAAAGGCACATTTGCTTAAACAAGGCCTAGCGTCACATGAACACATACTCAGAACAAAATAAAAATTCCAAAATGAGCACCTAATCTGCAATCATCTGAATCTCTTTTCAGATTCGGCCTACTACTGAACATCCCACTTGTCAGTGCTGCAGGAGAATGTGAACTTATGTTCCCTTCTGTCTGTACCACCAAATTGTGGTGTGGGTAGTTTCTTGGGCACATCATCTCCAGGGATGACTCCATTATTCTCTCTAAATGTGAAGATGGGCTTTCCATCAACAGACCTCTTACAACTTTGCTTCAGAAACTTTGCCCTGATCTTGTTACCTTCAGCATTCTCCACCAATCCAACTTAGTTATAGGATTAGATTTTTTACATGCAAACTTCACAATGACAAAGCCACCAGCAGACATATCCTTGTCACCATCATCATCACTCTGAACATCTGAACTCTGTGCACCTGCGCCACGCCGACAGGGTGTGTCCACCTGGACTTTGCAAGTTTTGTGCACGGCGCAGGCACTCCTCCCGTCACGCCTCCCGTCACGCCTCCCGTCACGCCTCCCGTCACTCCTACCCCCGCAAGTGGGAAAGAGGGAGGAGAGAAGGTGTGAGTTGGAGACGAGGAGGAGAGAAGGCGTGGAGTGGGATTAACACAGCCGATTCAGATCTTCACCAATCAAATGAGCTCCTCTCCTCACCTTTAATGCGCCGAGGCGAGGTGCAGTGCAAGTTTCATCACTTGACAACCCAATGACAGAAGCAGCGCCGCCGCTCCCACCACGTGCATCACGCGCTGTGTTTAGGGCACCAAGTGCTGAGGGGGCACCAAAAATATTATGAAAAAGCATCATAGTCATAATAATTATAATGCCGATATTATATCACTATAGAAATTGTAGGCACATTTTAGGCATGTCTATCACAAAACAGGGTCAGGGCGCACAGCAGTAGACATAATGGTGGCGAGAACCCGGTGCCTGCACGAGCTGCCGGGCCATTCATCATCATCATCACCATCTTCATCATCTGCGCTCCACAGCTGCACCGGATTCCCAGTCCAACACCTGAACGACGGGACACCGGGACCTCGCGTGCCGCTCAGACCTTCTGCAGCCCCAACTCTGCTTCCAGCTTGCGGCAAAGTTGCACGTTTCTCCACGGACACGGACAAGCAGAATCACTGTTTTTCGGGGGGGGGGGGGGCATCATAAAGGAATTCTGCTTAGGGCACCAAAATGGCTAGCAGCGGCGCTGGACAGAAGGCAGCAGCAGAAACCCTGTCTGTCTTCCATTTGCATTGGCGTGCCATGATGGATTTTGGTCTAAAATTAAGAATGTCACATAGTTTGAGTGATCAAATGTAAGAATACAATGTACAATAACAATAAAATACAATAAAGTAATATATAGTAAATAATCATAAATTGGGGGCCACTGGCACAACTTACCCCAGGCCCTTTGGCAAAAATCACCCCAAGCCCAATATTTTGAAAAAAATGCATCCCCAGCTGTTTTGATCTAGCATCATGTTAACTGTATCGACTCAACTTCCAAGCAAACATTTTGACGTCTAATTGACATCTTATCAACGTCGGTCAGGCAGGTCGATTCGACGTCTACCAGAGGTGCTGAAATGAAAGTTTTTCTGACGTCGGCCATTTCGACGGCTCTTCGACGGCATCAATTCACGTCGTTTCAACGTCGTTTCAACGACATATCAAAGGCTCACAGAGCAGGCCACTTGAATCCGTCATTATTACGTCGTATAGACGACTTTTCAACGTCTCTACGTGACGTCTATTTGACGTCTAATCAACGTCGGTCTCATGACCGAAGTCATTTCGACGGCTCTTAGAAGGCATCAATTCACGTCGTTTCAACGTAGTTTCGACGGCATATCAACCATTGTCAAAATACACATGTAATGTATTGCATTTAAAAATATGTTTACCTAAATCTAGTTTCAACTGGTGCCTACATAACTGGCATTACCACATCCATACATTCTATGACAATCACAGCTCTTGTGCTGTATACATGTGCAATTCTTAATGCTCTAATCTACAACTATTTAAATTAACTTATCAATTTCAGCAAAAAAATCCTTAAAATGCAAAGAGGTCAAAAAGTCCAATAGACAACACCAGCAAATTTCACATTTGCCAACTTAAAATATCACAGGAATGGTGAACCTGGTCAAAACTTTCATAGTAGATAAACTCACATGTGATAAAGTTAAAAATACTCGAGTAATGTTCACCCATACTGTAAAATACAAGTAGTACATGGACTAATCTCAGGTAAAAAAAAAAAAAAAAAGACAGCATTCAGGACCAGATATGTAACGAGTTATCTATATATTGAATAATGGAATAAAAAACGAACATGTATATTGGAACAAATGTTTTGTTGACTTCCTTTTTATTGCAGTCCTGTGGGGGTCTGCCCCTTGCCCCCGCTCCTTGCTGGGGCATGTTTAAGCTGGTTCTGAATCACTCTATTTCTGCATCTGTGGCCTTTGGACTCCATCTCTTCACAGCAGCTGGAGAGAGGGCATAAGAAAAAAATAAACATTTTTACAGAGCGCCTATTCAGATGTTAAATGCACTTTATAGATGGCAAGAACAAATTATAGAGCGAAAACCTTCTGCGCATGCTCCGTCTCTCCGTCCCGTTTTAGGCCTGGCATATGAACTACAGCGTTTTCGGTGGATCCGAGATGCAAATATTCTTGAAACAATGCCAAGGAAGAGGGAGAAAAAATAACGTTTTCTCCCGTCTGGACGGCCCCTAAAAGTGTTATGGTTCTGTAACGATGCTGAACCGAGAGTTGCACAGATGTTCGGCTCGGTTTAGCATCGAGCACCTCACGTAGCCTGTGAGCTAACTCAGGGCTAGTTTCACACGGCAGCTAACTCGGCTGCTAGCCGCCGCTCGGTTACGGATAAAAGCAAAAAAAACCAGCTATCTGTAACAATACACGATGCAGCAACAAAATCAAAACTCTAACATGCAACTGATAAACGTATAATGTCTTACCAAACACGGTTTTATTTTAAATTACAGTACTTTTAGTAACTCACCTTTCACAGGTGTCTGTGTCTCCTCCTCGTCAACTGACGCTGCAAAGTTCTTCTTGCGCATGCGTAGGAAACCGCTAGGTGCGCTAACTACGCCAGGAAAAATAGTTCCTAGATGGACGCTAGAATCACAAACATTTTAGCCCACATTGCCAATATGCTACTACATTATTTTGAATAGTTTTTTAGCATTCGTGCGTCGTGTCGTTGAAACAACGTCTAAATGACGTTGGTCATTTCAGCCCCTCAGATAGATGTCAAATCAACCTGCCTGCCCGACGTTAATCAGACGTCCCGACATGATTGGATATCTGCATCTCGGCACAGCAGTAGATAGAGGAAATCATTCTTGACAGTGTTTTTTCAGTTAAATATGTTTTCTTTCAGATCGTATTCCCCCTAATGTTATCATGTCGAAAAAAAGTTGAATTAAAGTCACGTCGTGACGCAGCATCGATTGGACGTCTTCATCTAGACGCAGGTCAAGCAAACGTTTTCTGTCAGTGTTTATTCAGTTAAACCGCTATAAAGTGCATATTTAATTAGGTCATATTTGCCATGATATTATTTTATGATGTTGAAAAACAGTCACGCGACGTCGATTGGACGTCTTCATCTAGACGCAGGTCGACAAAATGTTTGCTGGGTTACTAAAGCACTAAAACATGTGTGAACCGTTTTCAAAGTTGTCTATAATTGTTCAAAACACAGCAACAAAAAAAATACCTTGATAATAGAAATTTATTTGGAGGACAATTTTTTTTTTTTTTACTTAAATGTGCTAACCTCTAAAGCCATGTGTCTCCCTTCTTTGCAGAATGAGTGAAATGGATGCCTCTTTAAAAATATGTGGTTACATGACCAACTTATTCTATGGTTTTCTAGATAACAGGGGTGGCACTACTTAATTACCCCCACTCTCCCTACCCCATAATACAATATTATCAAAATACGCTCTTATTGCAATTTTATACATTTTGCCATATGCAATATTACTATACATTGTGATTTATTATTTTTATTGCAGCTAAATGTGTTTGTCAGTCAAGTGGATGGACTGACCAAAACTCCAAAACAAACACTAGGGGCCCTAGTTTCGTAGACCAGGCGCAGTCAGCGCGCAGCGCACCTGCGCCACGCCGACGGTGTGTGTCTGCCTGTACTTTGCAAGTTTCATGCACCGCGCAGGCTAGCGCAGGCACGCCTCCCGTCACGCCTCCCGTCACTCCCAACCGCGCAAGTGGGAAAGAGGGAGGAGATGAAGGCGTGAGTGGGAGACGAGGAGGAGACAAGGCTTTAGTGGGATTCAAGCTACGTGTCCACAGGCAGCGGTGTTTCCCCGCGTCCCATTCATTGTCTATGTGAAAAGCTGTGCAATGCATTCTGGTAGCGGCGGGGCGAATGTGAAATACTCCTCATTTGCCTAAGAGGATATGCAATATATATATATATATATATATATATATATATATATATATTGCATATCCTCTTTGGTGTGCTGCCGTGTTCTATCGCTTGAGCACCATAGTCACGTTGACTTTGTTGTCCGACTTGACGGCGTTTGGCTGCCGTCTCTTTTAGAGCCCGCCCCCTAAGACACCTGCACCTCTCGTCGGCGTGATAAGTCAAATCAAGTCAAGCCAAGACCATCCTGAACAAGCCTAAAGGTGCGACCTATGTGTCCACAGGGGCGATTTTAAACGTGACCGCTTCCTAGTATTGCACGCTTGGTGGGCTGCCACTAGAGGATGATTGACAGGCGCTCGCCTTCAAACAACCACGTGCACAGTTCATGGCTGCACCTGATTGGACGATGGCTTTCACAGCTGTCCTGTCTGCTCCGGAGTTCACGCAGACCAACATGGCGGCTCGTTTGGAAACTTTCTCTTATTCTACGAAAATCGTTCATCGAAAGGTGTTTCTGAAAACATTTTAAGCGAGAAATAAGCTATGCAGTTGCTGAATCTGTCTTTATTTTAGATCGACAACATTCAGTTTAGAAGATTTTCGCTGCGAGGCGGCGAGTCGAGCCCGGCGCCTCTGATTAGCATAAAGTAGATTCAACTTCAACTTTATGCTAATGAAGAGCGGCCAACTCGCGCGCCGTCTCTCGAGCCGCAACGCTACCAGAATGCATTGCACAGCTTTTCACATAGACAATGAATGGGACTGTGGACACGCACTTACAGAAGCAGCGCTGCAGCTCCCATCACGCTCATCACACGCTGTGCGTGCGTATAGTCATAATAATTATAATGCCGATATTATATCACTATAGAAATTGTAGGCACATTTTAGGCATGTCTATCACAAAACAGGGTCAGGGCGCACAGCAGTAGACATAATAGTGGCGAGAACCCGGTGCCTGCACGAGCCGGCCGGGCCATTCATCATCATCATCACCGTCTTCATCATCTGCGCTCCACAGCTGCACCGGATTCCCAGTCCAACACCAGAACGGCGGGACACTGGGACCTCGCTTGCTGCTCAGACCAGCTGCAGCCCCAACTCCGGTTTCAGCTCGCGGCAAAGTCTCCACAGACATGGACAACAGGCTGCCGAGGCGCGAGACCAGGCGAGCTGCTGTATTTTTTTAAAGATTTTTTCAGGGATAGACGCATTTTATATGCAGTGGATAGATATGAAAAACAGGAGAGAGAGAGGGAGATGTTTTGGTCCTAGAGGTCCAGGTTTCAGCTGTATTAATTCAGTCAGGCTGAGTTTCTGTACGTGTGCCGGGCCCAGAAAATCAAGCCCGACCCTACCCAAGCCTGTGCGCATTCTGTCCGAAACCGGACCGACCGGACACATTAACTGTAATTAAGAGCCCGAACCCGATTTCAACCGGACAATTATTTTTAATGCATGAGGCTGTTGTCTGTACATATCCGTGGGAAGTGGGGGTGCGGCTGCACCACTACTCGGACACAAAAATATAAAAATAATTTTATAGGCTACGTTAGTGCCGCGATTAGGATATGTATATATGACTGGACAAAGCCGACACGTATGTTATCGCCTCCTCCCACTACTTACTTGAAATGATCCCGTGCCTCGGACTTTCCTGATGACTTGCTCAACGTTAATTGTCCTGTTTTTAATTTATCCTTTATTTCTCCAAGTGTTGCACTTTAGCGTAACTCCTTTATTCTTTGATTTAGCTGCACAGAGCGGAACCGTTATGAATGATGCGTGCACGTCTATTTTTATTTTTTTTTATTTTGTGTAACATTGTAACTCTGCTAAACATATAACCAATATTGTTATATATATATATATATATATATATATATATATATATATATATATATATATATTATAGCCTTCTTCTCAGATTAGGCCAATAGAACAATGATAGAAAAAATGAAGAAGAATGGACGAACGAACCAACACAAACGCTTGTTTAAAGGCCCGACCCGGCCAGAGGGTAGTGGTGGGAAATTTCGGCCCGACCCGTGGGCTCAGGCAGAGAAGCTAAACTCTAATATAAATTCACGTGTTGATTCAATTAGTTGCATTAAATAGTGCTTGTTGTGATTATTTATTGCATTTAAATGTGCCTGGAACTGTGGAAACCTGCCTGTGAGGTCTTGGTGACGTGTGCGCACTGCGCGCCGGTCAGCCAAACTGCCACTCTGCCAGCTGTAATTCACCTTACGCCAAGAGTAGACCTGGTTGGAGCTGGCGGGCTTTCGGCGCAATCTCAGCAAGGCTATTGGCCACGAAACTTCCGCTGCACCAAGCTGAATCTGTGACGCCTCCCCCTGCTGCGCCGCCACACCCATCTTGGCGCAGGCGATCCACCAAACTGCCAAACTGACCGTGCGTAAGGCTGCGCTGGTCGAAACTTGCATTACGCCGGCTCTGCCACCCTGCGCCACCCTGCGCTGCGCCACGAAAGTAGGGCCCTATATCTTTGTTTCGACCATTTTCCTGCCAATTCCACTGACTTTAACCCTGACAGCAACTGTTAGCAAAAGGTTTAACTTCTAATTGCGATATTAATAGTTCGTAGAATAAAAGATTAATATTTGACGATAAAAATATAAATGGATATAAAATATTCCAATACTTGGTCTCATATGAGCCACGAGCATCATTCACCTGGGTCTTCTCTTTGACACATCCAGTCTCATACTCCCATCCAAATACATTTATTTGAACTGAATAACGTGCTGCTTGCACACAAAGCCACTTTACCAATAGTTAAAGGGATACTTCACCCATTTGCTTTAAAATTAAACTTAAACTTAAACCCGGTAGAATTTTTGAATGGTCGTGCATCATTCCCTGATTTTCCCCAGAGACGGGAGATCTCTGTGTTTCTATTCTGAAAAAGAGCCTCCGATGATGCAAAATGATGATTTTTGCTTCATCGGAGGCTCTTTGGTTAGAGGGGGTGATGTTTTCAACCCACCTATAGGGAGTGTGACCCACTGAGACTACAGACCTATTACAAACCTCACTTCAGACTCAGGGGTGTGAGCGGAACTAGACCAGTCCTATTTAAAAATGCTGCTCTGTGCTCTGTCCAAAATCTGCTCGCTGCTGGAACGTCGGCCCGGTAAGCTCACCACCGGCACGGTGAGCTTGCAACAGTGAGCTGGCCGCCAGATCATGTCCCAGTCCGGAGCGCTCACATGTGCCAATCCAGAGGCCGAGTGTTTACTAGAAATATTGTCAGTAAAGTTTCAGTCATGTTCTCTGTGTTGTTATTTCTTGTTGATGACTTTGAGATGACGATGTGTGAGTGACAAACGGCGGGGGACTGGTGAGGGGGGACAGATCAGTGGGAGTGGCCTGCAGAGCTGTGCATTGTGGGAGTTGTTGTCTTCCAACCATATGTGTATCTGCCTTTTCTCGTTCAAGAAGGCACCAAATTCAAAATGTATTTTACATTGCAAATACATATATGACCAACTTTCAATAGAGATTCATGTTTAGGACTTAGGAATAGGAATTATAAGACGGTGACCTCAACGGTAGTGACAGCGGATGGATACTGAAATAGGGCACATCGGTTCACTGGTAACATCTGCCAAGGGATGGTTCAGGACCATGTGTGCCGCTGTGTGATGTTTTCATCGCTGGTGTCGTCTGTGCTGGAGGCAGTCTGCGCTGCCCTTATATGCATCAATAAATATACTTACAATCATCATTTTCATCAAAGTGATAAGCTGTAAATCATGTTTATTTAAATTGTGTATCAGTAAGATTTTGGAAGGTTTCCAAGCTTGTATTAATTGAAATTAAGCAATATCTGAGCCACTTTTCAAAGCTTTATTCCTGAGTGCTTCTTGTTCCCACCTGTGCAACTCTCATTGGAAAAAACCTTGATCTGCCTTTGCCCTCACCAACAAATGAGCGGAGAGCTCCTGGCTGTGGCAACATAAAGGCCCTTTCATGCAATTATTTATCTCTCTTCTATCTTTGTGCCCCTCCATGACCCCTCACCCTCCAAGGACTTTCTGGGTCAGACCTTTTGCACTCTTGGAGAAATCATCGGCTCCACAGGAGGGCGGCTGGAGAGGACCCTGTCGTAAGTGTCTGAAATTCCCAACAGTCTTTTGTATCAATGAAAAATTGAGTTTCTCTTTTATTGTTCAGGTCGTTCATCATATAACTTTTTTTTATTTCTTGAAACAGGCAATGTAAGAATTAGAGGTGTAACGATTCATTCGATTAATCGATTAATCGATTGTCAGTCCTATAGATTCTACTAAATTGATCTGCTAAAATAAATAAATAGAATGAATCGTTTTGGCTTCACCAATAATCAATATAAATGCATTTAATCGGATTAATCGTGATTCTTACTTATGATTAATGTTTTAATACGTTTAAGACACTCTCCCCTGCCAGCATGTACTGAAAATGTAAAAAATAACGAGCATATTTTAATTACATTTTTGTATTCAGCATAAATATTATGCAGGTTTACTTTTTTATAGAATAAATTATTTTTTCACCTTTCAGAAGAATACGAATAGTCTCACTCGCATTATTGCATGTTTATTTAATGGATATAGAATTTTGGTTACAAGTTACTGAATCGAATCGTGGTTTACAGAATGGAATCGAATCGTTACAAAAAAAAAATCGTCCTTCAATCGAATCGCCAACTACTGTATCGTTAATGGAATCGAATCGTTATGAAGCCAAAGATTCAAACCCCTAGTAAGAATGAAATGAGTTCCCTTCGGTCTTGCATTCCAATGTTTATCGATGGCTGCTGTGAATATGTGTACATGAATCATCTTATTAATGAAATGTTTGTAGACTCACTAAGTTTAAATAGCCTTATTTATTATGTTTGTTAGATCAGAGTGTGAGAGGTCAGATCCGGCTGCTGCAGCATTGCACACTGAGATGTTCTTACTGAGGACGTTGAGTTTTGTATATGTTATACAAAAAGGACTGAAGCGTGCAACTTATTTGGTTGTGAAGGTTGCAGACTTTAGGTGATGGGGAGATGGTGCAACCGTCCACCTGGAGAAGAAAATCTTCAACCTTCAGTGTCTTGAGTGCTCAGTTTTCCTGCTATTGAGATGAAGTAGGTTGGATGACATACAGGTTTTTATTTCATGAATGCAGTTGACAAGACACTGTGGAGGTAGTTGCATTGGTGAAGAGATGTTGAGATACAGCTGGGTGTTGTCAACTTGGCAGTGGAATGGAGTCCATGCCGTCGGATGATATGACCAAAGGGGAGCATGTAGATGGTGAAGAGGAGTGGACCAAGCACGGAGCCTTCAGGAACACCTTGGTTGACTGGGATCGGGGGGAGCTGAAGCCATTGATGGTGACAAACTGTTTCCTATGGGCGAGGTATGACTGGAACCTGGAGGGCTGTAGAGGTAAGGCCTAGGTGCTCGGATAGGCGGCTGAGGAGGATATTGTGGGACACTGTGTCAAAGGCTGCTCAGAGGTCCAGGAGGATAAGAATGCTGACATTGCCAGAGTCAGCAGTGATGAGGAGGTCGTTGATCAACCTGCTCTTTCAAGGATTTTGCTTAGGAAAGGAAGGTTGGAGATCGGCCAGTAGTTATTAACCCTGTAACACTGCTTGTAAAATTACGTTACCTTTAGCCATCCTAAAAAACAATCTGGTATATTTTATTTTGTTTTTTACCACATATACATAGCCATTGGGTTCTATTGTTCAGTCTCACAATGCTATTGGATCATACATTTGTTTATAAGTCAAAATGAATGGCCATGAACTGAACTCACACAACCTCTCAACAACATCTCTCTGTTTCATTGGACTGGATTCATCAGATTCAAGTTAGTAAAATGTCTTTTGGTGTAGTAAGCAATCAACCTTGCAAATTAACCCTTAGTTGTTCTGAATTGTTGTTCAGACAACGTGAGCACAAATACAGGAATTCTGCTCCCATCTAAGCCCAATTTTGGAATATTATTATTTATTATTATTCTCTAAAATCATACTTAAACATTTTTTTTAACGCTTTAATTTCTGCATCAACGACCTCCTACAACAACATCTGAAAAGTAAAATAACTTTTTTTTTAGGTTTTTTCTATATCTGGGTCTTACAGGGTTAAGGTGCTTAAGCTGCTTTATTTGATGCCTTGTGAGTAAGAACGCTGTTGTTTTTTGTGTAGAACTGAGTCAAAGAAATAGACAGAGAGCAAAACTGGACACAAGGAGAGAGATATTTGTGAGATTCTGTTTGTGAGTTCTGTTTCTGTTTACCTTGATCGTTGATCAAGGTACCTTGATTTACCTTGCCTTTCTTTGAAGTGTTCCACTTCTGCTGTCTTTGTTGAAAGCTGTTTGGACATTTTGCAGATAGATCTACATTAATGTTATTGTGGTAATGCAGACATGTCAGGCCTTTGTAGAAAAGTTGACACAGTTATCTTTGCCTCAAGAGACACAGTCCTTTCCCTCTACGTGCCTCTTGCTGCAATAACGTTTTGTTTTTGTTATTAGATGTGCAGTAAATATAATTTTGGGGGGATTTAATCAAAAATAAAAAAGTGTGTGCATGAGTGAGTGTTTAACCCTAGAAGTTTTGGCCCTTGGCTTGGCATGCTTGACATAATTTGGCCCTTGGGGAAAACGTATTGGGGAACCATGACGTAGGCAGTTCCTGGATGATAGAGGTATTGATGCCATTGACTGGCTGTCCCACTTTCCTGACTTAAATACAATTGAGCAGCTATGGGACCGATCTGTGCATCTGACACGGCCAGGTACCACAAGAGATTGTCCAGGAGCTCACTAATGCCCCCAGGACATGAGAAGCCCAGACATTGTTGGTAGTGCATACACAATAGTCACATTATGAGTTGTCGTGATGAAATTCAAGCAAGTTGGATCAGTCTATGATTAACAATTTTTTACTTCCATTTTCCATGGAATTTTGAATTGAGAGTGTAATGATTTCCATTGATTGTTTTTATGTAATTTTGTTGTCAATAAATTATAAAACGTACATCAGTAAATCTTTTCAACTGTAATTAATTCTTCGAGATCTGATGCGTGATTTAAGCGATCCCTTAATTCCTTTGACCAGTATAGTTAAAGTAATTTGCATAATGGAATTAAATACTTTTGTGAAATTTGAAAGTGAAAATAATATGTAAATGTACACGTTTGTTACTATACAGTTTCAGAATGTATAAAGAAAAAAGGATGCATGTAAACATGCATGTTTTATATATGCTTTTTTTTGTTGCAGACTATTTCCTTGAAATTGATGACATGTTCTCAGCTATCACTTAATATAACTAAATAAAGAATTATAAAAACATGAAAAACTCTCAGACCAGATGTCATGGAAACGACCTGTCAATCACAAGTTAGCGACACCCTAAAGCATACCCTGCTGTAAGGTCTGTTTGACTCTAATTGAGACTATCATTTTCTCAAATGAACATCATGCTGTTTTGAAGAAGACTTGAAATTAGCCATTGAGAAAACAACATGTTTACAATGTTTATTGAGGTAATAAATCAAATGTAAAAATGAGAAGTAGGGTAACTTTATCATAGACTTCTTTACAATCGGACTTCTTTTTGCATGAAGGCCGGGTTGCTGTCTGGTGCCATTGTACCGGTATAGTTGCTTGAAACATGACTCAATTAATCACCTATAAAAATCCTTACCAATTAATTGTCAATCGAGTAATCCATCAATTGACTATTTCCAGCTCTACTCTCTACATTCAAAAATTCTTGCAACATTTCACTGGATGAGTGGTAAAGAAAAATTAAAGAGATGACCAAAACCGTTGGGGTTCAGGATCCAGGAATATCTGCACGAAATATGAAGTAAATTTATCTTGAAGATATTACACTTTGATCTGATGCTGGCTAGAGGCAGACTCAATGGATAGTCAAAGTGAAGTCAAGTAATGATCTAGAGACCATGCAAATGTGTTGACAAAATGAATGGTAATCCACACAATAGCTGTTGAGATAGTTCAGTCTTGAAAAAAATAGTGGACCGGCCCTGTACCACTCACATGGATACAACATCTATCTCTCAACTTAAGGTCCATTTAGGGTACACTCACATTAGGCCATCCGTTTCATGCCCATTGATTGAGCCTAAAGTATGGATTGTTTGACTAGCGTGAGTGCTCTGTTCTGTGCTTAAGAATGGTACGCTTTCTCGGCCCCGGTATGATTAGAAGAGGTGCTGTTTCGGCATGGACTGATTCATGCTCGAACACATGCATGGTTACATAATATGGACATGACGTAGGCTCTAAGCAATAGGCCATTCCTCTTATTATTGCTCAGTGCTCAACTCAGATCGCCCCCCGCTATCGAGAAGATTTCTGAATGAAAATACTGTATAGGACATTTTTTTACTAGAAATATGTACAGATGCCACTTGTCAGTAAAGTTGCAGTCAGGTATCTGTGTTCTCTATTGTGATGACTTTGAGACAGTGCTTCTTGGAAACTACGTAAAGCCATGCGTGTGTCATATTACAATGTGATGACATATGGACAAGAGGCAATCAGGGTCAATGCAAGCCCGCAGGGTAAAGAGGAGCAGGGACACGGGCCCTGGCACGGCATGGATCAACTGTCCCTAGTGTGAGTGCACCCTTACTCACTTTTGTCACAGCTTTCAACCACATCTTACTGTTACGCACAGCAAAAGGGTGGGCAGCTGTCTCTGGTAACTACATGACAACTAACCAAACTATGCTGTGAAAAGGGGTTCAAGGCTATTAAAAAAGTGGACCTTGAGTAAAGAGTATTTTTCACTACTGTTTGCAAGGTCACAAGTTTTCCAAACTCAAACCATTTGCATTTGATATTTTTTCTAGGTCTTGTCTTAGTTTGCCAGTCACCTATTTCGCAATGTTCTTTTGGTGTAACTCGTGGAGTTTAAGTCCCATATTGACAGTTCTACATATAATCAAATACTTGGTAGTAGGGTTGCGCGGTATACCGGTACTAATTTGGTACCGGGGTACTGAGGCATCTAAAACGGTACTATATTGCATTTAGACGGGACCGGTACTCGCAGCAGCGCCGCCGGCAGCGCCCGCAACAGCGGCGCGAACTCGCCACGTGACGTCACCGCGTTGTAACTACAGCTGAGAGGATGAGGAGCAAGCCGCAGCTTGGGGAGATAAAAAGAAAAAGCAAGCAAGCCGGAGGAAACAGCTAGCAAGTTAGCAAGCAGCGTGGACTGGAGCAACAAACGGAGCAGGAGGAAAGCTTGGAGAGAGCAGAGCAAGCGCGAGAGAGCGTGAGCGAGCAAAGCACGGAGAGGAGAAAGGATGCTGCGACCGTCACCACGCCGCAACTTGCGGACAAACCAGCGGCGTGAAGTGCGATTTTGCCGTACTTTGGCTTAAAACAAATACGCAAGGCGAGCAGTTAACGCCGATGCACCACTGTGTAAACGGTGTTTAAAACATGCATGGCTAACGGCGGAAACACCTCCGACTAGCCAAACACCTATAGGACAAGCCCCTAGACCTGCACACTGAGCTCAGGGAACGACAGGTCATTTAGTCATGAAGAAAAGCCACATTCAGTGCTAAAAGCAAGCGCCATCGCCCTTCACTCTTAACAAAAGTAGCTCTGGAAAAAAAAAAATAGAGCTGGTTTATTTATATTATTATATTTTATATTATATTATTGTATTTATATTTTAACATTTTTAAAATTGTGTTATTAGAAACGCTTGTCTTTGTGGTATTTTATTTTATGATTAATATGTTATTGTTCTAAGATTTTCTACTAAAATAAAGTCAGTAATGAGATTTTTTGCATTCACTTTTATTTGAAAAAGTATCGAAAAGTACCAAAAAGTACCGAAACACATGTTGGTACCGGCACCGGTACCAAAATGTTGGTATCGTGACAACACTACTTGGTAGCAAGTCCATCTTAGTTTGTAGAGGGTTCTTTTTAAATGGCAACACAGTAGATTAATCACTTCAGCTGGACATGGTGATGAGTCAAGTCAGCTATGGGCCAGTGTATTGCCCTGCAGCTGTCCCCTTCCAACATCACTATTGGCATGTTTTAGAGAGATTATCATCCTTAAACAGACCAAACAATGAGTCCGTTATGGTCCAACAGCCCAAATGTTGCAGTGCTGCCTAAATGCCACAGTGCTAGTGAGCGAGGGGCAAAGAGAAAACAATAACATGAGTGGAGGGAGAGGGTTATAAAGTATTTTACATTTTGGCATCAAGATGTCTGTTGACCAGCCTAGTGTCCTAAAAATGATATTCCCACACATTCCAAGGGAAACTTATTTTGTCCTTTCTATTTGACGTATCACTTATTGGTTACCAACAAGTCCACGTAGGGACCAGGTCTGGGTGGTGGGATGGGTCAAAATATCCGTGTCCTGTTAGAAACAAGTAGTTTTGTTGTCTAAAACGAACTGTTTAGTTTTGTAGCATGTTTTGTTTTGTTCATTTTTCAGGGAAAAAAAATAATTTTCCCTGGAAACATAATTGAGAGTGTAGGTTAGCTGTATTGGAACGTCATGTTGTAAGAGACAGAGTTATGTAGACACACAGACAACAGATCCAAAATTTGTCATTAAACCTGACATAAGAATGAAGGAAAATAAGTTAGGGAGACTAATCCCTAATGTTTACACAACTTGGTTCATGTTACTTGTTAAGCCTTTAGTTTGTCTTCTTTATCCATCAAACTCTGTCACACACACATGTTGGCAACATAGAAGAGATCTATAGATTTTTTTCTCCCACATGCCCCTTTGATTTAATTGTACTGACTTTTACAGATGATTGCTCAAGCTCATCTCAAACCTGCCAAAAAGTCCATGTGATTTATCATGTTTATGTGGGGGGATTAGCTCAGGAGGTAGAGCGGGTTGGCTGGTAACCGCAAGATTGCTGGTTCGATCCCTGGCTCCTCCTAGCTGAGTGCCTGGTGTCCCTGTGTAAATGTGTTTATGAATGGGTGAATGTCAGTCATTACTGTAAAGCACTTTGGATAAAAGCACTATATAAATGAGGACCATTTACCATTTATGTATCACTGTGTCCATTAATAGAAATAATTCACCTTGAGGAGAGAAAGGAGAACAGTGACATAAGTGAAGGGTTACATACAATAAGACCTCTGAAGGATTCTGTAATGATTTATTCTGTGATTAATGGGGACAATGGAACTGAGAGACACTAACAAAGGGGGATCCTATCCCCTATCCCTATCCTATCCCACACGGTTCAGATAGCAGGAGAAAAATACTGTCCGAATGCTGAAATTTAAACTAACTACATTTTAATAAAACAAGTGAATGTGCAAGTTAAAATAGCAAAATATGTGACAGGATGCGTCAACTTTTCAAATTATATTTTGAATCTTTTTATAAATGAAGAAGTATGTGCTTCTAAAATCAGCTATTTCAGCCTCTCTGTCTCCTATGTCACAAAAAAAAAGTTGAAATGAGATGAATTATAGAAACTTCAAGTATTTGCCACCAGATGTTGAAGTGAGGCTGGGGAAGCTATAATGGGACATTTACATGTCCGCAGACTGCATGAACATACATACTCACCAACTCCTGCCTTTAAATGATGGCTCATTGCTAAACACCTCACTATGTCCCCCTCCTGCTATAGTTGCCATTTGGTGCTGAGCAAGTAGCATACAGTGGTGTTTATCATAAATCTTTCACTGAAAAGAGCTGCCTGCTGTGGATGAAAACAACACTGATGGCAAAAGTAAGAGGCTTAGTGACCTTGTTCACATTATAAATAGTAATTTGGTCATTAAAAAAACTTGTTGGAAAAATGTTAGAAGTAAAATAATGTGGCATATTCTATACGTTTTCAACTGTGCTGAAACAGACAATGAAACATAAATTGGAAATAAGATGAGATTTAATTTATTGTCCCGTGTGCGGGAAATTTGTCTTGGGCTAGAACATTACCGTCACTGTAACTACACTGTAACGAATTGACTGTAGAATTTACAGTAAATACCTGGCAAAAAAGTTGCCAGTTAATTATTGTAAAATCGCAGTTTATTACTGTAAAAATCTATTACAACAGATTTTAACAGATGTGCAAAAGATGCATGTACAGTAACATGAAAGGGATAGTTCAACATTTTGTCACATTGGCCCATTGCCATAATCCCTATAGTTATAGCAGTAGGTTAAAATATTCAGGTTGAGTGTGTTTGGCAGACAAAGACAGTTTGTTCTGCAGCTCTTAAAACAACAAGTTGCTTTTAAACAGGAACATCATCAAACAATGTAGAACAGTCCTTATCTTTTGGATCCTAAGCAGAAAGCCATTCATAGTCCATCAGCCGCTTCAGCAGGGAGGAGACATGAGGATTGATGGTGTTCTTCAGCTTTGCTGTTTTCGTGCCACTGCTGGGGTTGATTACAAGGAAACATCTAAAATAAGAAAATAACAAAACTTCATGAAAAACTGTGACAAGCCAGCAGAATCAATCAGATCATACAATACAAGTCCATTGTTTGACGTTCCATGGGCAAATCTGCAACAAAAACGATACTGTTTATTATTTTTCATTACCATTTGATTTTTGTAGTCCAGGTGTAACAGAGTTTTGCTGTTGATTCCACTTCCACAGTGACAGCCAATCACATACAACTTTATTCATGTATCACGGACGCTCACTGGTTAGCAGGGCTCTCCTCAGCACATAAATATGGGCTGTGACGTAATCACAGTGCCAGTATGCGAGGATTGAGCCCATGGTAGGTTTGCTACACGAAGCACAGCGTTATAGCCTACTGAAACTGTGTAAACAATGTAATGTAATAATGCAGTTATCATGATATTATGTTCAGGAAGCTAGTTTTACATGTAACTAAATGTGTTACAGAGGGTTTATTTTGTTTAATGTTTATAACTAGCGACCTTAGCTTGAGGCTAAGCTAACTTGCTAATTTTCCTCCATGAAGCTGTGCCGAACGAGTGCTGTGCTTGACCGTGAGCTGACAAGTCATTTCCGTATCATTGTCCAGTGTCCAGGCAATAAAAGTTCGGTCCTGAAGCTACGAGAGTGTCGGTCCTTCTTGCAAATCAACAAAACAACGCATACAACTGTTACACAGGCACTTAGGCAAGCTGAAATAGAAAATAGCTCTGCAATGCAATGACCACATTATGTAGGGTCATAACGGTTAAAAGGGTAGTTTGTATTTCTTGCCACAAGACTGTACGTTAATAACTTAATAACTTAACATTATTGTGACTGGGTGGAGACAGGGATTTGGTTTGTATTACATTTGATGGATTAAAAAAAAGCTCTAGTTATTTCAATATGCAACAGTAATTACCAGTAACTGAAAGAAATACATGGTTAAAAGATTTAGATCAGAAATGGACAAAACTGGACTTAGACATGTTGAACATTTGTTTCATACCATGAAACAAGTGCCATATACACTCTATTATAACACAGCATGTCCAGTGGTGTAGTGGTGTCTGTGTTGGTGGGTATACCACTGGGTAGATCACTTAGAAGAAAGAAGATATGATTTTAAAGGCTTTTTGGCTGATGGGTGGTAACCTGTTACCTGATATAAAAAGAGGAGATACAGTATAAGCCATAAACTGATGTATACTACACCATTGAGCATGTCCCTGGTTTAAGAGGAGTCCACTGTCTGTTAGTGCTGGCAAGTCAAAATAATGTCTTGTCCAGTAGTCATGATAGCAAACTTAACAAGTACTACAAGCATCTAGTTACCTTTGAATTCCAGGGTGCATGCAGCTTGCTCCTGGTACACCAGATTGAAGTTGTAATAGCACGAAAACAGCGCTGCCAGTCCTGCCAAAAAGTTGGGGTGTGGAAGCAAGACCACCTGCCCCTCGATGCTCAGCATCCACTCCTCTGATGTGAGCACATCTCCTAAACATAAACAAACATATGGTTTATATGTTAATGTTTTTATCTTGTTGCTTTCCACATAAGCATATCCACAATAAACAATAGCCTCACAGTCATTCACACATGCATTGACTCATGAAGTTCATGATTCACAACTTAATTGTCCAGGTGATAATGGAGCAAGAAAAACTATGGCAGCGTGTACACTATGTCAGCGTTGTAAATTATCATCTACCAGTGGCTGGTAAAATCTGAGCATTCACTAGCCATTTACAGGTGGACAAAAAAGTTCATTTTGCACTGTGTGTGTGTGTGTGTGTGTGTGTGTCTGACAGAGAATGTCACTTTTTTCTCAAAGAGTTAAAATATTTACCCTGTGAAATGAATTAGCATATTACTTTGATATTGTAGCTCTAGTGTCACCATTTTTCACATGAAGTTAGAGTACACTGCCAGGATAAAGTGTCTGGTAAAACAAATGAGTGGCTGGTAGACAAAGGTCAATTTAGTGTTTTTATTTATTTTCTAAATGAGATTAACATTACTGGCTGTAACAAACCCAGGGGGACAAACGTTATGTGGCAATACATTAAACACATTGTAACTTGCATCCAAAGAAAATAAACCTTATGCATTGGGCATTTTAATGTTGCTTTGTCACAGTTTAAACTGTAAATTGTACAAAATGTTTTTACCTCAAAATCCCCTTCAATGGTGTTTGGTCACTGTGGGCTTCAGTGGTGGTGCTCACTGTGTGTGGATTCCTTCAGCTCTGTAACAATATGATGCACAAGTTGCAAAACACAAGACATGGTAGATTATTACCAACCATTCTTACCAATAAGGTTGGATAATTTCAATTATAATTAGGGGTGTAACGGTTAACCTAATCTACAGTTCGTCTCATGGTTTGGTTCTAACCTTGTTTTTCAAAGCTAAAGAAATGTTTTGAATATTTCCAGAAAAAAATGTCTGGATTTTATTTACAAATTGTTGCACTGCAATAAAGAACATGCACATTACTATTACACTTTTCTTACCACTTCGCAAGAACTTCTGTTCATACAAAAAATAAACATGTGTCTACATTGTCTAAATGAAATTTAACGCTAGTTATTTAGCTTAGCTGCTAGTTAGCTTAGCTGCTAGTGATAGCTCCTCTGGCTCAGTGTCCAAAGGTGGCAAAAGTACTCTCACTTTCTACTTACGTCGAAGTACAGATACTTGTGTAAAGAAGACTCTGATAAAACCTGCAGTAACGTTACAAATTATATTCCTTTACTCAAGTAAAAGTAAAAAAGTAGAACATATCACAATGTAATGTTAACCTCATGGCACCTCCTTTAGTTCGCTAATTAGCTTTTACTCTGCGGATTTCAACATGAATTTCAACAACGGATTACTATTTTGAATTTACGGGACTGTCTATGTTAGCAGACGACCTGTCCTGCAGCTGCAGCAGCAGTAGCAGTCAGAGGCAGCAGCCGAGACGACAGTTCGGCTGGGTGACTGTCCGAAGGATGCACAGCTCTCAAAACACAGAACCACAGTTCACGAAGCACTCCAGCAAAGCCAAATTTACCTGAAATAAATAAATAAATAAATAGTCTTGTTAATATGCGACATGTGCTGTACGAGAGGAGCGGAGGGGAGGTTCGGAGCGGTGTTAAACCCAGGTTTTCGGTCCAAAACTGTTACACCACTAATTTTAAAGTTAACCGAATACAACTTTCTCTGCCGACATCAACGTTAGCTGTAATGCTACCTTCACTGGCTTGTGTTAGCCTGTTTATCGGAGAAAAAAATGGGATGTGAAGACGATGCAGACTGTCCTCGTGCTGAATACTAAATCGGTTTTAGCTAAAGTTATGGGAAATTACCGTCACTGAAACAAATATTACTCACCAATCCGCTGACTTCTTAGCTTTGCTCTGGTGACTACACAGGTTCCGCCATTGCTCCTCTCCTCTCCGAGGTTCTAACCGCGAAAATCCGAATATCAACAGTATTTACCTGTAATACACATAATCTACACGCCAGAACACACTTGCTGTAAAGTTTACAATATGTAACTGCGGAGTTATGCAGCAGGTTACTGTAATTAGTTATGACCCATGATGCATTGCGGTATACAGTTAATAATTGTAAAATGACAAAACAAGAAGATACTGTAAAATTTTGCTGTAGATATTACAGCAATTTGTTACAGTGTACACACCATACACGTGAAGACTTTACATAAAAAACATGCTAACAGTACAATGGAGACATACACAAGTCTGTTTAGTACAACATTCTCCTCTTCTGTTCTTGGTGGTGAGCCACTGAACCCCCACTCCCAGTGGAGATGGCATTTTATTTCCCATAATCCCAACAAATGCTTCCTTTTCTTTCATTCTTTTTGTATCTGAAGTGTTCTCTGCCATGTATACACAAATCCTAAAATACCCAAGACAAAAATATCTGCTGGCCTCAATTCTCTTAAAAGACAAATGTTTTGAATTTAAAATAAGTGCACAAATAAACCAAACAATACAGCAGGGTTGGGTAACTGTCATATTATTCCCTAATTGTCGCTTGATAGACCTTGTGTCCATAGCTTTGTCACAAAAATACCTACACCCCTCTGCCCGCCTCTCCACCATAAGACGAGCAGTTTGGCTCCTGACGCCCCGAAAGATGAAGTGAGAAGTGAATTAAAGGAACCAAAGGGAATGGCTGGACACAACGTGTTTCAGGCTCAAAATGAAAAGGGGAAACAGCACAATGAGAGACAAACAGAGGGCAATCATTATTCCACCCATATGGCCAGTGTCTCTGATGGCTGCCTGCAGGCAGTAGACAGCTGTCTGGAGCTTCTGATCAGATACAGTAAAGCCCAGGAGGAGAAACAAGGGGGGATGTAGAGAGGGAGGTACAGGGGTGATAAAAGCAAAAGGGAGGTGCGTGAAGGGTGAAAACATTTAAATGAAATTAAGGGGAAGTGATTGACCCAAAGGCAACAAATAATGTGACGGATATAGAAAAGATGAAAGTTAAGATGGTATGATGAAATTGGAAGAGGGGGTTGGTGCAATAGATGAGATAGATGCAGGGAATGAAAGACATAAAAGACAGATTTGTGTTTACTTTACAAAAGGTTATCCTCTCTACACAGGATGTGCTTCAAAATGTGTCATTTAGAACACTACAAACTGTGAGACACACACACACAGATATAAATAAAAAAGCTTGAACAAAGACAACACAGACCCTGTATATTAAATACAACTTGTGTTATTTATTTATTTTGTTCTGCATTTGCTCTTTTTTTCTCTCCATTTGCTGTCTTCAAACACACATATAACAACATATGTGGTTCTCACAGCCGCCTCTTCATGGTGGGTGTATTTTTTATAGGTCAACAGTTTCAGAAATGGACTTCATGCTGCGTGGCTAACTAAGCAGTCCTTTCTGCATACCTGTGTGTTGCCATGGTAACCAAGGGGGCTATTAGCCGAGGCAGTCAAAGTATAATGCTCCAAAATTATTTTTGGAAAAAAAAAAATAGGTAGCTTGTTATATGGACACCCATACAACCACACACCAAATGTATTTTCAAACTTGAATTGATTTTGGTTAAATAGAACACACACACACCTATTAATGATCCCAAATGCTGTCGTTGCCAAGATGTAGACTGATGACGTGGATACTCGACTTAGAGACGGTGATGTTGACAGGAAACCAGCCTGCGTCATGATATCGTTTCTGTCTGGATTTCGCTGCGAGATGTGCGGGTGGAGTAAGAGGGCACGGTGCATATTTGGGGACAGTTGGTTTCTGCTGTATAGCTGATAGAAAAAGGCACATACTGATTATAGATTTTGGCAGAGAAAACATTAAAATATATATTTTCTGCTGTGTGAGAGTTTCCATGCCTGCATCTACCATTGACTATGTCATGTCCTCTTTATTTTCTTCTGCAAGCTTTGCTTCGTTCATTGAGACTGGCCCTATTTCAACCTCTCACAGACGTTTTGTCTGACCTCTACCCTTTGACCTGATTAGCATGGGTGACCTTACCAGGAGCATATACTCCCGCTGGAATAGTTCTTTGGGTCACTGAGACACAGGAACGTTCCAGCGGTGATAAGGCGTGAACCATGAGGATGGACAGCATTGTGACAGTATTGTATTTTTTGCTGTGATAGTGGAATCGTTCCAGGGATGGCAGTGTCAGTCTGTTGGCCAAGACTATTGGTTGGATGTCATTGAAATGTTGTACAAATATTCATAGTGGAGAGAGGACAGCTTTAGTGATCCCCTGATTACTTGGAGCCTTACTCAGTGGATTGGTACAACTGTTGGGACTCAGAGGATAATTCCTTATGACTTTAATGACCCCCCTGACTTTCCATTGTATGCCATCCTGAGGTTGACATTCCACAGCATTGCCTGTCAAATTTCTGCTACTTGATGTTCAGGGTAGCGGGGGGCTGGGGCCGATCCCAGCTGACATTGGGAAAGGCGGGATCAACCCTGGACAGGTCGCCAGACTATACATAGAGACAACCATTCACACTCATATTCACACCTACGGGCAATTTACATTGAGGGCCATTGTTTTACCTTGAAGGGATGCTATTTTGCAAGAAAAATGAATAGGGGCAATTACACACTTGTACACTGGCTTCATGTTGATTTTAAAATACTACTGATAGCACTAATTGGCCTTGCTCCTGAATACATTATTGATTTACATCTGCTTTCAAATACCTTATTTAAACATTGTTTTATGAGGAAGACTTTGTGAAAAATGTTCCTTTAAGTATTTTTTTTTTTAATTTCCCTTCCTTGTAAAGCACTTTTAGGATTCATTAGGAAAACTAACGTTCTCACCTTTGGCCAATTAAGAGTCATCAATTGACCTGGATGGCTTTGAGTTGTGGAACGCATGCTGACATGGGAGAAGAGTTAGGGTTACAAAAATTTATTTTTAATTTTCCATGCATTCTCCTACTAATGTGCAGCAACCCGAGCGATGAGTGCATCTCAGCAAGTGTCTTCAGTGCAGAGCCTGTTTAGTCAACAAACCTGTCTGCTTCTTAAGTTCTGTTATATACACTATACTGCCAAAACTATTCGCTTACCTGCCTGAATCACACATGAACTTAAGTGATTCTTAATCCATAGGGCCCTAGTTTCGTAGACCAGGCGTAGTCGGCGCACAGGGCACCTGCACCACGCCGACGGGGTGTGTCCGCCTGGACTTTGCAAGTTTCGTGCACCGCGCAGGCTAGCGCAGGCACGCCTCCCGTCACTCCTACCCGCGCAAGTGGGAAAGAGGGAGGAGAAGAAGCGTGAGTGGGAGAGGAGGAGGAGACGAGGCGTGGACTGGGATTAATACAGCCGATTCAGATCTTCACCAATTAAATGAGCTCCTCTCCTCACCTTTAATGCGTTAGGGGAGGTTCAGTGCAAGTTTCGTCACTTGACGACCCAATGACAGAAGCAGCGCCGCTGCTTCTGTCACACCCATTGATCCACCAAACTGACAAACTGACCGTGCGCAAGGCTGCGCTGGTCGAAACTTGCCTTACGCCGGCTCCGCCACCCTGTGCCACCCTGCGCTGCACCACGAAACTAGGGCCCATAGGGTTTAATATGACGTCGGTCCACCCTTTGCAGCTATAACAGCTTCAACTCTTCTGGAAGGCTTTCCACAAGGTTTAGGAGTGTGTTTATGGGACTTTTTGACCATTCTTCCAGAAGTGTATTTGTGAGGTCACACACTGATGTTGGACGGGAAGGCCTGGCTCTCAGTCTCCACTCTAATTCATCCCAAAGGTGTTCTATCGGGTTGAGGTCAGGACTCAGTGCAGGCCAGTCAAGTTCATCCACACCAAACTCTCTCCTCTCTCCTCTCTCTCTCCCGTGTCTTTATGGACCTTGCTTTGTGCACTGGTGACCAGTCATGTTGGAACAGGAAAGGGCCATCCCCAAACTGTCCCACAAAGTTGGGAGCATGGAATTGTCCAACATCTCTTGGTATGCTGAAGCATTCAGAGTTCCTTTCACTGGAACTAAGGGGCCAAGCCCAGCTCCTGAAAAAAAACCCCACACCATAATCCCCCTCCACCAAACTTTACACATGGCACAATGCAGTCAGACCTTGCTCCCTCATTTTACGTGGTCTACCACTTCTTGGCTGAGTTGCTGTCGTTCCCAATTGCTTCCACTTTGTTATAATCCCTCTGACAGTTGATTGTGCAATAGTTAGGAGTAAGGACATTTCACGACTGGACTTGTTGCACAGGTGGCATCCTATCACAGTACCACGCTGGAATTCACTGAGCTCCTGAGAGCGACCCATTCTTTCATATGTTTGTAGAAACAGTCTGCATGCCTAGGTGCTGCTTTTATACACCTGTGGCCATGGAAGTGATTGGAACACCTGATTTAAATTATTTAGATGGGTGAGGAGTACTTTTGGCAATATAGTGTATAGTTATTGTGTTCTCGATTTTCATTTTCTATTTTATTTTGTAATTTCCAACCCCCTAACCTCTTTTCTCATTTCAGGTGTCTTGACTTCCCCGCCCTCATGTCTGTTCCATCATGATTGATTACGTACCTGCCTTAATGTGTCTCACCTGTGCCTCGTCTCCTATAGTATTCTGTTTGTGTCTTCCCCTCACTTTTCTGCCAGATTATCCGGCATTAGATATAGAATATATCTTTATTGTGATTGTTGTCTTAGTTTGGGCAATATACATAACATATACAAAATATACAAGCACATATAGAAAATACATATTCGATTATATTAGCATATTAGATAAGAATATATATATATATATATATATATATATATATATATATATATATATATATATATATACGCACACACACACACACACACACATACAAACACAAATACGTTGAGAGGAGGGGGTATACGTACTTTCCTCATGTTTATTACATATCATCTTCCAGTTGTTGGGACCTAACCGTTAGGACTACACAATGCGGCCTACAAAGCCTACACCATGCGGCCAGACAAAGAGACAAAGGAGATAAAAAACTACAACCACCATTTTAGGGTCACCTCCACCTGGTCACGAGATCGGACGCCACACCCCTGGGGCCTGATTGGCTGACGACTGAATGGAACTCCAGGGGGTCACCCGGAACCAGCTGTGAGCTATAAATCCAGCAGCCACCAGAAAACTCGCTCTCCAAAGTAACTCGCGTTACGCCAGGAGGTGAACATAACGTCTGCAGCGTTTTCCTTTGTCCTAGGCCGCAGTCTCTTCCCCAAACTCGCTGGACGAGCAACAGACTGTTTTACCCCTCTTTTCTCTACTCGTTTTATTTTTCTTTTGTTTTATCATTTTTGGATCCCGAGGAGACCACCGCGACAGCGACTCTCCCGTTCCCCGCGGTAAGAAGAAAAACTTTCTTCATCCCAGCTGCCAGCAGAACGGATAACTCGACCCGTCTTTGTCTGAAATCAGCTGACCAAATCGCCGAGCCCCGCGATTTTCATCGTTCCCTACAGAAGGAAGAATAACCAACGGTTTTCTTCAACTAACTTGGATCCGGCGCTAAACGAGCGCCCAAAACTACCGTCCGCTGCCGGCGTAAAGAAACGCCATCAACGCATGGGACGGAAACCTCACATCGACGCATCTCACATCGACAAAAGTAAGAGGCTATTTGTCTGGGCAGAAGCAGAGATTCGATAGTGTAGGACATGCTTGTAATTCTTGTTAATGTGTTTTAAGTTCTGATCGCGGATCGCCGAGTCCGTTTGTTCATGTGCTGCTGTATTTGAATGCTGATTGTGTACCCACGCCGCTGGGTTGATTTCTGTAACAGTGTTTCCGCCATATTCGCGAGCTCAGAAAGCCTCCACTATCAGTTAAAAGACCGGTCTCGCGGAATAAACGCCAGTTCATTCACGCGAGCCCGTGTGGTAGCGGCACGGCTTCTGGGCATCCGAATATCGCTCACGCATTCTCCCTCTCTTTGTTTGTGTCCCGCTAACACACACATACACACACACCGCACACACGTGGCCTAAGCCAGCTGTTCCCGGCGGACGCTAGGGACATAGCTACATCTGGTGGCTACATACGGCTTTCTCTCTCTCTCTCTCTCTCCCTCGCTACTCGCAAGTGGCTCCGCCCCTGAACGCTGCGAGGACTAGCTCCACCCATCTCTCCCTCTCTCTCGACACGCACGCGCACACACACGCACACGTACACACACACACACACACACACACACACTCCACGTGTGTCTCTCCCTTTGTTCAGCTTAGCTTTGTGTGTTAGGTAGTTAGGTAATAAGGCTTTGTTAATTGCAGTGTTATTGATTGTGATCATTATTACTGATTTTAATAAATCTTATTATATTATAACTAGCGGTCTCTTGTGCTTGTTGTGTATGTGTCACTGGATAACAGCAGGTTGTGAAGGCTAGTGCTTGAATTTCACGCCTTTTTAATTGTTAGATTGTTTTTATGCTTCTATGCCAATGATCACTATCCTTGGCATTTGAGTATAAAACCTTTATATTGAGACTGAATACAGTTTTAGGTTATCTTTTACCTGATCCCAGGGTGGTGCCCCATTTATTCATGATTATATCATGAGAATATATTAAATATAATTATTAATACCGATAATCATATCGATGTTGATAATTAACTGTTGATAACCAAATCTGCTCCTGCTACAACCCCAACATAATTGGTGCCCCGTGTGAGGCCTTCTTAAACCAGCTTTATCCAGAGATTTATGCACAATAACCTGAGAGGTATAGTAATAATAATAATAGTAAATATTATTATTATTATTAATATGATTGTTTAGAAATCGATTTTCAAGGATCGATTTGTTTGTTCCCCATTACTATTTGCCAAGCAAGTAGCCTACAGTTGAGGGTTGCATATGCATGTTGTGATTAGCCATTTATTGTTTAACAACAATACTAACAAACACAGAGTTAGGGATACTAAGACGCGTTATAACACTGTTATCATTTACCAGAGGTGCTAGAGACACCTCACTACCAGTCCACAGACTGTAGAAGTGTATTAACATTTCCATTGTAAGTCACAGGTCGACGCCGCTCACCTGTGCACCCACATCAGCATAACAACATACATTCTTTTTCGCTGTTAAAACCAAACAAGTGAAGCCACCGGGTTCTGCCTTTTACTAGAGGTAAAATGAGCAACTACGGCCCGAAAGAACAAGGAGCTGAGGCTCCCCAGGTATCAGTCGACGCAGACCTGCAGGATGCGATCGCTGGTCTCCTCCACCTGTCCCTTGAGGACAGGGAAAACCTTAAACACTACGATGTAGTGGCATGTAATGATCAACTGCAGGAGCTTGTTGATTATGTTAATCACCCGGCAGGGAAACCACAACGCACAATCGCTGACGTAGTGGGTCGAATCTTCCTCCTGTCTCAGCGCAGAGCACAACTGCAGAAAGCTGAGGATGAGGAGTTAATCAGTCGACTGGGTCATGCGACCACCTCCCTGCGACAGGAAGTGGCCGAACTGAAGGAGGAAGCCCTCCGCAGGCCCTGCAGGGAGGAGGAGAGAGAACTCCAGCATGAGGAAACTCAGGCTGCCCAGGTAGGTACACCCCCAGACGCGGATATGCCTGACCTGTCGGATCTGGAAACCGCGCCCCCCACGGACGCACACCGTCCCATGCGCAGGGAGAGACTTTTACGGTCTGAAGAGCCCGAACGTCGGCGCTACCAGGCGCCACCGTCCACCCACCCACTGGAACGAGAAGCCCCACCTCACAAGTGGAGCTACTCCCAGCGGGACGAGTCCCCACGCCGAAGCGTGAGCCATTTCCCAGTGGCTCGGAGCTCGGCGGGAGACTCCAGATTCCCACTTCCACCTCCAAGGGGGAGGGGTCACTCTGTCCGAGACGATTACCATGGTGACAACGGATCATCAAGTGAATCAGACGCCCCATATCCAGCCCTAAACCATGGCCTGCGCACCCGACAGTTAGAGTCCCTCGCCAGAGACATCGAACGGTTTGATCCGACTCACAAAGAGTCGGATATTGATGGCTATCTCAAAGAGATAGACCACTGTCTGCGTGACCTACCCCATGCCTCCTCACGCGAGAAGCTCAAGCTAATCTGGAAGACCACTACCAGACATGTCCACAGTTTCATAAAAACACTCGCACCCAGAAACCGGGACCGATACTCCAGACTCTGTGAAGCACTCCCGCCTCCGCCACGCTCGGTGCCCTCGCTGTTCTACACAGGAAGCAGGAACCACCCAGGGAGTACTATAGGCGCTTCAGGGCCGCCTATGCTCAGGGCCGTAACTCCCCAGGAGTGGAGGAAGAGCCTGCCTTCAAGGCCCTCTTCCTGCATAACCTACACGAAAGTGTGCGCTACGATGTCACCATGCACTGCAGGACTTACCGACTCTCCATGCAAGAGGTTCGTAACTTCGCACAGATGTCATGGGAAACCCAGGTGCGACCCGCAAGGTCACCCGGGGAGGACGCCAGAGTCCTGGGGATCCAAACCGCGGAACACCCAGGCCTAGGTCTGGAGGGAGATGAAGTGCCTCAGCCAAAGGTAAGTACCAGACCAGTACAACAGGCACACCGGGAACCTAACCAGCAACGCTGGCGACAGAACCAAGGGGGTGAGCGGAACGCACGCCCCTGGAATCACACAGAACCCAGGAACGAAAATAACCCCAGGAATAAGGTCCAGTTTGAACGCAAACAAGAGGTTAAGTATAATTCCTGGACGACAAACTCCCGAATGAAAGAAAAGGATATGGACGACCTGGTCGACAAGCTGACAAAAGCGTTAGGGTTGCGGCTCGGCGCGACCCAATGGTCACAGCCGGCACCAAGCTCCCCACAAAAGCCCGGCAAAAACCCGGACATGAAGCCTCCGCCTACATGACTAGGCCGGGCCGTTCCCACTCCCACCGCCAAGGTTTGCTTGGTAGGATGGGCAGAGGAACCAAAATCAGACTCGGCAACCAAGGCCAACGACCCGTCGCAACCCCCCTTCTTGACTTTCCTAGGAGATCTTGTTCGCAAAGGCCACGCTAGACGCATTTACACCTCGGTGGGGGTAGACATCCTTGCCCTACTCGACTCAGGCTCTGAGATCAGTCTAATGTGCCAACGCACCTTTGCGGAGGTGACCCGAACCATGCTCTCCCTAGGTAAACCACTTCAAATTGAGCCCTGCCACGTTAGCATCACCAGCTACACGCAGGACAGGTCGCCCATCACAGAACGTGCGTGGGTGGACCTCACGTTTCAGGGAGTCACTCTTGTGCACCCCATCCACATTTGTGCCATTGACACGGAACCACTTCTCATTGGTCAGGATCTCCTGGACCGGCTGGCACCGCTTATCGACTGCCATCAGGGGCGCATCTGGGCTCAGGTCGAGACGCCAAAACCGCTCCACCCCTCAGGTGGCCTGATGGCCCCCGACGAACGAGTCGCCGTCATCAGAGAGTCCAGAGACCCTCTACCAATGCGGATGCCTTTTCCACAGCCTAATCCTGGCTCTGCTCAAACCACACCGCTTGCGAGCCCACGACTTCAAGCCGACGACTTGAGTGCTTTCTGACACCACGGATCCTTCCTGTGTGCGCTGGAGAACCGAAACCCAGCACTGTACAGCCCTCATCTGGTTGGCGGTGTGCATCTCAATAACACCCATGTCCCAGAAGCGATCCTGGGGCTTTGGTCAGAGAAGACAGCCGTCAGTCAAGATCTGTACCACCATCTGTGCCAGCATCAACCTCTCCCAGTTTTCGCGCCTCTCAACCTACACCTCCTTTCTGCAGAATCACCGCAGATTCACCTTAAGGCGGTGGGAGTGTGCGCCCTCTCGATCCGTATTGGGAAGAAACAGGTTGACCATTTCATAAACGTAGTGCCCAAACTACATCCACCATTCCTTCTAGGTGCTGATATTCTGGTCAGACTTGGCACCAAGCTGGACACGGTCGATCAGATTCTGTGGTCCCAGGCTAATGCTAAGAGCGAGCCCCTGTCCGTTGAACTTGAACACCTGACATCAGGTCAAACCATCCCAGAGGCATGTCAGGTTGCCAGCGAAGTCGACATGATGGTCCCTGCCAGAACCGCAGGTGTCCCCATCCGGCTCATCATCCTTAAGGGACAGAAGATGCCTGGCTCCCAAACATTCTTCCAGCCCTTACCCCATTTCTGGGAACTTAACCTTACAGTCTGTGGCACGCCCCTGCTTGAGTTGAACAATCGTTCAACCTACATCCTGGTCCAAAACTTGACCCATGCCCCAATCCAGGTGGGAGCACGGAAACTGATAGGGATGATAGTCGACAACTCTTTCCATGACTTTGAACTGACCATACCAGTCATAGGGGAGTTACCTCCCTCCCTAGCCAGGAGTAAAAACTTAGGCAGTGTCCTTTTCACATTCCTGACCGCTATGATCACCATGGCCCGTGATGAAACCCTTCACGGGGAAGCCATTTGTGGCACAGCACTGGAAAAAGGGGGCAATCTGGTCGTCTACGCATTAACGACTCAATCGACCGGAGCAACCTCAGGTGAGACACACCAACCACCAACCCTATTCGGGCTTTGAGTCTGAGATAACCCAACAGCTTGCCAAAGCAGATGCCCTCACTACAGAGGACCAGAGAGACGCATTACGGAAGTTGTTCCACGACTTCCAGCCGATCTTCTCCCGAGACTCGCAGGACTGTGGGGAGACCCGACTTCACACGGTCCGCATCCCCACTGATCCGAATGCGCCGCCGACCTTCGTACGCCAGTACAGGATCCCGTTAGCCGCATACGAGTCTATCCGAGACATCCTGGATAAATTGCTGGAGAAGCAAATCATCCGGGAATGCAACTCAACATATAATCCTCCAATCTGGCTGGTCTTGAAACCCACTGGGAAATGGCGTCCCACCGTCGACTACCGGCCATTGAACAAACAGGTTCCTCTCTCCCGCTGGCCCATGATTCACCTGGATCAGGAGCTAGCTAAGGTCAAGGGAGCCCGCTTCTTCTCAACGGTAGACATCGCTAATGGTTTCTGGACAATGAAAGTTGATCCAACAGACCAATATAAGCTTGCCTTCTCCTTTGGTAACCGCCAGTATACCTGGAATCGCTGCCCTTTTGGGTATTCGAACTCCCCAGCAGAGTTCAACATTTTCCTCCACAAGGCGATGAGTGACGCGGCTGCACGCGGTAACCTCATCTATGTGGACGACATCCTCATGAGGAGTCGAACCTTCGAGATCGTCGGTAAGCTATCACCAGTGGCTTACCGCATCAGGGTCTCACAACCAGGGCACCCAGCCACACACAAGCGGGTTCATGCGAATCAGAGCAAGCCCTACAAACCTGTCACACCTCTCAGAGATCGCAGTTGCCGCACCCGAAAGGGGGAGGCAGTCTCCCTCTCACCCAGGAGAAGACTCACCATGGCCACAGCAGGGTAACTGCATGCACTAACACCTAAAGATCAAACCCTTCTCACAGTGACAACAACTGCAGAACTTAGGCAACACCCCCTCAGGGAATCGTAGCCACTGTCAGCTTACACTCCAGCCTGCTCAATAACACCTTACATGCCTTAGATGCCTGGTCACGAAATCCTCCAATCCGCTATTACAACTGTGGTGCAACCTTCATAAGTGCGTTTGGTTTATGGTCTTGGTAATGCAATCCCGATCTCGGTGGACCCTAAGAACCTGGGCATAAGATTCATCCTCAATCTATCTATCATAGGGAAACAGGGTACGCATAGGCTAAAGCCATACTAAATGTTAGGTTTTGGAGAGATACCACACACATCCCAAGGGCTAACTCCAACCTCCTCCCGGAGTAAACCTAGCAACCACTAACCCCTTTTCCTTTTCCTCGCTTTCCTTCCGTCTTCGTTCTGTTTTTATAATAGGAATGGGTCCTGTTTGAAATTTCCCGAATGAAATGATAACGCTGATGTTTGTATAATTGTGCCTTAGTGATGTTTAATATAGGTTAGATAGTTAGAAGTCTCTGCCCAGACTTTGCCTCAATCTCTGCCCAGACTTTGCCTCCATCTCTGTCCAGACAATGCCTCCATTAAGTTATGGACTTTAACCTGAATGAACTGTTTAACCTCTTTTCCATGGAATATACAGACTGTTTGGACTCCCACGTGTTTCAAGGAATACATGGACGGTTCGGCCCTTATGTTGCTCCGAAGGTTGCGTCCTTCACCTCAACCTTCAGACCAAAAGGGGGACTGTTGGGACCTAACCGTTAGGACTACACAATGCGGCCTACAAAGCCTACACCATGCGGCCAGACAAAGAGACAAAGGAGATAAAAAACTACAACCACCATTTTAGGGTCACCTCCACCTGGTCACGAGATCGGACGCCACACCCCTGGGGCCTGATTGGCTGACGACTGAATGGAACTCCAGGGGGTCACCCGGAACCAGCTGTGAGCTATAAATCCAGCGGCCACCAGAAAACTCGCTCTCCAAAGTAACTCCTTTGTCCTAGGCCGCAGTCTCTTCCCCAAACTCGCTGGACGAGCAACAGACTGTTTTACCCCTCTTTTCTCTACTCGTTTTATTTTTCTTTTGTTTTATCATTTTTGGATCCCGAGGAGACCACCGCGACAGCGACTCTCCCGTTCCCCGCGGTAAGAAGAAAAACTTTCTTCATCCCAGCTGCCAGCAGAACGGATAACTCGACCCGTCTTTGTCTGAAATCAGCTGACCAAATCGCCGAGCCCCGCGATTTTCATCGTTCCCTGCAGAAGGAAGAATAACCAACGGTTTTCTTCAACTAACTTGGATCCGGCGCTAAACGAGCGCCCAAAACTACCGTCCGCTGCCGGCGTAAAGAAACGCCATCAACGCACGGGACGGAAACCTCACATCGACGCATCTCACATCGACAAAAGTAAGAGGCTATTTGTCTGGGCAGAAGCAGAGATTCGATAGTGTAGGACATGCTTGTAATTCTTGTTAATGTGTTTTAAGTTCTGATTGCGGATTGCCGAGTCCGTTTGTTCATGTGCTGCTGTATTTGAATGCTGATTGTACCGTGTGGTAGCGGCACGGCTTCTGGGCATCCGAATATCGCTCGCGCATTCTCCCTCTCTTTGTTTGTGTCCCGCTAACACACACATACACACACGCCGCACACACGTGGCCTAAGCCAGCTGTTCCCGGCGGACGCTAGGGACATAGCTACATCTGGTGGCTACATACGGCTCTCTCTCTCTCTCTCTCTCTCCCTCGCTACTCGCAAGTGGCTCCGCCCCTGAACGCTGCGAGGACTAGCTCCACCCATCTCTCCCTCTCTCACGACACGCACACGTACACACACACACACACACACACACTCCACGTGTGTCTCTCCCTTTGTTCAGCTTAGCTTTGTGTGTTAGGTAGTTAGGTAATAAGGCTTTGTTAATTGCAGTGTTATTGATTGTGATCATTATTACTGATTTTAATAAATCTTATTATATTATAACTAGCGGTCTCTTGTGCTTGTTGTGTATATGTCACTGGATAACAGCAGGTTGTGAAGGCTAGTGCTTGAATTTCACGCCTTTTTAATTGTTAGATTGTTTTTATGCTTCTATGCCAATGATCACGATCCTTGGCATTTGAGTATAAAACCTTTATATTGAGACTGAATACAGTTTTAGGTTATTTTTTCCCTGATCCCAGGGTGGTGCCCCGTTTATTCATGATTATATCATGAGAATATATTAAATATAATTATTAATACCGATAATCATATCGATGTTGATAATTAACTGTTGATAACCAAATCTGCTCCTGCTACAACCCCAACACAGTCTACCATATAGGAGGGACATATATACGAAAATATGAATAAAAATACTTCAAAAATATCTAGAGACTATCCCAGTAAAGAGCTTTTTTCTCTTCTCCTTGGCTTTGCATGGCTTGGTGAATGGCCATGCATTCACACTCCTCTCCCTTGTCCTCATACTTGTCTTTCTCTCCCATGTCCTGGTATTCTTCTTCCTCTCCCTCGTGTAGGCATTTTTGTTATTATCATGCTTTCTTGTTGCTATAATCTACATTTGCCACACAAGGTCAGCCCAAAGAGGTCCTCTTTTATACCATGGTCAGGTGATTGAAAGAACCTAGACACCTGAGTGTGTTTCTTAGATGGGAATTAGCTGTGATTGATCTATTTGCATCAATCAGCTGTTTCTCAGTAACAATGGGAAAAAATACAGGGCATATACATTATTTGTGTTTCAATCTAAAATATGGACAGCTATATAGCCTATATGTTGTTGGAAGTTATCTGTTCTGACATTCTGTGTCAAAGCATTTGTAAATTTGGCAGAAAAAATCCATTATTTTGATTTTCGTTGAGCGTGTGTGTAAAAGAAGTTCAAGCATTTTAAATGTGTGTAAACTGGATGCATTGTGTGTCAAAGGAACAAGAAATATGAGTATGCATAGCAGATGGATGTTGTGTAACTGTGTTATGAGTTAAGGAAACTCAGTGAGTATTGAAAAAATTGTCTTTTTGGTAATGTGTATTGGTAACACATTACCAATTGGTAACAGTTTGCTTTGTCCATGTGCTTTGTCCATATTAAATAAGTGTTACAGAATAAAATTGTCAAGGTAAGCTAAAACTCATCTTGTCATTATAATAATAACATCCTAACATTCAGCTCAACGGTTGCCTTGGCTCTGTTGTGATTGACAGCTCAGAGAAACAATGTAAAAAGGAGGTCAACAATTGGCTAAAAGTTACACCTCAGGCTTGTGTGAATTCCAGGCTCGTATGTGGTTCAATAGTCGCCATAAAATTAATTATTTTCAACTTCCCCTAGTTTTCCTCATTTTCATACTCGGACATTTTGTGAAGTTGTTCTCTGATCAGTATCCTCTTCTCTAAATTGAACTATGGATCGTAAAAAAAGTTGAGCTGTATCACATACAAGTTTTTCTCACGGCTTCCTAGTTAAAATGTCAAATCAGAGCCAGCCAGAATACTTTTGGCCAATGCAATACTGACTACCGAACGAACTACCATACAATGAAACGTATTTGCTTAATATGAGAACAAATTCAAAATCTTTAAATCTGAGTACACAGTTTTAGTCTTTTAAGTGCATTTGTATCTATGAAACTTAACCATGTCATATGTTCTGCAATTCAGCACATTGACCACACACGGTCCAGCCATATATTAGGTTTCACCTACTCTTGTTTGGTTTAATGTGAATGCAAAAAAAAGTTAGGAAATAATTGCTTAAAATGTTGACATCAATTTGCCCAAGTGGCACCCATTTTCGAAAGAGTAAGCGCAGGGCAGTGACTATCTCAATAACAGCTTGCAGCTATGAATGACATCTGCTTGATAATTATATGCATCAATTACCTGGACTCTCAATCCATCTCAATGTTTCTCTTTGTCACTCTGCTTTCACTCTCAGTGGGATTCCAGGGAAGAAGTGTGGAGTCATTATCTTTACTGCAGAGGAGCTTAGTAACTGCAGGGTCAGTACACACACACACACACACATTTTTTTATTTACTGGTCATTGAGCTGATCTGACTGCAGGTGTTTAGGATTCTGATCCACATTAGCATTTCCATCATGAGTTTTTGACCTGTCAATTAGTTTGTATTCTCTTTACCTGTGACTTCAACACAAAGAAATAATTTCCTGAAGAAGACACATTGCTGTTGTATAACTGATGTTCAATTTCATCTGCTTGTCTTTTTTGTCAGGATATTGCTACAATGCAGTTGTGTGCCAACAAGTTGGACAAAAAAGACTTTTTTGGAAAGTCAGACCCCTTCTTGGTTTTCTACCGGAGTAATGAGGATGGAACGTGAGTCGTAGTTTTCAGGGTGGACCTGAATCTACTTATGTCTTTAGCAATTTAACATCCAGCAGACAATGTAGGAATGCTAGGAATGTGAGCAAATATGAATACATTATTCAGATATGGGCAGATGATGTGCTCTGAACAGACATGAGCAGATTTAACATTCCGTGGTTGAGACATTGAAGCCTGAATTAATGGCCGTCTGAAAAGTGCATGCGAAATGGGAGAGCTTCAACTTAATATCTGAGCCTCCCGACACTGTTAACATCTTTTAATGGTGGAGTTCAAACACAAATCATGGAGATAGACAGTACTTAATCAATCCCAAAAAGACCTTGCAGAAAGCTGAAACAAAATATGCTGATCCCTTACATTGAAAGCAGCCTGGCAGTCAAACAACAATAACTTTATCCCTGAAAACGATATGTCCAAAAGCCCAAAGAACAGTTACAAGTGCATCATTTATTATATGATTTTACTCTGGTAAAGGCTGTTTCTACAAGGCTGCTACAATCCATTTTCAAATAGGTAAAATGGAGCATTCAGGTACTGCGAATCAGATTACCAAAGCCTCTGTAGATTCATTGGTTCTGCTCAGTGGAAAGCAGCAGCTGTGATCTGACTGGGTAGTCCCATTCAATGTAATATGGTGATGTTGCTGAACATTCTGCAAACAATGTATTTGACAAAGATAAGAAGGATTTTGTGATTATTTTGGAGATGATGAATACACATCCATGCAAACAATATGAATTTTAATATTGGTTTTCACTTGTGTCCTATACAAATCAACTTCTTCTATGATTTGATCCTGAGTCATATGACACTACCCACTGAGGCTTATCTCAACCATGGAGATTTTCACCTCCTACTGCTGCCTTGGAGAGGTTTTTGGTGCAATAACATTATCTGCAATTCAGTCGAACCAGAAATACTTAAACAGAAAAAAAATACACAATAACCTGCAAAATATTTTGTAGATTACCGAGGAAGCTGCAGATATAGCCATAGATATGATGTGGAATTATCTTCACACGCAATTTGAATGTGCACGCTCTTTCATAGTCTTGTCTGTTATGTTGCTGGTAGGTTCACCATCTGCCACAAGACAGAGGTGATCAAGAACACACTGAACCCGGTGTGGCAGCCCTTCACTCTCCCTGTTAGAGCTCTCTGCAATGGCGACTATGACAGGTCAGAAAACTCTTCTCTTGTATCCAAATGGAGAGTGAATAAAATGTCACCATGAGATGTTTAATAGCTATTTACACACTGAAGATATATATATATATATATATATATATATATATATATATATATATATATATATATATATATATATATAGGGCACCTTATTTTCATTACTTGCGAGCTCACAAGCTTTATAAATTCCTATGTCCTGGGAAATCACTCATCATGATGGCTATGAATAGTACATAACCATTTAAAGATCCCACCCACTTAAAAATATGTTTGTCTTATGTTTACATCTATTAAAATGTCCGAACTTGACTATACTGGCTTGTTTCTGTGCAAAGCTTGTCACTAGAGAGGTGTTTTCACGTTCTTCCGCTGACAGTCTGATAGCATACAAATGACGTAAGGGCCCTATCTTGCACCCAGCGCATTGCGCTTTCAACACCAACTCAAGTATTATTGCTATTCCATCTGACACACAGCGGACCTTTCTGCCAGATACGCACGTTGGTAAGATGAGAAAACTAACTTGCGCTCCGCCGGGTGTGTCAGAGGAAACATAAGGCGTGATTCTGGCGCAAAGTTTCCCTGGTGCTATTTTGGTGTTTCAGAAAAAACTTCCGCCACAGACCAGGGCGGATAAGGGCGCATGCTTGGCCATATGTTGTGTGCACACACAGCAGTTCACATTGATGCAAACCATAACTAATAACAAGAAAAACTATTTCAACACTGGGGAAATCATTGTGGAGTCCATGACTATATGAACAAATAGGTATATATCTAGTGTACATATTCACCCAAATTATTTAGGCTGTTTTGTTGACAGCCGCCAGTGAACGTGTGTGTGCATGGCATTGCCCCCCACGGTGTGGCGCATTGGAAGGAGCATGCCGCTGTTTACCTGTATACAGGAAGCCACAGTAATCCCAGCGGCGCGTGGAGGAGAGGATAGAAAACCATATAAAATAAAATATGAATCACAGCAGAGTATTTGTACTCACGAAGACAGGTTTTTAAGGCACCGGCAGACAGGATGACATCACTTGTTGCTGGGGCGGTCAGAATAATGCCAGCAGTCGGTCATGACGTCTCAGGGACCAGCACTGGTGTTATTGAGACTGACTCAGTTTTCACACAGCACTCCGTTATACAAGTCAGGTTGGACGGTGCTGAGTAGCTGTACTAGCCACTTGCTGCCACATGCACACTCCATACAGCATACATAAACTGCATGCATGCAAACACTAGAAGCAATAATCCTCTAAATCCCCTAAACTCCGCCCATGGACTCAACATAGAAGGATACTATTTTCGATGACCTGTGATATCACAAGCAGTGTACCTGAGCTTCTCTCCGCTCCATTCTAACCTCCATTGATGGAAGGTTTGAGTTAAATACTTTCCAAGAGTGTGGATAAAAAAGACACTGTTAAAAAGGCACACTAGTGAGCAGATGAGTTTTCATGTTCGGCGTGATGACGCTTCAGCCACCTTTTAAAAAAACGCCTTTTTAAGATACACTATGTTGCCAAAAGTATTCGCTCACCTGCCTTGACTCACATATAAACTTAAGTGACATCCCATGCTTAATCCATAGGGTTTAATATGACGTCGGTCCACCCTTTGCAGCTATAACAGCTTCAACTCTTCTGGAAGGCTTTCCACAAGGTGTAGGAGTGTGTTTATGGGACTTTTTGACCATTCTTCCAGAAGTGTATTTGTGAGGTCACACACTGATGTTGGACGGGAAGGCCTGGCTCTCAGTCTCCACTCTAATTCATCCCAAAGGTGTTCTATCGGGTTGAGGTCAGGACTCTGTGCAGGTCAGTCAAGTTCATCCACACCAAACTCTCTCATCCATGTCTTTATGGACCTTGCTTTGTGCACTTGTGCACAGTCATGTTGGAACAGGAAGGGGCCATCCCCAAACTGTTCCAAGTTGGGAGCATGGAATTGTCCAACATCTCTTGGTATGCTGAAGCATTCAGAGTTCCTTTCACTGGAACTAAGGGGCCAAGCCCAGCTCCTGAAAAACAACCCCACACCATAATCCCCCTACACCAAACTTTACACGTGGCACAATGCAGTCAGACAAGTACCGTTGTCCTGGCAACCGCCAAACCCAGACTCGTCCATCAGATTGCAGATGGAGAAGCGTGATTGGTCCCTCCAGAGAACGTCTCCACTGCTCTAGAGCCCAGTGGCGTGCTTTCACACCACTGCATCCAACGCTTTGCATTGCACTTCCTGATGTATGGCTTGGATGCAGCTGATCGCCATGGAAACCCATTCCATGAAGCTCTCTACACTGTTCTTGAGCTAATCTGAAGGCCACATGAAGTTTGAAGGTCTGTAGTGATTGACTCTGCAGAAAGTTGGTGACCTCTGTGCACTATGTGCCTCAGCATCCGCTGACCCTGAGAGCAACCCATTTTTTCACACATGTTTGTAGAAACAGTCTGCATGCCTAGGTGCTGCTTTTATACACCTGTGGCCATGGAAGTGATTGGAACACCATTTCACAATTTCAATTATTTGGATGGGTGAGTGAATACTTTTGGCAATATAGTGTATGTTAAAGCTTCAGAATTCATGAATGGGCTATTAACAGACATATTTTATGGCATAGACATAAAGACAGTCTTAGACACAGACTTCGATCAATATGTGTGATTTGAATATAATAGAATTAAAATAAATTCTTGTTTTATTGACAGGTGATGATCTGGTATTGAGCAAACCTCCAGAAATAAGTTATTCTCTGTCTTTTTCAGGACTGTGAAGGTAGATGTCTATGACTGGGATCGAGATGGAAGGTAAAATCATCAGTGGATAATACTCACTGTGACTCTGTTATTCACATTGATGTCTCTCAAATGTCAGAAGAAAATTAAACACCTTTTGTACATTCTGTTTTGTACATTGAAGCAGATAAAGATTGACAGAAACTAGACATGCAGATAGAGACAGAGAATGTCTCTCCTATAATAAAATCTGTGTCCATGCCTGCCTCTCTTTGTGGGTGTTTGTCTGCAGCCATGACTTCATTGGCGAGTTCACCACCAGCTACAGAGAGCTCTCTCGGGGGCAGAACCAGTTCAATGTCTATGAGGTGAGACGTGACATGGAGCTGGTTTGCCAGATCTCACCGCTTTTGTCATCTGAAAACCCTGTAACTCAAATTCAGATTGTGAAAATGAAACTTCAGTTGGCTGAAAAAGGCTGATCTCCCCAAAAAATTAACATAGCACCAAGAATATATAAATGGTCAGGCTGTTCTTAGACACTGTTCAAACTTTAGGAAATATATACCCCACGTAATTCATATACAGGTTTCACTCACAGGACTAATTTATTACTTAACATTATACTTGGGGAACCACATTTCCATACGTGGTTTAACCCAAACCACAATCTTTTCCTAAAACAAGTAGTTGTATTACCTAAACGGATTCTGCACTGGTGGGGCTTTTGCAGATGCACTGATTGCTTGTGTTGCTTAACATACAAATAATAGGAAGACATTTCATATGCTATCATTGTATGAGAACACTTTAAAATTGTCAACGTATTGCACCCTTTGCACTTAATTATTTTTCAAAATAACCCTTTATTTGACTTTAATAAGATGAGGCATTAAGTACTTTTCTGATGCTTCATGGAGTGGTTAAGGTCTTTAAACATGTGGTCATTTTTAATGATACTGCCAAAACAAATCCATTACTTGACCAGAGCAATGTACTTGTGCCTGGAATAAAAACCCATAAATACACACAGCTTATTAAAAACTGCTCAACAAAGGAATACTTATAACCAAATAATAAAAAAAATAATACTGCAGCACAATGAAAAAAATAAATCACTAAAGTATCTTATAATAATCTCTTCACCTCTCATGTTTCCTTTCTCTGCTCCCAGTGTAAAGATAACATCATTTTACATTTAGGTCATTTAGCAGATGCTTTTGTCCAAAGTGACTTACAATAAGTACATTTGTCAAAAGAAAGAAAGAAAGAAACCACAACATATCATTGCCGATAAAGTAAGAGCTAAAAATAGAAACAAGTGTTAGATCCTCTGAGTAAAGTAATAGCTGTTCAGCAAACATACCTTAAGAACAACAGTGCTATTGACCAAAGTGCTATAGGTAAGGTTTTTTTTTAGGAGGGGGGGGGGGGGGGGGGTGTTGTTAGTCAGTGTACATCAGTGTAAATCCATGGCCTTTTAGTATCAGGAAGCTGTCAAATTATTCATGTTTAGTATTAGTAAGTACCCTCTCCATCATTAACTTACTTTTCCCCACCATTGGCAGGTTTTAAATCCCAAGAAGAAAGGCAAAAAGAAGAAATACATCAATTCTGGAACTGTGCGTACCATGTTCTATTTCCTCTATTTTTCTATTTTATATTTTTATAAAGGACCCTGAATACAGGATTAGCAATAGACGATGGATGGATATTTATAAATATATCATCGCCTATTACATCTGCTTCTCTCTCCCCGGTTCTGTTCCTGTCTGGCCACCTGTTCGTCTACCTGGCCCTGGTCCCTCTTCCACCCCCCTTCTCTGTTTGTCTATTTGTGTGTGTGTGTGTGTGTGTGTGTGTGTGTGTGTGTGTGTGCGTGCGCACCAGGTAACACTGCTGTCCTTCAAAGTGGAGTCCGAGTATACCTTTGTGGATTTCATCCGAGGAGGGTGAGTGGAATAATGATTAGCTTGTTCTCACAATGAGTGTCAATAGCCGCCATTTTGGTTGTTTGTTTGTTCGCATGTTTGAAGATACACAACTGAATTTCCCAAAAGGTATTTTGTAAGCACTGCGACACATTGAATCCATTTTGGCTATACATTATGAGAAAGTTTGCATTTGTAAATACTAATTTATTCAGGTAGTTCTCTTGTAATTACTGGTTCCATTTGTTTTACCTAATTAGACCTTCAAGATAGAGGAGGGAACATTGTCCTGCCATACTAATTAGCCAGTGAACCAGGAAACTGATTATGATGCACTTAATTGTATTGGTGTGTGTTTGAGACGCAGCATGATTAAAGTGTACTGGAGTGTGCGATCTTTGTTGTTTTCCTCTTTGATCTCCATTGTCTCTGCAATAGAACACAACTGAACTTCACAGTGGCGATAGACTTTACAGCTTCCAATGGTAAGTCCTGTGCTGCTGTGCTTTAGATTCATGCCTTTGTCTTGGTACGTTTCCTCTATTGTTTTAAATTTAAACTCTGCAAATGCAAACAAATAACAAATAATACAAATTATGTTACACCTCCTGACCATGTGAGGGCAGTAAGAGGGTACTTTAGCCAAATAAACTCCACGGCAGATATGAGCACTGGAGGTAAATGCAATTACTTATTTGTCTTCTGTGGGATAACTTCAAGTATCAGAATAACAAAAGAGAAATGTAGACCCATTTTTATTAGACCCATAAAAAGTAACAACCCTCTGACTGAGGTGCCGTCCACACGGAAAGTGTCTTGCGTGTTTGGGCTGACACGGATCTGGCGTTTTTGGTGCCTGAAAACGCACTTATTTGAAACCAGGTCCCAGGGTGACAAAGTAAAAACGCTGCCTCTCCTTTTCGTCTTCGTTACCATGAATGTACGCATTTATTTTTCTAATTAATACATCACAACGTGTGGCAATGCCTCATTAAGGTCCTTAGGGTGATGATGTTGATGGTTATTGTTGGTTTTATATATATGGGCCAAATTGTCATCTTATGGGTGTTTTGATCGGGTAAATAGTAGCCGTAGCTTTCACTTATTGCCATAGCAATGGTAAACATCCGGTCAAGTTTACTTCCCCATGCTCCATCTCTTCTTCTCCATTTTTTGTGTATTCTTTTTAGCAGAAATAGTGCCACATAAGGGCCTGGAATATGTACTACAGCGCGCTTTTCTAGAAACGACGCCAAGGGAAAAAAATATTGTTTTGGTACGTTTGGACGGCCCCTGAATGGTAATAATTATGACCTGACCGTCAGTCTGCCCATCACTGACAGGGAATAACATATTTATTAATTATTTTGTACCAGATTCACATCTGCCTCTTTAATTGTCTTTTATATGCCTATGATAAATTGATTGTGACTTATAGTTATTACTATGAACTGGAAGTTACAGATCAGACACATTCGTGTAGCTGCTGGACCCAGAAACACACTCCCAGGCATTCATTATAAACCTCTGCAGTGCGCACATCACACAGCAGATCTCTTTCATGAAGTAATTAAAGACATACCGTTGTTATTATTTAAATATCCCGGTATACGGTATTACCTTATTACTGCCCAAGTCTAGTCTCTAGCAGCCATATACTCTTGAGCTTGAATGAATACATCTGAATATCCAAGTCAGCCAAAATACTGCTAAATGTCTCCTCATCCATCCAAGTTTTGCACTCATATTTCAAGATGCCATTTTCACTATTGGAAACTTAGGTTGTTTGCACTACAAGCAAGAAAGAAAAAAGACGTTGTTTTCTGACCACATTAAAAACGATACATAACTGAAGACCTGCTGGTTATGGTCAGTTCAATTTACAACCTAACAAGCCCCCGTCCTAACATGGGTCAGCTATTTTACCGATTGGACCCACTCATGTTTTATGTTTTTCTTAAGATTAAAGTTTTTCAGAAAATATAGCAGTTACTCTTTGTGTATGATACCACATAATACTGTATGACCTGCGCTGATTGAAATATTGAAAGGTAATCAGTTGTAAAATTCATAAGTAGGAATTATTGTCAGCCTATTAATGTCAGTTAAAGGCAGCGTAGGTCATTTGGAAAAAACACAGAGCTTTTGACTTTGAACACATCGGCGATCCAAAAATGTCCCGCCTCCTTGGTTTAGACCTCTGTTCGAAGCCCCTCCCCAGAACGCCAAACGAGTGCAATCAGGAATAAAGTATTGACAGTCCAATCATTTTCTCCAGCCCGACTTTTTAGATTATCAGAGTATTTAACAGTTCTGCCACAGCCACAGATGACATTTTGTATTATGTCAGAGCATTTAATTTACTCATTGCTATCGGTATGTTACAAGGATTTCAAGTAATATAACGAAAGTGTTTTTGAATAGAATGACCTACGCAACCTTTAAGTGTTTTAGTTAAAGATAGTTCTATCCAAATCAATGCGCCACATCAAAGACAACAACTAAAGAAGCTTGAAAAATATGATTAAAGTGATGGTTCGGAGTAAAATGCACCCTAGGTCACTTCCACCATGACGTCCAGCCAAATACCCCCTCAGAAGCATTTTTAGTGATGGTCAGCATTGGTCAAGATAGGGCGATCAGCCGAATGGCTTAGCACTGGCACGAATGGTACATTACGTATATCTCATAAATTACCGCACTAATAATGCATGGAATGTTACCAAACTTCTGCAGTAGTACACATAGTGTCTGTACTCACAAAATGAGGCATTTGAACGTTTGTAAGTACACCAGCAGTTTATTGCATTGCATCGACGCCACTTCTGTGTTAACCCAGCTCTTGCCGTCACGCGAGTTTCACACGAGAGTATGAAAAAGTTTCGCTGAATTTTTATAAATGCTTGTATTATCAGGTCAACAAGTGTTGACAAGTGTGAACCGAGGATAGAGGATAGAAGCTATCAGGCAAGTGTTCTTTTAAATAAACTCCTGGTGTACTTACAAACTTTCAAATGCCTCGTTTTGTGAGTACAGACCCTATGTGTACTACTTGTTAAACTTAATTAATACAGGTGTTTACTGAATTTCCAAAGCAGTTGTATTCAATAAAATACATGATTTGCTCTTACTTGAGAAATGATTTGTTGCTGGTCCAATACAATGGCAGAGTGAAGCGATTCTATCAGTTATGTTTTAAATGTGTGAGAAATACATTCGGAAAAAACAGTTATTGTTTTACTATAATTACACAACTTGAGTTTTGTGGATCCAATTTTGACAGAATAATTCAACAAACACAACACAGTGTGAAAAGCGCTTGTCCCTTTTCTCCTCTGTAATGTAACATGACCTTTCTTCAGTTTTCATGGCAGACACAATGGCGTTCGTGATGGCTGGCCCACTGCTGAATTGAATAGATTATTACATTTAGGCCCTTTTTCTCCACATGATGGAAAGTGCAGTCAACGTGCACAGTGCATGGTAAATGTGTTTGGTATTTTCATGACCAGAGGAGCGCTGTGCTGTGCTGCAGCTGGAAGCTGGAGGAATGCATTATCAGTAGATGTGTTAGGAGCTGGCAGGTATCGTGGCTTATCAAATCATCCTCCTTCTTGTATCCCCTTTAAAGCAGAGCACTTGTTTGATAATAAAGGAGAACTGCTTATCTGAAGGAGAGAAGTCAGAATTGGTATCAAGTTAGATTTGCCTATTTTTACATGTGTGTAAAAATTATCCTGCTTGTTATCCTGATGATTCTTTGATTTTCCCTCTTTCACAATTCAAAATGCAAATGCTAGATGCTAGGTTTTGTGAAACCTGTTTGAAAGGAGGAGATAAAAAATAGTATTGAATCGTCTCCTGTGTGTGTGTGTGTGTGTGTGTGTGTGTGTATGTGTCCTTCTCCAAGGTAACCCTTCTCAGCCCACTTCCCTCCACTATATGAGTCCCTACCAGGTGAATGCATATGCCATGGCCCTGAGAGCAGTAGGTGAGATTATCCAGGACTATGACAGTGACAAGCTCTTTCCTGCCTTTGGTTTCGGAGCTAAGCTGCCCCCTGTTGGCAAAATCTCCCACTGCTTTCCACTGGTAAGACACACATGTGAATGCACATATGCACATATGAATTCACACATAGGGGACACATGCAGTCCACCCGTGGCTAGGTGTTTGGAGTAGGAGTTGTCGCTGCTATGACAGCTGGTCGCACAAGTTGAGAAGTTGGATCATCTGCCTGCCAGCAGGAAGCTCCCAGCATCCCCTCCACTTCCTCCTTGCATCCTCCTGAGGGATCAGGGCAACCAGTTAGAAACTGCTGGATGCTTAGCTGCAGTGAAGCCAACTTTAGTTTAAAGTCACAAGTATAGGCCGTGCCGCTTGGATTTATTACTTATTTCTTTACAAAGTTGTTACCTGTACATTATGTATGGGTAACCTCCACCTCTAAATGTTACTACTGTAATATTTTGGATTCTGTCAGCAATACACAAGGTTTTTAGAAATTAATTTAGAGTGCAAAAATATTGCTTTGTGGAAATTGCAGTGTATGAATTGGATCAAGTCAGTTTTTGTTTGTGTTTAACCGCACAGAGACATACTGGTATAATGATGGAATACAATGGTACATTTTTAACAACAAATCTGTGTTCAAATTAGCAGGAGGAGAGCTAGTCACAATAATCTATTAGAAGGGAATGGGCAGCACAGCAGTGGCGTCAATTCAGCCAAAGCTAAGGTATGGCAAGGTTACTAGTCACATGACTTAACTACAGTATCAATCAATATACATGCCGAGCAAATAATCATAACAAAAGTGACAAGTCTGCTATGTAACTTATCTGTGTGGTTAGGATAATTTGAACTTTTTCAAATGCAGTCTCACTCACATTCCGCTAACATAACTATGGACACAAACACTTAACTACGCACGGTAATCAATCAATTCAGTCAAACGCGCCGTTACACATCCAGCGGCAGGGTTTATAGAGCAGTAATAGCCTTTCTGACAAACACAATTTCACTCATTCTGTTCAATTCATTCACTATGTAATTACAACAATATCACGTGAACATACCAGGTCAACTTAAAACTGTTAAAGTCCAAATGCAAAGAGGAGAGGGAGGGAGGGAGAAGAGGGTGCTGAGTGGCTAACAGCCTCGTTAACAGCCTGAATCCCGCCTTCATTACCTGGTCCTCCTCCCTCCGCTGCTGGGGCAACATTGGACCCATCACCTGCCTTTTTTTTTTTTGATAAAAAAGATTCTAAAGTTCTCTGCTTCCTTTTCATTTTAGTTAATTAGCTTAGCAAAACAAAAACGATAACAATAATGACCCAGCTCTGACCTCCGTCGTCTCGTCAGGGGGGGCTGGGAGATACCACATTTCAAGATATGGAGGGGGGATACAAGTGTTGGGAAAGATAATATCTAGAGAAATCGATTGTGATGTTCTGATTGTCACTTGTAGTTAATTTATATGTATTAAATAATAGATTAATCAATACACACGGAGTAATTCCATAAATTTATAAAAAAAATATGAATATTTACATTTTCCCCTGGAGCCAAGATGTGGCAGCTGCCATACCTTGCCATATCCAATTGACGCCCCTGCAGCACAGTCCTGCTTAGCCAAACAATGGAAAATAGCAGCTAACGTGAGTGGAGGTCGCATCGAGTTACATTATGATGATAGCTCCATCAGTAAAAATGAGTATTGGACTAAAGTAATTTAGAATAGATGTATTAAAATGTAATCTTGTAAAATGTTGATTTTTGCAAGGAATTTGAAGAAATACATTAGATGGAAGAAGTTTTCACAGCAGGCGGGATCCTCCTTAAAAGGGAAGCCAATGTGAACGTGCCTTAAACTGGCATATTCTCTAGCCATCAGGGGTCCGTTTCACAAAGCAGGTTTAGTGAAAACCTTGAGTTAGTTAAACCTGAGATGAGGGAAACTCTGGTTTTTCGGTTTCACAAAGCCAGTTCAGCATAAATCTGAGTCAGTTACCTGGGTAACATACTCCGTGAAAGTGAGTTTCTCCCTACATGTCTCCGCCTTTTTCCGGAATCTGAACCAACTCTGAAAAAAATGTGCCATCCTTTCCAACCTAATCGATATGGAAATAAAAGTGATTCTAGCAGCTTTGCGTTGGGAGACAATTTTGATTACCTTTCCTTCCAATCACATTAGACATTATCTAAACAATTTTCAACATTTCATATCGGGGACATAATCCGCAACCAGATTCTTTGCGGAGGTAGTGTTTTTGCGAACGGGAGATTTATGAAATGTTTAAGTACATTTCTGTGTTGAAATATCTGCTTATATTTACTGTTTAATATGTGAAATATGATTAAAATCATATGCCTTAGTCAAAGTATTTGCACAATATTCTTATACTTAATTTTCAACTGATGCAACTTTCTTTCTGGGCATGGGATTACACCCAATGAAAATGATAATTCATTCAGTGCGCTACTTTGTGAATTACGGGAGTTGAAACCCTGTTGCCTGCACCATGGGTGGTGTTGCTAACCATTACACCACAGTGTCACTGTGCAAGTGTGAAAATAAAGACTTATTTCCTTTAGATCAATAGACTGTTTCATTCAGTTATACACATTAGATCGGGCAGTAATTGTCTGCCACGCCAACTATCGCTACTTTGCTGCAGTTACGTTGCTCCGCTTTCTGAGGATGGCTCGTTTTCTACATAAACACTCAGTAATATCTAATGACGCTCTCCCCGTTGCCATGGTGAATCGTAGTATCGGAGCTCCATTGGTGATGGCTTTGTAGAGTCGGCAGGCACGCGCGTAACTCAGAGTTTACATACTCAGAGTTGACTAAACTAATTCAAAACCGCTGTTCTGAAACTGAAAACTCAGAGTTGCCCATCTCAGAGTTGGTCAACTCAGAGTTCAGAGTTAGGTTCAGAGTTTGTTGAACCTGCTTTGTGAAACGGGCCCCAGGTGGCAACTCTTTGGTTGCAAAATTAAGTCTGATTGAATCGAAGTATAAGGAAATTACCCTACTCATTCTCACTTGAAACCATCGGGTGACATCACAGTGAATACATCCATTTCTTATTTCATATACAGTCTTTGTTTGCAATATAAAGTAAATATTAAAATGATAATTGTTCTAGTATAAGCTGTAAGCTGCATATAATACATAATCATCAAGTCAAATTATTATATTAACAGATATTAAATAGAAAAGTGTGTAATTGCAAATAACCACTATAGATGACAATAACAAAATAAAATAATGATATTTAGAATTTTTGACAATTTAGAATCACTTTGGGACTCACTTAAGTTGAAATAGTTGTTGACAGTTCAGGTGGTATTGGTATTAGGAAATAAAAAAATGTACATCTCTATACATAACGTAAAAATGTTTTCAGTTGCTGTTAGGACCATTTTGTAATAAAAATGAAATATATTCAGGGTCATCTCATTTAGACATGAAAGTCCACCATTTACTGTTAATTATGTCTGTACAACACTGAATGTGTGAATGTACACTGTGTACCTCATTAGTGTGCTGTATGCTGTCTTTTGCAGAGTGGGGACCCTGAGAATCCAAATTGTGTGGGCATAGAGGGGGTTCTTGAGGCTTATTTCCAGAGTCTGAGGACAGTACAGCTGTATGGACCAACAAACTTTTCACCTGTTATCAACAAAGTGGCAAAGTAAGTTTCAAAGTGTGTATGTGTTAATCTCATGTTACAGCATGATTTAAAAATCAGTTGTTATGCCTCAAAGTATGGCATCATTAAAGGTGCTATTGACAACAATGATTACATCCAGCCACCAGGGGCCCTAGTTTCGTAGACCAGGCGCAGTCAGCTTTCAGCGCACCTGCGCCGCGCCGACGGGGTGTGTCCGCCTGGACTTTGCAAGTTTCGTGCACCGCGCAGGCTATTAAAAACAGGAGAGAGAGAGGGAGATGTTTTAGTCCGAGAGGCTGAGTTTCCGTTACGCGTGCCATCCGCCTTTGATCTGATATCAGATGTGACGGGACAATCTATATAGATATAAATTCACGTGTTGATTCAATTAGTTGCATTAGTGTTTGTTGTGAGTATTTATTGCATTTAAATGTGCCTGGAACTGTGGAAACCTGCCTGTGAGTTCTAGGTGACGTGTACGCACTGCGCGCCGTCAGCCAAACTTCCACTGCGCCAGCTGTGATTCGCATTGAATGAATGGACTTTATTTACGCCTTGCGCTGAAAGTAGACCAGGTTGGAGCTGGCGAGCTTTCAGCGCAGTCTCGGCGAGGCTTTTTGCCACGAAACTTCCGCTACGCCTAGCTAAATCTGTGACGCCTCCCCCTGCTGCGCCGCCACACCCATCTTGGCGCAGGCGATCCGCCAAACTGACAGTGCGCAAGGCTGCGCGGGTCGAAACTTGCACTGCGCCGGCTGCGCCACCCGGCGCCGCCCTGCGCTGGTCTACGAAACTAGGGCCCTAGATGTCCAACTTGCACTCCCCCCTTCCATTGCATCCATGTCACAACACAGCTGTTGCTTGAAGTGCATGCGCCCTCAATGGGTTTCCTGTGTTGGTGTTAGCAAAAAGCTAGCTTTAACGCTATCTTACCGGTCAAGAAGGAAAGTAGCCACCTCGTGGCTGCTTTTCAGTCCTTGAAACTCCTTCAGCTGACTCTGACGATCAAACACTGAACCAACGTCCACTCTGGTCTTGCTCTTCCTTTTGTCACTTAGCACTTGGGTCTGGTACCGAAATGCCGCCCGCTTACTCAGCCATTTTTCCGTTTTTCCACACTAACTGGCAACCCCAAAGACTCTTGACCCCTGACTACGCAGAGATACCATGTGATACCAATGTGGTTATTCTATTGGCTCACAAGCCTTGCTAGAAGCTGCAGCCACACCTCATACATCTACACAGAAGTAACCAAAACATTAATTATGGGGCAAATTTTTTTTTTTAAATGATTCATTCACAATCAAAAACATTTTTTCACGAGAAGTGATATTTTTGATTCTGGACGTTTTATTTATTTTTTTTGATTTACATTAAGTTTAAGTTTACATAAAAATGTTATCTATATGACCTTTAAAAAGGTATTTTACAGAAAACAATAAGAAAGGAGTTTATGGCCAAGTACGTTTTCACATACAAAGAATTTACCTTGGTTTTCAGTGCGTACAATTGTTAAAAAGAATAAACAAGAATCAACTTTAAAATAACTATAAATTGTAAAGACACTGTATATATATCAACGTTCTGTTCCCCCACTCACCCCCCCCCCCCCCCCCCTTAGCTGGTGAGTTTGACAGTGCGTGCGTGTATGTCGAAACCAAAACACCAAGGAAGGCTAAGGAATAGTCACCCACTACACTATGACACTATGACACTATGACACTATGCATTAACCTGCCATAAGGTGAAATAAAGAGTTCGCTAAAGTTGGAAATATATTCACAGATTGGGAATTCCGGGATCAATAAATCTGAAGTGAAACGTTTTTCAAACCCAAATTATGCCTCTGACCCACCGTAGTCTATGAGCTAAAAGGACCAAAACCTAGATTTTTTACAAAAATAAGCCGTTCTCCGAGCTGGACGGAGAACATTGATCTCTATGTGCAGACAGCAGCCGCGAGTACTCAGGAACCGTCTGCAAATTGCAAGACAAAAGCAAGACGCTGCAAACAAAAATCATTAACTCCACAGTTACAATCTTTGTTTCCTCTTGTGCACCACTTGCTGTAGTGCTGTTTTTTGTTGTTGATCAAAATATTCTCCTGGGGCATTCAAATAAATAAATCATTGATATTGGACTTATTTTCTTTCAACTGTGCATTTTTTTTAATCTGTCCCTCAACACAGACTATGACTACTACTATATCTGCTACTACAACCAACTACCACTGGTAGTACTAATCATTACAATAATAATACTTCTAACAAAAGCAGCAACAATAATAACATCTGCACATAAAACAATGTTTAGTGGTCCAATGAAAAAAGAAAACAGACACATTTGGTCCTCGTTGAAAACTAATTGGGGAAACCTGGTATAAAGGCTCAGCACTGTGTTTTATTAATTTTTGTTTTCATCTTTTCTTGAATGTTTAAGCTGCTCAACCCCATTTAGTATGTCAACTTTTGTATCAGTACCAGCAGTTTGTAAAAAATGTGTCAGTAATTGATACATCATATTTTGGTTCTCAAATTCACCAAATTGATGCATTAAAATTAAATCTATTCAAAATGTTCTCTCCTGATGTCTGGTTGCCACAGACATTGTATCTTCATGCTTCACAGTGAAGTGCTCTTCCAGTTTTTGGACATTGGGTATGATCTGGGTATGAGCTAAGCCTCTTCCTTCAGATGGTCCAGGTTGTCTTTGGTCATCGCCTTTCGCAGTGGTTGGCCGAGGCTGCTGTTTGGATTGCTGGACACTACTCCGTGAATCTCTGTTTCATAAGATAGAGTGAGTTCCATCTGGTCTTGATGTCAAGGATGAGAGAGTGGAAGTCCTGAAACAACAACAAACAACAACCTAAATTTAATTTTCACACACATTATTTTTGAAATAATTTGTTCAATTCGGGATTTTCAAAATAATACTTTAATGGGCTGAACTGGTCTATTACAAAGGAGCTGCTGCTTTTCCTTCAAGGCAGTTTTGGACATCGATGATCTCTTAAACCACACGATCACTGCACTGATTCAGGCTGTCCATTTATCAATGGAAGTATTGGAGATATTATGCACTGCCAAATTCAGTGTGTGTGCAAAACATCATATTTTTAGGATGTATAGCCTTTTGATGGCAACCTCCATATTGTCATCATAGTGGTCCTGACTGAGGCTGGTCCACCCATCTGATGTGATGGACATCTTTGGCAGATCCTTCAGCTCATTGACCTTTTCCACACCTGGTAGGAATAAGTGTCAGTGAGGTAACTCCTGGAGTGAGAGGTATATTTGGTGCCTTGCTCATCTCTCTACAGGAAAAAAGAGTTAGGATGGATGGATGGACTTTATAATAATAATAATAATAATAATAATGGATTGGATTTGCTTTTCTAGACACTCAAAGTGCTCTGCAGGGTTCCAGGTTCCATTCATTCACACACAGTCATACCGGTGGTGGTAAACTACCATAGTAGCCACAGCTGCCCTGGGCAGACTGACGGAAGCGTGGCTGCCATTCTGCGCCTACAGCCCCTCCAAACACCACCTCAAACATACAGCAGTCATACACATTCACACGAGGCAAGCTGGGTGAAGTGTCTTGCCCAAGGACACAACGACCATGACACAGTGACAAGGGCGGGGATCGAACCGTCGACCTTCCGAACATTGGCCAACCCGCTCTAACACCTGAGCCACAGTCGCCCCAAACTGGGAAATTATTTTGATGGCAATAGCACTGATTTACGACTGTATCCTAATAATTTATACAATTGAATATATAGCTAGCTACAGTTACACAGACCGTTTCAGAACTTCTAATCACCAACCCATATTTGTATAATCTCCATTTGTGGGAAACTAGCATAGATGTGTGTGTGTGTGTGTGTGTGTGTGTGTGTGTGTACGTCCCCCAGCTGTGCAGCAGAGATTACAGATGGCTCTCAGTACTTTGTTCTACTGATGATCACAGATGGAGTGATATCTGACATGGTCCAGACCAAAGAGGCTGTGGTCAATGTGAGTAAACAAAATGCACACACACACACACACACACACACACACAAATGTATATGGGTATGGAGACTGATGGATAGCAGTGATTTTCCCTCAGTTACCACTGATATTCATGCTCTTGCCGTATGTGTATAGGACAGAAGCCCCATTATAGTCTCAAGAATAATGCTTTTTGTGATGATTTTGATCTTTGGATGAAAAAAAAAAAAAAAAACAGCTTGATGCACCAGCATGCTGGGGTACTTCAGAAATAGTGTGGAAATACCAAACTCAAATGTTTTCTTCAAGATTGAAGTCAAGGAGAGGGAAATATTTCGACTGATTTCCTTTTGTGGAGAAATCAATAGTTGTTTAAATAGCATTTCAAATGAATGTTTGGCAGATGTCTGATCCAATTAGGTGGGTTAGATAAATGATTTATCTCCTGGCAGGCATGATGATATTGAAAGCAAGTAGTATTTTGTTCTTCTCTCCCTCCTAATTAAATAGGTGTCAGATATTTGCGTTCACCCCAGCTGCAAAAAAAAAAAAAAAAAATTGTGTCAAGGAGAGTTATGGTCCAGAAAACAAAGGTAATTGCTGTGGTCTTAGCACATTGGGTCAGGTAAATAGCCTCAACTTCCAGATTAAATATAATGAATACGATTGAAAATGCTAGACCATGCTAATTACACCAGAATAATTTAAAAGTACAATGTGTAAGATGTGGCCAGCATTTCTGTTTAAATGTTAAAAACTTTATTTGTCCCAAGAAGGGCAATTCATTTGCAGTTTACCCCATCCACAGACACACAAACAACATCAACATTGCTTAAAAATGCACCAGGGGCCTGGGGCTTATACTACGAAGCGAGTTCAACATACCAAGGGTATCTTTCAGTTATCCAGCTTAAGTAACCCTAACAAAGGCAATCGGTCACACAACACTGGTTATCAACTCGTTAAGTCAACCAGGGTTTCCCTCTCCAGCTATGAGCACATGAAAGAGGCAGGGTTTGCAGCATTTGACCAATCACAAACAAGGATCAGTCTACGGCAGCAGAGCGGCATATTTCACGTACGAGGAGCAAACCATAATCTTACAGAAATACGAAGAAGTTAAACATATAATACAGGCAAAAAGCAACAGTTTCATCTGCCAAATGTAGGAAGGACAGCTGGCAAAAACTCACCGACTGTCGTATTAATAGTATTAATAGTTGCATAATATGACTGCCCTGTTGTAAGGGCACTAATAGATCTGATTGATTAACTAAATGTGTTAACTGTGCTGATAGCTCAGTGGTAGAGTTAACGGCCCCATGTACTGAGGCTTCCTGCAGCGTGTCCCTGTGGGAATCCTGTGGGGGGTACTGTGGGAATATGGGCTACCGGGACTGTAGCAATGAGCCATCTGGTGTGTCCGCATTCTTGGGACAAAATCAAACATGTTCCCAGTGGGTGTTGGCCTCAGTCAGGGATGTCCCTCGTCACCAATCTTGTGATTTTCATGGAAAGGATTTTAACAACACATCTGGAGAAGGAGAGTGTCCTGATCAGGGACCTCAGAATTACATACTCTGACATGCCTGCTTCATGCAGATGATGTGGTTCTGTTGGCAGCCAAGTGTGCAGCAGTTGGGATGAGGATCAGTACCTCCAAGTCTGAGGCCATGGTGCTCTGCCAGAAACCAGCGGGCTGCACCTTCGGGGTTGTCAGTAAGTCTTTTTCACAACTGAAAGAAACATTTATCTATTGGTGTGGCAGTAACAGTGATCCATAAGTTTTACTGGACCATTGTGGATAAGAAGGAGCTGAGTCGTAACACAAAGCACTGGTTTTGTCAGTCCATCTGTGTTCCAACCCTCAACTATGGTCACAAGCTTTGGGTAGTGACTAAAATTATGAGTTCATGGATACAAGCGGCTGAAATCAGCTTCGTAGGTTGACGGACTCAGTCTTAAAAATAGGGCAAGGAGCTCAGACATCTGACGGGGGGAGAGCCTCTGCTCCTGTACATTGAAAGGAGCCAGTTGAGGTGGTTCTGGCATTTAATCAGGATGCTTCATCTGTTAGAGGTGTTCCAGGCGCATCCGACTGGGAAGCGGCCCAGGGTAAACCCAGAAAATGCTGGAGGGATTATATAGCCAATCTAGACTGGGAACCCTTTGGGGTCCCCAGAAGGAACTGGAAAATGTTGCTGGGGAGAAGGACGTGATGGAATGCTCCCCTAAGCCTGCTCAGTATAGAAGAGCTTATATCATTTTGAATGAAGTGTTAGCTATTGCAAGAGATGTTCGATCTTTTGTATTTTGTATGTATTTTGATTGTAGAGTTTTGACAATGAGTGTAGTGTGTTTGTTTATTAGATCAAATCTAAAGAAGAAAACATATCATGCCCCCCTTCTGCCAGGAGTAGAGTGTAACCAAGGAAGTGGTTAGCTCAAATTCCATCGGTGTAAACGTTTTGTTGCTGCCGCGACACGTTAGACACGTTAGACGTTAGACGGCACTGGGGATTGTGCTGACTGAATTTGAGTTTCTGCGGCTTCTAATAAGATGAAGGTACAGGTCAATTATTCACTTTGGATTTTGTTCAATAAACAAACCAAACTACACAGAACGTACAGCCGGTGGTTAGTGGCATAAACACACAGTTGCTTAACCTGGCGGTTGCCACACATCAAGATTATAAGGATACAGTTTTATTTTGACCGACACTCAGTTTGAGCTGTTTGGTTGAATTTTGTGTTCTTGCCTTGCTGTTAGTTAGTAATTGACTTATTTCTTTCTGTAACACTGATGACTGCAAATGTTGATTGTATGGTAGTAGTAGAGGAGAAATGCCGCCCGCATATTTATTGGAGCAGGTAACTAGAAATTACACATTGCAGTTTCAACTCTCTTGGCACTTCATCATCCAAAGCTAATTAGATATCTTAATGCATTTTAAGGATCTAATGAATCAACTAGAGATGACCAGTGTCTTTCTTTGTGTCTCCTCTACAGGCATCAGCACTGCCCCTGTCCATAATTATCATAGGTGTTGGACCTGCTGAGTTTGGTGGTGAGTGTTCAATGTTAGGAACAGCTCTATAATTTTTCATGTCAACATTAAAAAACAGGACAGGGGAGAGGAAAAGAAGTCACTTTATCTACAGAAATCACAACATTTCATCTTTGTCACAGGCATTCAGTAGAGATGCCTCTTCAGTCACAAACATAAGTGACCCTCTTTAAGGTAATTGGCATTACACATGGTTAAGGCAGTCAGCTAGACAACGATGAATGAGGACCCAGCATTGGAACAAGAAAGAAGGTGGAAAATCAGCAAAAATGTGAGCACTGTTCACTAGATTTACTAATCCATCATATTTCTACACATATCAAATTCTCATCATTTACAGACATAGATGAATGAATGAATGAATTTTATTTTCGAACATGTATAGAAAAACAATGTATGTAACTCTTTGTACATACAAATACATATAGATCAGTCGGTAAAACCACTAACCTTGGCATAGGTTCACTTAGGGGTTGATGCTATCTGCCTACCTCAGGCATTAGTCTTACCAGCTCTGAGTGACCATATTTGGACTGCAGAGGAGCAACGGGTGGATCTGATGATCACAAGCAGCAGAGCGGCACCCCAAGCAGCAAACTTACGGCATCTATGCATGAAGTATTGACTCACCTGCCTTGACTTGAGTCGCATATGAACTTAAGTGACATCCCATTCTTAATCTATAGGGTTTAATATGACGTCGGTCCACCCTTTGCAGTTATAACAGCTTCAACTCTCCTGGAAGGCTTTCCACAAGGTTTAGGAGTGTGTTTATGGGACTTTTTGACCGTTCTTCCAGAAGTGTATTTGTGAGGTCACACACTGATGTTCAGGGCCGGCCCAAGCCTTCATGGGGCCCGAAGCAAAATTTCATTTGGGCCCCCCCCCCCATACCACCACCTTAGCACCAGATGCTTCATCATCCCATAGGCTACACCGTGTGTGTAACATACCCACTATCATAATTTGTAATTTGCTTACATCATGCCGGTGTCATTCTGGCTGTTGTTTTTAACCTTACCAGAGAAGCAAACTCACAAAAATGGTCTAATTATTTTGCACTTTTAAATACAGTGGGGTGTAAATATGTGCAATATTAATTTCACTATTTGAAAGTAACATCAGCAGACAAGACACTGCATTTACAGTAAACAAGTTAACCAGTTTAATTTCGTTTGTTTTTAAAATTCAGAACAGATGTGCAAAGTTGTACAAAATGTGCAATATCCCACAACAAAATTAGACCAAATGACATTCACATTATCTTCTGACATAACAACAAATAGTTGTAATCAAAATAAAATAAATCAAAATAAAATAAAAAAATATGTGACCCGCCATGGCAAAACCAGCAACAAGTCGGGTGGGACGAATTTGCGTAAACGATGAAATAAGCTTTTTTTTTTTTCAAAATTAGTGATTTTCGTTTTTTTTTGCAGAAAATGCAAGTTGAGATCATGAAGAAGCCACTCCATGCTTCATATAATAGTATTGGTTGCCTTAAAAGTACATTTCGTATTTGTAGTTTCGGAAAAAATCTGCCATTGTCTGTGTGTTTGCTGGGGCGTGAATGGCGATGCAGATAATTTCCATACTGATCACCGTTGGTCATTCACGTGCTGTTGTTATTTTCTCCAATCAGGAAATCCTGGGCAATCAGCTGCACGTTAGAAGTGAAACACATGGCTAATTATACAGCACCCGTGTCCCTCGCAGGAGGAGTTAGAGCGGAAGATATCAGACACTATGGGCCCTAGTTTCGTAGACCAGGCGCAGTCAGCTCTCAGCGCACCTGCGCCACGCCGACGGGTGTGTCTGCTTGGACTTTGTAAGTTTCGTGCACCGCGCAGGCTCGCGCAGGCACGCCTCCCATCTCGCCCACCCGCGCAAGTGGGAAAGAGGGAGGAGAAGAAGGCGTGAGTGGGAGACGAGGAGGAGACGAGGCGTGGACTGGGATTAACACAGCCGATTCAGATCTTCACCAATCAAATGAGCTCCTCTCCTCTCCTTTAATGCGTTAGGGGAGGTTCAGTGCAAGATCCGTCACTTGACAACCCGATGACAGAAGCAGCGCCGCCGCTCCCACCACGCGCATCACGCGCATCACGCGCTGTGCGCGCGTATCATAATAATAACAATGCCGATATTATAAAAAACAGGAGAGAGAGAGGGAGATGTTTTGGTCCGAGAGGCTGAGTTTCCGTAACGTGCGCCATCCGCCTTTGATCTGACGTCAGATGTGACAGGACAATCTATATAGATATAAATTCACGTGTTGATTCAATTAGTTGCATTAAATAGTGTTTGTTGTGAGTATTTATTGCATTTAAATGTGCCTGGAACTGTGGAAACCTGCCCGTGAGGTCTCGGTGATGTGTGCGCACTGCGCGCCGGTCAGCCAAACTTCCACTCCTCCAGCTGTGATTCGCCTTGAATGAATGGACTTTATTTACGCCTTGTGCCGAGAGTAGACCAGGTTGGCGAGCTTTCAGCGCAGTCTTGGCAATGCTTTTTGCCACGAAACTTCCGCTACGCCAAGCTGAATCTGTGATGCCTCCCCCTGCTGTGCCGCCACACCCATCTTGGCGCAGGCGATCCACCAAACTGCCAAACTGACCGTGGCTGCGCGGGTCGAAACTTGCATTGCGCCGGCTCCGCCACCCTGCGCCGCCCTGCGCTGCGCCACGAAACTAGGGCCTTATATCTTTCTCGGCAATGCTTTTTGCCACGAAACTTCCGCTACGCCAAGCTGAATCTGTGATGCCTCCCCCTGCTGCGCCGCCACACCCATCTTGGCGCAGGCGATCCACCAAACTGCCAAACTGACCGTGGCTGCGCGGGTCGAAACTTGTATTGCGCCGGCTCCGCCACCCTGCGCCGCCCTGCGCTGCGCCACGAAACTAGGGCCCTATATCTTCGTCAAATATTATCAGATTTCCATATGTTAGACATCATTGGAAAGCTTAGAAACTACACTTTAAGAATGCTGTGGCTGGTCACATATTAAAATAAATTAAATAATGTCACAAGATGAATAGAGAAATGCACATCATAACAGCAGTTAAAGCTGGGGTATGTAATGTTGGAAAGCTAGCAAGAGAGCTAGCAAGATTTGAAAATAGCACCTCCTAGCTTTTCTGCAAGCCCACTGAGTCTTTCCTGTGCCATGGTAGATCTCAAGTAGGTTTTTATCAATTTGAATTTGGAAAAGCTCCGTTCTGCTGAAGCAACTGTTACAGGGATTGTGCATGCTATCCTGAGAACTATCCAAAGAATGGGAACAACTCACAAATGTAATTTTAAGAGAGGTAAGTAAGAAGCTCAAATTCTGTCATCTTTGCTTGGGGAAGATCTGGAAGACTCTCAATCTCTGTAGCTAGTGCACTACCATCAATATCTGACTCTTCTCCACAGGTAAGTCTGACCTGAAGCACTTTACACTGGTCCCTCAATGGCTGTGCATCAAGATCACTAAGTTGAGAAGCACACCAAAGTTGTCTCTAACTTGCCCCAGAGACTGAAAGCGGTCCTCCAAAGACTGAATGCCACAGTCTACCACTGCATTAAAACATGACACTTCCAGTGTCTTCATTGCATTAGCTATTGGCTCATCTGGTGCCTCATAGTGCCTTTTTGTGGACCTTAACCTCTTCTTCTTCAGCACTGGCTCAGTATTGATTTGCTCAAAAATCTCTTTTGCAGTGACCATGTGCATCATTGAAGTCAGTTGTCATATAACTGATCAAATTATCCTTACTTTTCTGAACGAGATTCACTGCAACATCAAGTTGCATGTTACCGGACTGAAGAAGCTTGCTTGTGATGTTTATTCTGGAAAGAATGTCATGCCAGACCACACAGCATATTTGAAATCTAAATGATCCTACTTCTTCAGCAAGGGAATGGGACTCAGCTTCCACCATGGGGTCATTAGCATTTTCCCTGACCTCCAACAAGGCTTCTCTCACCTTATCTGCCTGGTAGCGTAAAGGTTCAATGCTGTTAATGCGACTTACCCATCGCGTGTCACTCCAGGACTTGAGGGTGATGCATACATATTTCTGTAAAATGGCCCACCTTTGAGTAGAACCTGAGAAAAGTTTGTACATCTTCTCGACATTGCCGAAAAAACAGGTGGCATCCTTTGATGTTTTAGCGGCATCTGAAACCATCAGATTTAGGGTATGTGGGCTGCAAGGCACATAAGAAGCTTCGTAGCTTGCACACCTTTGTTCTTTCCCTTCATGTTTGCCCCATTATCATAGGACTGTCCCCTGCAGTCCTGAAAAGGAATGTTCAATTCCTCAAGCCTGTTAAGGATGAGCGTTGACAAACCCAAGCAAGTAGATTGAGGAGCTACCAAAAATCCCCAAAAATACTCCTGTATCTTGGGTTTTCCATCACTTACTCATCTGACATCTGCTCTTTGTGGCTAATGTCTGGAGTACAATCCAATATTATTGCATAGTATTTGGACTCCTTAATTTCTGCAACCATTTTCCCCAGTATTTTATCACTGATACAGCCTATTAACCCATTCTGAATGGTTTTACCCAAGTATGTTATATGCTCTCCTCCACTGTCAATATGTCTTACGAGCTCTTTCAAAACTGGGTCAAATTTGGCCATCAATTCCACTTCTTTCAAGAAGATTCTATTATAATCTGCATGCAATGTGTCTGCAGACCCCCTGACAGCAAGATTCCTCTCTGCCAGAGACAGAATGATGCTTACTAAACAAGTGAGAACATCTCTCCAACGGTTTTTCTCTGCATCTAAGAGAGCCATTTCTGTGGAGTCAATTGTCTTCCCCTTGAATAGGTGAGCCAACTTCTTTTAATTTTTTCCCCATTTACCAACTGCCTATATATATAGTGGTAGTGAAAGCTTCCGCCGTCGGATTTCTTTGGAAATGTTAAGATTTCACTTACAGGCAGTGGTCCCCTGCTTACCAAATCAGTTCTTTCTGAGTCAGACAGTACAGCAGACCACTCAGCTGGGTCAACTGGAGGTGCTGATCCATGTTGATGGAACTTGTTGAATGTGGAGATGTGACATCTATGCTAGAAGCAGATGGACCTGTATGGAAATTACAATGTCTTTATGGACCTTGCTTTGTGCACTGATGCAGTCATGTTGGAACAGGAAAGGGCCATCCCCAAACTCTTGGTATGCTGAAGCATTCAGAGTTCCTTTCACTGGAACTAAGGGGCAAAGCTTAGCTCCTGAAAAACACCCCCACACCATAATCTCCCTCCACCAAACTTTACACGTGGCATAATGCAGTACCGTTGTCCTGGCAACCGCCTCCATCAGATTGCCAGATGGAGAACAGAGACAGAGAACGTCTCCACTGCTCTAGAGTCCAGTGGCGGCGTGCTTTACACCGCTGGATCCGACGCTTTGCATTGCACTTGCTGATGTATGGCTTGGATGCAGCTGATCGCCATGGAAACCCATTCCATGTAGCTCTCTACACTGTTCTTGAGCTAATCTGAAGGCCACATGAAGTTTGGAGGTCTGTAGTGGTTGACTCTGCAGAAAGTTGGTGATCTCTGTGACCTATGTGCCTCAGCATCCGCTGACCCTGCTCCGTCATTTTACGTGGTCTACCACTTCTTGGCTGAGTTGCTGTCGTTCCCAATCGCTTCCATTTTGTTATAACCAACACCACTGCATCAACATGAAGTTAACCTCTCAGCATTGAGTCTGCGTGTCTGCTGCTAGAATCTGTCAGGGTTTCACTGTTGTACTACAGACAATTACAATGTTATGTTAGCAATCTCCGGTGGAGAGAGAAAGAGAGAGAGAGAAAGAGCACGACAGTGAGTATGACGTCAGCAGTAACGTTACAGCATAAATGTAGCAGTTCAGTCTGTATTCTGCTTAATTTTTTCGGTAAATAAGTGCTACAACTAGATACATGTTGAGTTCTGTGTGTTGTCATCCAGCAGAAAATGAAACTCTGGCTGCTCCAGCTGCAGTTCACTTAAGGTGGGCTGACCTTTAACGTGAACCAGCGCTATAGTCCTCGTGACAAGCTGTTCGTCTGAGTCTCTTACCTTTTTTTATTATTTAATGTCTTTCAACTGTGTGACAGCAGGTGAAACAGTTAATTATTAATATCTCTCTGCTCTGTTTTTATCAGGAAAACACAAAGTTGAATGTTAGAATGTCAGCAACAGCATCATGTTGTATTTTTAATTTGTTACAGTCAGAAAGTGAGGATTATTTGATGAAAAGTTATTGTTTGAACTGTAATGGTATAATTAAGTACTCAAGTTATTTCTCAGTATCAGCAAATACTGAATACAAGTATTTAGGCATGGGAATTGATATGATTTGGTTCTTTTATCAATTTTCTTATCGATTCTCATTTGGAAACAAACAGGTCAATTAGCATCAACTTTAATTCAGTTTAGAAGTAACATGATGACCTTACAGTACAAACCCAACAGTGAGGTCTTGAGGTATAATAATAATAACATAAATATTCTTATATATTATATAATATTCTTAGTATGTAGAAATAAACAAAATACAACATAAATTATTCTGTGGCAAATACAAGAATGGCCAGTAACATCCAGTAACATTTTTCTAATAGCCAGTGACGAATTCAGTCAAGTCCAATGGAACTGTGCATTACAACTATGACGTATGAGAAGAAGGCATTCCTTTAATGTTAACCGTTAGTAAAAGCAGGTTTTACAATGAGGCTAATGGGGCTAACATGATTGTAGTATTACAGTTTTTTTCAGTCACTAACAAGTGTTTGTCCAACCAGTTGTCACATTTTCAAAACTCTAAACACAATTAGCACAGCATCGGTCTTTTGTGGCCATACCATTCACACATTTTTTTTTCACACAATATGCAGTCAGTGAACACATTTCCACAATGCTTACATTTTCTTAACAGACAAGCTATACCTCCCAACAAAATTATGGATTGTTTTTGTATTATTTACGAACTTTAACACACAACATCCCACAAAAGCAAAAACAATATTTTAAACCTTAGATACAGTATAAAAACCTCTGCCTCTGCAATGATATCAGTTCAAAATCAATATTTCTCAGAGAAACAGAAAAAGACAAACTTTTTATCTGGCTTTTTGCTGTTGTTTTTTTTTTGTTCAGAATGCTCTTGTGTGTTTCATGGATATTTTGTTCAATGTAAGCAATACTGTAAAACGTTTTTCTGTTCTATCATACTGTAAACAGTATTTCTACTGTACCTCCTGTAGTAAACACTGTAAACCCGAACTGTACTACTAACTTATAAGGACTGAGGGCACAACAATTAAAATCTGTTTGATAGTTGAAAGAACTTATAACTAATCAGTGATGTGAACGATTTATCTAGTTTTAATTTTCTGTGGCACAGAACTTATGAGTAAAGTGTTCCCCATCAGTGATTGCTTCTGAGTAAACGCTCCGTACACCGACGTCATGACGTCACGACGTTGTGAATCTGCTGCACTGACCGACGCAAATTTTTTTGTCCAAGATGGCTGCCGTATGCGAGAGTCCACGTCTCATCTTCGTTCATGGATTAACTTTTAAGTAAACCAAACAAACTTGTTAAAACTGCTTTGCTTGTTATAACGTTACATGGGTATCACAAATAATAAAGTGTTTGATCGTTAGACTGCGCTGTTTTGACTTTTAGGGTACCGGGCAATGGCCGCGGTGATTCGCGCTAATTTTTGAATAGCGGCGCCTGCGTCGTTAACGATGTTAGCTCGTAACTCTTTTCAGTTAGCAGCCGTAGCGTTTCTTTGTGTGGCGCTGATATTTATGTGAAACGCCCTTATCTGGTAAATATTTTTTCTTCTTCTTACATGCACCGAATGAACTAACGTAGGCCTTGTAGCTTTCTTAAGACGAGCGAACGTGAAGTTGCAGCTAGTTTTAGCCATTAGCCGACTCAGTAACTTATACGTCCGTAGTAATGCATGGACATGAAGTTGGTTAGCTTATGCAATCTGCAAGCTTACGTTGAACCTCCATTTTTTCTTTCCCCATAGGCTGAAGTGGATGCAGAGAAGCGAGCATGCACACAAATCAAGGTAACTGAGATTTAGCTTGTGCTGCTTCCCCTGCATAAATGGGCTAACGTTTTATTATTATTTGTAATAATCAAGTCTGTCTGTCTGTGTGTGTGGATTTGAAGATCCTATGTAATTGACTGTATATGACCTACAGTCACTTATATCATCTGAGAACAACTTTATTGGTAAGTTATAGCAACACTTGAGATTCTGGGTTAATAAATGGTAAAGCTGTTGTTGAGCAGCCTACATAATTTAACTGGTTTCTTACTGCTTATTGTATCCGTTTCCACAGGATCAAGTTGAGAATATTGACCAGCGTTTGGTAAGCCAAATTATTTAAACTCACTTGTAGGAGAATTAATTTAGTTTGAAAGTAAGCACTTCAAATGATGGAGTGGAAGTGCAAGTTGGGTGGTGTGTCCTCAGACAGTTATTTAAGCACTACATAGCCATTTTTCAAGAGTTAGTCCTTTGCCATGTCTCTACACCTCCTGCATTTGTACATTTCTGTAATAAATGCACTGAAAATTAATTTATCGCGGTTTCACAAAGACACGTGTAGAGCTGGTGCAAGTGCACAAGCAGGACACAGTTTTTACATGTCCCTTGTGTGATTTCAGACTGCCCTTCTCAGAGGCAGCACTGTCACACTGATGACTTTTGCCCTGCGTCGCCAAGAGATCGTTCAGGGGGATCAAATGCTGAAGGAGTTCCTACAGAAATGGCCGGCTCTTTGGATGGAATCGCAGGTAAAAGAGGCTCACTCTTTCTCATTTCTACCAATACACATCTTTCTCAGTCTGCCCTCTCTAAACATGTTTCATCCCAATTCATTTGTCCTATTGTGTTTTTATATTTGTTTTGTAGGTTTGTGCAGAGTTCCACCGCATCGCAAACGTCAATCTACGGAACCAGTTTTATGCTGAGCTTGACCGTCACATCTCAACTGTTGGCCATATACAGACAGAAGGCAGAACACACCGGCAAGATAACAGAGGCGCTGCATGACATCCTACATATTTATGACCTCCAGGTGAGTTAAAGTTGAACTTGGTCCAAATCAAGTTATACGGACAACAGTGACAGCAACAAAGTTCATCATGTTCAATTTGCTTGTCCTTTCAGCAAGAACAAGATGTCAACATGAGACGCACTGCAGCCCTACGCGCCCTCCTGGTATGCCTACGTGAGGAGGACCCACCGTTCTTCAAGATGTGGAATGTAAGTATGCACTGCTTTCGCAGAACTGTTAGTATCAGTGAGGTGATATTGCTTGCTTTGTATGGATAGCATTATTTTCAACACTAAAAGCTGCCTAACTATACAACGCAACCACCTTCCAAACCCTGCGTGGAGGCGTGAGTGTGGATGCATATGGATACATACAGTATGTGCTATAGAAGCCCTGTAATCCTTAAGTTTAACTTCCCACAAAGCCCTGACCTCACCTTGCCCAGAAGGCTAATCATTTGGTTGACCTTTTGACCTTACCACTCATGAAATAACACACACACACACACACTACTTTCCTATCTCCTCCCTTCCTTCCTTCTTTCCTCCCTCATTTTTTCTTCCTTCCTTCCTCCCTTCTTCCCCCTGTCCTTCCTTCAGCTTCCTTCCTTGACCCGATGACCGCTGGAAGGTTTTAAAGACCTATATGAGACACATTGACATACTTACATGTTACCCGTTGGATGGTGACCAGTAGATTAGTCAGTTGAAATACCTACCTAATACTTAGCTGTTGATCATGACCTGTGAAATAGTAATATAATGCAATTGTCTAGTTCCTGAACGTTAACCTTGTATAACCTGCATATTCCAGGAGGACGATTCGCCTGAGCCAGACATCACTGACACGCCTGTTGCCCTTGTCACGGTGGTCTCCGAGAGCACTACAAGTCCAGTTTGCTTCAGTCCTGCATCCATTGCTATTGTGGTAGAAGATGAGCTTGTGATGAGCAACATCCCCAGGTTGGCTAAAGCATTTGTATTGTTGTTTGGTTTGATGTATGTATTGCATTTGGACCACCCCAGGAAACTCATTCACACTTTTACCTTCATCCAGAAAGTGCTGATGGGAGCACATTGCACTTTGTGTCTATGCACATGCACACATCTGTCTGCACATACAGAAGCGAGTTTTTGGTGCCAAGTGTCTTAATTTGACAGTATGTTGAATATGCTTTTGCCCAAAGCATCTGAATGGAAGTTACACCTGGTAGGCTGTCCAACCAAAAAAGCTACCTAATCATGTTTGCACTTTAAAAAAAGATTACAGTTTTAATTGTTAGCAATTGTATATTTCTGTCATTTATTCACTGAAAATTCCTTTATAATGTGTAGAGCTGGTGCAAGTGAAGGAGCACAAGCAGGACACACACTTTTTACATGTCCCTTATCCACCAAGTGGTCATTCATTCATGGTTGCATTTTTAAAAAGTTAACAACTGTAGATCGGAATGGTGTGAGTTATGCCCTTTACAATAATGTATTTATTTATTTTTTATTTTATTTTATGAAAGAGCTCTTTGTCCTTTGTTAGATGCACAAAGGCCAGTGGTATTATTTATTTCAGTTTTATTTATGTTTAAAATTGCTTTGCAGTTTGATGAGCTGTAAGATCCTTTTAATTTGTGTACAAAGTCTTGCCAGATGTTTTTCTTTAAGCACTTTAACATGCTCAGTCATGTCATGACATGTAGATGAACACACACACACTGATATACAGACACACTCATAGACACCTTACCCGTTCAGGAGGTGACTGAGCTGTTTAATGTCCAGTTACATTTGCAGCAGGGTTTAAAGAAATATTGCTGTAATTGTTCATACTTGTTTGGATTAACAATGTTAATGCAAAATAAAAACAAACTGAAATTGTACCTGAAGTTGTGTGTGTGTTTAATGTAAAAATTGAGTATTCTGAACTTAAAAAAATAGTGGTTTATGAGCTGTGTAAAATTATCTTTTAGGTTACTAACCAGTATATTTTTTTAGTTCAAAGATGTTGATCAATTAAGTACCATAGCATCAGAACAAGTCATTACAAAGAAATAAAAAAAAATTATACAAATTAAAACAAATGTTTTAAGTACAGTAAACTCACAAATTTTTTTTTTTAAAAAAGCACCATTTGAGTGTAAATTATTTAAAAAATGTAAGTACTCAAGTACTTAAATATTCTAACTTATTAACTCAAAAACTTTGAGGTAATCAGTTTCCACAAAAGTTTTGAGTATTCTGAACTGATTCGGGTTTACAGTGAACAGTAAAGGAAAACAATGATTTGCTTTTTACTGGAATGCTTTTGAATGTGAACATTACATGTAGACATACAGTTCCCAACCAGGACATGTAGTGTAAAAACGGTGGATTGCATGTTTTGCATGCAAATACCTGTAAAACCGAAACATAAAAGTCTATGCAGTTTTTGTAATGTCAAAAATAGCCAATATTTTGAAACCTGGTATACTTTGATTGACTGCATGTACCTTGTGAAGTGAAAACAAGTGTTATTATTTGACAGAATAATTTCATTTTGAGTCAGATTTCCAGTGTTTTCGTAAAGTGTGTGTGTGCAGAGAAAGATGTCTTCTATTTTGAAATGAAGAGTTAGTATATATTTAACAAAATGTGTATTTGAGAAGAAAATTATCCATTTGGCCAATTGTGTTTTGTAGGTGTGAGTCTGTGTTAAGAGTTTAGAAACAGCAGAGGACATGCTAACGTTGCTGCTGCTGCTGGGTTGAGAATCACTCCGGAGCGGATCAAATGCGACATTCATTCAAATTTATCGCATGCTGTGTGCGCAAATATTTCTCCATATTAGTAGTATTGGTAGAAATGTGACCACACTTTCGAGCGTTTGTACCGCTTGGGTGCCATGTTTACTGCCGGCTGCACTGGACTGGACGTCGCCACGCATGTTGTGTATCTTGCGTAATCTACGCAACGTGCGTGGTGACGTCATTCGCGCCCACTGGAATCGATAAGGGAATAATTTCAAATCGAATTTGCGAGGTTTCACTTATTTACAAGTCACCCTCTCCTTGTGTTAAATTTGTTTCAAACACACTCTTCAAATTTGTTGAAATGTATATATATAATTCTGCTGCTCCTCGGACCAAAGCCGTGCCAATATTCCATCGTAAGTGGGTGCTAGTGTGCCTAAAAAGAATTCTAGGGGAAACACTGTATATATACATGCTCCGCTGAATAGATGTTCTTACTCCACATACTGTTATCCAGCAATTAGAAATAGCAGAAATAAAACAATAACCTTTGCTTTCTTTAAATCATCCCTCAGTGGTTCCAGTATTGAGTCATTCTCTCTCTCTCTCTCTCTCTCTCTCTCTCTCTCTCCCCTTCTTTCCTTTGTAGCTATGGAGGAGCTGGATGGAGATGAGGTGAGAGTGTCCTCCAGGGGACGTTTTGCTGAGAGAGACATTGTACAGGTACTCACCATAATCCTGTTGCATGTTGCAGGTTGAACTTGAGCTTGTTTCAGTCAACAGCAGATAATGGGGACTTTTCCCCAGAGAAGGATGGCTTACATTCAGCAAGCACACACACAGGAACTGCCTCATACATTATTACAATACCCATATATTCACCACTGAACAAGCTCAGTGTCTTGCTCAAGGATACACTACTCTGATTCTGGTTTCACCCATCTGGTATTAAATCAAAGAGTCAATTTTATCCCATTAAGTCTCACATATATTGATGGAAAAGTGAATGGAAAAAGGTTGTTATGGTGTCACAATAACCCAAATCAGTATGATGCAGGTCCTTGTTTTTACTGGAACAAACAGGATTGAGATTTTCTTGTTTCTTTGTTGTTGTTCCGTCAGAGTTTGATGCTCCATTCCATTGACGATTTTTTTTATAATCTTTCAATTTATTGTGGATTATAGGAATTACATTCTTATGTCATTTTTTCACAACTGTCATTTTCAGACGGATGCCGTTTTCATTTTCACACCCATCATCAACGTTATAACAAATGTACTTGCACACATTTTGGTCTTTTAAATGACGTGTGGTCAGGTGCATGGCTATTTTGAGGCAATAGAAAGCAATTTGTAATTTACTAACAAAGCCTGATCTAATGATTTTTTGGGGGGTCTTTATTCTGATAGGACAGCATGACAGTGAAGGGGGGGGATGACACGCAGAAAGTTCCGCTGGTTGTTTTTTAACTCGGGCCGCTGCAGTGAGGACTCAGCCTCAGTACAGCCTGGTCTAATGTTAAAGTCCCAGTTGGCAAAATTTTTTCGATCATATTCACTGAAGCCAACACTACGCTCCGATACAATAACATAAATCATACACTTTTAGAAAAAAAAGCGCGCCTCTACGTGAGTAGAGCCTGTTGTTTGTTTTGCAAAATATCAACAAAGCCCGGGGTCATCCTGTCCAATGCACACAAAGCCCCTCCCCCCTCGGGTCGTACCACTATCACAGGGGGGAGGCGGAGGGAAGTAACAACAAGCTTCTAATTCCTCGGTTGAAAAACGAAATGAGGAGGTCCAAAAAAGAAAAGAAAACACCGGTGGAAAAGAAGGAAAAAAAGAAAGATTGCGACGGTGCCCGTGATAAAACCAGAGTCAACATCAGATCCGCGTTTTAAAGGTGGCGTGATCTAAGGGATTTCAAAGGGCACGAAGTCGAGGGGAAGGAGCTCCATGGTCGCGGGGGAGGAGCGTGAGAGTTGTAAACATTCAAAATCTGACAGAGTGCCCTCCATCCGCCGGACTTGCCGACTGGGACTTTAATGTATTTTCCTGCTATCCCATTGACACATTATGCAGATAGTAAGATGCACCTAAATAGAAAAAGTAGTTTGAGCACCAAACTTCGCTGTTATCATGTATTTATTTTCCCCGCACAGGTGACACTGCTCAAGTTACAAGCTAAGAGCCGACAGTGTTATATTTAACAGGGTAGTTTTTAGTCAGGACATTTTCTTACCGACTCTGCTCTCAAAGACACTTCCAGATAAAGCAAAGGCAACAAGAGAGAGCCTCCTGACTACCAGTAGTTCAAATTTGTCATCTGTGGAGGACATTTGTAAACCTGAATATCTCCCACCTACTACATACTACTGAATGAAATCATTTTGCTATCTAAAGAGGACATTTAGGGCTTTTCAATGATACCACATGTGAAGGGGTGGGGCTTTGGTACCTTTCTCTTCCTCATTCAGGTAAATGGCGTCCGTCAGTGCAAGCGCATTTTATGGGAAGAGGAAAAGTAAGTGCATAATACTTTTTATTGAGCAAATTTTGGCTTGAAATGTTGTTGGCATGTTTTATATAAGTCTCTTAACAACACATTAAAACATTGTTTGAATCATTTTAACTGTATTTTAGCATAGTATTTAAATGTTTAAAAAATGTCCTCCGTAGTGGACATTTGTAGTTATTTCCTCCATTTTGTTCTGTTTTTTCAAATGACAAGAAAGGGAGTATTTCTCAGAGGCAGAGAGGATTTTACTGCGAAATTGTTGATGGAAACTCAGATATTGAGTTGTCTGATGAAGAAAATCAAGATGCAGTGTTTGAGGCAGAAGCAGAGGAAGATGATTCAGAGAGCTCTGAGGATGAAATTCAGGCAGGGCAAGCAGATGCAGAGGAGTCAGATCAAGCAGAACAGACCACATCTAAGTCCAGTCGGCGTCCACTGTGGAGCAAGAATACAAAGTACGCCTTGAGTTTGTATTCTCAAAAAAAATTACTTATTTTCTCTAAGATTCATTTTAATTTTGTTTTTCTCCCTTTATTGCTTTTCTTAAGATTCAAATCCCAACTCGATGATCCTCCCATTATGCAGAGCAATGATGCCATGACACGCCAAAACTGGACCCCAATGGATTACTTCAAGCAGTACATCGACGACTCCGTATTTGAAGGAATGGCCCAGTGCACAAATCAGCATGAAGTCCGTTTGTCTGGAGCAACACTAAATACCACTCCTGAAGAACTGAAGACATTCTTTGGGAATTCTATTTGCATGGGCTGTGTAGGATATCCAAACATTCAAATGTATTGGGCCTCAAATACCAGAGTTCAAATTGTGGCAGAATCCATGACCAGAAATCGGTTTTACAAGCTGAGAAATTCCATCAAGATTGTCAACGACCTCGACGTTTCAGACGATGAAAAAATGAGTGATCTCTTGTGGATTCCACTTTTTTGACCTGGCAATCACCAACTCATGGCTTCAGTATAAGAGTGACTGTCAGTTTATGGGGAAGAAACAACTGAAGCTCCTTGACTTCAAACTGCTCCTTGGTGAAGAGCTGATTACTTGGGCCCAAGCAGGAATCGCAAGTGACAGCGAAGATGACTACACTCCACCACGTCAAAAGTGACAACCGCAGCCAAAATGCAGCTCTGAGACACTATGGTGCCATCCATCTTCCAGAGATGGTGGACGAAACACATGCATCAAGGTGTCGCAGATCCGGCTGCAACAGCAAGACATATGTGATGTGCACGAAATGCAAGGTATTCCTTTGTGTTTCCAAGAAGGGGAATTGCTTTTTGAAGTATCATGCCAAATAAGCACAACAAAGCAAATGGACAGTTATGTGGATGTTAAACTCATTTTTGTGTTGAGTTTTTGGTATTTTCTTTGGGACTAACTGGTTGCCATCAAGGTTCAGTTTCACATGTATGGCGTTCAGATGTCCACTGTAGTGGACACATATCTTGAAAATAAAAACTTTTTTTTCAAAAAATATGTTTGCAGTATTCTATTTACCTTACAAAGATTGGGGAATTAAAAAAAAATTGTGATTGGACAATATTTTTTTTCCTGGTAGTTAGGAGTTTTGCAGTGTTTCATAAAGAGAGCTGCAACCTCACGATGGACTGTAAAAACCACGTCTGGGAACAGTAAACAGTAAAAACTAATATGAAAACACAAAAAGGAAACAAATTCAATGGCCTCTGATAACAATGCACTTGTGAATGTATCTATGGTACCGTTAGAAGCCAGTGAGCTGGCAGAGCATCGGATGATAAATGTGTAGTGTCTAGATGTTGAGAAGAACCGTGTTATTATAGAAGATCGCAGAACTACTCAAAGCAAAGTGACAGTAACAGTAATCATGAATATATTCAAAGGCTTAACTCAATTGTTTTGCTTCTACAGAATTAGTGAATACAGTAACTGTTTTGTTAAACATCAATGCATAACAATAATGACAAATTAGACATAATGGGCCCTAGTTTCGTAGACCAGGCGTAGTCAGCTTTCAGCGCACCTGCGCCGCGCCGACGGGGTGTGTCCGCCGGGACTTTGCAAGTTTCGTGCACCGCGCAGGCTCGCGCAGGCACACCTCCCGTCTCGCCCACCCGCGCAAGTGGGAAAGAGGGAGGAGAAGAAGGCGTGAGTGGGAGACGAGGAGGAGACGAGGCGTGGACTGGGATTAATACAGCCGATTCAGATCTTCACCAATCAAATGAGCTCCTCTCCTCTCCTTTAATGCGTTAGGGGAGGTTCAGTGCAAGATCCGTCACTTGACAACCCGATGACAGAAGCAGCACCGCTGCTCCCACCACGCGCATCACGCGCTGTCCGCGCGTATCATAATAATAACAATGCCGATATTATAAAAAACAGGAGAGAGAGAGGGAGATGTTTTGGTCCGAGAGGCTGAGTTTCCTTTACGCGCGCCATCCGCCTTTGATCTGACGTCAGATGTGACGGGACAATCTATATAGATATAAATTCACGTGTTGATTCAATTAGTTGCATTAAATAGTGTTTGTTGTGATTATTTATTGCATTTAAATGTGCCTGGAACTGTGGAAACCTGCCTGTGAGGTGTCGGTGACGTGTACACACTGCACGCCGTCAGCCAAACTTCCACTGCGCCAGCTGTGATTCGCATTGAATGAATGGACTTTATTTACGCCTTGCGCCTCGCGCCGAAAGTAGACCAGGTTGGAGCTGGCGAGCTTTCAGCGCAGTCTCAGCGAGGCTTTTTGCCACGAAACTTCCGCTACGCCAAGCTGAATCTGTGACGCCTCCCACTGCTGCGCCGCCACACCCATCTTGGTGCAGGCGATCCACCAAACTGCCAAACTGACGTGCGCAAGGCTGCGCGGGTCGAAACTTGCATTGCGCCGGCTCCGCCACCCTGCGCCGCCCTGCGCTGCCCTGCGCTGCGCCACGAAACTAGGGCCCAATATGTGTAGCAACAGGCCACGGGGGGGTTAATAACTGGATAATTTCCATTCTAAAGCTGTATGGATATTGCTGTTGTCAAACTGATGGAAGATATTCCTGATGTCATTCAGTCTAAAACAACCTTTTTCACATTTTGGTGCAGGGCAATGCCAATTGCATGGATCAATTGTGAATATCCACAGTAACACCATGTGTTACATGATATTACAAACTAGGAAGCACAAATTGCCATCAAATAAAAGATGATATTGAGAGACAGTTGAGGGGGTTTACTGTGAGAAGATGTGAATTGAAGGTCATAAATTAAAGCTTCGACAGACAGATGTTGTCCGTCTTCAAAAGACAGCAGATGTGTTTCATGTCTGAAAAGTCCTAAACATTAGGATTAGAACAAAACTTTATCCCTTGTTTATAATGCCAAAAGATATGTGGTCAATCTGTATTGAAACAGGACACATACCTTTATACAAGTTATACTAACATACAGTTTACTCCTGCTTCTAGTTTGTTCCATTCAGAGACTACATCGACAGATCTGGAAACCAGGTCCTCAGCATGGCCCGACTGGTTAAGGACGTCCTTGCCGAGGTCCCTGACCAGCTGCTGTCTTTCATGAAGAGCAGAAGCATTGAACCACGACCGGCACTCTCATCCTCGCCACTACCCGAGCAACACCGGCATATCTGACCCTGACACGACCCTGCCCACTTGTCTCTGCCTCTCCACCCTGACTCACTCCCTGCTCATCTACACTCCCCTCTCGTACAGTCGGCCTCTTCCTTTCTTATCACCGCTGAAGCCAAACAGGCACATCACAGCGACACAGTGGGTGCTCATCCCTGAACAACCTGAATGCTGTCCTTCATCTTTTCTTCAGGAGGTCAAACAAGCGGTGCCGAAATTATTGATACTGAAAATGATTCAATCCAGGGGTTTTTAAACTGTGAGGGGCACCTGGACATGAGGCAAAGAGAAAGGTGCATGTGAGTGTTGTAAACATGTTTGTAGTTGGCTTAGTCCTCTGCCACAGTGGATGTGACAGCTCATGTATTTTCTATGTCCCACCTCTCAAATGCTGCCTGGCCAATTACATTGTAGCGTTGTCTAGCTTTGACCGGGGTCAACTATAAGACAATAGTTTCATATTTTCTTCATTTTCAGGCTGGTTTTGGGGAACTAGTCCTGGTTAAACATGATACATGTTACCTGGAGATGTTGGAAGGTGATTTGCTTTTTAAAAAAAAAAATGTTCTATGTAAAAAGCTGTAGAGCTATCATTAGCAGACGTTACCAAGTCATTAGGTAGAATGTCTACACTGCTTTTGCTTTTTAATGATTGTAACAGTGAATAAAGACCTACCCAGCTTAACAGGAACAGTGTTCCTTAATTTGGTTCTTCTATCTGGTGGTTCACTTTACAGTTATTCCCGATTATTCACAACTGCAGCTACATGTGCAAAACTCTAACTACAGTCAGCATCACCAACACTCACCTGCATTATGTCATCATGACGACAACACACACTGTCACTCGGAACACACTGAGAGGAAAAATACTACCATCAAATACCAACACACAAGCACTTTTCATCTTTACAGTTTGAATCATTTCAGTGATGAAACACAAATCAATATTTTCTTAAAGAGTGAAATTCTTTCACATGAACATGTTTGTTTTATAACACACCAGTTCTAAAATAAGAAGGAATGAAAATCAGCTGTTTGCCGCAATCATTTTTATTTTGTATGTAGTAATTTACTAATGCTATGGTTTACAACAATCATGTCAACAATAATAAATAATAATAATAAACTTTATTTGTATAGCACCTTTCAAAACACAGTTACAAAGTGCTTTACAGATCAAGTAAAAATAACATCGTCATCACCAACAAATTAAAAAAAACATAAAACCACAAAAAAAACCTGATCTGCTTTGCATAGTGAGATAAAACAGTCAGGTTAAAGGCATAAAACAATAATCATATTGACAATAGAGCAATTAGAACAATAAGGGGGCAAACACCAGAGCTACTCTAAAAAAGCCTTCCTGTAAAAGTAGGTTTTAAGACCTGACTTAAAAGAGGGCAGTGAATTTGCTGACCTTAGCTCCTCAGGCAGGGAGTTCCACAGCTGTGGGGCTCTAATAGAAAATGCCGATCACCTTTAGAAGCTAGGCGGGCTGTGGGAGCAGTTAGAAGGGTCAGCCTGGAGGAGCGCAGACAGCGACTGGGCTCGTAGGGTAGAAGTAGCTCTGAGATAAAAGAGGGGGCAAGGCCATGTAGGGCTTTAAAAGTAATGAGTAATAGTTTAAAATCAATCCTAAATTTAACTGGTAGCCAATGCTGAGTGGCAAGGACAGGTGTTATGTGGTCTTGTCTCCTTGTATTGGTTAAAAGTCGCGCAGCTGAATTCTGGACAAGCTGGAGACGGGAGATGGCCTTTTGACTCAGTCCTGCATATAGCGAATTACAATAATCCAGCCTGGAGGAAACAAATGCGTGAATGACTTTTTCAAGGTCTGCTTGGGAAAGGAAGGGTTTAACCTTAGCAATGTTTCTGATTTGCAGGAAACAGGATTGAATTACCTTGGTGATTTGTTGCTCAAAGCACAGCTCTGAGTCAAAAATAACGCCCAACCCACCAAACATTAGACGTCTGATAGACGTCCAGATCATGTCTATATTGCGTCCGTCGGTCCAAGACCAATTCTGGACCACTACACGACGTGCAAACTAGGTCTGCTATTTGGACGTCTAATCATGACCCCACTTGGACGTCAATATGCAGTTGAACATTTGAACGTCGGGCTAGGTCACTTATTTCGACGTCTAAGACAGGTGCAGGTAATTGACATGATGTAATTTATTTATTTATTTATATTATTATTATTATTATTATTATTATTATTATTATTATTATTATTATTATTATCATAGTAGTAGTAGTAGTAGTAGTAGTAGTAGTAGTAGTAGTAGTATGGGCATGATGACATATTTTGTGATTAAACATTATTTTTGAATATAAGTCATATTTTTGTTTGTTTACATTTTTGTTTTTCTCTTTTAAAATAGTGTTATTCTGTTTATTACAACAATAAAGGTGTAGCCTTTGGGGAAGGGGGGGGGGGGTGTTACAGTCAACGCCATTGTGATTGGCTGAGGCATTGCGTCATCAACGTACATCATAAGAGCCACTCCCATTGGGCCAGGTGTTTCTCTACGGTGAAAGCGAATGGCCTCTCGGCTCTGTTCTCGACCACTACAACAGCAATCCGAAGCGTCGTCCACTAAATTGCAGGTAAGTTCGGTCAGCACATAGACCCATAAGTTAATTTTATGTTCATTTATGCATTTATAGCGTTTGCCGTTTTAGCTTTATGCCTCAAACCTGTTGTTGCTACAATTAGCATTACATCTGCTAACGTTAGCTTTTGAACACGACCAATTTAGTTTAACGTACAACGAAACCGGCGAAAAATAAATACATGGAGTGAAGCGCTGGAGCCGTGGGCCATTACACGACCGTTATCGGCAACAGGCCTCCAGTGTTAACGAGCAGGAGGGCCATTGTGTTGAGCTGGGGAGCGGCCGGGTGTTAGCAGCGGATGCTAACCGCTAACGCTAGTCGAAGTTGGCATCGAGCTACCTCACAACACAGCCATCTTTCTTGTTACCGGTCGAGGCTTTATTTGTCGGTGACAGCCGGTTATGGGTCCGCGGCTCCAGCGCTTATTTCTTTTTCTTTGACGTGCTGCTGCTGAGATAGAGAGAGATTAGCACTTGCTAACACCCGGGACAGCTAATGGGGCTAGCAGCACAGACCAATATACAGGCGGGGGGAGGGGGCGCTTCAGACACAGCCACGTGGGGGTTTGCAGCCAAACAATTTAGTGCAGTGGAGTACTGTATTGTAAAGTTTTAGTAAGATGTTTCTAAATCCTTTTTTCTTATCCTTTTGTCAGGTGGTGTTTGGTCCTCCATTTGAAGGAATTTTGGAACATATTTTTGCTTACAGATATGCAGACTTGGTGTATGACCGCCGTTTGCCTTTACATATTTCTTATCATTTGTCTTTATCTACTTGCAGATGGAGTCATGCAGTTCGACAGTCAGGCCACAGAGGACAAAATAAGGAGCCATGCTTCAGAACATCTGAAGCATGCCCCGCAAAGGAGTGGAGGGGGGGGGGCTTCACCGCCACTCAAGACTAATTTTGTGATTTACATGTTCTACACTGTAGTTGCTGTTCTCAGTGTTCATAGGGTTATTACTTTTATATACAGTATATATTTTATATTCTTATAATTTTATAGTCAGAGTACTTGTATTTTACCTTTTTTGTATTTTTTATATACACGTTTGTATATACTGCCTGCTGTTGTATTGTCAACTGACGTCTGGAAAATAAAAATGGGTGACAAAACAGTCAGGATTTGATTGTGATTTATTATAACGTGACTGTAGAAACGTGTCCAGAAGGTAGGAACCTGTTTTCCTGTACCAGCTAATTTTACTGTAGTCATTTGGTTATGCATAGGAACTAAACCAGTAAAAATATATATATGAATAAATAATAAGAATTATAAAAATCCGTTCAATTTCAATAGGGCTTCGCAGCCCGACGTCGGCGCTCGGGCCCTAATGAGTTATAATTTGACGTAGAAAAGACGTCCACAACGACCATATTTGGACTAGAAATAGCTCCTGCACGGCGGTACTGTGGACGTCATAAATGGACGTCAAGTATACGTTGAAAGAAAGACGTCGTCTGGAGTAACAGTCTGCACCTTGAGGTGACCAAAATTAGACGTCCAAAAATGACTTGGAAAAGACGTCGTTTGGACGTCTCTTTGCGCAGTGGGAAGTTTCGGGCAGAGTGTTTAATGTTAGAGGACAATAGACCAAAATTATTTTTTAGATTACTGGTTTGGTTGGGGGGTCCGAAAAGAATGAATTCTGTTTTGGATTCATTCAGCTGAGGGAAGTTTTGAGACATCCAACATTTAATATCATGAAGACAGGCGAGAATTCTGGCACATTCATCAGTGTTGTTGCCAGAAAGCGGTAGATACAGTTGCGTGTCGTCTGCGTAAAAATGAAAGTTAATTTTATGATTGTTAATAATTTCACCCAAGGGAAGCATGTATATAGAAAAAAGCATTGGACCGAGAATTGACCCCTGGGGAACACCAGATAAAAATGGGGCAATTGATGAAGAGAAATCCCCCATCACAACCGAAAAAGATCTGTCGGAGAGGTAAGAACGAAACCATGCAAGGGCGGTGTCCTTGATACCAACGTGATTTTCCAGGCGGTTTAAGAGGATTTCATGGTCAACAGTGTCAAATGCAGAACTTAAATCTAGTAAAATTAGGATTGAACAGGCCCCAGAATCAGCAGTGAGCAATAAGTAATTTGTGACTTTAATGAGGGCTGTTTCTGTGCTGTGGTGGGTCCGAAATCCAGATTGATATTTTTCAAAGATACTACAGCTATTCATGTAAGTGATAAGTTGAGATGCAACACACTTTTCTAAAATTTTAGATAAAAAAGGTAGATTTGAAATTGGTCTAAAGTTGTTTAAAACAAAAGGGTCGAGGGTGGGTTTCTTCAGAAAAGGACGGACGATGGCTTTTTTGAAGCCTAGTGGGAAGGAGCCAGTAGTGAACAGTTGATAATGGACTGAATTTGGGGGCTGACTGTCTGAAATACCTCTTTGAGAAATCTAGTTGGGATAGTGTCTAACTGACAGGTGGAGGAATTTAGTTGTTTAATTAGCTCCTCTAAATCTGACAGAGAGATTTGCTTAAAGTGGGACAGAGTTGTGGATGGTTCTGTAAGAGTGGGAAGATTTCTTGACTGAGGAGTGATACACCGTCTAATGTTGTCTATTTTGTTGATAAAGTGATGGAGAAACTGCTCACATCTTTCAGTGGAGGCTTCAATCGGCTGGTTGGGTGGAGGGCTAACCACAGAATTTATTGTCTGAAATAAGACCCTGGGGTTGTGGCAGCTACTTGCTACAAGATCAGAGAAGTATGAGTACCTTGCTTGCTTGATGGCTTGTTGATAGGCACACATTACATTTTTGAGTTTATCAAATGAATCCTTCAGCTTGTCTTTCTTCCATTTTCTTTCCGCTTTCCTGCGTTGCCTCTTTATACTCCTAGTGTACTCATTAAGCCAGGGGAGGGCATTCTGTTTAGTTTGTTTACTTTTGACGGGGGCAATTTCATCAAGGACTGTCAAACACGTGCTGTTAAAATGGTCCAGCAGATCATCTACAGATACATTTTTGTGGTTAGGGCTGTTACTGGTAGGGGCAGCTAAGAACATATTGTTGAAATGGCTAGCCGATTCAGAATTAAGAAACCGAGAGTGGGTACAAGTAGAAGGCTTGACAGCAGGAGGCAGAAGAAGAGTATGGAAGATGACAGCTTTGTGATCGGAGACATTAAAGTCAAGTAATTCAAAATTATCCAGGGAGACACCGTGAGACATTACAAGGTCTAGAGTATGCCCCTTATTGTGAGTTGGATTTTTAACCAGTTGCTCAAGATTAAACGACTCCAGAAGGGTAATAAAATCTGTGGTAAAACAAGATGTAGAGGGACAACAGACGTGAATATTAAAATCACCTACAATGACTACTTTGTCATAATTGGGCATAATTGAAGAAAGAAATTCAGAGAATTCTTGAATGAAAACAGTGTTCGTCTTAGGCGGCCTATAAACTAACACACAATATAGGATGTTGGCCATTTAGCAAAAAACCCAGAGACTCAAAGGAGGAGAAAGTATTGAGGGAGACAGGGGAGCATTTATAGTTGTTATTAAAGATAACAGCTACCCCACCTCCACGACCAGACAGTCTGGGTTGACTAAGACATGAATAGTTAGGGGGACATGTTTCAGTAAGTGGAATGGAGTAACCAGGGCTTAACCAGGACTCTGTGATAAAGAAGAAGTCAATATTGTTAGACATGATGAGATCTTGGCACAAAAAAGACTTGTTTGCAAGAGACCTGACATTAAGAAGACAGAAAACTGCAGCATGGCTGTGGATGGCCTTAGCAGTGGCAGTTGAAAAGAGTGATTGATGATGATCTGAAGCGAGTTTAGGCTTATATGTTACAGAGAGTGGAATGGGAACTAAATTTGGTCTTATAGTGACATTTTTCATACAGCTGTATTGGGAAGTGGCACGATTGAGTGAGATCCTGGTGGGTATGTCTTGGAGGAAGAAGTCAGCAGGACCCGGAGGGAGATGCTCTTCATTTTGGTTAGGAGTGGTTTCTTGAGCAGGGTCATGCTGAGGTGTGTATCAATCAGAGTTAAAAGCAATATGGTTTATGAAATTTTGTATGAGTTGTTTGGTGCCTTTTTGATTTGGATGCAGACCATCAGGTTTGTAAAGGTCATGTCTGGTCCAAAAAAAGTCAGAGTTACTGATAAAACCATGCCCGGTTGCTGTGCAAAAGGATTTCAACCATTCATGTACACTGTATAAGCGACTGAAGCGCTCAGGGCTCTTTGAAGTAGTGGGAATGGGACCAGAAAAAATGCAGGTTTTACCAAGGCTCTGAATTGTGACTGCGAGAGACTCTAATTGATCGCGAAGTGCAATTGATTGTCTGAGCATAACATCATTTGTGCACACATGTACAATCAGTGTGTGGACAGAAGGGTGGAGGTCTGTGAGCACTGGGAACAGTTCATTTAGATCCGCAGCTTTGGCACCAGCAAGACAGTAAGTGATTGCGCCAGGAAGCTCAATGGATCTTGTTATGGAGTCACCAATAATGAGGATCTCCGGTTGTCTGTTCTTGCAACCATCACTGTAGACAGAGAGCTTGGAGGAGTGATGTTGCAGAATGCCGCTAGGGGCGGTAGCTGGGATTTCGCTCTGGCCAGGAGAGTCGATTGAGACAAATGCAACTGGTGAGTGACTGCTTCCGATGACGTCATCACTGGCCGCCGCTGTTCCTGGTGCTCCACTGGGCAGGTGAGACGATGGCAGGGGGCCAGGAGGAAAACGCTCGGAAATCAGAGTGGCAGGGGGAGAAAAACATCGACGGCGTTTTTCATGAGATTCGGTGTTTATTGGGGATATGCGACGCTTTCCTTTCAAGTTGGAGCGGGTCGGGATTAGCTGCTCCGGAGCAGTCGATGGAGCCGCTAGCTCTGTTAGCTTTTCCAGCGGTGAAAAAAAGTTTGACAGTGGAAAAGAGTCATCGTCTCTATCTGGTAAAAACAGCGGGAGAGAAATCCGTCCTTGTTTCTTCACGACGGACGTCCAGGGCCGAGGACAAACATCCGATGGGCCATTTTCGGCATCTGTCAGGCTGGCAGGGCTGTGAGGCACGTCCTGCTGTAGCACATCTAGCCGGGAGAGGAGCAGAGTTTGCCGCTGAAGGACAACATCCATGAGGTTCTCGATGTAGTGGAGTTCAGACCTCAGGCTGGACAGCTCGGACTCCATTTGGGTAAGTCGAGGTGTTCTATGGAAAGGAAGAAATCTGCCAGTACACAGGACTATAGAAATAGATGGTGATGTCCTAGCAGGCAGCTAGTAGCCGCAGCTAATGTTGTACTGTTGAGGAAGTAGGTACCAGCGGTACTTACACGCGGGGCTCCGAGAAGGAGCCCACTGCGATGATCAGGTCTAGTAGTGGTTTGCTCAGCTGATGTTCTCCGAACTGGTCCAATGACCCTTCAACCAGTTCGTCCAGCCGGTGTGGCAGATCTCCGGTGTTCAATGGCATTTTCCTTCATCTCATCATATTCTTCCTCTTGAGTTTGGGTTGGGTTTATTTTAGATCAACAACAGTCAGTTTAAAAGATTATTGAGACCTTGCGGGCAGCGGCGCCGTCTCTCGAAACTCGCCGCTTACACGGCTTCTTGCATAGACAATGAATGGGAACATCCCTTCCGCTTATGAACTCAGGCAGGACGCCGTTTAGTTCAACAACATGTACAAAGCAGTAATAGTGTTTACGGCCACGAATGATGAAACATTATCGGTGTGAACTGATTTCTCTCACCCTGACTGCAGTACATTCCTGATCCCAAACTGCTTGGCGATCCCCCCCCTCTGACGCCGCAGTCCCAACAAGCGTCTTGTCCGCTCGTAGTTTCAAACGCGGAAGTGAGTCGGGACGAGACGTGAGCAGGAGCAGGAGAGTGAGCTAGGATTGTATCGGAACATTTACCCAATAGTAGCCATGCGGACCGGATGGCTACTATTGGGTACATTTTGGCTTAAAGCAACACTTAAGAAGTTTTCCTCTTCAGTCCCCTTACAGGTTGGAAGTGGAATTGTCCATTACTGCCATCGTAAATAATTTAGCCTACCGCAGCCTACCGTGTCACGCACGTTATTTGTTTGTTTGCGGAACCGTATGTACATGTATTGTACACAGATGCACACTGTTGGAAAAAAAATTATTACTGGTAATATTTACAAGTCCAGCAGCAACAAAGCCAAGTCACCATCCTCCTTCAGCTCTCGCCAATCAGTGTGAGCCGGTCCGATATTCACTCTCGTACGAACTCTCTTTGTCATGCTCCCGTTTTCTTTTCTTCGCCTCATCAGACATTATATTCCTCCTTTTCTTTGCAGGCTCTGCCATGACGCCAATTTAAAAACTACCTAGCTGCAAGGTATCTTCCACGCACCTGCCGGATGTTCTCCCTCTGATCTCCACGCAGAGCCTCCACCTACTGGCTTTTGTAACGCTTGCCGTAAAGCAGGTCAAATTGTAGTCTCATTAGAACTACAAAAACACTACCTGAAGAGGCAAAGTTACATAGTGCGGTTACAGCTGATAGTGAGCCGCAGAGCGAATGCGGAATTGCCGTTCACCCGGTTTTGAGGTGATGAACCACTGAAACTATTTTGGAAACATTATTTTAAAGGGACTAAAAGCTCTTTAGTGTTGCTTTAAGTGAAAAATCGTAGACTAGAACTTTAATGGCCTGGTAAATAGGGCAGCATGTTTTCTGAAAAGACAAGGAATCCAGGTGGCATTTATTCAGGATTTAATTCAATTTAGTTTTTATTCATTCCTTGCCCATTACATGTCGGGCATTTAGCAGATGCTTTTGTCCAAAGCGACTTACAATAAGTGCATTTGTCAAAAGAAAGAAACCACAACATATCATTGCCGATAAAGTAAGAGCTAAAAATAGAACAAGTGTTAGGTCCTCGTCTGAGTAAAGTAGTAGCTGTTCAGCAAACATACCTTAAGAACAACAGTGCTATGATCAATATGCTACAGGTTAGTGGGTCATGCTATGCAGAGTCGAGGTGAAGTCTAAACAGGTGAGTCTTGAGCTTTTTTCGGAAGATGGCAGTGACTTTGCTGTCCTGACATTGGTAGGGAGTTCGTTCCACCACTGAGGACCAGAACAGAGAAGAGTTTGGACTTTGCTGAGCGACATTTGTTTGATTTCAGCGAAGGTGGTAACAGCCGGCCAGCTGAAGTAGAGGAGCGAAGTGCTCGGGTCAGGGCGTGTGGTTTGACCAGTGTTTGAAGGTAGATGAGTGCCGTTCCATTGATGGCCTTGAAGGCTGGATGCGGGCTGCAACAGGGAGCCAGTGGATGTCACGGAGGAGGGGGGTCACATGAGACCACACTATTGTTACTTATAAATTAACCCTTGCCAATACGCCAACAAAAGCCACAAGATGGTGCTTTAACACAACCTTACTCAGAAATAACGACTTTTGTTCTTACTTCAGAAAAGCCTTTATGGTCTTTATTTCAGAAAACACCTAATTCATGATAATGAGACTACTCTTAATTGGCGAGCGCAAGACCAGCAGAATTTTGGATTCTCAGAGGATAAGAAAAAACAAATTGAATGTATTAAATTGGAATTAAACACAAAATAAATTAACTCAGAATTCTCATCCTTTTATTCAAAATTGTATACATCTGAAAATACCCTAGATAAAATTAAATCTAGACACTTTTTACAAAATATTACACTACCCACGCTTTCTTTAAACAAGTCTAATGACCTGGGTGCTACCATTAAACTGACGGAACTAAAGGAAGCCGTTATTTGGAAAGGGGTAAATCTTCGGGCTGGGATGGCATTCCTCCGAAATTCTATTCCACCTTCTGGGATTTGTTGGGGCCCTTTTTATCAGACATGATTAACTGTTCCCTTGACAAAGGGTGCATTTTAAAAGATATGAATTTAGCATTCCCCACTCTGTGCAGCAGTTATAGACCCCTTTCCATCCTCACTACGGAAATTAAAATCTATGCTCAGCCGCCTTGAGCCATGGACCAAACTTGTCCATAATGACTAGACATGTTTTATCAAATCACGACTTGCCTCTGATAACATCCAGACTGTTACAATTCCTGATCAAGGGACATCCGAGCAAAATATGGAAAAATTTATAAATAGAAATGAGTACTCTGTTTCTCACAGCAGTGGACGAAAGGGAAATTGTTGATATTGTTTTGAGTTGTAAGGGCAAAAAGTCTAATGATTGTGATGACACTGATATGACTGTGGTAAAAAAAAAAAAAAAGTGTTTGAGGGAATAACAAAACCATTCACATACATCTGTAACTTATCATTCCAAACTGGTACATTTCCAAACAAAATGAAAATAGCAAAAGTCATATCTCTGTACAAATCTGGGAACAAACACCAATTCACAAATTACAGACCGGTCTCATTATTGCCACAATTCTCCAAAATTCTTGAAAGGCTATTTAATAATCGACTGGATAATTTCATAGATAATCACAAACTGCTCAGTAAAAATCAATACGGATTCAGAGCAAATAGATCTACATCAAAGGCTTTATTAGACTCAGTTGAAGAAATCACAAATTCTATAGACCAAAATCAACAATCAGTAGGGATATTGATAGATCTAAATCTGTGCCTTTGACACAATAAATCATGATATATTAATAATAAAACTGGAACATACGGCATCAGGGGTATAGTAGGCAACTGGGTGAGGAGTTACTTGAGTGACAGGCAACAATTTGTGACACTTGGTGATTGTTCCTCTATGTGTTTGGACATTGCTTGTGGTGTTCCCCAGGGGTCAGTGTTGGGCTCAAAATGTTTCATTCTTTACATAAATGACTTATGTAATGTATCAAAAGTGTTGAAGTTTGTTTTGTTTGCAGATGATACAAACCTTTTTTTTTCTGGTGATGATTTATATCAATTAGTAGAGGTGATCAATTTAGATATGAGCAAATTAAAATGATGGTTCAATATTAATAAATTATCTTTAAACTTGTGCAAAACAAAAAGACATTGAAAGAGTTAGTCAAATAAAATTCCTCGGTGTAACAATTGATGAACTAAACTGGAAATTGCACATAAAACATATACACTCCAAGGTGTCGAGAAGCATTGTAGTATTATATAAAACTAAACAGGTTCTGGATCTTAAATTTAAGTTACTGTGTAGAGGTTTGGGGCAATAATTACAAAAGTACATTACATTCACTGTTTATCCTGTAGAGAAGAGCTATGCGGACCATTTTGAATGCTGGTTATAGGGATCATACAAACTCATTATTCATACAGTCAGAAATACTCAAATTGACAGATCTGGTTGAATTTCAAACAGCACAATTAATGTTTAAAGCAAAAAAATAACAAACTACCAGCAAATATTCAAAGAATGTTCACCCAAAGAGAAGGGAGTTATTTTTCACGGGGATTGTTTAAATTTAAATTGAGAAAGGTGCATACAACCAGAAAAAAGTTTTTGTATTTCTGTCTGTGGAGTAAAATTATGGAATAGTTTGAAAGAAGAGCTCAATCAGTGTCCAAACATAAAATTATTTAAAAAGAGGTTAAAGGAAATGATTCTCGAAAGGTACAGGGATGAGGCAGTTTGATGATCATTGGGTGTTAATTGTTTATTTATTAGTTTGTTATGTATTCTTTTTGAATGAACATATAAGTAATACTATGGAGCTAAATCAGGGTCAAATGTTTTGTACTTGAAAATGTAAAATTTGAAACTGAAATTTCAAGTTTTGATCTTGAATTTTGAAAAAGATATCAACATAGTCAAAATAAAAATAAATGTACAAAAAGTTTTTTCGGCTTAAAAATAATTATGATCAACTCTGGTAATTCTTTTGAATGAATCATTTATTTTCATTTTTCACTTTTATATGTTTTGATATTTGGGATCCTATTTCTTTCAGTTGCATGTTTTATCTTTTCAGGTTCAGATCTTAGTTTTTTTACAGTTTCAAATCCTTTTTTTTTCAGTTTCAAATCTTTTTTTTCAGTTTCAAATCTTTTTTCAGTTTCAGAGTTTTGACCCTGATCTAGCGTGGGGGCGTGGCATCAACTGAGAGGGCCGTGGCATCATGACAGACAGCTCAATCAAAAGGCTACGCTGTCATGTTGCCTTCAGGGAACGTAGGATCTAAAACGATTCGGCAACGCCACATGAAACTGCTGTCGGTGACAACCTTCCATTTGCACACCATGAATATCCTGCACGGCTAAACGTGTTTTAATTCCCAAGGCTGTTGAGATGTGAGACGTAGAAGCTGTTTTAGGCAGTACTGAGGACCAGTTGTAGTACAGGAGTGACAAAATGACGCCAGATTGTGCACACAGACAGGTCATGCAGAGATTGCCACTTGATGTGCAGTACCTACAGTTGGTCGTCAACCAGGAGATGGTCCTTTTAAGTTCACTGTCCTGCCTGATTGAGATGCCACAGGATGTGATCAATGCTTTGACTGAACTTACAGCTCTTGTCAATATGGAGGACAACTCAAATCTGACCCCCAGTCAGGTGCCTATGTTGTTGCAAGGAGAAATGAAAATCCAGGATATAAAGCTTTCATCGAATCCAAATTGTTTGCGTGTTGAAAACAGGTAGGTCCCCTCAACTCGATCAAATGCCTTTTCGGCATCAAGAGTAGGTGGGAGCTGTCCAAGGATTCATTAAACATGGATTGGAGTATTGGGGACAATTTAGGTACAAACTTTTTATAAAAGTCTGAGGAAAATTCCTGGCCGAAACCGAAAAAAACAAAAATGAGGAAACCAAGGCTGAAAACCAAAACACTGAAAGAAATTAATATTCCACTTATCAGTACCATTGCATTTATGGCTATGACTGTGTACTAACCTTACTAAAATTAAGGCATTGCAATTCAAAGAATAAATCAATTACAAAAGTATGAAAATATTTATTTAGCACTGACATTACAACAATGCACAGTTTAAAATAAAAATCTAAATAAAATGTTTAACTTGACCCCAGGGCTGCACGGTGGTGTAGTGGGTAGCACTGGCGCCTCACAGCAAGAGGGTCCTGGTTCGATTCCCGGGTCGGGGTCAAATTCGGAGTTTGCATGTTCTCCCCGTGTAAGCGTGTGTTCTCTCCGGGTTCTCCGGCTTCCTCCCACAGTCCAAAGACATGCAGGATTGGGATTGGTTAATTGGTGACTCTAAATTGCCCGTAGGTGTGAATGTGAGTGTGAATGGTTGCTTGTCTCTACATGTCAGCCCTGTGATAGACTGGCGTCCTGTCCAGGGTGTACCCTGCCTTCGCTCAATGACAGCTGGGATCGGCTCCAGCCCCCCCGTGACCCTGAAGCGGTAGACAATGGATGGATGGATGGAACTTGACCCCACTCATGTGTACAATAATAAAGAATAATGTGCAGGCCTATAACTGACTGGCCTGCTGAAAGATTGTAAAATAATTTCTCTAAAAAACACAGTGCATTTTAACATTTTCTCTGTAGGCTATTACAACAAAGTGCATTTGCAACTGCTGGAAGATATAACAATATTTTCTCTGTAGGCCTACAACATAACAGTGTATCAAAAACAACAACAAATGCACCAAGAATTGCAGATGTGCAAAGTGGAAAACAAATATTTAAACACTAGCCACCAGCCCATTCTACTACAGGTAAAGTGGCAGGTTTTTCTTGATGAAGAGTAGCTTCTCTGCTTTATCACAGTGAAGTCTGTTCCTCTTCTCATCGAGAATATGAGCTGCAGCACTGAACAGTCTCTCGCTGTCAGTAACTTGTGCACGGAGCTGACAAGAACTTGCGTGCCATCTTTGCCAGGTCAGGAAAGCGGCCTTTGTTATTTCTCCAGTAGGCAAGAAGGTTATCACTTCTGGGGATGGGGACTTCAGACAGATAACCATCAAACTGTTGAACGGTTGAGCTTGTCCTCTGCCTGACATTTGAGAAGGATAAATAAGGCCAGTGCATAAATACACCATTTTTTCAAATAAAATAAAACATGTCAGAAAAATGATAGTCACATATATAGTAAGTGAGAACAGTATAGCCTACCTATTATTTGGTGCATTCTCTTGCAGGATCTCATCGAACATATCAGACAACGAGGGTGCATGCCCCTCATCTGGTGCAGAGGGACGAGTCCTTTTTTCTGTGCTCTGCTCTCCCTCTCCTGCGCTGTGTGCTTCTCCCTCTCCAAGTGGGGAATCTGCATCCATTGCGCCTGGATAATTATTTGTGCGTGTTGCTTTAATCCAACATCCAAGTGTGGCAGAGCGGCGAGGGGTCTATGTTTTTAAGTTGATTAAGTTAACTTAAAAGGGTTAATTAATTCCAACAACGCCACCTAGGGGAATTTCACCCCAAGGAAATAGTCTACGTGGGTACAACCACTTCAATGTAACAGACAAGAACAAGGTCACAGGTGCGAAATCACTCGGCAGAGACGTGCTTCCAAAAATATACGATTTAATATTTCTCTTTTCAATAAACACAATTGTTTTAAAACTATTATTTACGTTCTGGAAGAAGTTATTTTGTTGCTTTTATTGTACAGTCACCCTTTTGCCCGATATTGCACAGTTAGTTCGGCCCCACACCCGTCACTTAAAAGTATAATAAAAAGGAAAAGTCTAATACACAGGGCTGTGGGCCCCCCAGCGAAAGGTGACTGCAAGAGAGGGGAAGGGGTCCAATGAGACACACCACACAAAAACCTACACCATCGGATCACACCACGTTGCACACTACCGAAACAGGAAGTGAAGGGGCCCGCCACCAAAGGGATCAGTCTGCCACTCGCTGGGGCCCAACAGCTCCTGCTTGATAAAAGAAAGCAAATGTTAATAAAATCAAGTCCTGGAAGGGGGGGGCACGGCACAACCAACCCACTGGCTTCAAAGAGCACTAACACACTAAAGTGGGGCCACGATGTGAACACTGTGTATACTGGCGCTTCGCAAAGACACCACGGCTGCTAAGCTAAACAAATTAAACACTGAGCGTTATAATGAAACCAACCAAAAATAATGAAAAATAAATCAACTAATGCTATACGAGTAACCCCATGGTCATGTCATATATAATAAAAACTACTGAATGTGCCTTTAATTTTGCTCTGCATAGAGCGAGCAGACAGCGCAAAACAAAGTAGCGTAGACAGCCAATGCCAGTAAAACCGCACAGACAGAACAGTGTAGACAATTCGGTGTAGACAGAACAGTGTAGACAATTCGGTATAGACAGAACAGTGTAGACAGAACAGCGGAGGTTCCCGGCGAGCAGACAGCTTAGGGTTGGAAGTAAACCACCTGCCGTGGTGTACAGCTCGGCCTACAAGTACAAACAACTGAATTATAACAGGAATTGCACTTGAAATCCTGCGAGGAGGGTAAATCCAAAACACCTACGGTTTTCAATGCAGCGGCCCCATCACGGGGGTGAGAGACAAAGAGGATGAAGCGCAGCAGCTGTCGCCGCAATCAGAGCTACCAACTTATTTAATTTGCAGATGACAGACAGACAATGAGAAGGCCTACCTCACGGCCTCGGGGCCACACATTCCCGACACTCTCCAGCTGGCAGACGGGCCAGCTCCACTGCGAAGCAAGAAAACGCATGCCGATATAATGCCCACAGCACCGTAAATGTGTCGACGTAGCAGGACTAGCAGAGAGGTTTACCTTGTGGTTTCAATGAGGAAACACGATCCGACACACACCGCCGCCGAAACAACCACGCCAGACCAAGGCACGAATGTGGAAACCAGGCTCCGTATAACAGGGCAGCACCGCCACGCAATCAAGGCGATAGAATTCCTGCCTGCAGCCCGATGGCACTTAACGCAGGAAGAAGAGGGGATGTATTCTGCAACACCAATAACCTTATGAGATGGCATTTGACAAAAGGGAGGAAAATGCCCTACACAATTACCACACAAGTAATAGGCCGTTTCTCAATATGCGTTCTTCTCTGTACTTCTGTTCTTGTGGACTTGAGAAACGTCATCAGCGTCGGACCGAGTACTGTTCCAATTCAAAGTTCGCATCTGGCCAAGTACGGTCAAATACCCCGGATGTGTTATTGCCCCGCCCATTTCACCGGGGATGCATCGGAGGAGACTTGTGTGGACTTTGGGCAGTTACGTATCCCAGAATGCATTTCAATAAAGCAATGGCGGAGGAGAAGACGCACAAAAGTTAACGTTAGAAGTTTTGAAATTCTACTGTTTTGGGGTGAATAAATGTTTTTATGTATTTTTGGGGGAATGTCATTTTTACAACTTCAAATCGGTGCTGTGGGTGATTTATTACTGTAGCACGTAGTTTTTATTCCGACGTTTTCGCCGCTAACGGCTATCACGGCTAGCTACCTTGCTAGCCGCTAGCAAGTTGGCCCGGGCACTTAGCATTACTGCTACCCCGCTGATGACTGCCTTGTCAAGGCAGCAAACATCATATTATATCCTCATATAATATATAATAAAATATACAAATGAAACGGAGTTGTTTTTTATAGTGTTTATTTTATTTTAACCAGTGAAAATAACCGGAAGTTGAACGCCGTCAACCGGCAAAAACGATGACGTCATCAAGTACGTTCCTGTTCCAAATGCAGAAAAAACACCGTCCTCCCGTTCTCCCGTACCCCGGGAGTTCGTTCTTCCAACTGAACTCCGCAAGTCTAGACTCCCGGAGTTCACGAGTTCGAACTTGGCGTACTGGGTATTGAGAAACGGCCATAATCTTCATCACGCAAATCCAGCACAGTCCCGAGATAGTGCAGAGTATCCGAATAGATCTCAGCGAACCGCAGACATGTTGGCGCTTATCCAGACAAGCATGCGCTGGCAGCGGTTTATGTTTGCGTCATCATAACTTTTCTGTTTCGGCCATGTTGTTTCGTTGATAAAAGTATTTCGGCCAAAAATCAGAAATGCGCTTTTGATGCATTTTCAGCCAAACATTTTCGGTGGCCGAATATTCGGTGCATCCCTAGTTACAATCTCACCCTTTCAATCATGAATTTTAGGTATGAGGAAAGAGGAAGTGCTTGCCAGCCTTGTCACCAGATTCATAAATATTGGGATGGGCCTTTGTGATGTGGCTTTGTCTGTAGTCAATGTATCATATTCTGTTTGCAGACATAACCTTTCTTCATAAAGGTCTTGAGAGGGAGATGAGGAATGTTGTTCGATATCAGCTAGGGCTTGGGAGATGTTCTCAAGCTTGGCCTCTCTTGCTTTTTTCCTTCTAGAGGAGTATTCAATTATGTGCCCAGCAGGGTTAGCAGAGTGTTGTCATAGCAAATGTGAAGATGGATATACCAAGAGTACATGTTTTCTCTATGTAAAAGACTGGTAAAAGTAGAAGTACTGATTAAACTGGTGAAAAAGTACTCTTAAATGTACTTAGTATGAACTGAAGTATTGTATGAACTAAAAAGTATTGTTATGAAAGACATTACTACTGGCTAACTAAATCTCACGTTATATAAATAAGAAAACAAATTGATTATTCCCCTGAAATGCCTGTTTTGTAAGGAGTACACTCAAAAAACAATCAACAAGGGCATGTGTTCGATTGGCAAACTAATAATATGCTTACATTACATGAATAAATCATGATTATGTCCATTAAATACTTCATTCTTGTTTGTTGTACATGACTCAAAGAAAATTCTGATTAAATTCATTCATGGCAATCGAATGAGAATGAGGTAAATCAAACCAGCAACTCTGATTTCATCAGCTATTGCGCATGCTCCAGGGCACGCCCACCACATGCGGAAAAGTCCGTGGAGACGTTAACGAGCGCACGGAGATAATCTTCTGGAAAACTTGATAGTGAGGCAGGGCTGGACTGGGACCAAAAATTGGCCCGGGCATTTTCAGCCGAGACCGGCCCACCAGGTATCGATGGAAAGACAATGAAGCCTATGAACAAACTTTTTTGTGACAATGCTTGTACACTGTCTGGCATGCCCCTCGGCTGTACATGGTCCAGCCCAGAATCAATCATGACTAAGGGGCCGATCTACCAGTTTTGTGTACCAATAGCAGTGTTTCCCACAGGATTCTATCGTGGGGGGTCTTGCGATCTTCTAGGGGGGTCCGGGGGCATGCCCCCCTGGGAGAACATTTTTAAAAGATTTCATTTTAATGCATCAATATGGTGAATTTTGAGAATCAAAATATGACATCAATTACTGACCAATTTCTTACAAACTGCTGGTACTAATACAAAATGTTGACATACTAAATGGGGTTGAGGAGTTGAAGCATGCAAGAAAAGATGAAAACAAAAATGACTAAAACACAGTGCTGAGCCTTCCAGGGTTCCCCAATTAGTTTTCACTGAGGGCCAAATTATGTCCAGGTTGCCAAGTCGAGGGCCAAATTGTCTGTTTTTTTTTCATTGGATCACTAAACATCATTTTATGTGCAAATGTTATTATTTTTGCTGCTATTAATTGAAGTAACATTATTGTAAATATTAGTACTACCAGTGGTAGTTGGTTGTAGTAGCAGATAGTAGTAGTAGTCATAGCCTGTGTTGAGGGACAGATAAAAATGTACACTTGAAGAAAATAAATCAGCTATTTATTTATTTGAATGCCCCTGGAGAATATTTTGATCAACAACAAAAAAACAACAGAACTACAGCAAGTGGTGCACAAGAGGAAAAATATATTGTACAGTAGAATTAATGTTTTTTGTTTGCAGCGTCTTGCTTTTGTCTTGTAATTTGCAGACGGTCCCTGCGCACTTGCCCAGCTGCCGGCTGCACATAGAGATCAATGTTCTCCGTCCAGACCGGACGGCTTATTTATGTATAAAATTTGGGTTTTGGTCCTTGTAGCTCGTAGTCTATGATATTACGGTGGGAAAGAGGCATCATTTGTGTTTGAAAACGTTTCTCTTCAGATTTATTGATCCCGAATCTGTGAATATATGTCCAACTTTACGGAACTCTTCATTTCACCTTGGCCCATTTGAAGTGTGCACTAGATACAGCAAGTGCGTGCTGAATTGCACTAGTCACTTTTCCAGTAAAAATTTCCTGGAGGCCAAGTCATCGTCAAGAATGTCTTGTAGAGTGATGACCAGTTGTTTTTCTCTTCGCTATTGATATAATACAGTGCTCAAACAGCTAATTTATTCCTGGTACGTCATTTCTCTGTTGCATATTGTGCTCTGACATTGCAAGTCATAAGTGCATTGTTCATGTTTTTCAGATACAATACAAGACGAGCATGCATCCTCAAGTCCTTGTGCATCTACCTCAACGAAGACCATGAGAAACTTGTGAAGGATTACATGGTGAGTTATTCACATGGTGTGACAAAGATGTAGACTTACAGCACATATTTCATACATTTACTTGTGTGATATGTAATTCATTCAATTAATTTCACTTTTTACAATTTGTTATGGGTGCATATGTATTATTCTGGTACATCTCCAATTGTACCGATTAATATGTGCTTTTATTCATGAAATTGTAAATGTTTTCATAATGTTATGATCAGAAATTAGCAAATTATTTACCTTTTTTTTGCTTCCAGTCTCCTGCCACCTATATCTAGACTCAAACAAATGTATATATTGTAATATTTTACTTCACAGAACACTGAGGCCAACACTGAAGCCATGGAGCAAACTGTGATGGGAGTGTATGTCATACAGCAAGAGGATGCACAGCCTGGAGATCACACAGAGGACATCGGTGTCCTGATTGAAGGTGTGGAGGTTCTCACTGGTTTGGGGAGCATCGCGATTGCTCGTGCTCTGTTATTTGGACTGATATACTGTTTGAACCTAAGCTACCCACCGGAGCGCAAATGCACTCTTGAAGTCCTGCACAAATCCCAAAAGATTGCTTTAGGGCTATTATTTTTTGTCGGCAAAATATTCTACATTTGTTGAACCTTATATGACAGAAGTGCCCACATTTTGAAGGACTATTTGTGAACTGTTTTATTTCCAGACATTTCCATAATATGGCAGTGTTAACACGATGGTAGTAATGAATTTAATTAGACTAACTTAGTACAGACATTTTAATTCAATAAAAGCCAAATTAATTGAATGAACATGTTAACATTATGTTACATTTACAAATATATGTATTGTTGAAATGACACAATCAAGATTGATTGATTTAACATGGTTTATTTAGATGGAATATAGGTGGCAAAATAAAATTACGTTCATCCAATGAATTATTTTTTTGAGAAAAATAGAAAGTACAGATGAAAGTACAGATGAAAATATAGGGAGTAAAAGTAAAGTGTTTTCACGTAAAGTACAGATACCTGAAAACTCTACTAAAGTACAGTTCTAGTCACATGCTCATTAATACCAGTCACCAGACCCTCACACACACAGACGAACACACACCTGCGTCTGCCACACCACAATCAGCATGGGCTGAGGCTGGTGCACATTCCCCTCCTGCTGTTAGAGAAATGCCAGCCTTACCGGAAGAAAAGAAAGAAGAGACGGGTAGGAGGTGGGAGTAAATGGGGGGAGAGGTGAAGGTGCACTGTGGGAGATATGGAAAAAAAACTCAAATGAAAGACAACGCCATGTGAGTGGGGAGGAAAGAGACGGATATGGACAAGAACAAAGGGAAGAGGAGAGCATTGTAGACAGAGGGTGGTGGATGAGAGTTGGACATAGTAAGAGAGAAGAAGAGTAACAGCTCATTCGAGTCTGATAAGTCTCTTTGTGGATATGTTTTGGTAAATATATCTCAATGAAGGATGAACTCAGATTCTCTGAAAAGCAATATGTTTGACCGCCAGTGTACTGTTCTCCCTATGCATGTCTCTCCCTCTCCCCTGCCATGACATGACAGTTTATATTCCAATGCAGACTGGAACTGTGTGCAAAGTCTGCCACCTAGTGTTCATTGTTTGTGTAGCAGGGTACTTTTATTATGCATGACTACTCTACATTCCTGTCGCCCAGTACAAACTACAGACACATGACCTGATGCAACTGTCCTTACTGTTGTGACAGTAAATGCAGTGAATGGAGGCATCATGAACACACTTCAACCAATGTGGAACATGATGGTTGCAACCAATGTTCTAATGTGGAACATGATGGTCGCTTCCTGAAGATATCTTTTTAATGTGAGACGATGATGATGATGAGGGTGAAGATGATGGTGATGATGATGATAATGATGATGATGGTGCTGGATTAAAGGGGTGTTTGTGCTGTTGTATGTGTTGTGTATTGCATTTATGAAGTTGTACAATGATTTGTTTAATTATCAAGTTATTGCATGTGGATGAATAAATGCCTTCCAGTGTTCAAGTGATTTTTGCCATTGCAACTTGATTGTCAAAAAAGGAGAGAAATTTAGCTCCAAGTTATTTACATTATTGTCACTTTCAATTTTTGTTTGTAGATTTCATAACAACCCAGTCACCGGGCTGACTATCATGCTGAGTGCAGTGTCTTGCAGAAACCTGGTGTCTGGAATTAGCAGAATTTCTCCATCCAGAGACAGGTATTTTTGATATTGTGTATTGATATGGAATGTTTCCAGGGTCGTAAGGAAATAGACAGGTAAGGTCTGCAATATTCTGGCAGGGCGGCGCAGGGTGGCGGAGCCGGCGTAATGCGAGTTTCGACCCTTGCAGCCTTGCGCACGGTCAGTTTGGCAGTTTGGTGGATCGCCTGCGCCAAGATGGGTGTGCCGGCGCAGCAGTAGGAGGCGTCACAGATTCAGCTTGGCGTAGCGGAAGTTTCGTGGCAAAAAGCCTCGCCGAGACTGCACTGAAAGCTCGCCAGCTCCAACCTGGGGCCCGTACTACGAAGCGAGTTCAATATACCCAGGGTTTCTTTCAGAGATCCAGCTTAAGTTACCCTAACAAAGGAGATCGGAGATAAGCGGTCACACGAAGCTGGTTATCAACTCGTTAACTCAACCCAGGGTTTACCTATCCGGCTATGAGCGCGTGCACATGAAAGAGGCGGCGTTTGCAGCATTTGACCAATCACATACATGGATCAGTCTACGGCAGCGGAGCGGCGTATTTCACGTACGAGGAGCGAACCATAATCTTACAGAAATACGAAGAAGTTAAACATATAATGCAGGCAAAAGGCAACCGTTTCATCTGCCAAATGTAGGAAGGACAGCTGGCAAAAACTCGCCGACTGTGTGTTTTTTTTATGTCGGCGCACCAAGACAGCTGATTGGTCAGTCGGCGGTGTGTTTCTCCACGTTGATCTCTAATCAGGAACATAACCTGCTCTGGAGCAGGTTAGCTCCACAGCGTAAGTTACCATGGTGATTTACCCCGGTAAGAAGTGAACCAGCGTCGTAGGACGGAAAACCCAGGGTTAACGCTCAACTTACCTCGCTAAGCCCAAATCCCGCTTCGTAGTACAGGCCTCTGGTCTACTCTCGGCGCAAGGCGTAAATAAAGTCCATTGATTCAATGCGAATCACAGCTGGCCGAGTGGAAGTTTGGCTGACGGGGCACAGTGCGTACACGTCACCGAGACCTCACAGGCAGGTTTCCACAGTTCCAGGCACATTTAAATGCAATAAATAATCACAACAAACACTATTTAATGCAACTAATTGAATCAACACGTGAATTTATATCTATATAGATTGTTCCGTCACATCTGACGTCAGATCAAAGGCGGATGGCACGCGTAACGGTAACTCAGCCTCTCGGACCAAAACATCTCCCTCTCTCTCTCCTGTTTTTTATAATATCAGCATTGTTATTATTATGATACGCACGCAGAGCGTGTGATGCGCGTGGTGGGAGCGGCGGCGCTGCTTCTGTCATCGGGTTGTCAAGTGAAGGATCTTGCACTGAACCTCCCCTAACGCATTAAAGGAGAGGAGAGGAGAGGAGCTCATTTGATTGGTGAAGATCTGAATCGGCTGTATTAATCCCAGTCCACGCCTCGTCTCCTCCTCGTCTCCCACTCACGCCTTCTTCTCCTCCCTCTTTCCCACTTGCGCGGGTGGGAGTGACGGGAGGTGTGCCTGCGTGAGCCTGCCTGCGCGGTGCACGAAAGTTGCAAAGTCCAGGCGGACACACCCCGTCGGCGCGGCGCGGGTGCGCTGAGAGCTGACTGCGCCTGGTCTACAAAACTAGGGCCCTTTGTCTTAATGGGCCCTAGTTTCGTGGCGCAGCGCAGGGCGGCGTAGGGTGGCGGAGCCGGCGCAATGCAAGTTCTGATCCGCACAGCCTTGCGCACGGTCAGTTTGGCAGTTTGGTGGATCGCCTGCGCCAAGATGGGTGTGGCGGGGCAGCAGGGGGAGGCGTCACAGATTCAGCTTGGCGTAGCGGAAGTTTCGTGGCAAAAAGCCTCGCCGAGACTGCGCTGAAAGCTTGCCGGCTCCAACCTGGTCTACTTTCGGCGCAAGGCGCACACGTCACCGAGTCCTCACAGGCAGGTTTCCACAGTTCCAGGCAGATTTAAATGCAATAAATAATCCAGGCGGACACACCCCGTCGGCACGGCGCAGGTGCGCTGAAAGCTGACTGTGCCTGGTCTACGAAACTAGGGCCCAATATGTGTTTATTCAGCCCACTGGTCATAGTTTAAGATTGTCATAGGACATCATAAAAGACGTTTTCCACTCCTTTGCCTGCAGTAGAGCTGCTGTTGACGTTTTTATAAGAAGAATGTAGAAGCTGCTCACTAACTCACTTCAGTCTGGAGTTGATGAACAGCATTACAGTAATACAACATCTATAACACTATACAAAAATACACAGCCTCCTCCCATGGAAATAAGTTTATGTGGTTGATTCAGTAATCAGATTACACTTAATGAGTGCCTCTTAAATATTTTACAGAACTGATTCATCACAATCTCTTCTATCTGTTTCCATCTCAGGTTGAACATAAATACTGTAAAAGAAAATGATGTATTGGGCCCAGTGTTCTTATGCAACACCCTTGGGAAGGGTTAGGGATGTGACAAAAAAGGTACACGAGATGTGCACATAAGTATGTCTGGACAGGTCAACCATCTAAAACGATTGTTTAGATTTGTTTAAAATGTAATGCAGTGTATTTATGTGTGACAGGATGTTTATTATTATTAATTAAGCATGTGCATCATGCACAGTGGAATATTCGGTGTCGGCTCCGCTCTGACTAACTATTAAACCTTATGACTTAAAGATACAGAGGAGTTGCTCAACCTGGATGTAAACGTGCTGATATAGAAGGTGTTTTGAAGCAGGCAGGACTCAAGAAGAGACAGGAGTGGCCTTTATTCAGAGGGACACAGTGCAGATATTTTACACATGGTGGAAAGAGACGGCAGAAAGACTGACCAGCCTTTTCTGTTGCTGAGCTCAGCAAATATGACTTAATTTCCATATAGCCTCTAGCACATCACTCTCCTACAGCTCTGAACAACAAGCATATTCTGATGTCATTACAATCTCTTTTTTTTTCGAAACAATTTTTTATGAGTATGTGGAAAGAAGCAAGGAACAACATCTGGCAAAAATGTGTGTTTTTTAGGGTCTTGAACAAACCCTGTTTTGTGGGACTTTGGGTAATAGGTCAGAGAGGCTTAGCTCAGGGAAACTTTGGGCAAACAGAAATGAACACACAAAAAAAGAGGAAGAAAACAAGCTACTCTGGAAGTTTGCAGTGAGTTGCTTGAGTGCTTTGGACAGGTTACAGTAGGATTCTGAGGAACTTTGCAAGAAAATTGCTTTAACTCGTGGTGTTTTGTGCATGTTCCAAAGTTGTTTCCTCAAATATGAAATGGAACCACATTGAAAAGTAGCTCAGGAGAGTAATATGATCAGTTGCTAGAGTATAGAATTACTGTGCTTGATTCAAAGTGACAGATTCCACTGTACTCACTGCAAGTTAATGCTGAGTAAACAATCAAGTAGACGTAACTGTGTTGAATTTTAAAAGACCCTATAAAAGTACCAGTAGTTTTAGCAATAACAACAATGTAGGCTTTCTATTTTCCACTTACCTCACCACTAGGCTGCTTTATAAAACAGCTTTTTGTTGTTGTGCCGTCACGACTAAGAGGTGCTGTGGACAACGTTATGAATAAAAGAGAAACATGGCCAAAGTCGGCACAATCATACTTTGTGGAAATCCTGGTAATGTGTCTCTTGAGGGGCTGAGTTTTAAAGGAAAAGTCTACATTTTTATGAAATACACAAAGGCGTGGTTTGTAAATTGCTTCAAAACTAATTGGTTGTGTTTAGTTGACAAAACTACTTGGTTTGGTAAAGGATTGTGGTTCTGTCATGATATTGTTTTTGTTAGGTTGCTTCCCCCTCTTATTTTGTAATTTTTGTTTCTAGTGTTGATTTCCTGTTTTGCACTTCCTGGTCCTTGTTCTAACCTCTCGTTTCTGGTGTTTTGACTCTGTTAAAATAAACCTTTTTCCTTTTTTTCATTAACCTTTTGCCTTTGACTGCATTTTTTCACTCCGCACAAAACAATGACAGGTTCAGCCTAAAAAAAATATCTGTTATTATTGTTTGTTACGTTATTTAAACTATGGGTGTCGATTCATCACAGAGTATTAGGGCCAGGTATAAAAAAAAGTTTTCATTTTGAATTTCGAGAATAATGAAATACAGTTTTGAGAATAAAGTCAAAATACAATGTCCATCATCCTGGAGGGTTTGGAAAAGATGGATCCATAAGTAATCTGTGTGATTCATCTACACCAGGCATTTTGTTGAGGCAGCTATGCGCTAATGATAGTTCAATTCAATTCAATTTTATTTATAGTGTCAAATCACAACAGAAGTCATCTCAGGACACTTAACACATTGAGCAGGACTAGAATACGCTCAAAATTTCAAGAGTCAACACAATTTCAAAATCCCAACATCACCCAGGGGCAAGCGTTACAGCGACAGTGTCGAGAAAAAACTGCCTTAATAGGCTTTTAGGCAGAAATCTCGTGCAGCCCAGGCTCTTGGGTTCCAACTGCATTTGGTGCTGGTAGTATAGTAGTATAGTAGTAGTAGCATGAGCAGTAGTGGTGGTATTAACAGAAGCAATAGTATCAACAGTAGTAGTCAATGGCAGCAGGCACAGCCACGCCGAGATGGATCTATCCCAACCACGTCGCCGTAGACCAAAAAGCAGGAGTAGTTGAGCAGTCACACAGCGGGCAGGTGGAGCTACAATGTGGAGTTTCCAGCATCAGGCCAGTTAGCAGTCTGCATCGGTCAGGACCTCAGTGGAGGATTCTGCTGGACCAGAAAGCATAGCCAGACTCCCGGGAGTGATCCCGGGAGTAGTCAAGTTAGTGACAGTAGAGATGCCGATTTTAGTCAATTACTTTAATTTAAAAAATACTGGCAGTAAGAGGCGAACAAGACCACACCATCGTTGCAGTCCGGACCAGGTTCCACCACGGTCCAGGGAGACCTGCTAGGCAAGAGAGCACAGGGACTCCGGGGGAACATACACAGAGAGAGAGCGCGCGCGCGAGAGAGAGAGGCTCAGTGTGTCACTATAATCCCCCAGCAGTCTAGGCCTATAGCAGCTTAACTAAGAGTTGGCTCAGGACAAACCTGAGCCAGCCCTAACTATAAGCGGTGTCAAAGAGAAAAGTTTTAAGCCTACTCTTAAATGTGGGAACAGTGTCTGCCTCATGAACCAGAACCGGAAGACGGTTCCACAGAAGAGGAGCTTGATGGCTGAAAGCTCTGGCCCCTGTTCTAATTTTGGAGACTTTAGGAACTACAAGTAACCCTTTATTCTGAGAGCGTAGTGCTCTAGGAGGACAGTAGGGTTTAATGAGCTCTTTAAGATATGATGGTGCCTGTCCATTAAGAGCCTTGTAAGTGAGGAGAAGGATTTTAAATTCTATTCTGGATTTTACTGGGAGCCAGTGCAGAGAAGCTAATACAGGAGAAATGTGATCCCTTCTTCTGGTTTTAGTCAGAACACGAGCTGCAGCGTTCTGGACCAGCTGGAGAGATTTAAGAGATTTATTAGAACAGCCTGATAATAAAGAATTACAATAGTCCAGCCTTGAGGTAACAAATGCATGGACGAGTTTTTCTGCATCTTTTTGAGACAGCATTGGCCTGATTCTAGTAATGTTACGCAGGTGAAAGTACGCTGTCCTCGTGGTTTGTTTAATATGCGAGTCAAAGGACAGGTCCTGATCAAAGATAACTCCAAGGTTTCTTACAGTAGCATTTGAGGCGATGGCAATCCCATCAATAGTCGCTATATCTTTAGACAGCGAGCTTCGGAGGAGTTTAGGCCCAAGTACAATAACTTCCGTTTTATCGGAGTTTAACATCAGGAAATTACAGGTCATCCAGGATTTTATGTTATCAACACATGCCTGGAGTTTAACTAGCTGATTGGTTTCTTCAGGCTTGATCGATAGATATAACTGAGTATCATCAGCATAACAATGGAAGTTTATAGAGTGTCCTCTAATAATGTTGCCTAAAGGAAGCATATATAAGTTGAAAAGAATTGGTCCGAGCACAGAACCTTGAGGAACACCGTATTTAACTTCAGTGTGCCTGGAGGATTTTTCATTGACATGCACAAACTGAGATCAATTGGATAAATAGGACTTAAACCAGCTTAATGCGGTTCCTTTGATGCCAATTAATTTTTCCAGTCTACATATTAGAATCTCATGGTTAATGGTGTCAAATGCAGCACTAAGATCTAGCAGGACAAGTACAGAAACCAGTCCTTTGTCAGAAGCAATAAGAAGGTCATTTGTAATTTTCACCAGAGCTGTCTCTGTACTATGATGTACTCTAAATCCTGACTGGAAGTCCTCAAGTAGACTGTTATTGTTGAGAAAGTCACACAGCTGATTGGCGACTACTTTCTCAAGGATCTTAGAGAGAAAAGGAAGATTTGATATTGGTCTGTAGTTTGCTAAAACCCCTGGATCTAGAGTAGGCTTCTAAAGAAGAGGTTTAATTACAGCTACTTTGAAGGACTGTGGCACATAGCCTGTTAATAAAGACACATTGATCATATCTAATAATGACGCGCTAACTAAGGATAAGACTTCTTTCAGTAGCCTGGTTGGTATCGGGTCTAGGAGACAGGTTGAAGGTTTAGAAGAAGAGATCATTGACGTTAGTTGGTTTAGGTTGATCAGAGAAAAGCAGTCTAAATATATATCAGGTCTTAATGGTAGTTCTAAAACTCCTGAGTTTGATAGTAATGCAGTTCCAATTGAAGGCAAGATGCAAGTAATTTTGTCGCGGATTGCTAGAATCTTATCATTAAAAAAGTTCATAAAGTCGTTACTACTAAGATCTCTAGGAATGCATGGCTCAGTAGAGCTGTGACTCTTTGTCAGCCGGGCTACAGTACTGAACAGAAATCTAGGGTTGTTTTTATTTTCCTCTATTAAAGATGAGTAGTAGGCTGCTCTGGCATTACGGAGAGCCGCCTTGTATATTTTAAGACAGTCCTGCCAAACTAGGTGGGATTCTTTCAGTTTGGTGGAGCGCCAGAGTATTTCGATTTACTCTCAAACACTCTTGAAATGTCGACTTTATTCTCAATATTTTTACTTCATTCTGGGAATGCTAAATAATAAAAATAATTCAGTCACTGCTGACTTTTTTTTTTTAACAGCTGCCTCCTGGGTAAACATTCCCATGATTGGGAGTATACTGATGCTTTGTCACTGATAACAACGTTGATTCTTCACACATGGGGCCCTAGTTTCGTAGACCAGGCGCAGTCAGCTTTCAGCGCACCTGCGCCGCGCCGACGGGGTGTGTCCGCCTGGACTTTGCAACTTTCGTGCCACGCGCAGGCAGGCTCACGCAGGCACACCTCCCGTCACTCCCACCCGCGCAAGTGGGAAAGAGGGAGGAGAAGAAGGCATGAGTGGGAGACGAGGAGGAGACGAGGCGTGGACTGGGATTAATACAGCCGATTCAGATCTTCACCAATCAAATGAGCTCCTCTCCTTTAATGCGTTAGGGGAGGTTCAGTGCAAGTTCTGTAATTTGACATCCCGATGACAGAAGCAGCGCCGCCGCTCCCACCACGCGCATCACGCGCTGTGCGTGTGTATCATAATAATAACAATGCCGATATTATAAAAGACAGGAGACAGAGAGGGAGATGTTTTGGTCCGAGAGGCTGAGTTTCCGTTAGTGTGCCATCCGCCTTTGATCGTCAGATGTGACGGGACAATCTATATAGATATAAATTCAAGTGTTGATTCAATTAGTTGCATTAAATAGTGTTTGTTGTGAGTATTTATTGCATTTAAATGTGCCTGGAACTGTGGAAACCTGCCTGTGAGGTCTGGGTGACGTGTACGCACTGCGCGCCGTCAGCCAAACTTCCACTCTGCCAGCTGTGATTCGCATTGAATGGCTACGTTTCGGATCGCATGCATTTGCGTCTATGCATGCACGAGACTTGAGAGGATCCGCCGGAACTCGTCATAAACACGTCAAGTTCCCACTACGTCCAAGTCGGACACAGGTGCACTTCACGGACTTTTAAAAAATATATATTAATAATTATATACATAACAAAAACTATCAAGCCAAGGGAAACTTCACGGACTTTGCACAAAGAATATGGTCTACCCAGTGACGCTGGCTTTCTTCGTCGCTGACGAATTTGAGCTGAGGCATTTGAAGTCCCGTTGTTGACGGAGGCTGAGGAATTTTATAATAATTCTAACCAACTAGGGCAACACCCATCTTGGCGCAGGCGATCCACCAAACTGCAAAACTGACCGTGCACAAGGCTGCACGGGTCGAAACTTGCATTACGCCAGCTCCGCCACCCTGCGCAGTGTCTTGAGCCATGTACTTAATAAATAATTAAAAATACTAAAAAGTGGATTTTTTTTTAAAGATTATCAGTTCACTCTCTTCAAACAGACGCATTCATGCATTTATATGGATTTGCATGCAGCATCTGTGACAATCTGACAAGATTCTTCACTGGAACCCCAGAAATATAGACCTATGCTCCCAGAGGTAGGGGTGGGCAATACTGCAAAAAGTTTTGATACAATACCAAGAATTACTGGGCCAGAATTGCTATATCTATATCAAAAGTCTTCATTATAAAAAGCGGCTTATGTCCACAATGCACTTATTCTTCATCAGATAATCTCTCTGTCTCTTCCCATCACTGGAATCTTTGAATAGGCAGACATAACTTAAAGCCATTAAATCACAAGCTGGCCACCATCATGTACTGGAGCAAACCATTTGGTGCATCGATGAGACAGAGGAGACGGGGGATATATAATGCCCTGTTTGAATGAAGGCAAATCTTTGTTCTCTGTGTCTGTAAATGGTTTGGATTAGAACACATCCAGGACATGGAGACATAATATTCTCTGAGGAGCATGGCAGTAGCCATGACAGCACTGGTAAACACTGCAGCCTCTGTTCTGGAAAAACAGCAGTATCTGGGACCTTGGTAGTTTTAAAAACAATGATGGCAATGACTGAATGTATTATTACTTTTAACAGCATAGTAGGCCCAGCAGCAAAAGGTTGTGCCTTTTAAAAGGTACAAACCTTCAAATTTAAGAGACAATGAATCCTCTCAGCTTATGGCCTCCAAGGTGCTGATTTTAATGCATCCTAGCAAGGATAGACTGGTGGGGTAGAGAGTAGGGAGCATTGCCTTGTATGTACTTTTATATTAAGGAACATAGAAGTCAACCACATGTCCAGACAGTTTCACATTTTAAATATCTGGGAATTTTTATTGACTTAGAGCTGTCCTTGAAGAAACACACAAAGCAGGTGTATAACACTGTTAAAATTAACTTTAGGTTATAACCAGCTAACCTTACATGGAGCAAATCTGTATATGTACTTAATGTTTTTTTTCACACATCTCTTAATGTTTCACAAGCTGGTAACACAACACTTGCTATCAGAGCCTCCGAGGCATAAGCAAACTACGCAGCTGCTTGGGGCCACTGAGGCAACTAGAAGACCCCCAAGAACACAAGAACACACAATATTCTCAATTGTATTGCTAATCATAGAACATTGAATGTGCTATTATACATCTGAATATACATATACATAAATTAATTCCTACTGCTGCTGTTGGAGCTGACGTCACATTCATCATGCTCATCCCGCATGTCATACGCATGTCAATGGATGTTTTCTGCAACACAAGTCACGGACTGAACTGCAGAAATCACTGTCCCAACAAAGGACATCCATCTGGGGCAGTGAAGAGGAAGAAGAAAAAAATCTGAAGCTGAAAAAAAAACAGTAATACAAAGGTATCATTTACGTCTGCATGACTACAGTATCAGAATTACCATTCATATTTGTATGAGAAGAAAAAAAAGAAATAAGAAGAGCAGGCCCAAGTGTCTGAATTAAAGGCTAGACTAGTAGGCTATTTTATTTTGAATTTCTTCTATTTATTCCATCACTACTTCTGTCACTAGGCCTGTTTTATGTGAAGATGGCTACATTGGACTGTACCACTCCTGAAATTTCATGGGGGAGTTTCATTATTGTTTTTTTGTTGTTACAGGTATTTTGTTTTGGAGTAAAGAGTTTTTTAAGCTTCCCCCTAAGTGTTAAATCTGGTTTGATCAGCCAGTATGTCCCCTGTGTTTCGTCTTTGTTAGGTCAGTGTATGTTATGTTCATCAACCTCAGTTAAGTTCTGTTTAGTTGACCTCTTTTGATGGGCCCAGAATTTTATGTTTAACTTTGCATCTTTTGGGTAAATAAAACCCTTCTTTTTTTTTTAAATATACCTGTGACTCCTCGTACCTTACTGCTTGGTCCCTCGCAAAGAGTCAACAGACTACTGCATTCTCTAAAAAAAAATACTAGGTTAACGAGATTTACAGGATATAGCAGCCTATCTGAAATGAGTTTGCAAAAGTTTAGCAAAAATGTTAATTTCTCAAGGCTTTCTCAAGGCTTCATGTGCACTCAAAGCCCCCCTACTGGTCAAAGAGTGCTACATGAGTATTTAATGCTTTAAATGACAATTACATTCATGTATTGCATGCATTGGGTCATGTATTGATCCAAATAAATACAATTTCTATTTGCATGTGTATTTGTATGTTGGCAATTACTGTAATACATTGTTCAATGTGAAAATGTTGTCAATGTCCGATAAGATATCAGGACAATTGTATTTTTAAAGTGTGCCAGTGTTTTAACAAGGAAGGAAGACAGTATCAGGGACCCCTATGAAATGCACATTTCAATTCAGGAATTTAAAATCTGTGGACACAACCCTGCTCTCCAGTGCCATGACAAACCTCCCCACCACGGAATGTTGCTACCTAGATGAAGTAGCCCCTTTAAAGGAACGCACAGTGTCTTTTCTCAAATCCTCTCCCTGGTTAAATGAAGAGCTCTGCTCACTGAATATCAGAAAGGCAGAAAACTCGAAGGCCAGTACAAGAAAACCAGTCTAACAGTCCATATCCAGATGTTATAGCATCAAAAGTATTACAAAACTGCTTTAAACACTGCCCATTCGTCGTACTACTCAACTCTCATCAATAGTAGTAGGGACTCACAAGTCCTGTTCTCTACAGTGAACCGGTTCCTCCAACCTGCCAACACTGCTGTTACCTCCTCCACTGAGCACTGCAACAACTTCTTTCATTATTTCCAGGACAAAATTGACTCCATGAAAAACACAATTCTCACTGCTGTGGAACTGTGATCTCCTGTCCTTCCAGTCACTGGTCTCTCCACCTCTGCTCCTACCAACACAGCTGCTGTGTCTGAATTGGCTAACCTAAGATGAGAAACACCACCTGCTCCCTTGACCATCTCCCAACACCTCTGGTCAAGATCTTGACCATCTCCCAACACCTCTGGTCAAGATCTTGACCATCTCCCAACACATCTGGTCAAGATCTACCTCCTCTGGTGCCTTCCATCACAGCCATCATCAATACATCCCTCAGCACCGAGATCGTTCCAGAAAGTAGGTGCCAACCTGTCTGACCTGTCTAACTTTCGGCACATTTCCAACCTCCCCTTCCTGGCCAAAGTGCTAGAACGTGTTGTCTCCAGCCAACTACAACAGCACCTGATTAAGACCTTCAGGAATCCTTCCAGTCTGGCTTCAGAGCAAGATACCAATGACCTGCTGCTGTCTGCTGACTCTGGTGCTAACTCCATCTTGATTCTCCTGGACCTGAGTGCAGTATTTGATATGGTCAACCACAACATCCTCCTGGACCATATGAAGAACCTCCTCTGCCTTACTGGATCAGTTCATGAATGGTTTCGCTCCTACCTCTCTGGCCGCTCCCATCATGTCACCATTGGGTCCAGCATCTCAGGAAGCATGGAGATTCGTCAAGGTGTTCCACAAGGCTCAGTCCTTGGGCCAGTGCTCTTCTGCATTTACATGCTTCCACTGGGCAGCATCATCCGCAAATATGACCTTGGTTACTATTGTTATGCTGACAACACGCAGCGACAATAAACATGCAAAATTACATGCAATGACTTGCTGCCACTGCAAGTCAGATGTGGATAAGATGGATTTCATCTTTATTTTCTGCCCTGCAATTGCATAAAATAACGTGTAATTTTCTGACTTATTGGCGAACATAAACTGTGTGCTGATAATGATATATACGTTAAAAACGGCGTTGAAATCAGACTCTAATTTCAAGTGAAGAGTGTTATGCTTTGCAATGTTTAAACACACACAAACATCAAAATGTAAATCCACAGTTAAGAGATAACAAGTCTACAAAGGTTACAGGAGTATGCACGCAAAAGGTAAGGACACTTAGTCAGTCAAATAAGATGAGACTTGCCAGTGTAACTTAAAGCCAACTAAACTGTCTAAGAAGCACTTTAGACACCACAGGGTTGTTTGTGTTGGTGGCAGTGGTGGTGGTAGAGGCTGGTTGGCGGTGGAAGGGTTGAAGTTCTCTGAAGCTTTATTAAAAACTCATTGCTTTATTCTCTGGGGAATCTTTGTTCCCGAATATTGCGCTAAACTGTTACTGTGAGTCTGAAAACTAATATAGGTGAAGGGTGGAGTGTCCTGTAATAAATGTAATCTCGCACAAGAATACTTTTCTTGGAAATTTATTTTTAACATCTCAGGGGATGAACAAAACCTAATGGGTCACAGTTAGATTGACTTTTTCTCTACTGTTGTGGCACACATTTGATCATCTTACAGCAGTCAACACATGAAAATCCCCTGAATAACATTTTTATAGTGTCAGGTGAAGGGGGGGATAATCGGCTCTGACACTGTGTAAATTCAGCCACAGACCTGCTCCGATCACCAGTGAACTGCTGCGGCTTGCTGTTTACATGGCAGGGTTTTAAGGTGTGCAAAAGCTGGTTACAGTTTAGAAGGGGTGAACAAAAATGTGTGTAATCTAAAATCTCCACACAGGGATAAACAAAGACCCAAACACTGTGACCAAAATACAAAAACAATTCACAATTGTATTTACACTACTCACAAACATAAGTTTAAATGCACTATAAGCTTTACAGGTGAACTTAATTTGACCTTCTCTAAACTTTTGAATGCACATGTCCAACTGTTCAATATTTCAGTACTTTTTGTACAACTTGCTGTTCTCTAACATGGAGCTGAACAGTAAAATTCACAACAGCTGTTTGATCCATGAATTGACCAATCAATGTCTTGCTTCAATTAGAATTGGTATTTAAACAGGATGTTGTCAGAGGGAAGTGGCCACTGAGCTTAGAGAGTCACAGAGTGTCATCAGCAGGTTGCTACGGAGACACAGAGAGACTGGAAGAGTCCTAGAAAGCAGAGACGTGGATGTCCTTTGTTAGTTTGTAAGTTATTGAGACAGTGACATGTTTTGTTGTGCTATATCCACCACTGCTGCTGGCTTTTGATTCAATAAATAGTTTGAGATGAGGAAATCACCATCGCATGCTTCTACTTAAATGCCCTACTTTAATGATATAATATCACTGTAGCCTGAACTCTTTCCATTTTCCATAAATTTCACCCAAAAGCCAAATATAGGGGTATTCCAGCTAACTTTATTTCCCTGTGTAACCAGGTTCAACTAGACTTTGTTGTAGCTGGCTGGATCAACCCCTCGACTCTGCGTTGTATTTAATGATGGCCAGGAGGCTACGTATGTACGTATGCTGGCGGTCAACTGTACATTGCATTTTCAAAATGGAGAAGCGGGAGCTCATTGGATCAGCTAAAAGAAAACAAAGGAAAGAAAAAGAAGCCAAAGATGCTGCTTTGGTGCAGCAAATCCCATCCATCGCAACATTTTTCACCAGAAAAGTGGGGCAAGATGATGGTGCTACTCATAGCAGCGGTAGTAGCAGTACTACAAATCACCGGGATGACCTGCAGGATGCTAACACTGCTAGCGCAAGTTCACCGGAGACGTTTGCTAGCGGTGGAGCGGCGCTGCCTCCTACGGAAACCTTAGCGGACAGTGCTAGCAGTACTACGGCAGGCAGCAGCCGGATGGCCGAGCCAGGTCAGCCTGAGCTAAGTCCCCTCACATCCCCAGCAGAGGTTGAGATGTTGACGGGTGCCGTACAGCAGAGGGATGATGATGAAGACTCCTGGTGTGAAACTGTTACTGATCCTGCGCTGTGGGGAAATGTGCGTGTTGTTATGTGCGTAATGGGAAGAGCGCCTTTGCGCGCGTACTATTTGCGTGTGTAGGCAAGGGCCCGTGGCGAGTTTGTGTCCAGGGCCAGTGGTCATGATAATCCGTCTAGGACTAAAACAGAACCGCAAGTTAATGTTAGCACCGAGGCTAACAAACTAACTGAAAAATTGTGTTTACGCCGTTAAAGCACCTACTAGTGCCGAGACTCACTCATAGCTTGCACATTAACATCTTCAATAACCACAGTACGTATATTCATACAAGAGAGAATATTGACATAAATATACGATAATTGTATACCGTGCTGCACTTTGCAACTCACCTCAATCGCACCTCTTATTAAAGATGGGGTATGTAATTCTGTTCAGAAGCATTTTTTGTTATACTGGGTGAAATGGCCCGTCTAATTTCAGAGGGATCAGTACATTATGTCATCAGGAAAAGGAACGGAATTAAACAGAGCTCTGTGGCCGCCGTGGGACTGAGAAAACAAACAACCAATCTGCGCCCCTCGCACCGAAGGGCACGGATTGGTCTGAGTGAAAAACCAATCAGATGCCTTCATGTCTAGTTCTGCACCCGCCCTCCCCGCCTAGGCGCGAGTGCACACCCTTCACGTCTCGCTGATGCGGGAAGAATCAGCTTGGACGGACTCACTGACGGGAGGGTGGGGGGGAACTTAGAGGAGGCAGGAGGAGGTGCTATTTTCAAATCTTGCTAGCTCTCTTGCTAGCTTTCCAACATTACATACCCCAGCTTTAACTGGCAGCGTTTCTAACGTGCACTTGGCATTCATAAACTGCCACTGAAAGAGGGTGCTGTGGAGCCACTAAACTCCCAAAAATACATTTCCAATACAATGCAATTGGAATCCCATACACACTGTGTTACACCTGCACAATCAGTTATTTGATATTGCCTCAGAGTGCATGTACCATTTACCAAGATTGCTGGGTGGGGAACGTATGGATTCCTAGTTTTTTTTTAATAATTTCTTTAACACACATTATTAATTATTATTTTATGCTTGGTTGCTTGCACATGTATAGTTATTGTGTTGCTCTGTGATGGATTGGACATATGAAGCAGGACATACTTCTATTATTTTGCATTTGTTTTGTTTTCTTAATTATATTATTACATGCATCCTTAACATTAGTCTGAAGTGAGGAGGATGTGAGTATGTGCATACCCCTGTCATGTGTTTTACCACCAAAAATAGCTTTGGTGATTTAATGGTGTGTACCAGACTCCATATTTTGAATTCCTTTTTGGGTTCCATGTTCTTAATAATCAACTTGTCCAAAACTGAGGCTGTGTTTTTTCCTTAAAAAGGTTCCTTACTAAGTGAAATGACCAAAAACTACTTGAGTTGCAGCCATGATAAGAGCTGGCCAAATTCTCTAAATGTTAAGAAAAGGTGCTTCAGTCCTTCCTTTCTCATCACCTTTACCATAGGTAACACTGGACCATACTTCATGTAAGGAAAAGACATAGTACCACAGTTCCTTAAGCAAAGCACTATTTGGCTCTCAATAACATCTGGGGTCCGTTTCACAAAGCAGGTTTAGTGAAAACCTTGAGTTAGTTAACCCTGAGATGAGGGAAACTCTGGTTTTTCGGTTTCACAAAGCCAGTTCAGCATAAATCTGGGTCAGTTACTCGGGTAACATGCTCCGTGAACCTAACCTGCTCGCTAGCAGGTTTGCTTCAACAAACCCTGAGTTTCTCCCTACATGTCTCCGCCTTTTTCCGGAATCTGAACCAACTCTGAAAAAAATGTGCCGTCCTTTCATTGTCAACCTAATTGATATGTAAATAAAAGTGATTCTAGCAGCTTTGCGTCGGGAGAGGATTTTGATTACCTTTCCTTTCAATCACATTAGATATTATCTAAACAATATTCTCCGACATTTTCAACATTTCATATCGCGGACATAATCCGCAACCAGATTCTTTGCGGAGGTAGTGTTTTTGCGAACGGGAGATTTATGAAATGTTTAAGTACATTCCTGTGTTGAAATACCTGCTTATATTTACTGTTTAATATGTGAAATATGATTAAAATCATATGCCTTAGTCAACGTATTTGCGCAATATTCTTATGCTTAATTTTCAACTGAAGCCCCTTTCTTTCTGTGCCTGGGGGGATTACACCCAATGAAAATAATAATTTATTTGTTGCGCTACTTTGTGAACTACGGGAATTGAACCGCTATCGCCTGCACCATAGGCAGCATTGCTAACCATTACACCACACTGTCGCTCTCCAAATCTGAAAATGAACACTTTTTACCTTTAGATCAATTGACTGTTTCATTCAGTTATACACATTAGATCGGGCAGTAATTGTCTGCCACGCCAACTATCTCTACTTTGCTGCAGTTACGGTGCTCCGCTTTCTCAGGATGAGCTCGTTTTCTACATAAACACTCGGTAATATCTAATGACGCTCTCCCCGTTGCCATGGTGAATCGCAGTATCGGAGCTCCATTGATGATGGCTTTGTAGAGTCGGCAGGCACGCGCGTAACTCAGAGTTTACATACTCAGAGTTGACTGAACTAATTAAAAACCGTTGTTCTGAAACCGAAAACTCAGAGTTTCCCATCTCAGAGTTGTTCAACTCAGAGTTCAGGGTTAGGTTCAGAGTTTGTTGAACCTGCTTTGTGAAACGGGCCCCTGCTGTTGCTGTGCTTCACTGTAATCACTTTCTTAATAAAGTTGCTTTAAAATTGCCTTATGAATTCCCCTACAACTCTTTCCTTGAGCTTATCATGTTTCGCATCATCGTCAATGAAAAGTAATTAGGAAAATATATAGGACTGTTAGCCTTATAGTCCCTTTCACCACGAGTGTGTCCTGCCATCCTTCCATCTGTGTCACACTATGTTAGAACATTAACCACCAAAGATCTTGAGTGCAACCTAAAAACAGACGTTTTACATCTGTGTGTTATAAAGGACTGAGTAGGATACATTAGCATGTGGCACCAATATTTAGTGGCCACATATTTGTATTTGGTGGAGAAACTCGTGTAACGTTACACCAGTGAGGCATACACCATGGCATAAACTCAGAGCTTTGACTTTATTGACTTTTAAAATGGCCGCTACAAACACAATAGCCAACACATGTGTGAATAGCTTGCAGGCACAGATGCCACAGGTGTTTGGGTTTAATACATTGGGCCCTAGTTTCGTGGCGCGGCGCAGGGGGGCAGAGCCGGCGTAATGCAAGTTTCGACCCGCGCAGCCTTGCACACCGTCAGTTTGGCAGTTTGGTGGATCGCCTGCGCCAAGATGGGTGTGGCGGCGCAGCAGTGGGAGGCATCACAGATTCAGCTTTGGTGTAGCGGAAGATTCATGGCAAAAAGCCTCGCCGAGACTGCGCTGAAACCTCGCCAGCTCCAACCTGGTCTACTCTCGGTGCAAGGCGTAAATAAAGTCCATTCATTCAATGCGAATCACAGCTGGCGCAGTGGAAGTTTGGCTGACCAGCGCGCAGTGCGCACACGTCACCGAGACCTCACAGGCAGGTTTCCACAGTTCTAGGCACATTTAAATGCAATAAATAATCACAACAAACACTATTTAATGTAACTAATTGAATCAACACGTGAATTTATATCTATATAGATTGTCCCGTCACATCTGACGTCAGATCAAAGGCGGATGGCACGCGTAACGGAAACTCAGCCTCTCGGACCAAAACATCTCCCTCTCTCTCTACTGTTTTTTATAATATCGGCATTGTTATTATTATGATATGCGCGCACAGCGCGTGATGAGCGTGGTGGGAGCGGCGGCGCTGCTTCTGTCATCTGGTTGTCAAGTGACGGATCTTCCACTGAACCTCCCCTAACGCATTAAAGGAGAGGAGAGGAGCTTATTTGATTGGTGAAGATCTGAATCGGCTGTGTTAATCCCAGTCCACGCCTCGTCTTCTCCTCGTCTCCCACTCACGCCTTCTTCTCCTCCCTCGTTCCCACTTGCGCGGATGGGAGTGACAGGAGGTGTGCCTGCGCAAGCCTGCGCGGTGCACGAAACTTGCAAAGTCCACGCGGACACACCCCGTCGGCATGGTGCAGGTGCGCTGAGAGCTGACTGTGCCTGGTCTACGAAACTAGGGGTGCAGTCGAATAGTCAAAAAATAAGGTCCTAACTCCTATTCCTAACTCCTATTCCTTGACCTCTCAGGAAAACGTCACGGGGTTAAGGAAAGGCGATAGGAGAACTCAAAAGGACTTAGGAATAGTCGACTGCGGTGCTCAGAGAATCCGACTGGACTTTCACTAAGCTACGTCATTATAACGCGGCCACTGATGATTGACAGCTGATGATCGGCGCCGGCGATTGACGTGCGTCTGCGCTGGAGAAACTACAATAATGGACTACAAAAAGTGCATCGTCCACTTCTCCACGTGTTGGTTTTATAAACAGCTGGTTTACTGACCGGCTTCAGGTCCAGCAGCTCCTGTTTGACTGGTTGCTTTATTTACGTTTCATTTGTGGTTTTAGTTTCGTTTTTGTCAAGTTTGGAACATGATTGAAATAAATAAAATAAAATAAAAACATTCGATTATTATCACTGTCCACACACATTTATCAACACTATTCCAATTGCTATACGTCTGCATGAAAGTTAATGTTAAATATGTAAATGTACATATCGTTTGTTTTCATCAACGGCCGAGGTGTGTGGCACATGTTGCTCTTGCAAAGAATTGTGGGTCGGCGTAATCTCCTTTCCTATCGCATAGGAAGGTCCGTTGCATCCTATGCTAAAGGAGCTCTGAAAGGAAGCATTGGAGCTCCTTTCCTTTGCATTTAGAGAATTCGAACAGCTCTTATCATGGTGGCCACTTGTTTACTTCCGGGTCACTTCTTCAGTTAGGAACCTTCCTAAGCAAAAAAGACTATTCGACTGCACCCTAGGGCCCATTAAGTTAACTGGTGACTCTCACCAGAATGCATCATGGCTGCTTGTTGCGATGGCAGCTGTTGAAAACACCAGTGAGTATCCTCATAAAAGCCCTCGATCAATACGTGCGCATCGTTTATTATCCATGCCAACCATTTACTGAAATTACTACGAGCTGAAAATCACAGTTAACACGGTCACTGGTTAACCTCAAAACACCTGTTGTTCCTAAATGGTTGTGATCCATTCCAAATTCTGCAGACCTTGTGTCTGTTGAAATATTAAGTCTTACAACCAAACATGTAACAGTTTCATTTCAACATTTAAAGCTAGTGAATCATGATAGTGCTAACTTTGTTTGTCATAGATACAACCCCAAAAAATGTACCCAACAAGCAAACATTTACCCCAAGTTTTTGGCCCATTGCAAGCATTGCCAGGTGAAATAAATTAATTTGACTCATTAGGTCCATCTGTGGCTTTCATAATATAAATATAGTGTAGGAGTGTACGTGTCCGTGTGTTTGAAGGGAACAGCCAAAACCAATTAGCTCGTGGGGTAGAGAAAAGAAGCTCTGTGGACTTCATTACTCTGACGGTGAGTAATCTTCATGAGTCCTGCATTTCCTCAAATATAACTTCAAATTAGACCTGAAATATATGCAGTATCTTGGGACCTAAGATTGGTCACAGAGATAACTCCTGTTTAACAAGCTGACTATTGATATGAGCAAAGATGTAATCTGTGTGGGAAAACACAGAAGTCTTGACTCGATGGAAGCAGTGAACAGCAGCCGCCCTGCTTCTCTTTAAGCACTTTGTAACCGGACAGGATTGGTCTGATTCCCAGGTCAGAATCCTCTGAAAGAGGCTGAGACTTCGGGAAATGAGCCGTGGTCCATTTAATCACAATCAGAATCAGAAAGGAGTTTATTGCCAAGTACGTTTTCACATACAAGGAATTTGCCTTAGTGTTCAGTCAAAGCCCAGCTGTGTGAGAACTATGAAGTGTAAATGTTGTAAAGTGAAAACAAAGCAGAAACCAACAAAACAGAAAGAATGTGCTGCCGCTGTTGGCGGGGATGCATTTGAATGCGTGAGACGACCCCCGTCACAGTTCAGTGCGCACAATAAATACAAAGCATAAAACAATAAAGCAAAGTACTGCAGTCAAGAACATAAATAAACTAAAAAATAATAACCATAAATGAAAAAATATATTACATGTGCAAATGATTGTGTGTGGGGTGGGTAGTGGTGGGGGACGGAGGTAAGAGTATATGTCCCGGGCTGTTAATGAAGCCAGTTGCATTCCTTCATGGAGGGGGGGGAATGAAGTATTAAGATAGGAAACATTTCAACTCAAAATGTCACCACAGATATAATCACATTTAGTATTTACTGTATGTGTGAGGGTTCCCCATTCCTCTCCTGATCTTACACATACACTTACATATCTGAAGTTGTTCTTCTTAATGTGGTAAATGCTATGGCCCAGTCCTCTAGTTCAGTCTTACCTCTTACCTTTACCTGCCTACCTACTAGGGTTGCACATCTCTCTGTGATAAACGGTTCGATATGCATCTAGATATACAGGTTACGATTTGATTCAAAAACACAGACCGATACGATTCGAATCGATTCCATACAGTGTAAGAACGATACGATTTGATTCTACGGTTAATATTTGTTGTAGATATTTTATAAAATAAAGAAGCCAATTCTATGAAAGTGACAGTACAATAGTTTCTTTTCAAATATGTAAAATACCACATATCCCCAAGCATTGTGGCTGTATGGCACTGGCACAAAAAAAACAGAACAAGAAAATCACATGTCAATGTATTTATTCTTAGACATGGACCAAAAAAAGTCTGGCTGAATTGTTGGCAGGCGCAAGTTGATACGCAAGCGATTGACATTCAAAGCCATCCATCTTCTCACGTGCGGTCGTGGAGTGCCTGCGGTCACACGGCAGCGTCGCAGCCGCCTACCTGTGCTGCGCCCGCCTCTCCACCTCCACCTCCTCCATGTTCCGTGTTGTCCCTCGTTTATCACTCATACCGGCTAGGCACCTACGGCGTTTTGCGGGCAGCTTCAGTTCTCTCATTGTTTTAGAGACGCTGGTATAATGCCGCCAACCGCTTTTAAAGTCTTGCGATACCCGATCCATGACTCTATAACCGATTCATCTAGGAATTCATAATAATAATAAATTTGTAACGATTGAGGAGGCTGCTACCAATGCAGTCGTATCTCTCACGTTCACAACTTTACTACCTACCTACCTACTCCGGCACCTACCATGGCTCCTCTTCTCCCCAGCTCTTTGGACCTCCTGACCCCTCCTCCCCATTGCCAGTGTAACCGTGTTACCCTCTCCTGGTTAGCACACTGATAATCTAGCTCCGTGAGGAGCGGAGGGAAAGGACTGCTGAAACCATACAAGAAAGTACACACAACAAGGTAGGTTGCAAACTGTATGTTTTAGTAAAATTAACTTGCAGGTAATAATTCACAACATGAAATAACATGATTTACCATGAAATAAAAATGGGCCCTTTAAAATAATAAATCTGCTCAGTTCAAAAAGTCAATCTGTCAAGTCTGTACTGTGATCTCTGTCACAATAAAGTGTCTTTCAAATCCAATGTCTGGAGATTCCTTAGTGTTCAAGTGTCTAATGTTCTCATTAATGTTCCTGGGATGAGTGAGTGTGAATGTGTGAATGTGTGTGACAGTCCTGGCGGCTGACACCACCCTACCACCAGGTGGAGTATTCGATGAATCGGGCTCAGTTCAAAGCAGAATCACGCTGGGAGGCTCACCATCAATGGATCTCCAGAAGAAGTTCTCACTTTATCCATAAGACCTGACCTGTTTAGATTTACAAACAGGAATTTAATATCTTATTTTATCTATTTGTTGTACAAATATCACTCCAAAGCATAACAATAATGTAACACTAAGCATAACATATAATATAATACTTAATGATTACATATTAAGGCATTTAATTACACTTCAGTTCAATAACTTTAAATCTCAATCAATTTCTCAATCATTGCAGTAGTTTTATACAGTCAGCAACATTAGCACAACACTGCTATCTTACCGAGATCAACCGAGGAAAAAACTAAGACTTTCTCACTCTGGACGGTATCCAGGTAATTCACTGGCGGGTTATATTGATTCACTAGCCTGCATAAACTATGTGTACTACTTTTTTTATGCTCAGTTAGCTATGAGTTTGTCTTCGCTCTTCCACACACACACATCTGATCATGCATGTACATCGTGATCTGTCAATCACGCTCAGCCGGAGGCAGGACTTGACCAACTCCGTGTTTTGACTGGCAGTCACCTCTCACTCTCTAAGAATAGAAATAGTGCATCTAGATAGGCATATTATTACTTTTAACCTGTGTTTTTATTCACTGGGTTACACCAGCTCTCCCAGTTTTACCATGCTGAAGCCCTGGCTCCCTGTCCTCTGCCCCTACCTGACTCATCTATTCAACTCCTTACTGTCCCATGGAACTGTCCCCTGCGCCTTCAAAACAGCTGCTGTCATCCAGATCCTCAAAAAAAACTGGTCTGGGTCCCTCCTCCCTCAACAACTATCACCCAATATCAAATCTCCCCTTTCATTCTAAAACCCTGGACAATTACAATCTCATCTCCACGTCAATAAACTGTTTGAGCCCCTCCAATCTGGTCCATAGCATAGTTTAAAAAATATATTGATATATTTTCAAACACAATATGGGGTAAGACAATATCATGTACACTCAACAAAAATATAAACGCAACACTTTTGTTTTTGCTCCCATTTTTCATGAGATGGACTTAAAGATCTAAAATTCATTCCAGATACACAATATTACCATTTCTCTCAAACATTGTTCACAAATCAGTCTAAATGTGTGATAGTGAGCACTTCTGCTTTGCTGAGATAATCCATCCCACCTCACAGGTGTGCCACATCAACATGCTGATCTGACATCATGATTAGTGCACAGGTGTGCCTTATACTGCCCACAATAAAAGGCCACTCTGAAATGTGCAGTTTTGTCTCACAGCAAAATGCCACAGATGCCACAAGCATTGAGGGAGCGTGCAATTGGCATGCTGACAGCAGGAATGTCAACCAGATCTGTTGCTCGTGCATTGAATGTTCATTTTTCCACCATAAGCCATCTCCAAAGGCGTTTCAGAGAATATGGCAGTACATCCAACCGGCCTCACAACCGCAGACCACGTGTAACCACACCAGCCCAGGACCTCCACATCCAGCAGGTTCACCTCGAAGATCGTCTGAGACCAGCCACTCAGACAGCTGCTGAAACAATTGGTTTGCATAACCAAACAATTTCTGCACAAACTGTCAGAAACCGTCTCAGGGAAGCTCAACTGCATGCTCGTCGTCCTCATCGGGGTCTTGACCTTGACCAGCAACTACGCACAGCCATTGAAGAGCAGTGGACCAACATTCCACAGGCCACAATTGACAATCTGATAAACTCTATGCGAAGAAGATGTGTTGCACTGCATGAGGCAAATGGTGGTCACACCAGATACTGACTGGTTCTGAGTCCCCAGACCCCCAATAAAGCAAAAAATGCACATTTCAGGGTGGCCTTTTATTGTGGACAGTCTAAGGCACACCTGTGCACTAATCATGATGTCAGATCAGCATCTTGATGTGGCACACCTGTGAGGTGGGATGGATTATGATGCTATGATGATTATCTCAGCAAAGCAGAAGTGCTCACTATCACACATTTAGACTGATTTGTGAACAATGTTTGAGAGAAATGGTAATATTGTGTATCTGGAATGAATTTTTGATCTTTAAGTCCATCTCATGAAAAATGGGAGCAAAAACAAAAGTGTTGCATTTATATTTTTGTTGAGTGTATATTGAGATTTATGTAGCGTTAAAATAACATTATACATTTTTTCATGGAGCCGCCATTTCGCCTGTTTCTCCTCTCTGCGTGTCCCTCACACAACTCCGCCTCGCCCCGCCTCTATTCCTCTCTGTGTCATCTGAGTTGGTGTTCTCCCTCCTGGCCCTGTACTTCACTTCGAAATTGAAGGACACCAACTTGGCTACCCAGCGCTGTTCCACCGCACCCAACCTGGTGGACTGTAAGTGAGCAACAGGGTTATTGTCCGTATACACAATGAACTCAGCTCCCGTCTGGTAATATCTGAATTTCTTTGTAATCGCCCATTTTAGTGCTAGCAGTTCCAACTTGAACTAGCTGTAGTTGGCGTTGTTGCACTCTGTGGGATGTAAACTCTGGCTGGCATAAGCAATGACCCGCTCCTTGCCCTCCTGGACTTGGGCTAATACTGCTCCCAACCCATGGTGGCTGGCATCTGTATAGAGAACAAATGGCTTGGAGAAATCAGCATAGGCTAGCACAGAAGCCTCGGTTAGTGTCCTCTTTAAATTATCAAAGGCCGCTTGGGCCTCAGCTGACCAACTTAAGGGGCGGGAGCTTAGGCGCTTGTCATTTGGTATGCCAATCAAAAGTGAATTTAGTGGTCGTGCAACTTTAGCAAACCCAGGAACAAACCGTCTATAATACCCAGCAAGGCCCAAAAAGGCTTTCAGCTCTTTTCTGGGTCTGGCATGACCCCCCTGTGGTCCACCACGTGCCCCAGGAATTTGACTTGGCGTTGAAAGAGTTTGCATTTGTCGGGGTGAAGCTTCAGAAGCTTCCACAACCGCTCAAACACTTCTTCCAAGTGTTTGACATGTGTGGTGAAATCTGGGGAGTAGACTATAATGTCGACAAGTAAGGAGTCTGTGATTTGGCCGGAGAGGCACTGCTGCATTATAGACGCTGAAATGTTGCTGGAGCATTACAGAGGCCAAAGGGCATACATTGAAACTCTAATAGTCCTAATGGGGTTGTGAAGGCAGTTTTCTCACGGTCCTGTGGGTCTACCTCTACTTGCCAGTAGCCACTGGCGAGGTCCAAGGATGACAACCACTCGACCCGTGTCATCAAAGTTCGAGTCTCCTCAATCTTAGGAAGTGGGAAAGCATCCTTGTGAGTCACCGAGTTTAACTTTCTATAGTCTACGCAAAATCTCCAACTGACATCTTTCTTCTTCACCATAACAATGGGGGCTGCCCAGGGGCTTGAACTTTCAGTTATAATGCCGTTTTGCAACATACCTGCTAGAAGGGCTTGCATATCTTTATACAGCAGGGGTGGTAAAGGTCGGAAGCGTTCTCTTACAGGGGTTACCTCACCTGTGGGGATGGAGTGCTTCACCGCATCTGTCCTCCCAAAGTCTTCCTCATGTGTGGAGAAAACCCCCTCCCACTTTTTCAGCAGAGCTGCTAACTGGTCTTGTTCCTCCTGAGCCAGGTCAGGCCGATCAGCCAACTTCAAAGCCTCAAACACTTGGTCTTCCTGCAACTCATCACAGGGCTCCAGACTAACTTTTTGCATTGGTTGCACTGGTGCGCCTAACTTTTTTTTTTTAGGTGCACCAGAACAAAATTTAGGTGCACCCACATTTTTCATCGTGTCGCCTTTAATGCCAAAAGGTCACCTTTTTATTGATCTCCTTTTACATAATGACACCCCCCTTATGGCCTAGCTTAACTGCAGCACCATCAGCACCCAGAGCACCCGTTTTCTCCAACCAATCTGCACACTGATGCCCAAGCGCAGCAAATGCTTGCTTTGTGGCACAATAAAAATATCATACAGGTCACTAGCCTATAGATTGCAAATGGAAAACTGTTAGCCTAGCCTACTTATATTTTTACTTAGGCTATTCATTTTTAATAATAATATTAGGAATAGGCTACTATACAATTTTCCTATTCATGATGTCTCATGCTGTAATGTGGGCCTTCAAACACAGTGCGTGTCCATGCTCCACCTCGACATGTCCAATTAACATGTTGACCGGCCTCCCTTTACGCAAAATGCAGCAGTAGACAATAACGCACTCCTTCATAGAGACTTCTGTGTCTCCGTCAATCATGAATGACGTGTACGTGGCGTTTCCAACCTCCGCAGCTGTCTTGTTCTTTAGCGTGTCGGCATTTTTTTTCATCAGAATCATTTCGGACTTAAATTTAGTGAACGGCAACTCCTCCTCTGCAATATTATATGCAACGTTGAATTTTATAATAATTTCAGATTCCTCAGCGGAGCTGATCGATACAGCCTGACGCTGAAATGCAGCTGGATGAGGGGCCACTTTATTAACACACTTATCACAGCATGTTGTATGCTTTTTGGACATATTGCGCTTTTTCAATGTCTCGATGCGAAATGTTGTTGACTCCTCCACAAACGCACTATTACCGGACAAATTCTGACTGCACTCCCGACAATAAATGCAGTGCATTGAGTCCCTTTCTTTATCGTACATCAGCCAGGGAAATTGCTTCAACCAGTCCTGTCTGAAGGCATATTTTTGGGCTTTTTAATTAGTCTCGGGGCGAGGCTTTCTGACTCTCTTCATTTTCAAAGAGAATCGAAGCGCTCAGAGTACCTGCTCTGCTCGCTCGCATTGTTCGAACTGACACAATTTACAGCAGTGAAAAGGACCACAGCCAATCAGAGGCAAGGACCCACCTGAGCTCCGTCTCTTATTGGTTTAGACCACGATACCGTCAGGAGAACATAAAGAGATGCTGCGCTTATGATTTTTTTTTTCACTCGAGCAGCGTTAGGTGCACCAGTGCGACCTACTATTTTTTTCAGTCGCACTCATAAAAATTTTGGTCGCATATGCGACCAAAATGGTCGCACTCTGGAGCCCTGCATCACATGCATCCACCAACCTCACTTCCACCATGCCATCAGCCTCAGGTGTCAAGCGCCCTATGGAGACAGGGAAATCATGCAAGTTGCGGAGGCGGACAGGGAGTTGGCCTTGCCTCAGCTCAACCAGCGTCCGAGCAGCAGAAACAGCACCGGGTTTCTGGAGTGCCTCCACCAGTCCGTGATAGTCACGCCCCTGCGGCCCGGCTTGGCTCGGCCCCAGACCACCACTTCACTCCTGGCTGGTATGGTGATTCCTCGGCAATAGACTGGCCAGATGTAGCCCAGGAAACCATCCTCTGAAGAGACTACAGTCCCACGGCACACCGAAAAGGCGAACCTCCAGGCATTCTGAAAGTTTGTGTTCTGACCGGAAAAGGACACTGGGCCGTTTGGGTTATTGAACACAGCATCCCAGCATGCTCGAACCACATTCATGCCTATAATAAGTGGGTTAGTTGAAAACTCATCTTTCACAATAAAAACCCTGCGCTGGTTTATTTTGTGGCCCTCAATGACAAACTCCATAGTGACATAACCCAAACAGGGAATACGAAGGCCATTGGTAGCTTTCAATTTAATCATGACTGGGAGTTCTTTAACCAAATATTCAGGGAAGTACTGGGAAAAAAACACTATGCTGCAACAATGTGGTCTGCGAGCCTGTGTCTAACAGTCCCGATATTGTCACTCCATCCATCTTCACCTCTACATGTGGGCACTGTCCAATTAAGGCATCTGCAGGCTCTGGTAACCCCTTCCCCCGACCTAACCCCACTGCCCGAGCCTCAGTAGTGGGGAAAGTTAGTTTAAAGGTGGTGTTGTCTGGTTAGGGCGTCTGCAGAAACGAGCAATGTGGCCTACTTGACGGCAATGTCTGCAAATGGGCTTACCGTCCACTGACCATAAGTTGGAAGGAGGCCCTCTATGCTGTCGTTCTGGCTCTTGCCGCTGTGTGTAGCTGGTCTGTCTTGGGGGGCTTCTCGGTTCCCGGACAAGTTCCTGTGTCCAGTCCTTCAGCTGGTCTTTGAGCTCCATCATAATTTCCTGTTCAAGCTCTGTTTAAGCTCTAGTCAAACAATCCGGACTTTAGGCTCCATGGTGCTCCCGTGTGCACCCTTAAACCCGCTGTCAAATATTCAGGTGCTTGGATTTTTTTCTAAGTGCCTCTAAAAACTGGGTTTCCAATTTTGAGCTGAACTTGCCTGCAGACTCTTCATCATCAACATCATTCCCTCTTGGTCACATACTTCGCCACTTCAACCTGGACTTACACTGCTATGCTGATGACACTCAGATCTACCTCTGTACCAAATCCCCCCACTGACCTCCCCCCCTACCAACCCTCTCAGTCCCTCAAATCCACATCAGCCAGTCTCCTCTCCACCCACAAAACCAATCTCCGCAGCTTTGGGGACAGCCCCTTCTCCAGGGCAGCTCCCAGGCTCTGGAACTCCCTACCTCATCTGTGACTCTGAGTACCTCACCATATTCCAGTCCTGCCTCAAGACCCATCTCTTCACCTCTGCTTACCACTAGCCCCATGCCCCTTTCCTCATTAACACTGGATGTTGTTCTATTTTGGCATTGTTTTGTCTTGTTTGGTGTTAGGACCTCAGAGTTTGTGTCCATGAAACAATTCATGGATGCAGATTGAATTGTTTCTAAACATTCAGATTGGAGCGTCCTCTGTGTGAAAACAGCCAAGCACCTCCACAGGGGGTCTTTCCCCCTCCCCCATCTGCCTGCAGGCCTGTGTCACTGAAAGTGACATGTAACTGCGAACTCCAGATTCCATACTGATTGGTCAACTGCAGTGGAAGTTTTGCCTTCTTACCAAGTAGACCAAGTTGGGATCTCTCTCTCTTTATACTGAGATGTTGATCTGACCACAGGTCTCATCTCTCTTCCTCCTGCGACCACGACCTGAACAGAGGTCTCCTCTTCCTCCTGGGACCTCGACCTGAACAGAGGTCTCCTCTTTCTCGTTGGATTTGGACCACAGGTCTCAAGTCCCCAAGCAGCGCCCTCAAAGCGACAACAATCTGGCTGTTGGAACCTGCTTCTGCAACAAAGACAAGAATACCTCACTAGGAATTTCTCCATCCACAACTCCAGGGGCAGCTTTCCATCACAGGAATGTGAAGACAGCAACCTTTCTTCAGAGGAACAACCAACCCTTCTACAAGGACTGGTAACAATCTGGGCATAGCTTAGGACAGAAACTGAATGTGATGACATTAATGTTTGATGTATTGTTGGGTTAGTGTGTAACCTTAGTTCAGTTGTTAGTGATCTAGAACAGACAGTTTGCATGCTCAAGAATCCAACTTTCCTAATGGCACTACATACACTATATTGCCAAAAGTATTCACCCATCCAAATAATTGAAATCAGGTGTTCCAATCACTTTCCTGGCCACAGATGTATAAAAGCAAGCACCTAGGCATGCAGACTGTTTCTAGAAACATTTGTGAAAGAATGGGTCGCTCTCAGGAGCTCAGTGAATTCCAGCATGGTATTGTGATAGGATGCCACCTGTGCAACAAGTTTAGTCCTGAAATACCCTCACTCCGAAATATTCCACAGTCAACTGTCAGTGGGATTAGAACAAAGTGGAAGTGATTGAGAACGACAGCAACTCAGCCAGAAGTGGTCAACCACGTGAAATGATGGAGCAGGGTCAGCGGATGCTGAGGCACATAGTGCACAGAGGTCACCAACTTTCTGCAGAGTCAATCACTACAGACCTCCAAACTTCATGTGGCCTTCAGATTAGCTCAAGAACAGTGTAGAGAGCTACATGGAATGGGTTTCCATGGCGATCAGCTGAATCCAAACCATCAGCAAGGATGCAGTTGTGTAAAGCACGCCGCCACTGGACTCTAGAGCAGCCGACTTTGAAGGGCCTGATGACCTAGAGTCATAGGTGGAGGCCTCTACACAATCCACAAAGCACGTGGGCGTTATGTGGGGGGGGTGCGTGTTTCAAGATGGCGGCTCTGTCAGGAAACCGGGTTTCTAAAAATGTGTATACTTAGTGTAATATACAGTAGCAATTATTGAAGAACTTTACAACAACCAAAGTAAAGCACAAGTCTCTCTAAGTGTTAAGATTGCACATTTCTGCAAACCAGGTTCGTTGAATCTTGACGATTCTGAACCAAAAATAAGTTTCACGTCAACATTTCTCGATTTACATTTAGGTTTAGACAACAAAACTATTGGTAAGGAAAAGATCAATGTCTGGGTTCAAATAAGTAAGTAACTTTTTTTTTCACATGAGACACAATCAGGTTGCAGGTGATTCGCTAGTGTCTTTAGTCATGTGAGTCACTCTTTTCATCAACGTATGGGGGTTAACCTAAAGACTAGGGCTGGTATGACACCATGTCAGTACCAGGTATCGAAAAACTTTGAGGAAAACAGTGCCACATTTCAGTGCTTTACGATAGTTGCTTCATTGCCTTAAAAGCAGCGAAAACAAGACAAACATTCACCCGTGAGCGACATCAGAAAAGTTTCAACATGTGATCCAAAGCAGGGGCAGTGTTTAGTCTATGTCCATGTGTCGCTTCTAAGAATCTCCACAAAGACACACGCACATTGAGCAGAGGACAGACGGGAGAAGTGAAGGTAATAACAGTACCTCACTTGCTGACAGATTCAGCTGTTTCAGCTGAGCTGGACCATAGAATAGATTTAGGTAAAACAGATCGGTGTTGCAATTTTGCCCTCATTGTTTGCCATTAAGTGTAATGGAAGCAATGTAATGCATTTGTGTAGCATTTAATGTGGACTGGGCAATGCACCAGAACCCATCTATAAAAGTAACCTTTTATATGCTAGATTGCTTGTCAGCAAACTTTCATCCTCCAGCTTGAAAAGTGATATAATTCTGATGTGGATCTAACTTATGCCGCTGTGAAGAGTGGATCATGTGGAATCAGAAAATGAATGAATAATAATACCTGGAAAATCAACTTATAAATATTAGTCAGCCATCTGTGTAAAGTTTGCATGTGTGAGCGTCCCACAGTCCAAAGACATGCAGGTTAGTTGATGACTCTAAATGTCCTGCAGGTGTGATTGTGAGCATGAATTTGTGTCGGCCCTGCGATAGACTGGAGACCTTCAGGTGTATCCCAAGTGAAGACGGAAGTTTCTTTTGAGAAGACACAATGTACGTCCCATGTGTATGTTGTTTGAGGACTGACCTCAACCTGGCTGAGAATGTAAAGCAATAGTAGCACTGACAGTAGCAGTAGCAAGCATTTTAAGATTCATGTTCAGATGCTGTCATTTAACATGCAACTTTTCAGTTTTTTTTATTTCATGATCATTCTTCATAATTAATATTGTGGCGCCCGCCGGGTAAGGATGGGGAAAAGGGAGTGTGGGCAAGTGAGCGACGGTGTGTACATCGCGCCCTGGCATGCGAAAGCAGCGGGGCACTTTGAATGCTCTCCCTCTGCAGAGAACCAGATAAGGCGTTCCGATGAGGGAAGCGGTCTCACCTGTGTGGCGAAGGCACAGCTGGGGAGAGTTGGCATGATGAGAGGGGCGGAGATAAAAGGAGGAAGGGATGCCCAGAAACGCCGTAGTAGCTACGGCGAAACATCGGAGAGGTGAATGTGGAGAGTACGAGAGAGACAGATTAAAGCGCTGTGTATGACCCCCTTAGGACGGAGAACCCTGCTGGCTGCCCGACCCCCGGATCGTCTGAGAACCCCCCTGTGTACCGACCCCCGCCTGCCTGACCGCCATTCCCCCTGCCGAACCCTGGACCGTAGGACTACCCGAGCCCGGACACCGAACCCCGCACTCGCCCAAAGACGCTGCCTCATCTGCCCCCGCCCCCGGATCTTCGCGCCCCTCCCGACGGCGCCGCCCATGCGCCACCACCACGCCGACGGCCACGAGGACCTCACGGCGGCCCCCACGCTGCACAGCTCCAGCCCTATTACCATAATAAAATTGCAAAAAGCTGATTGTAGTGTGGACAGTGGTTTGTCTATTGGGATTGGTCATGTGGCATCCCTCCCCACACCTGAGGGTGCCACATATGGTGGAGGATGCGGGCACAGACACCCGCCGACCAATATCAATAAAAAACCACTCCCCACTACGATGGCAGCAGCTCCGGACCTCGCTGAGCTGTGCGCGCGCCTGGTGGACATGCAGCGGATGCAAATGGAGCAGACGGGCGCCTTGACCCAGAGACTACTGAACCTCGAGCCGAAGAAGCAGATAAACCCGGCCCGGTTCCTAATGAAACAAACCGACCAAGATGACGTTGAAACCTTCCTCTTAACATTCGAGAGGACGGCCATCAGAGAGGAGTGGCCCAGGGATCAGTGGACCGACCTGGTGGCCCCGTTCCTCACTGGAGTGGCTCAGAATGCCTACCAGGACCTGTGTGAGGAGAGAGCGGTCCCCTATGAGGTACTAAAGACGGAGGTTCTGAAAAGACTGGGGCACACGATGATCTCTAGGGCACAACTCGTCCATGACTGGACCTTCAGCGCCACCGAGTCACCGCGGGCGCAAATGTATGAGCTCACGAGGCTCACCAACCGATGGCTGGCCTCCGAGCCAGCGACCCCGGGTCCGGTGGAGAGGGTTATAATGGACCGGTTTCTACGTGCCCTCCCCTATGAGGCCAAAAAGTTGGCCTGCCAGGCTAACCCCCAGACGGCGGAGCAGCTGGTGACCCTCGTGGAAGGCCACCAGGCCGCGCAGGTGGTGTTGCGGTCTGCCCGGGCCCCTAGGACGGAGGGTCCTGCCCGTCCCCGAACGCCAGCTCCGGCCCCGGAACCAGCCCGACCCGCTCCTCAACCGCTGGGGGAACGTCGGACCCCGATGACGGAAAGCCAGCGATGCTTCACGTGCGGCGACCTAGGGCACCTGTCCTGGGCGTGCCCCCACCGCCAGGACGTCTCCATGCCGTCAGCATCCTCGGAGCCCTCAACCCGGAAACCCTGCGGCCTCCTAACAGTCTGCTGGGGCCAGACCGACGATTCCTCCCCGATGACCCCCATCCGTCTCAATGGCCGCGACGCCAAGGCCCTTCTGGATTCGGGCAGCGCCGTGACGCTGGCCCGGCCCGAATACGGCCCCGGTGACCCCCTTCCGGGCACGCTCGCCGTGACGTGCATCCACGGCGAGACCAGACAATATCCCACAGCACTCCTGGAAGTACAGACTACGAGGGGGACATTTAGGAATAAAGTGGGGCTCGTGCCGGACCTCCCCGTCGAGGTCCTCATCGGGAGAGATGCGGCCCTGTTTCCAGCCCTGTGGCGCTCCCTGGCGGATCGAAGCGGGATCCCGAAAGCATCCCGCAGCCGGAGAGCTCCCCGCGGCAACCCCCTCTGCGGCTTCCAGGATGGCGAGAGCGGCGGCTCCACTGAACCACTGTCCGAGGGCGCCGCCAGCACCGCTGCCGAAAGGGCCGAGGAGGAAGCCCGCCCCGCCGACCCCGACCGGAGACCTCTCTCCCCCGCCGAGGAAGCGGAAGACCTGCTAGAGATGTTCCCCCTCGGCTCAGACGCCCCCCCCCTGGCACCCCGACTGACGGGACGATTCGGAACCGCCCAGATCGAGGACCCCAAGCTAGCCAATGCCCTGAAGCAGGTAGCAGTGGTGGACGGCCGACCAGTACAAGGGGTAAGACCACTACACCACCCTTTTTTTGCCATAAAAAATAACTTACTGTATCGGGTGATAATGGAGGCCGGGGAACAAATAGAGCAGCTTGTTGTGCCGGGGCCCTTCTGTCGTTTGGTCCTCCAGCTCGCCCACAGTCATCTACTTGGCGCCCACCTCGGGGTGGAGAAGACACTGGAACGCGTGGTCGCCAGGTTCTACTGGCCGGGGGTCAAGAGAGCGGTGGAGGACCACTGCCGGCAGTGTCCCGATTGCCAGATGGTAGCCCCGCGACCCCACGTAAGAGCTCCATTAATCCCCCTCCCCATTATAGCAACTCCCTTCAGCAGGGTCGCCATGGACCTGGTGGGACCCCTGCCGAAGAGCAGCAGCGGACACCAATACATCCTGGTCATCCTCGACTATGCCACCCGCTACCCCGAGGCCATCCCCCTCCGCACTATGGCCACGAAAGGTATCGCCAGGGAACTGGTCCTGCTCTTCAGTCGAGTCGGCATCCCGGAAGAGATCCTCACAGACCAAGGTACGCCCTTTATGTCGGGGTTGATGAGGGACATGTGCAAGTTGCTACGCATCAAACAATTACGCACCTCGGTGTACCACCCGCAAACTGACGGGCTGGTAGAACGATTCAACCGGACATTGAAAAGTATGCTCAAAAAAGTAATGGAAGTAGACGGGAGGAACTGGGACCAGCTCCTCCCTTTCCTCATGTTTTCCATCCGTGAAGTTCCCCAGGCATCCACAGGATTTTCCCCTTTCGAACTACTGTACGGGCGAAGACCCCGGGGTCTCCTGGATATCGCCAAGGAGGCCTGGGAGCAGCAGCCGTCCCCGCACCGGACCCTGGTGGAGCACGTGGAGGGGCTTCGCGACCGGATGGCAAGACTGTGGCCCTTAGTGAGGGAACATATGGCCGAGGCCCAGACGGCGCAGGCCCGGGTCTACAACCGGGGAGCCCAGCCACGGGAGTTCCAGGTGGGGGATCAGGTCTTGGTGTTGATCCCCACGGTGGAGTGCAAGTTCCTGGCCCGGTGGCAGGGGCCCTATGAAGTAATGGAACGGGTAGGGGAGGTGAATTACCGGGTGCGACAGCCAGGGAGGCGACACCCCACAAAGATTTACCACATCAACCTCCTGAAGAGGTGGGTGGCCCGCGACGCCCTCTTCTCTCTCTCTCTCTCTCTCCCTCAGAAAACACCGGTGAGGGAGTCCGTCGCCGTCCCCATGGGGGAGGAGCTCACCCCCCGGCAAACCCTTCTCCTTTAATGTTACCCACAGGTCCGGAGCAGCCCATGGGAATGCGGATGCCCTGTCCCGGCGGGACGCCCTGAGCTGCTGGACCGCCCCTCCCACAAGGTCGGGGCTAAGGGGGGGGATATGTGGCGCCCGCCGGGTAAGGATGGGGAAAAGGGAGTGTGGGCAAGTGAGCGACGGTGTGTACATCGCGCCCTGGCATGCGAAAGCAGCGGGGCACTTTGAATGCTCTCCCTCTGCAGAGAACCAGATAAGGCGTTCCGATGAGGGAAGCGGTCTCACCTGTGTGGCGAAGGCACAGCTGGGGAGAGTTGGCATGATGAGAGGGGCGGAGATAAAAGGAGGAAGGGATGCCCAGAAACGCCGTAGTAGCTACGGCGAAACATCGGAGAGGTGAATGTGGAGAGTACGAGAGAGACAGATTAAAGCGCTGTGTATGACCCCCTTAGGACGGAGAACCCTGCTGGCTGCCCGACCCCCGGATCGTCTGAGAACCCCCCTGTGTACCGACCCCCGCCTGCCTGACCGCCATTCCCCCTGCCGAACCCTGGACCGTAGGACTACCCGAGCCCGGACACCGAACCCCGCACTCGCCCAAAGACGCTGCCTCATCTGCCCCCGCCCCCGGATCTTCGCGCCCCTCCCGACGGCGCCGCCCATGCGCCACCACCACGCCGACGGCCACGAGGACCTCACGGCGGCCCCCACGCTGCACAGCTCCAGCCCTATTACCGTAATAAAATTGCAAAAAGCTGATTGTAGTGTGGACAGTGGTTTGTCTATTGGGATTGGTCACGTGGCATCCCTCCCCACACCTGAGGGTGCCACAATATCAATAAGAACGAGTAGTCTGATGCCTTGTATTCATTATGAAGCTATAATACAAATGAAATTAATTGAAAATATAAATGGGCTGCACGGTGGTGTAGTGGGTAGCACTCTCGCCTCACAGCGAGAGGATCCCGGGTTCGATTCCTGGGTCGGCCCCGGGTTCCTTCTGTGTGGAGTTTGCATGTTCTACCCGTGTAAGCGTGGGTTCTCTCCGGGTTCTCCGGCTTCCTCCCACAGTCCAAAGACATGCAGGATGGGGATAGGTTCTCTAGGTACTCTAAATTGCCCGTGAGTGTGAATGGTTGTTTGTCTCTACATGTCGGCCCTGTGATAGTCTGGTTACCTGTCCAGGGTGTACCCTGCCTTCGCCCAATGACAGCTGGGATCGGCTCCAGCCCCCCCCCCCCTGCGACCCTGAATACAGGATAAGCGGTATCCAATGGATGGATGGATGGATGAAAATATAAATAAAACACATTATTGGATCAGTATCGTCGATACCAGCCAGAATTTGACTTGGTAACGGATGGAAAAGAAAATCAGTGGTATCACACTATCACTAACAAGCAGTCGTAGTAACAAATCACAGTGCAATGCAAAACTAATGACTCGGTATGACATTGTGGATCCTTTCACGCAGCAAAATAGCCTCCGACTCTGAAACACTCCTGTTTCCATGCGGGCTGAGTGCATCATTTATCCACACAGTGTACGGCCATCTAACCGACGCAGGCACATCTAATTAGGTTGGAGCCAGTAAAGTTACCTCAGCCCTGCGGAGATGTTTATATGAGGTCTGCTCAGTGAAAGCCAAACTTCTATTACTGATGCTATTAGGCAGCACGTAAACACACTTGCTTACCACCACCAATAGCTCCCTCATTCATTCAGTCATTCAGCCGCAGCCATTAGTCATCTACCACTAACGGAAACGAAGAAAACTGTGTGCCCCCCCCCCCCCCCCCCCCCCCTCTAGTTTTCATGTATCTGAGCAGCTACTATACATGAACACACACAATAAACAATGCAATGTAAGCCCTGTGATATTTACGAGCACAGTGTAAAAGAACGTGCATGACTTATCGTTACACGTTAATATAAGGCTATGATGCAAGTTAGTTTATGATCTGGCCCCCACACACACACTCCCTCTCTCCATTGACGCCAGACCCCGAGGCAGGCCTCCCTCTACCGGGAGCCAATTGCGGCGCGTCAAGCAGGCGAGCCTTCATGAGCCGACCCCTTAATTTGACTAGTAGGCCTATTACGCACCCAGCTCCGATCATGTGACGGCTCAGTGAACTGCCAGCCCTCTGGTGAGAGAGCTCAAGTATGTGTGTGTGTGTGTGTGTGTGTGAGTGAGAGAGAGAGAGAGAGAGAGAGAGAGAGAGAGTTTGTGTAGGCGTAGATCAGCAGAGAAGTGTCTTGGAGTTGCATTGCCATTACGCACTATAACGCGCTGACAGCTACGAGAAGAGCGCACGGCGCAGAGCAGAGGATTTTTGGATTTCCTCACAAATACAAGGTAGTCTACGCAGGGAAGCTGGCGTGTGTGTGTGTGTGTGTGTGTGTGTTTTCTGTCATTATGGAGCACAATGGAAACATGTAGAGTGCATGGAGAGGCGTTTATGTAGCGACACGTGTGTGTGTGTGCTCGCTGTGTCTAGGCCATGTAAAACTAATATCGGGACTTTTTTTCTGGGTAGCTGTCACGTTGTAAATCATGTCATAGATCCCGAGTTAACCTCCATAACTTAATGGATTCACGCAGCTTGGTGAAGTCCAGTAAAACATGCTGTCAAAGCCTCTTTGATGTCATCATAGTAGAGAAAGTTCTTGAAAACTTGACCAAGCTGTTCTCAAACTTCCCACAACTTTCCCCCCATGAGGTATCAGCCAGAAATAACAGCAGCAGCCCCACATGTCGCACTATGTTGTATCACTTAAACAATATCTGGTTTTGGCGTTAGATCACTAATTACATAACTCACTGAAGATGGTGAGAGGCCAGGTCTCTTTAAAGTCATGTGATTGTAATAGCCAAATTAAAAATCATTTGAGTAATAATAATAACAATAATAATAACATTAAACAATAACAATTAAATTAATCTCAGAAGTTTCCCTTGACGACCTGAAATCTCTGCCAGGACCTCTGGAGGTCTCCACTTTACAAGCAGCTTTTTAGCCATACAGAAGAGTCACAGTTATTTTGTTTCTAGTCTCGTTTTTTTCATGCAACACATGGATAATTTTGAAACCAAATTGTATCATAATGTTTAATCATCATAAGATGCTCATTCCATCTCAGTCTATTTGATCATGTCTACAATGTGTAATCCATGTAGGCCTGAACGTGCATGCAGTGGATTTTTTGTGCTGTTAAAATAGACTATAATCATTCAGTCGTTATCCCACTGAAATCTCCTGACGAAAGATTAAAGAAGCCTTTTACCGCTACCTAACCTTCTGTTGTACCTACACTGTGGTAGTCGACAGAATTGTTTTAGGTCAACTTTGTATATTTCTTCACATTGAGAATATATCACTGTTAAAGGTTCTGTTGCATTGCAGTTTGTTTTCCTTTTAGGCTGAGGACCATGAGAGGGAGATTAATAGGAGCACACCATTAAATGACAACAGAACCGTGTTGGTTTTAATGTTAGATGTGGTGAGAAATGGGAACCTCTGATCCCACATGGTCAGCGTGAAGTCTGAACCAACAGCTGCTCTCTCAGCGCACACACACACACACACACACACACACACACACACACACACACACGTGCATTCAAACACACAAACACACACGCACAGACAAACACACACACACACACACACACACACACACACAGCCAGCCAGTCTTCAAATTCCACTTCCTTCACACGTGGTTGGCTTTCCTTTTGAAGTGCCATCAGCTGCAGACCTGTTGAACCAGCAGTAGGTAGTCCAGACCGAATCATAATGAACGATTTCAGTTTGTCTACTGGTTTACTTATTCTGATACTCCATACATCAGAGGGACTGTCTTGTAACACATTAAGTCAGACTGACCTTATTGAGTGCTGTTTTTGCAGGGAACGTTGATCACTCCAGTGCACGTACCTGTAAAATGTAAAGTAAGATTGTATTCAAATGTGAAGCACAGTGTATATATATATATATATATATATATATATATATATATATATATAATGAGTATGAGTCCAGTTCAATTACATTTTTTTTTCATTGCCTCCACTGACGAATACACTTGTATTCCTTTTGCAGGGAGAATACAGACGTTTTTCATCAAAGCTCACCCAGTCTCCAGCAGAACAGACTGATTTCCAGAGCACAGGAATGGTGGATCACTTGCCGCTTGGTGAAGAGATCTTCCTGTATTATACCAGCTCCCCGGGGTCTGACTACAACGTCCTCTGTCACCAAACCAATGGTGACACGCTGCCGGACATCATGGTGACTGACGCATGCATCTACGATCATCACCACCACCCCTACCAAGGGGCAACACTCTCCTCCTCACCTCATCTCTCTGAGGACGACATCAGCGAATCCTCCAGCCCATGTTCCTCCCTCTGCTCCAGCCCCGAGTCCTCGTCGCCGACATTGTGCCACATTCTCACCTCCAGCTACAAAAGCAGGAGCTGTGGGAGCTGTAGTTCCTCAGGAGGAGAGAGCCAAGACAGCCTGTTGGACCTTCTCCTGTCTCAGGCTTCCCTAAACTCCTCATTGAGCTGTAATGCAAGCAGCAGTTCTCACAGTTTTTCTGCATCTTCCTCTGTGCCTATATCCACCCCACCCTCTTCTTCATCCTCACCTGCCCCTCTTTTACCCATGGGCCTGGCCTGGGAGTCCAAGAAGGAGCAGCGGCTGACTCTCCTCCAGCAGCAGGCCGAAGACCGCTGTTGCGAGTTGCCTGTCTTCCTCGATGAGCTGCAGGATCCTGGGGCACTCTTTTTTCAGCCCACCCTGGAGGAGATTGAGGAGTTCCTGGAGGAGAACATGACAGTGGCATTGCAGAAAGAAGAGCAGGGGAACGATGAAGCAATGTCGCCGATGTCAGAGGAGGCTGAGGTGAGAGGTTCAAGGACAGGAGAACTCCTATCAGTGTCACAGAACTCAGACCAGACTGTGCCCGTGGCTCATTCTCCACTCTCCACCTACACAGACACCAAACATACACCATGTGCATCTGATATGGACAGCCCACCAACAGCAGTGGATGTTAGTTGTACAAATAGTTCTAGTTCTCCTCGTAGCGTTGATGGAATCAAACATGAGGAATGTGGTTCCCCATCAGAAGGTACCAGTGCCACCAGTTTGCCTGTCATCCTACAAATCCAGCCCATTCAGATCAAACAGGAGCCCAACCCCAGTGCCATATCAGATGCTGTCACCCAGCAAACCCAACCCCTGAAAACACAAGCCCCACCAACCCAGGCCCCGTCGGACATCAAAATCGCCCAACTCCTGGTCAACATCCAGGGGCAGACCTTTGCCTTGGTGCCTCAGCTGCTTTCCCCGACAAATATCTCTAGCAAAAACGGCAGCACTGTTTCGCCTAAATTTGTCCGGATCGCGCCAGTGCCCATTGCCGCAAAACCCACTGGGCTTGGGGAAGGTGGGTCAGGCGGTGGTTCGACTGCAGGGGTCCTCGTTGGAGGTCAGAGGTACCAGAAAAGTGCAGTAGCAGACCTCATTAAAATGCACAAGTGCTCTTTTCCCGGCTGTAATAAGATGTATACCAAGAGCAGCCACCTTAAAGCCCATCTGAGGAGGCACACAGGGGAGAAGCCCTTTGCCTGCACATGGCCCGGCTGTGGATGGAGGTGAGCAGCGCCAAGTGTCTTTTTTATCAAATCAATTAGCTTTCATAGCAGATAAGTTAATGAAGGGAGAGATGATGATAAGTCATAGCTATATTACAACACTCTTACTACCTCCAGACCTCCGGAAATTCCATTTAATTCTATTCAAGATGGTCACAGTTTGTTCTCTTTTGCATGTTGGCTGTGTGTCCTCACTATCTGTGTGTTTTTGTACCATGGTTCAAGTTGAAGATTAGATAGAATGCCTTTTGAAGTTTTTCTGCATGCAGACTTTGCCCCCTGCCAGTTATTCCACTTGTTTGCTTAATGTCTGCAACCATTTCTCACACGTACATTCATGCAGAGGAGGATCAGGTTCAAAGTTTTCACTTCAGACATGTTCTCCTGGCAACAATAATTAATTTTCAATCCATGAAACATTTTTCAGACTCCATGCAACCTGGTGTAATTTACGTTTCTGTGGTGTAATCATTGCTCTTCTTATAAAATCCTGTTTTAAACTTTTATCCAAGGTTTCCTATTCCTACCTTTGGATTCCATATCTATAGACATAGCTGCTGCCCAAAGTTGCATTTAGAGTCTTGCCTGTGTGCATGTCTTTCCCCACATGGACAGAGGCAGGGTTAAGTGAAGGCAAGCCATATGGTTCAGGTCAAATTATGGTAAGGATTTGAGTTTAAGGGTGAGGTTAGAGGTTGCATTAGCTTGAGGTTAGGATAGTAATGGAAATGTGCATGTGTGAGAAAGGGTTAGTCAGATACGTTTGATTCACATCAGCTGAGTTCTTTTCCATGCTCTATCAGTCTCCCTGTAAGACCACATATGTGACGATGACGTACTAAAACCTGCAGCCACTTAAAACCCTCCAGATGTGACACTTTTATCACAACGTGCACTGTCTGGGCTTACATCCAAGTATTTTAAGCATATTACATTATGTCCAGTTGTTCTGGAAGAAGAAAAAGAAAAAAACCCTATGCATTGTTTAAAGCCCCCCCCCCCCCCCCAACATAAAGAAGTCATGTTAATTGCATTTGTAGCATACATTTATTTCCTGTGGCGGCCTGTGTAATGGCATCAAGATGATGTTGATTATGGTGTGTTGAAAGAAATAGTTTGATATTTTGGGAAAAACATGTAGCCCGGCCAAATGTTTCAATGTTTGCAGTAATTGACTCCTGGCTCAAGGTCCATAGCCACAAACATGAAGTAGTATCGATCTTCCCATCAAACCCTCTGCAATAAAGCAAAGAAATATACATGCATTTATTGCATAAGAGCAGTTTTTATTTATTAACACTAGTTGTCATTACACTTATTACGTTATGATTTGAATGTTCTAACATTACATTATTACGTTTCGTTGTCATTTTGTTGATTTAACACATACCACAATCTTTTTTCGAACCTTAACCAAGTAGTTTTGCTGCCTAAACATTCCAGTCGTTTCACACTGTTAACCATGTGGCATTGAGAGTTACTGCAAACGTGATACAGAGCTGCTATGAAATGTATTTATGAAACATATTTTTGGTTTACAAACATCGACATTCAAGGTTTTCTGTGGTTTGCAGAAACGTTCCATGTCAACATTTTTCTGGGTGACTGGCATGCATTTCTTCAACTGAAAACATAAACATAATACCCCAAGTCCTCCCCACTTTTGCAGTCTTTACATGAGAGCAGCAATAAACTATGCTGCTCTCCCCATGGGCCAGGAAATGAAGGTGAAGCTGGGGAGTCAGGGACCTTTTACCCTCTGTAACCTTAGAATAGCTCATGCGTTTGCCCCTTGAAGTAAAGAGGAGTGGTATTTCATTGGTTGGACTTCATATAACTCAGTTATATTTATTCCTTGGGCCAAGCTATTTCTATTTTTCAAAGCGCTTACTTTATTTCCCTCTTTCCCTCTGGCTGTGGTTTCGCTCATGTGCAGATCTGGATGCACAGACAAAGTCACATGTAAACTCTCACAGGAACATGTGCGGGCAACACACACAGGAGCATTCAGTATTTTCAGCTCAGACCTGCATGGAGACTCCTGTGTGAGGTTTGCATTGGATGGCTTGGCTCAAGCCCAAACAGTTTGCTGTAATAACACTGTGACGTGTGTGTACTCAGCAGCTGTCATCAGGGCCCCGGTGCATTGTCCTTGTCAGCTGATGCCTTCGCCATGACAAAGCAATGTTGTTAGGAGGTGACGGAGCAGTCGCAGTTCGATTTAGCATTCAATCTGGACACTAAGCACTCAATTGACAGCTGAAGAGAGAGTACTTGGGGTACTATCATTCAGTTATGATATGTTATTCATCCTCCCAGAAAACAGGGCCATCCAGAAATCAGCCTCTGGTGGAGCTAGAACGGATCTGATGTCCTGCTGAAGAACACATTAAGGAATTCAGCTACTGTGGTTTAAAGAAATCCACTTTGAAAACCAATCAGAAGAGGTTTCATGGATGCTTATAGAGCTTTGCATTTGGGAGGCAAATGTCTATCATTGATGTGTGTTGTAACGCACTGATGCAATGTCCCTTTCAATTTACACACAGTGGAAATTGAACCACTCATAATGCTGCTGTGCCAGGAGATGTAAAGGTCTCTCAGCTTACAAGAGAAATTGAACCAAAAGTGACAGTAAAGTACATGTGCTTGCCAATATCTCTGTTACTGTAATTTTCCAGGTGTGCAACCAAGGCCCCACCTTTCAAGGCTGTGTTTTACTAGCTCTGTTGGGTAGAGATGAGGAACAAGCCAGAACAAAGCTTGTGTACGTTTCCCACACTAATATATATACTATGTGTTGTGCTGCAAGCACACCAAGCTTAATGTGGAGTTAACTTGCAAGTGAAAAACACACTCAAGTAATCAACAGAAGTGAGAATCAGAAACCTCTTATGATCTCAGTGTCCACCATCCTTGGGACACATGGAGCGGAGAAACCTTAGAAAGTGAAGAAAATTAAGAACTAGAGGAAGTCTCAGAGGAAGAGACAGCTGGTCTGGCTACGAGAACTGGCACATGATTGAAAAAAAAAAATAAGACTTGAAGGATTTGAAGAAACAATCAAGCTGTCTATTTGCATAAGTCCTAAATGCATGTTGTGTTGAAAGATCCTCGCCAGTGCAGTATGTTATAGTTGGTCTCAGGCCCAGTTTGAGTCAGTGCAACAGCTGTGCATGGTTTCTGTCATGCCCCAGCTTGAAGTTGATATAGTACAGCTTTAGGGTGTAATGTGTGCATGCAAGTCCCACACAGAAACCATGAGGAACAAAGGCACAGTCACATAAAGTACAGAGTATAAAGGGACTGATGCAGTTTCAGATTTTTATCTTAATAACGACATGTTGGACTGCATGGTGTAGATTTAGAAACCCTTCTAATCCTTCTAATTCTATTCACATCTGTAAGAACCCTAATAAGACAGACGTGTCACGTAGTCATCTGGAGCCTGGAGAGTACCTGTTGTAGAAAGCATTTGTGTATTTTAAAGCTGCATACTTCCATGTTTAGAATGGATCAAATGAAAGGGCTTGCTGGAAGTGACGAATCTAAAGATAATTATCATCCAACTACAGTTCCGCTCAGTTCTATGTAATGTTAAAGGTCCAATGTGTAGCATTTGGGGGATCTATTGGTATATATTAATAATTAGTGTTAGCTTAAAATGAGCCGTTATGTCAACATACAGATTGGGTCCTCTTCACACAGTTTTTACAGTAGCCCAGAAAAAATCTAATCAAACATGGGTTCTAGATGGAGACATTCAGGTTTTTTCATCAGCTTGCCTTACATGCTTAGTACAAAGGAAACGTTTCCATTGGTTGTGATGTACAAACCTCTCCTGTAAATGCTGCCATACCCCACATGCTGGCCCTGAAGTGCCTTCAGCCTTCGATTTTTATTTTGTACTCCGCAGCTTGACTCTTCACCCGACTGCTCTCGTCAACCTTTCCAGCTGATTTTAGCCAGAAGGCTCTGATAAAACATGTGTACGCTCCCTCCCACTACCCAAGATAGCAGCTAACTGGTGAATAAAGTGGAACATTAAGAAACTAAAACTGCCAGATACAGACCAGTGGTGGGACCCACTGAGATCTGTCATCTGCCATTTTACTTGGAAGCTTGCACCTGTGGAGCTGTGCATCATGGGAGTTGTTGCCTTCTATCTACATGGGCCAAAAAGTCACCACCTGTCTTTTCTCGGTCAAGAAGGCACCAAATTTGAAATGTATTTTAAATTCTGACTACATATATGACCCACTTTCAATACAGATCCATGTTTCCACTGGTTAAGTATTCCTTTAAGATTTTGATGGAGACCAAAAACAAAGGTTATCATCTGTCAGGTTGCCAAAACACAAGTTCAAATAAATGCTATGTTGCTATATGTCTCTATAGGATAATAGGCAACATTTGCCAGATCAACGTTATAACTTGATCATATGTCAGGGTTGTGTGTTCAGCTTATTCTGATGCCCTCAAGTATGCAAGTCCTGTGCAGTTCATGTGAACTGTTGCTGATATGCTCATATACCAGCTACAGTATACATTAAAATGAAGAGTAAATCCCTAAGCTTGACTATATAATAAAGTGTCATTATGTGTCATAGTTCTAGACTATAACTCGTATTAAGCAGAGTGCATTGCTGCTTTACGTAACATTAAGTTTTATTCCATAATAAAAGTAATATTAAAAGTTTAATGTATTTCATATGCCTCACCTAATTGTACCGTCCTGCTCATCCACTAAACTGATAACCGCTTTTCCATTTACCATTTGCCTGATTCCATGTGAATGCAGACATTAGTCTTGTTACAGCAGTGATAATAACGATATATATATCACCTAACATGTCAACATCAAATGGATATAATTCTACCACTTATAAAGTACACTGACATATACACACAGATTAAGTTTAAGTATAACAGGCATTGGCCAAGTCAACAAGAGATGCAAGTTAATACCAAACAATGAAGCCAGATGAATGGTCAAGTCTGAGTGTTTGTTTTTGAGATTCTTAATTTTTCACATTCCACACTTTGGCTTCATAAACTCTGTCAGTTATCTTCTTTTTATTTGGCCATTAAAATGATCAATAGGGCAGTTGTGTAATCCATGTCTAAAGTGGAAATGGTTTGAAATAACTGTGAGTGACATCTTTATATCTCTGTGAATTATCACCTCCATGCCTTCCGTCTGCTGCTGCTGCTACTGGACATGTGTCGGGAAATAAATCTCTGTTGCTGATTAATCTGAATTTAACTGCTTAACTAATGCATACAGATGCACACAAGATGTACACACACACACACACATATACACACACACACACACACACATACATGCATGCACAACAGGCACTTGTCTATCATCCACTTAACCCTTCACTGTCATGATATGCAAGCTGGTCAGACCAGAGCAGAGCAGGCTAGAAATAGCCTGGGCTTGGAATTGCAGTACTCATGTGCAGAGCTAAATATGGGATGGCTCTTTAACTTCACAGAGAAGATGCAGGGCAATGCATGTGTACAGTGTCGCATCACACCTCTCAGATTACCCTCTTATAAAATAGCTTGAGATGGTTTTAATATTATTTGGTAGTTTGAAGCATGAGTAGAAGTGTGCAATATCATTTGTGCATAGAAGTGGGAGTATTTCAAAATGACAGAGACATTTGATTTTCAATGTTTTGATTGTTGACTGACTGTAATTAGGGAATAAAACACAAAAAAAATATATGATTGGGGTTCATTTCTTTTCCGAAATTAATCACTTTTTTTGGTTTCCTTCTGGCAGGTTCTCCCGGTCCGACGAGCTTTCACGACACCGGCGCTCCCACTCAGGAGTGAAACCATACCAGTGTATCGTCTGCGAAAAGAAGTTTGCCCGAAGTGATCACCTGTCGAAACACCTCAAAGTCCATCGCTTTCCACGAAGCAGCAGGACAGGACGCTCTGCAAACTGACTCTCCTGACCCCACTCTTACAGACTGACGCTAAGCGGAGAGGCGGGGCAGAGGGGGATGTGTGGAGGCCTGTATGTGTGTGTGTGCTTGTGTGTACGTGTGTGATTAAAGACAGAGGAGGGGGAGGGGGTGAAAGTCCAAACACCTTTTTAAAGGAGTCTGTGCAGGACTCCTGCGCTTGTGTGTGTTTATGTTCAAATGTGTGACGTACATTCATGGTACTGTTCTAATTTATTGGGTGGTGAGGAAAAGACTGTAAAAACTAAACATAAACAGAAAACTGTTACTTGACACAACACCCTCACAGGTGGAAAACGCTTCTTGTACATAACTTTTTTTTCTCACTCAAATCTTTTAGCTAATCTGATTTGAAGAAAGATTTGTTACTTGGTATTTTTACACTTTGAGGTGTGTGTTATTGTTATTGCTGGAGTAAAAAGCCTTTGTGAGTAATAATGCATCAATAAGGGGTCTGCTACTATTTAAACCCCCAGTTTTTTCTACCTTCTTTGAGCCAAATGTTGTTAAAATAATAGCGAAAATGCATCACTTAATGGCTTGAATTGAATGTGTCTGTTTGGAGCTTGCTGGACATGTTGGGGGCCTTGGTTTGATTCTTCCTTGGTAGATGCATCGACATTCCTGTAGCTTTGAATAAGTGTCTATGTTGCCTTTATGTCTTGTTACAGGAAATAAAACACTTTAGCACCTCTAACATAAGAACAATGTTCTTGTCACAATGTAATTTGCACTGGCACACATGACATTAATGGTTGTCTACCCACACAGTGTAGTCGTACTGTAGTCTGACTTGACTCACTATTCTGTAACACCTTTGTGTCTCAATTGGTCAATTTATAGTCTTTTTGGAACAAAATGAATTGGGGCGCAGCTATGTCCAATGATGATCCAATGAAAAATTTACAATATTTGATTCTTCTCTTCTGTCTTCAACTCATCATTGTTCTCAACACACAACTTTGTTTTCTGCTTTTATGATGCCATATGATTTATTCCTTCATGCCACTTTATTTACTTCATGTCACTGATGTCCCAAGAGCCACAAGTAAAGGCTCGTGTCGACGCGAATCATTCTGACACGTTGAGTCACAGCACTTCAAATTTCTTGCATCCTCTCATGTCACAAAAACTATTTTTTTTATCTCTGCTGTTACATTTCAATCCATATGAATTTTACATATCAAATCTGAGTGGATTTGTTTGCTTTGTATTTTTTTTTTTTTTTTTTGCATTTGTTGCCCATTTGTTGAGACTGCAAATTGACCTCAGACCAGCAGAATTAATTAAAGTGAGTCTTTCTTAACAGCCACATCCGTTGCTACAAATGCAAATCGATGCATAATAAAATGTAACATAATTGTAAAAGCAGAGGTGAGACACAGAGTGTAAGCTACATGTTAACATTTGCCACCATAAGCTGCTGGTTATACCAGACCAAGTAACACCTCAGTTTAACTCCTAAACAGATGTGTCCAGCTGTGGACAACGAGGTCATACAGTACTTCTGTTTATACAATCTGCTTGGAGGAGGCGGTCCACACGTGTGCAGTAGATTGCTATGCTATGCTTGAGTGGCCGCCCGAACAAGTCTGTGCTGTCAAAACAAATTGGCAGTACAGGGATGTGTGCACAGAGACTACATGAACACCCGCTCCAAACAAAATGTACGTAACACAGACAAGCGGACTATTGAAGCTTCTCCTCTTGCACAAATAAATTGATTTTCCTTTCATAAAATGAAAAATGTTGAAATTGAATTGAATGTTCAATTATTAATATCAAATTTCACTACAATTCCATTAATTTTCTTTGATCTCATTAATTGTTACAGCACATTCATTAAAGGTGAATAGAAAGTTAGAGGTTCCAAATTGTATCTGTTTAAAATTCTTTATCCCTGGTTTTTAACATTTCAGATCTCTGGCCATGAAATGAGCTGCTGTTGTCTTGCACTGTAAGGGAACAGTGACTGTTGTGTTTTTGTTTTGTTTTTGTCATATTACATTTACATGTATAAATTGCTTTAGTGCGTGTCATTCTGTATCTCAGTTGAATTCAACCAAATGTGTCATGGGAAGGACACAAATGCCTGCTGCACAGAGATCAGACATGGTTTCCTGTGCCATAAAGTTGAGCATCAGTTGATCACATTCAGTATTGAATTTGTTTGAAGAAAGGAATGTTAAAGTTTGAACTGGATAGAGTTGGGTTTTTGGGGTTTTTGGAAACCTACAATGATTGGAAAAAATGATTGAGCGTTCGCTATGCAGCAGCTGAATGATTCCCCTATGGAAGAAGTGTATTATAAATGTCAGGCATTCCTTCCATACAATCAGGAGAAACACTTTTCTGAATGGGTCCTATGTGAGTCCATGAATGTATGTAAATACTGTATATGCATCTGAACGGAGAAAGGAAATATTATTCTCTTGATTGTGAAATATTTTTTAATACATCAAGAAAGCATACATAACATGATAACTCAAACATGTAGTGAACTTTTCTTGTCAGGTTTTTACACAGCACATTATTAAAAGGCTCATGAAATATTTAATAACAAATCCATGGATCAGAATTGATCACACATTTCCCCCCGTGTATTCAAAACAGTTTCTTCAGTTGAACACTGCTTGGTGCAAATTGTAATAAAGAATAGTATATTATAAAATATGTCATAAGTAGGTTTTGTGCTATGTAAACACTTTACAAAGAATGAGTTGCTTAAAATGATGTATTTTTGCTTTTTATCTATACGTAAAAAAATTGACAATAAAAATCAAAAAGGTAATTTTTTTTTATTGCTGTTTATTTCTTTAATTTTGGTGAAATGCAGTTGTTCTAGTTGGTTCAGGATCACGCTTGATGTCAATGTTAACATAAAAGATTACATGAAAGGCAAATGCTGTCACTTACAAATCACAAAAAAGCACCACAGACTTACAATAAATAAATAATTAAATCGAGATTCGCTTCACCTGAAGAGTCACTCCTGCCACAAGGTATAATTCTGGTTAATGGTAAAAGCTCAAATGTAGCAGAACAATAGGATAGTGGAAATGATATATGGAAGGAGGAGTAAGCAAACTGACTCAGTAATGTGACTTACCCACCATACACTATTGTATGCCACACCAGACCAGCTAATTCCATACATAATGTAAAGATAGAACATATGATATTACCTCTCCTGGGACAGACATCAGACCTAACTATGTGCATAAATGTATCAAATCAAATCAAATCAAACTTTATTTATATGGCACTTTTCATACATATAGTAGCCCAAAGTGCCTCACAAAAAATAAAAGCGAACAAAACAAAAACAAAACAAGATGTGAGCAACAAAGAACCCCACGAAACCAAAACCTCCCACCCCCACAAATATATAGACAGAGATACACAGAGACATACACACCCACACACATAAACATACACACACAAATACACACCCACACACAAACACTAACTGTTGCTGAGGAGACATGGCTGGGCATCGAGATCTGAGGTGAGGAAGAAGCTACCTTTGGGGGCCGTACACACCGCGAGGAATCATGGTCCATGCCTGCAGGGGGCGCCGCCACAGGGACCACCCCAGCCCAGGCAGACAGGAGGCTCCACACCACGGTGTAGAGCTCTACAACCACCCGGGCCATGGCCGTCCACAGGACAGCACCCCCAACGTTGGACCAGAAACAACTCCCGGTGTTGTAGGCCCCCAGGAGGAAACACTGGAAAACCGAGGGGCTAAAACAGTAAAATAAGGTAAAAGGTAGAAGCTAAAATCTGAGGGAATAAAACAATAAAACAACAAAAACAGTAAAATTCATAAAGATGTATAAAATAAAGTAAAATAGACCCAATAAATAAAACAATAAAAATAAATAAAATATATAAAACAGTAAAGCAGGATAAGCTAAAATAGATAATATAAATAGAATAATAATAAAAAATGTAAGAAGCATAGGAGGAATTAAACATGTCAGTTAAAAGCTTGATTAAAAAGGTGGGTCTTGAGCCTCTTTTTAAAAACATCAACATTCTCTGCGGCCCTGAGGTTCTCCGGCAGGCTGTTCCACAATCGGGGGCCATGGTAACTGAATGCCGCCTCCCCGTGTGTTTTGGTTCTGACTAGTGGTATGGTTAAAAGGCCAGCACCGGAGGACCTCAGGGTCCGCGAGGGTTGATAGGGTAAAATTTGTGCAGACAAATAAGAAGGCCCGAGACCATTAAGACATTTAAAAACTAGTAAAAGAACCTTAAAATCGATCCTGAAGCGCACAGGGAGCCAATGCAGCGATTTTAAAACTGGTGTAATGTGCTCCCGCCCTCTGGTCCTTGTCAGCACGCGTGCGGCTGAGTTCTGTAGTAGTTGTAAATTGTACATGTTCTTTTTGGGAAGACCAGAGAGCAGGGCATTACAATAATCTAAACGACATGAGATAAAAGCATGCATCAGCACCTCCGTACTGGCCTGAGAGAGAAATGGGCGGACTCTGGCTATATTCTTAAGATGGTAAAAACCTATCTTTGTTATGTTTTTGATGTGTGGAATAAAAGTGAGCTCAGAGTCAAAAATCACACCCAGATTCTTTATAGATTTTGAGGGTTTAAAATCCTGTAACTTTGGTAAAAGTTTCTCTCTCTGGCCTTCAGGACCAATGACTAAGACCTCTGTTTTTTCCTGGTTGAGCTGTAGGAAGTTTGCTGCCATCCATGACTTGATGTCTACAATGCAGTTAAAAAGGGCATCAATTGGCCCTGTGTCATCAGGAGACACGGCGATGTACAGTTGCGTATCGTCAGCATAGCTATGAAAGCTGATGCCGTGTCTCCTGATGACGTCCCCAAGGGGAAGCATGTACAGATTAAAAAGAGTTGGACCTAAAATTGACCCTTGGGGAACCCCACACTTTATCTTATGGGTTTCTGAGGAACATGTATCCATACTTACAAAGAAACTTCGATCAGTAAGGTAGGACGTGAACCAGTTAAAAACAGTACCAGAGAGGCTGACCAGGTTCCTCAGTCTATTTAATAAAATGTGATGGTCTACTGTATCGAAGGCGGCGGTTAGATCCAGTAGTACCAGGACTGTGAGTTTATGATTATCTAAATTACACCTGATGTCATTTAAAATCTTTAAAAGTGCTGTCTCTGTACTGTGGTTCCTCCTAAAACCAGACTGATGAGTCTCTAAAATATGGTTTGAGTTTAAGAAATCATTTACTTGATTAAAAACAAGTTTTTCCAAAATTTTACTTAAAAATGGTAAGTTGGATAAAGGCCGGTAGTTATTTAAGACATTGGGGTCTAAATCACTCTTCTTCAGAAGGGGCTTCACCACCGCCGTTTTAAAGGAGGTGGGGAAGACACCCGTCTGAAGAGAGCAATTCACCAAATACAACAGCTGTTCCTCAAAGAATCCATAGAGTGTTTTAAAAAACGGTGTGGGAATTGGATCTAAAAGGCAGGTTGTGGGCTTTACCTGGGAGAAAACTCGATCAAGTGTCCTCGCATCAACCAGGGCAAAACTCTCCAGTGTTTCCTCCGGTAAAAGCAATGATCCAGGTGTTAAAAGCTGTTGGGATAAAAGACTGGATCTGATGTCATCGATTTTTCTTCTGAAGTGGTCTGCAAAGTCCTCGCAAAGGACGTTATCTGGTGTCTTAGAGGATTTTTTAAAATTTGTGTTTGTTAAAAGATCGATTGTGGAGAATAAAAATGTGGGGTTATTTTTATGATCAGTGATCAATTTTTGGAAGTGGGAGATTCTTGCTTGTTTGACTGCGTTATTGTAAATTTTGAGGTGTTGACGTAAAATTTCATAGTGAACAGTTAACTTGCATTTCCTCCATCTCCTTTCAGCACTCCTGCATTCCCTTTTGAGTTTTTTAATGTCCTCGGTTCTCCATGGTGGTGTAGGTCTTGTTTTAATTGTTTTAATAAAAGGTGGAGCCACTGAGTCCAGTGTTGACTTTATCTTATTGTTAAAATTGTCAGTGATAAAATCGCAGGGTGCTGGTAAAATTTCGGCAGGAGTGCTTTGTAATATCTGAATAAAATTTGCAGCCACTTCAGAAGTTAGGTAGCGTTTCCTCACTGTTCTCACCGGGGCCTCCCGCTGATTAAAACTGGTGATTGTAAAAAACACACAAAAGTGGTCAGATACAGCCAGGTCCACAACAGAGGGCGCACCAATGGACAGGCCATAAGATATAACCAGGTCCAAGGTGCGCCCTCTGCTGTGGGTCGACTGCGTCACATGTTGCTTAAAATCAAGGCAGTGTAGAAGGTTTAAAAAGTCTCTAGACAGTGAGTCTGAGGAGATGTCCACGTGTAAATTAAAATCACCGGTTATTAAAATTCTGTTAAAAGTGGTATGAATAATTGATAAAAGTTCTGAAAATTCCCTGATGAATGAAGTGGAGTACTGGGGTGGTCGGTAGACTGTTATACAGAGAATAGGTGGGCTGCTAAAAACGAAGGCATGGTACTCAAATGAAGAGTAACTGTTAAAAACTACTTCGTTAGTGTTCATATTGTTCTTTGTAATTGAAGCAGTGCCGCCCCCTCTTCTGCACCCCCTAGTTGAAAATAAAAAGTTAAAATTCGGTGGGGAAGCCTCAGTGAGAACAACAGGTGCATCAGTGCCAAGCCATGTCTCCGTAAGGAAAATGCTGTCCAGGTTATTGTCTAAAATTATATCATTTATGATAAAAGACTTGTTTAAAAGAGAGCGCACATTCAGCACAGCCAATTTAACGTCTGTGCTGAACGTGCGCTCATCACGTTTTCCAATCGGAATGTTAAAAACACAGTTTGATCTAAAAACAGTCCTGGGTTTCAATCGTCTATGTGAGATGATGGTTGGGATGGTATGAATACTGTCCTGTGCCACTGGGGTCACTGAGGGAGGGGCGTGTATGAGCGGCGAAGAAGACTTGTCGGGGACCGGGGGGGCGTGGCAGGTCAGCAGTCACGCACGTGTGTCAGATTGGACAGCATAGAGGATATTGTCTGTTAAAATGTTGCTACCTAGCCAGCTCGGATGAATCCCGTCAGCTCTAAAAAGGGAGGAACGATTCCAGAACAGATTAAAATTGTCGATAAAACCTAAGTTGTGGGCAGTGCAGGAGGACTGGAGCCATGTGTTGAGGCTGAGGATTCGGCTAAAACGTTCTACTCCGCGGGCCAGATTTGGAATCGGACCGGAAATGAAAACGGACTTTCCACAGTTTGTTAAAAACCTAAAAAGATCTTTAAAATCAGTTTTGGTCAGCTCGGACTGCTTTCTACCTGCATCATTTGATCCAACGTGCACTATGACACGTTGGATGGAGGGCCCGAGAGAGTTCAGCAGTGCTGGGAGTTTGTCCAGAATGCCGGGGACCGTGGCTCCGGGAAAACAATGCGTTGCGGCATTGAAGAAGCGGATGTTTTTAATTATTGAGTCTCCAATTATTAATGTGGTGGGCGAAAAAAGGGGGCGGGGGGGTGACGGTTTCTGGCTCACCTGGCAGCCAGTGGCATCGGAGGTTGGAGTGTGATTCCCCGCCGGGTCCGGGCGAGGAAACCGACCGGAGCGGCGGAGCACAGCCTCCTTCAGGATCTTGCGCCGGGCGGAGGAGGTCCGGTTCGAAGGCCTCTGAGGTGGCTCCCCTGTGAATTCCCCAGCCACCCGGGCCTCATCGTCGCAGCTCCACATCGGCGAGGCAACGGGGTCCTCAGGTAGTACAGGTGTGCCCCGGTCCAAGAGAGGAGGAGGCGCGGAGAGAACCGCTGGGTCGGCAGGCGTTGCTGCTGGGACTCGGTCCAGGAGAGGAGGCGCGGGGCCATCAGCTGGGAGGACCGGGTCGTCATCGGCCAGAGGAGTGTAGCGGTTGGAGAGGTTAACGGGGGGCGGAGAGACAGACCCGGCCCAGCCTCTCTTACGTCGCTGGACTGCTACCTCAGCCCAGGTTAGCCCATGATTTGGGGTTGAGCAGGAGGGCCGGCAACCGGTGGATGGATCCCACACTACTATGTCCTGCAGGGTTGTGGTGGATTGTTTTTTGGGATGGTCGGCAGCTAAAAAACTGGTCAGTACAGGAAGACGGGAGGAGAAGCTAGTCAGCAGTGAGTCCTTTTTCTGTAGTTCGTCTGAGAGCGGACGGATGTCCTCCTCAAGGTCTGTTATCTTTTTATACGCCTTTTTTAAAAGCTCACCGTCTCCACAGGGCATGGCAGGCATAGTTGCCAGGGCCTCAGCTTCCGCAGCAGCAGACGGAGAGAGCGGTTCTTGATTGAGATCCTGCCGTCCGGTCATTAAAATATGCAAGCCTGATAAAAAAGCGTGGTATAAAAAACAAACTAAAAAATAAAAATAAAAAAAAAATAAAAATGGATAAGAGTAGCAAGGATAAAAGAAACTAAAAGGGGAGCAGTTTCCCCTGGCATCCAAACAAAACGGCGCACAGGCGCAGGAAATGTGCGTCACCTGTCACCTGTCACCTGTCCGTATGTATGGAAACTAGAGTCTATGGTACAAACACCAACATCACTGCCATATTTATGCTTAAATTACGTTATTTTGAGTGTTGCTAGAGCAGCTACAATGTTAGCATAGCCTAGCGCCCATCAATCCAAACTTGGTTTCCTGGTGTATCTGGGACTTCACAACATGTAAAAGCAGCAATAGTGTTATCAGCCATGATTGATGAAACCTGGTTGGTGTCTTCATGGAGGGAAGCCCCCATTCTCTGTGGCACATCTAGCGTGAGTGGCGCAAATAAAGCTGGATGTCTAAAGTGCAGCCCGAGCCTTCTTCCAGGTAAGATGGCTGGTTGAAACACTCTTTTGGGCCATTAAACTGGGGGTGGAATACAGAGGAGAGGCTGGCTGTGGCACTGATTACTATGCACACCTGATTAGAGGTGAGAGAGAGCATCTGGCTTGATGTTACTGGAGTCTGGGTAAAAATTGGGTAAACTGGGTAAAATGAATTTGGTTGAAAGATAATGCCCACCTAGCTTGTCTAGAATTCAACCTCTTGGTAGTTTTGATATACTCAAAAATGCTGTGATTGGACCATCCCTATTAAGGCTGTCCCCTTCAGTCAGTGCCTCAAAGCCCCCACCCCCATCATCAACCTTGACAATAAACAGACAGCTTAGGGTCTGGCAAGGTGTGGACAAGTGCATAGGTGACCCAATGCTTGAGTGTCTGAAATGCCTATTCTGTTTTGGAGTTTCACTGAAACAACTGGCAATAGGGGAAGTCAGAACTACAATTTCTTATAAACATCATCTGTAAAACCCATCCCACCGAGAGGAACTGAAATGACAGGAGATGTTATATTTAGATGGATAGATGGATAGATAGGTAGGTAGGTAGGTAGGTAGGTAGGTATTACCTGCTCTTGGCTTTTTATACTTTACCATCAGTAACTTTTTCATGATCTTATATGGTATGTATTTTAAAGGTCAAGATAAAATCCAATATATCAGAAGAAGGGTAAGTTACCCACATTGTCCTTGTGCCTTTTATCCACATAGCTCAGGAAAAGAGTAGAGAAAAAAAAACGTTCCCGTAACTTTACAAAAGGAACATAATGCTGGGAAATGGAGAACATGTCAAGATTTGTACCACATGGGAAATTTGCATGGAAATGATACCCCCACTCTCTGCTCTCCCTTCATCCAGACTTTTTTTCAACCAACCATTTTTTGCCCCTTCTTCACAAAAACCGAGTGTGTTTGCTGAGTCACTGTAGTGGCTAAGAAAGAGGCAACTGCTAACAGCAAAAGCAAGCTGTGCCTGTCTCTGTGTGATGTCTCTTATGGACATAGAACATGTTGATTTATGAGTCAGCGCACTCTCAGAAGGATTCTGAGATACATTCGGGGGTTTTACTACACACTATTGGTTGCTTTTCACAGGTTCAGAATTAAGGCTCCTTTTTCTGTTGATGTCTGTCAGTCTAAGATTTTCCTAGAGATGAAAAAGGATTCAGGTTACTTACATTTCTAGACACCACTTAACGAGACATACTTAAACACTGATTGCGTGGCGATGCCATAGTGAGCATGTGTGAACATGCAACAGGAGAATCAAATTGCAGTCTAGTACCATACAACTTACATTACATAACATATGCAACATTATGTATGTTGACATAGTTGAGTACACGTGCCCCTGTTCCCCTTTCTGTTTCCGTTTTATTCTGTGTTCAGCTGTCTGTCCCTGGGTTCCTTTTCTATTTACAGCAAACAAGCTCTAATTAACACTTTGACATATGGTTTTGGGGATAGGTCACTATTTTGAATATGAGCAGTTACTGTCATGCAGGAACAGGAAGTTTAACATTGCCTCTTTACCTGACCTACCCTAACCAACAATGTATTGCCATGCTGCATTGGCTAATAGCACTTGCTGTTTGTGCTGTAACCAGGGATGTACAGGCAACTGAACTGCAGTGGAGTGGTTACGTTATGAAACCCAGAAACCCATAGTTAATTAGTTAGATTTCTCAATCTTAATGATTCATCCACACACACTTGTCACAGCATAGGAGAGCACATTGCCAGATGAGTGGCTACATTTCCCTTAAGATTGAAGACACAAGCCACTGTAACAGCATTCTTGACACTAGTATCTGCGTTGACCATATAGCGTTACCATATATGCGTTGGATTCAATATAGTTTGGGATCAGTTTTCGTAGGGCAGGAACCGACATGCAAAACCTTTCAGCTAGAAGTGTTCTCATAAGTGTCAGGCAGGTGCCCACGGATGGGGCTGATGGTGTTTGGCCCTCAACACCAGCTACTGACTGTTTGCCTGATAGCTGCCATCGGTGTCCTGTTGCTGTGGCAGGAAATGCATACCATGCTTCCTTGGCTCATCCTCACATCGTGCCCATCGGGTTGCTGAGGGCGGCCACGTGACTGGTTGCCCCCCTGACCCCCAATTTCCACTGCGTCTGCGTCTGCGCTGGCGGTGGCAGTGCGGAGCAGATACGTTTCACATTAGTCTATGGGTGAATCCCCACCAGGTCCACTGCGCTGCATGTCCGCTGCGTCTCGGCTCCGGCAGTCTGCTGCTCTCCGCAACAAATATGGAGGACTTCTATTTCTGGCGGATGCCGGACCACGGCGCAGCAATTCAGCACAGAGCAAATATAGCGAAACAGGAAGTTCGGTACATACTCAACAATAAAACATCCGGTTACTTCAAAATAGAACACTTGTGTTAATAAAACCTCTTGACGACGGATCATATTTCAGTTAACTACGTCACAAAAATGTCAGAATGGGCGGGGCCAGGTACGGAGTCAACAGGTCAGAGGTTTTCAGAGCGATTACGTATTATCGCGAGGTATCGCGATGTCAAAGTCGTTCTGCCGGACTGCGCCGTGGCGGACTCAAACGCATCCTGTGGGGATTGGCGGACGGCGGACCGAAGCCGGATCGGAGACACACCGCAGCGGAGACGTATGCAGTGGAAATTGAGCTTGAGGCAGAAACTGCCCGCAAACTGGAGAGTGGCCCTATATCCATCACATGATATAGGATGGTTAGCTTAGCTATACTGAAGAAGCTAAGCTACGAAAAAAGAACAAATGATATAGGCACAACTGAAAGTAACACACTCTCAGTGGTTCGCAGACCAAGAAACCAGAAATCAGACAGACTCACATTATATTTAAACTGTGAGAATCTGGATTTGACAGAACATGTTTAATAGCACTATAGTTGACTATCTTTACCATTGAGTTATAAAATGGTTCAATGAAACATACATTGTATTACATCAATTTAAAATTGAGACTGTTTCATGACCAGTTAAAAGTTCCTCACAGTAACCTAAAATAAACATGCCATGGTTTTTTTTATATATTATTTCCAAATATTTATTTTTTAATCCATTGTAGGGAAAAAGTATTAAAAAAAAACCCAGCTTGGTTCCTAGAAAGTTGCAGTGTGACCAACTGCTCATGCTGTGTGGCAATGTGTTTGAGGGAGCAGAAGAAATGACACAAATCTGAAGGTCGGTTGCACGTTACTCTGCAACAGACTACAACGGTTCATGAGCTGATTTGACATGTGGGATCGGATGATGACTGTTATGTAACTGTTTAAAACTCTCAGCCAAGTTCAGTGTGGGTGTGTCTGTGTGTGTGTGTGTACGTTTTTGAGAACGAGTATGTGTGTTCAAGAGAAAGTTGTAAAATGCTAATGAAAGAACATGTAGATGTAACAAGTCATTGCAATGTCAATGAAATCAGAATATGCTGGCTAAAGAGAAAAAAAACCTTTGTGTTACCTTCACAGAAACCTGTACTCCATGGGCCCTAGTTTCGTAGACCAGCGCAGGGCGGCGCAGGGTGGCGCAGCCGGCGCAGTGCAAGTTTCGACCTGCACAGCCTTGCGCACCGTCAGTTTGGCAGTTTGGTGGATCGCCTGCGCCAACATGGGTGTGGCGGCGCAGCAGGGGGAGGCGTCACAGATTCAGCTTGGCGTAGCGGAAGTTTCGTGGCAAAAAGCCTCGCCGAGACTGCGCTGAAAGCTCGCCAGCTCCGACCTCGTCTACTTTCGGCGCAAGGCGTAAATAAAGCCCATTCATTCAAGGTGAATCACAGCTGGCGGATCGGAAGTTTGGCTGACGGCGCGCAGTGCGCACACGTCACCGAGACCTCACAGGCAGGTTTCCACAGTTCCAGGCACATTTAAATGCAATAAATAATCACAACAAACACTATTTAATGCAACTAATTGAATCAACACGTGAATTTATATCTATATAGATTGTCCCGTCACATCTGACGTCAGATCAAAGGCGGATGGCACGCGTAACGGAAACTCAGCCTCTCGGACCAAAACATCTCCCTCTCTCTCTCCTGTTTTTTATAATATCGGCATTGTTATTATTATGATACGCACGCACAGCGCGTGATGCGCGTGGTGGGAGCGGCGGCGCTGCTTCTGTCATCGGGTTGTCAAGTGACGGATCTTGCACTGAACCTCCCCTAACGCATTAAAGGAGAGGAGAGGAGCTCATTTGATTGGTGAAGATCTGAATCGGCTGTATTAATCCCAGTCCACGCCTCGTCTCCTCCTCGTCTCCCACTCACGCCTTCTTCTCCTCCCTCTTTCCCACTTGCGCCGGTGGGCGAGACGGGAGGTGTGCCTGCACGAGCCTGCGCGGTGCACGAAACTTGCAAAGTCCAGGCGGACACGCCCCGTCGGCGCGGCGCAGGTGCGCTGAAAGCTGACTGCGCCTGGTCTACGAAACTAGGGTCCCATGTTCTCACATGGTAAGACTTGAGTTTTAAAATCATAACCGTCTTCCACGTGTTGTGAATCAGCATCTAAAAGCAAAAAGCTTGTTCGATCTTTTAATTCATTTGACACTTTAGGTGAATTAGAAAGATCATTTGAATGCCTCCAAAAGTGTTTTTTTTTTTCTTTTTCTGTTGATGGATCATGCCACTATGCAGTCTAAAGCAGGTGGTTCACAGACAGGTCAGTTATTTCATTTTTTTGAAAGTTAATTTCAAATTAACTTAATTGTCAAAGAATTGATTTCAAAATACCACTGCTGGTTTACAAAGCACTGAATTGTTTAGGGCCAAATACATTTCTGATCTTCTGCTTAGCTACAAACCATCCAGACCTCTCAGATGGTCTGGGACAGGTCTGCTCTGTGTCCCCAGAGTCCAAACCAAACCTGGAGAGGCAGCCTTCAGTTTCTACGCACCACATATCTGGAACGAACTTCCAGAAAGCTGCAGGTCTGCTGCAAATCTCAGCTCTTTTAAATCAAGACTGAAGCTTCTCTGTTTGCCGCTGCCTTTCAGTAAACAATATTATCTATGAACTTCTTATGCTGCACTGTCATTTCTATTCCTTGATATTCTTGTTTTTATTTATTTTTGAAACGTTTTATTTTACTTTATTGCCTTGTTTTAATGTTTTTTTTTCTCCAATGCTTTGAATGCTTTATGTAAAGCACTTTGAATTGCCGAGTTGTTGAAAGGTACTATACAAATAAAATTGCATTCAATTATATTTTTGTCTTTTAATCCTCGTTTCTTGGACATCTACCATGATGAAAATTGCAGGGTCTCAATTCAGGTGGTGCCTTGCCCGGCATCAGTAGTAACAGCGGGCTGGTGGCCAGCACCGGTGCCCCTGTGTTGGGGTTCACGCCAACCAAATTCATCCATGTTGGACTGAGGACAAACTGGATGCCTGGATACCACCTCTGGATTTACAAGTGGTATTACGAGAGAGGACAGGCTTGGTCTTGCTGGTTAGCATGCTCATGTTGGTAGACATCTGGCCACATCTTACACATTGCATCTTAACTTTTCATCTAGCGCTGTCATCAGGTTGTGATTTTTCTAATAGGAACACATTGTTCATGACCAAAAAGTAAGACTTAGCTGTACTTTCTGTTTTATATCCAATGCTAAGTAGCAAATATTAGCAGCTGAGAACATGGTAGACTGAAAGTGATACATGCCTAACATCAGCATCAGGGGGGGGGGGGTTTAGCTCAGGAGGTAGAGCGGGTTGGCTGGCAACCGCAAGATTGCCAGTTCGATCCCAGGCTCTTCCTAGCTGAGTGCCTGGTGTCCCTGAGACGAGCTGGCTATCACCCTGCATGGTTGACTCCGCTGTCGGTGTGTCAATGTGTGAGTGAATGGGTGAATGTCAGTCATTACTGTAAAAGCGCTTTGGACAAAAGCGCTATATAAATGAGGCCATTTATATTAGCATGGTCATTTTGAGCATGTTAGTCTGCTGACATTAGGTATGCATACGCAGTAGCTCAACAGATGGCACATTAGCAATGGCATAGCCTACTCGATGCCTTCATTGCAGAATGTTTTCATTGTCTTGCTAATAAACTTGATGAGATTGGCAGGGTTCAATATTTCAAATCATATGTGGATGTTTTCATAAGAATGGCAGCCTTCTTACGATTATGGGAGAAACATATATTTTGATATGTTGCTATGCCTTTGCAATATGGATTGAATAAAAATTATGCATCCCTGTGAGATTAAAATGTTTCATGTGGTGTCATAATAACACGGGCCCTAGTTTCGTGGTGCAGCGCAGGGCAGCGCAGGGCGGCACAGGGTGGCGGAGCCGGCGCAATGCAAGTTTCGACCCGCGCAGCCTTGCGCACGGTCAGTTTGGCAGTTTGGTGGATCGCCTGCGCCAAGATGGGTGTGGCGGCGCAGCAGGGGGAGGCGTCACAGATTCAGCTTGGCGTAGCGGAAGTTTCTTGGCAAAAAGCCTCGCCGAGACTTCGCAGAAAGCCCGCCAGCTCCAACCTGGTCTACTTTCGGCGTAAGGTGTAAATAAAGTCCATTCATTCAATGCGAATCACAGCTGGCGGATCGGAAGTTTGGCCGACCATCGCGCAGTGCGCACACGTCACCGAGACCTCACAGGCAGGTTTCCACAGTTCCAGGCACATTTAAATGCAATAAATAATCACAACAAACACTATTTAATGCAACTAATTGAATCAACACGTGAATGTATATCTATATAGATTGTCCCGTCACATCTGACGTCAGATCAAAGGCGGATGGCACGCGTAATGGAAACTCAGCCTCTCGGACCAAAACATCTCCCTCTCTCTCTCCTGTTTTTTATAATATCGGCATTGTTATTATTATGATACGCACGCACAGCACGTGATGCGCGTGGTGGGAGCGGCGGCGCTGCTTCTGTCATCGGGTTGTCAAGTGACGGATCTTGCACTGAACCTCCCCTAACGCATTAAAGGAGAGGAGAGGAGCTCATTTGATTGGTGAAGATCTGAATCGGCTGTATTAATCCCAGTCCACGCCTCGTCTCCTCCTTGTCTCCCACTCACGCCTTCTTCTCCTCCCTCTTTCCCACTTGCGCAAGTTGGAGTGATGGGAGGCGTGCCTGCGCAGTGCACGAAACTTGCAAAGTCCAGGCGGAAACAGCCTGTCGGCGTGGCGCACGTGCACTGCACACTGACTACGCCTAGTCTACGAAACTAGGGCCCTATTTGTTAATCTTTTTGTTGATGCAATGCAAATAAAATCATTATAGAAATCAATTATGAGGGAAAATGTTGAAAGAAAATGTATTCTACATTGGCCTTTTTCACCTCAACTATATTTGATCTCGCATTTCATTCTAAAACAATCCAAGCAGAAGAAACGTTTTTTACATCCGATGGCTGGATCTCAAGCACACAATATTCTGTTCCTCTGGCAGTCAGCTTGTATGCACACACAAACATACAGTGTGCTGAGATTTGTTATTTTACCAGTACATCTCATTAGATTGAAACAATGGGACGGGTACTTCATTTACACACATTCCTCGAACACACATACATCTCGAGGAGACACACTCGAAAGAAACCAAAACACATCAACTTGCACATGTCCACAGCGGTCGTACACAATGGGTAGCATACTGAACACACACAGGTGGAGGAGTGAGGCAGTCTCCTGGATGTCAGGAAGCTAACAGCGCCAAATGTATGACAGCAGGAGGTGATGGATTCTAGCAATTTAGCAATTGATGTGTTTCAAAGAGTCTTACATAATCCCCACAGGAGTCTTCCACTGTAGCTGACAGGGAATATGTCACTTTCATCACTGGCATGACTTCTCGTTTCATGTTTTTTGGCACGTGTGTTGTCTTACGTGTTACGTGTCTTACACATTTATCAGCTGCATTTAAAGAAGTCACTCTGGTCTCTGATCCCATGAGAGTCAATTTAGCTCTGCACCGGTTGCACCTTATCACAAACGATGTTCATGTGTGAGTTGCAAAATGATCTCAATCACAAACATGCCTCTGCATAATGGCATTACATGTCATGCAGTTAAGACATGGCAAGTTGCACGAGGGGAAGGTGTTGGAAGCATTAACATTGTGACTAGCAGCATTAACACTTTAATAGAAAGTAGTCCCCAATAGAAACTGTTCTGCAGTGATTTCTGTGGAATAATAAGGTAACACTTTACAATAACCATCATTTATAAATGGTAAATAGACCATTTATAAATGGTACACAGATAGTTTATTAAGGTTTAACAATCATTTATAAACAGAATATAGACCATTTATAAATGGTAAATAGTTCATTTATTAATGTTTAACCATAATTTATAAATGGCAAATAGATAGATTATTAATGTAAGTTAATAGTTACTTAACCATTAACAAACAATGAAATTATAATTAATAATATTTATTAATTATCAATAGACTATTTATCAGCGCTTTATAGTTGCAGTCATTATAACATTTTTAACACTATATTAAGCATTTGTTAATGATTTATATACCTTTAAGAAATTGGTTGTAAAACATCTATTACGATTAAATATGTAGAAGACCTGTTATTTGTAGCAATTTTCTAAATGGTTAATATTTGGTTTATAAACCATCTATAAACATTACTTAGATGGTTATTGTAAAGTTGCGACTGATGTTTGTAATACTTTGTGAATGGTTTATAATTGCTTTATAAACCATCTATAAACATTACTTAGCTGGTTATTGTAAAGTTGCGACTGATGTTTATAATAATTACTTAATGATTAATAAGCTGTTTGTAAACCATCAAGTTACATTTATTTGACTTTTATTTGTGATCTATAACATAGTGATTATTTTGCATTGATAAAAGAATAGGGTCTGATTATTGTATTGAACACGTTTATGAACAGAGAGTCAATAACATGTACCACATAAATATGGTGGTAGACAAGAATGGTGGGATTACGACACAACAATGACAACTTAATTTTAAAATGAATTGATGATACAATATTCAGGCACACTGCACTTAAAAATAAGTATTTCATTGTCTACTCACCCCATTTTCCACGAATTAACAATAATCAACAAAGCAATGAACAACATCACACACTCTGGAATGTCAATGTGTTGCCTTCTTGGCATCATTTATTTTTCTATTTGTATTGCTTTGCAATATCATGGAGCAGGCGTCCTAATGGACCATTATAGTGTTTTTTACCCAGCCATTCATTCCACTCAATCATAATCAGGTGATCTCTTAGTAGATCCTCGGTGCGATTCCCCCGGAGTCTCCCGATGGTCTCCTTGTAGCTCCTCCAGGCCCTCTCAATGTGTTGAGTGTGGCAGCCTGTATCAGCATTGACATACTCCACACTGTGGTTGACTGTATAATGCTTGTATCCAAATTCAGGCAGAGCCTGACGGTAGGCCCGCCACTCATCAGACAGTATTGTGGATCCCGGCCGAACATGATGCAGAACCAGTGGGATCAGCTCTCGTCTGGTCCGTCTTTCCACCAAGCGGAGAACAGGCATTGTCTTCTGTCCTCTGCGCTTCACACCCAGCATTCCAAACACCCACTTTTTCCGTGTCCATCCACCAACCATTCTTCCACGTCCATACTGTCAAAATATTCAAATAGAACACATATTAGAAATGGTAGTTATTCACATGATGTGTGACTAATATATGGTAATCATTTGACCATTAAAACATAAAATTAAACTAATTTAATTGACTTAAATGAGTTATAAAAATTATTATATCCCTGTAAGTATGGATTCACCCCAACCATTGTATCAGCAAATCCTTCCTCTTAGTGGAAATAGTTTTCTCATGACAATGTTTTCAAATTTGCTGTGAGCATTAGGTGGCAGTCTCCTTACCTGTTATTCATACAGTGACAAAAACCCAAAGATACAGCTCCTTATGGAAAATACATTTGTCACAATGACCTATTGAGTCCACCATTTTGGATTTTCCACCATTTCAAATGTTAAATGTAAATATAAAAGCACATCTTCCCCTACTCATACTAATGTTGACTGTACAACAGTCTCACCCAAAATGAAAACAAAATATATTTTTCCTTTTGCCCGGAGTGTTATCTGTCCACCCAGATAGTTTTGGTGTGATTTGCAGTTTTTTGGAGATATCTGCCATATAGATGTCTGCCTTCAATCCAATACAATGGAGCTAAAAGGTGCTGGGTTTGTGGCAGGAATTCCCACAGACATTTTAGGCGTATGGCTGTTTCCACGTACCTTCCTTTTGTGTCTGAAATGGCTTTCATCGATAACCACAAACTCTTTCCGCCCTCCCAGTCTCTGTCCTTTTCTTCTCTTCCTTCTCTCCATTGCCTCAACACAGACATTTCGTAGCTTTTTGGCCATCTTTGACAGTGTTCTTGAACTCCCAGCAATGTCATCTATCATCATGTCGATTTGTCTCAATCGTAGGCCTTGTGCAAACCTTAAAAATACATAAAATGAAAATGTTGTTGCCTTATGCAGACAATACTTCAGTAATTACACTTGGAAGGGCATTCTTTACTATGACAATGGGCATTACAGTAATTCAAGCTACAGCCCAGCAATGTCAGCATTACCGATGTGCCTGCCCACACTTAGACAAAGTTTGATGATGATGGAACAAACTGTCATGGAGTTATGATCAATATTGCCTCCCTCAGTAAAATAAATGAAATAGAAAATAATTGGAATAGAATTAATCTGAAGTTCACAAATGGTTAGTATAATGGACATCACTACACAAACTTAAAGATGTTTTTTTTTTTTTGTCCTACAAACCAAATTATGTTCTCCATGACTGATTTATAAAAGCAATAAAGGGTAAAACATCCAAGGGGTGTATACTTTTTATAGGCATTATATGTGTAATATGCTTATAGCCCATCAGGTCCTCTGGCAGGAGTCTGGTAGTTGTTCCAAAGTGCAGGACTAAAACATCTGGTGAGAAAACTTTTAGGTTTACTCTGAGCCACCGGAACAGTCTGCCTGCGGATGTGAGAACAACTGGTTGTGAGAACTCCCTCGTTTTCAGCCAATCACATGACTGCATTCCCACGAGGGGTACCTCAACATGGCCAGAGCACAGCGCATTTGTGATTGACTGAAAACGAGGGAGGCATCTGATTGGCTACAGAGAGTTCCTTGTTGAAAATAATGCATTTGTGAATCCAGCCACGTCAGGAGAGTCTCAAAAATTCACGAACAAATGCAAACAAGTTCACAAATGAAAAGCGTCTTTTAAATTCAAGTTTAACAGTTTGTATATAAATGTAACAACATACAAATACATTTTTGATGAAAATTGCAAATATTTTTTTTAATTCATATATTTATACATTTACAGTATATTACATTTATTTAAAATGAAATGTATTTGTGAGAAGAGAGTCATTTATATATACATCACAAAATACATTTGTGAATCCTTCTCTGTGCATTCATTATTAATGAGACTGAACTGACCCCATATCTGTGAAGCACTTTGAACTGCAGTAACCTGTATGTAAGGTGCTTTACAAATACTAGAATATTTTTTCAGGCCTGGTGGTACCCACCCATATTGGTGCGGTCAGATGTCCAAATGAAGCTTCGTGAAGCATTTTCTTTATTTTCTGAGCCCAATAGATGGCGCTCTCTGTTCAGCAAAGGGTTGAAGCCCGATATATTTCCATTGCTTTCAACCCTTTGTTGAACAGAGAGCGCCATCTATTGGGCTCAGAAAATAAAGAAAATGCTTCACGAAGTTTCATTTGGACATATACTTAGAACTACATCTACATCTTTCCTGTACATCTCAGAGGGGACCTCTACAAAAACCCTCTGGGATGGTTCTCTTTTAACAGACTGCTTATGCTGATAGCATATGCGACTATATACTGTAACCCACCTCTGGCTTTGGTGTAATAGGACATAAGAAATCTAAATCACAGGTAATGTGATTCTTTCTATTAATGTAGATTATTTCTATGTAATCTTTAAAATATCCAGTAGATATTTTAATATTATTTCCATACCTGTACAAGAATCGCATCCAGTTGAAAAGGCTCATCTTGGATCTGCTGAAGATAGACTTGTGCCGGACTGATTTTGTGACAATGCCTTTGTGGTTGGTCCTCTGTTGACAAACCCTATGGACAACACAGCTGCTTGTGAGTGATCCATTGAAATTCAAAGATAAACCATAATTTCTGTTATCTCTGTTTAAGACCTTTCCAAAAATTTGTTTCAATGTGATACCAATCTAAAAATCAAAATCTTTGAAGGATTAACAAATCATGTAGATAAATAGATAGAACAACAAATAGTAATATTATTACAGATAAGGCAGTAAATACATAAAGTATAAAACAATAAATAAATACATAAACGAATTAATTAATACTGTGATGTAATCTGGTGCAGATTAAGTAAATTCAAGAAAGATTGGGTCTTTTTACTTACCATTTATGCAAATTCATAAAAACTCTTAAAATGTACATTTTTCTCACCGTTTATGATGTGGGCGGCCATGGTAAAATTACATCATACGACGAACTGGGGGTTATTTTATTTTCCTACTCGGAAGTCGGAATTTACGACCTCCGAGTTATACATGAACGCAGCATCACTCTTCATGCAGATTCAGACCGATTCAAACCTGTCTCTCTCTTGCCAACTACAGCCTCCTGACATGTGCATGCAACTTGACTGTTTTTTTAAATAATATCTTGTTTCACGATGACCAAAAGACCTTTCACCAGATCTGGAAGAGCCTTAAAAGAAGACATGTTGGCGACACCGCCGTCATGGAAAGAAAAAACGCAGCCAACAGCACCTGACGTTAGCATCATGTCGGACGACAGTAGCGATGCCGGTGAACACAAGAATTTGACGGAAACTAACTCTATCCAAGATGACAAAGATGACTTTTATATTTCCAGCGACACCCTTGATGCTGACAGGAAAGACGAATCTCAGACTGTCGGTAAGTTAGCTAAGTTAATGTTGACCTGTTAGCACTTGTTTTAGCCTATCTAGCTTAACATTAGCTGCTAACCGTTATTTCTTAAGGGTGTTTTCACATCCATAAGTCCGGGGTAAAAAAGGAGAAAAAATTATACTTTGTTGCAAATTAGTTTTCATCCGGTTCACACTGTTCCTTGTTTTTCTCTTAGTCTTTAGGGCCAGACTAAGAGAAAAAACAATTAAATTACAAGAATAAAGTCGTAACATTACGAGAAAAAAAGTCGTAACATTACGAGAAATAAGTCGTAATATTACGAGAATAAAGTCGGAACATTACGAGATTAAAATTCATAACATTACGAGAATAAAGTCGTAATAAGGAAATACTTAGTTTTCTGGCACATCAGCATCAGATTATCATCAGTATGAGGACTTTGAAGCGATTGTGCAAACGACTGTTTCGAAGAAAGAACCACACGGACTTGGAATAAATTGCTTCTTTTGTGGAAGAGGAGCTGTCTGGTAGTGGTCAACTGCAACTGAGGCTGCTGTTTGGTTGAGCTGGTCACGTCAGATCTTGATAACGGCTTTGACTTTATTCTTGTAATATTATGACTTTTATTCTCGTAATATTATGACTTTTATTCTCGTAATATTACGACTTTATTCTCGTAATGTTACGACTTTATTCTCGTAGACCTAATATTACGACTTTATTCTCGTAATATTATGACTTTATTCTCGTAATATTATGACTTTATTCTCGTAATTAAAAAAAAATATATATTTTAGTCTGGCCCTAATACTCCGTCGTAGTTCCTTGTTAAGCAAACGTAATTTTGTAAACAAATGACATGCGGTCCAAAATTTGCGAGCTGTCAAACAACAATGGATCAGCAGCAGCATATTGCCATTTCTGTGGCACCTAACATTACTATTATTGTGATATGTTGTTGCAACCAAATTAAAACAGAGGAGTAGGAACACAGATCAAGATGTGCGAGATAGATTAAATGCTGTCACATTAACAACTGTCTTGAGTTGGTTTACTGTTGCCTTGACAACAGGTATTTTTGTGGTGAAAACACTGGATATTTTAACCCAAACCACGATCTTTCCCTAACCCTGGGTTAGAAGTAAAGTGGTTTTTAAACCTCACCAGACCTAAAAGGTGAGGTGACATATTATACTAATTTACAACAAGTTCACATAGGAGTTCCTATAAAAGTGTTTTTGAGGTGTGTTGCCCAAAACCCACCTTGGTCCTGGATTGAATACAGTATGCCCTACTGAAAACAGGCCATTGTACTGTATAGCCTTATACAGTAAAGCAACACAAAATGGTAAAACTTCCACATTTGATAATGTGTCATGTACAGATCCATGCTTTATCTTCATACTTTTAGCTAAGCCTGCTTTGTATGGACCAAGGTCAATAAAGTAGTCATCTGTAATATGGTGGATGCACACATAGAACATTTCAGGGAGTTTTGAGGGTACATTTCCGTTAAAAATGAAATCACTCCACTGAGGCTTCAGAGGCTCAGATGAAGGGAATGAAAATAGACTGGGTGTTGCAGTCAACAACACAGCAACAACTCTCACAGAGATACGTTAACATGCAAAACATTTTTATTAGGTAGCTCGAGCACTAAATATTACATTTCTTATTTTTTCTTTATTACCCATTCCACGGTTTCCCACAGAAAAGTTGTTAGGCCTGGTAGTATAATACACAATCTCTAATTAGAGCTCTGTAATATGAATGCAGTTTAACACACAACATTTAAGAATTGGAAATTGAATTGTGTCTTCAAAATTCAAATATGTATAGAATCTACATTTTGTACAGTATCATTACCCCTTAGTCGCAATCATGTTCAGATTATCTCCCATTATGTTCTACTTTTGTTCCAACTCCCTAAACCAGCATTTCACATAATTATGACATATACTTAACATTTAACACAATTTTAGATGCACTCAACTTTATTTCTTTCGTTTTCAGTCATGAGTCCAACAGCAGCAGTCATGATCAAAAAGGCTAAGAAAAGAGAACATCTGCTGAGACTGAAAATCCGCAAATTGAACAAGGAGATGGCCTCCCTTCGTCAAAAAGTTGCAGGTAAGTGTTTTTCTTTCTCCTCAAAACTACTGTCTCTCCATACCTAATCCTAATCTCAGTATCATAATCAGTTGCGTTCTTCCAAACATATGAACACTGGCTCAAATGCAGTGAAGCACATAGACGAAATAAGGATACTAGATTAGTATCCAATTTTCGATACAGATGCCAGAAGTAAACATTTTTTTTTTTAAAAGATCATGAAGATCATTACATAACGCATACTGGCCATTAATAAACAATTTATTTCAAATGAGTACAATATCATCTTTGTGCTAAAAGGTGTAAAAAGATAGTCCAGTATTTTACTAGAAATAATATGACACAAAATAATAATAATAAAAATATAGCCGCAATGGCCAAGGTCCAAGCAGAAATGGCATTAAATGACTACATACGACCTTTAGAGGAAAGTGAATGCATGCCACATGGGTACATTGGCATACCCAGTGTACCTAGTGGATACTTGGGGATTCAAACCTAATTTTGGTTCTTGATATTATTATTATTATAATTGGTTATATATATTATTATTTTCTCCCCCACCTAACATATTAGAATCATATTGGAGATTCTAAGATTCAATAAGAACTGGATTTGATAAGCAGAATCAGAACCAGAATCAATCAAATCTAAACAATGCCCAATCCTGCTTGAGCAGCCCAACTTTAATGTCTTTGAAAGAGTGAGCACATTGTTTGCTGTTAACACTGTTATTATCGGGGGTGCACATAACTTTTTTGGTCTGGTTCTCAAAGGAGCACCTGGAGATGTTGCTTGGTGCTCATCCTTTACATGCGAGTAGTGTTGTCACGCATTTTTGTTTCAATACCGATACCAATATGAATCTAATACTTTATACTCTAATACTAATACTTTACTTTTTGTTAGAATAAATTAATGTTTATAATTTTTTTTAACTGACATTGATGTTTCTGGGTGTCAGCCTCTGAGCAGCAGGTGTGTAGCACTAGCCACCAGCCAATAATAGTGCACAGGCTGTGAGCACAGGAATCTATAAAATTGTAGCAACCACATTAGATGTCTGTCTGTGTCATAGATGTGTAAAGGGCTGCAGGTCTCTGCATGTGTGTGCGTGACGGTGGTCACACACATACGCACGCACGCACGCACACACAAACCCGTGTGTGGGCGCTTGCGCATCCAGATCAGAGAGACTACAGCGGACAGTTTCAACTGAATTAACAGACTCAGCAGTAGGGTTGGGCGGTATGAGCAAAATCTTATATCACGGTATGAATAATTTCATATCACGGTTACGGTATATATCACGGTATGGTTTTCTCCCTGTAAATTCAATTAATGGCTTAAAAATAACCATACTGTCGCATTTGATCATTTTCCTCTTTTATTTAATTTTCTCACAGCAGCATAACATTATTTTAAAGAAAGTATAATAATATAATAAATAATAAGCCACAAAGACTGTGCAAATGTCTGGTAAACATTTGAACTCCAGCTTTGACTTAAGCTATAGTGTGTGTGCAAATATAAACACAGAGCTCCAGCTTAATAAGAAATAAAAATAACAAATGAGAAAAAGTATGCGTTGTGATGGCCTCCGTTATCTCCCTCCATCGATGTGATTTATTGTCATACGGGGTGCCATCGGCAAAAGACTCATAATACTGCTTCGCATGTTTTAACTTTAAGTGGTGGAAGAGGTTCCCGGTGTTTCCACCTGCAGCAGCAACAGTCGAGCGACACTCTTTGCAGAGTATCGCTTTTTGTTCGTTGTCGGATTTTCTAAATCCGAAAAAGTTCCACACAACAGACGTAGGGCCCTTTTTGGAATGAGTTCCTCCTCTTCGTCATGGGTGGGTCGTGCTGCCTCAGTTTCCTCGTGACGTTCACTCTCCGCCTCCGCCATGATTGTTATTACTCAGGTAAAGCTGTTTGTTCTTCGTCATGCTAATGCAACCACGCAAGCAGTCCCCGTGTGTCGAGGCGGTGTAATTACAGTGACTCAGAGCGATGCCGCAGACATCTGCGCTTTCTCCGGTATAAACGGTATTGCAAAATCTCTACCGGTAGACACTTTTATACCGTCACACGGTATAATACCATCATACCGCCGGACCCTACTCAGCAGTGTGGTGCATTCCTGCAGGTTGTGAGGAGGTGCACATGTGTTAATTTGTGATTTAGAACGTAACTTCTGTGAAACAATGGGGAAAATCAAGTTTTATTCCTTGGATTTCACCGCTTTGGAGAGGAGCGGCTCTGAATGCTGTGTTCACAGACGGTCTGTAAACAGTAGTGATGACGTAATTTCAGTAAAGTAGACTAACTGTGTCCCAAAAATGTTGGTACACAAATGAGTCTTTTCACGTGTTGCCTGGTGCGCATTTTTTATTTTGACCACGCATGCACACCTGCACACCAGTTATGTGCACCCCTGGTTGTTGTTGTTGTTGTTGTTGTTTACACAATTTTCTCTTCTTTTTAGCCCAGGCCAATGCTGTAGTGACGGAGTCGTCATCATCATCTGCACCCCCCTCATCAGCCACTTCCTCCTCTTCATCTGCTGACTCCAACTACTCCTCATCCTCGTCCTCATCCTCCTCTTCAGTTGAGAGGAAAAGAAGAAAACGGTACAAAAAGAATAGGGACAAAAAAAAGAGCCACATCGAAAAGGGAAAGAAGAAGAAGAAGAAGAAGAAGAAGAAGAAGGTGGCAAAAGAAAAGACATCACTTGGCAGACGAGGTGAATCACGAATCATCCTATTTAAAAAAGTTTTATTAATGTTTGATTAGAAATATGAAACATTTGTGCTTAGGGATGTAAATTTTGGTTTGAAATTCTAACCATTTCATTACCAAAGTGGTTGTACTACTTCACAAAAAATACAAAAAAAAAGCACCAACCTATATTTCCTCTTCCCCAGAGTGATATCAAGATAGTCTCTGTGTGATATGGCAAGGGTTAGATACATCAGCTGTAGAGATGTCTACTATCACCCCAATACAATGGAGTTGAATGGCATTGGGTTTGTGGTGCTCAAAGTGTGAAAAAATACATTGGACAAACTTGAAGGCAATGTTTCCTTACAGAAATCATGACCTGCGTATTCAAGATTATCCACAGTCATTGTTGTGAGCAGGTTCATGGAGAACTATTTTCTACCAAAGATGACTACCATAATAGTTTTCAATGAAACTGTTCATGAGGTTTGTGGATTATCTTGAGTAACCATGTTTTGATTTCTGGAAAGAGATGTGCTTTTCAAATGTAATTATTGGCGCATTGAGCTAATTTGTTTTACTACTGAATTAGATTACTGCAGTATTACTATTGCCGATATATTTCCATTGCTTTCAACCCTTTGTTGAACAGAGAGTGCCATCTATTGGGCTCAGAAAATAAAGAAAATGCTTCACGAAGCTTCATTTGGACATCACTAAGTAAGATAGATATGCATACAAATAAAAATACTTGTGATGATGTAAGAGACTAGTCACAGCTGTAGAAGTTGAATTGGATATGGTGAATTATAAGCTGTCCCATTAGGGTTTGTAAATTGAGATGTCCCAGTAGTTGTGCACTACTTTGTGATTTGTTGATTGACCAGTTCATCCTTATTTACTAACTCTTCTCTTACTTTTGTAGCCTGTCATCCCACGGAGATCATTGCCAGATACAAGAGGGTGTTGAGAGCATACAACAGTGGAAAGAAATTGGGTGAAGCATGTGCATTCGCTGGTGTAACAGAGCTGACAGTGAGATGCAAAGCGGCAGTCCCGGAGCTTGCCATAGCTTGCCCAGATAAATTTGAAAAACTACTGGCAGGATTCCATAAAAGAGATAAGATAGCTGACATTGTCAGCAAATGTGAGTACATGATTCAAAATGATGCAGAAGTCAGGGCCAAAATAGCTAAAAATAAAGCAGTGGGTAAGCTCATACCATACAACAAGAGGGAGCAGAAGTAATCGGTTGGGCAGCCGGCTGCCTTGATGTTGGAAGTTACATATGTTATGCAAAAAGCTTAAACATGACCATTAGCCACTGTACGTTATTTATTAATACAGAATAAGGCTACTGTTGCGTCATTTACACTGTTGTTTTTCCTTTGAATTTAAAGTGATGGTTCGGAGTGAAATGCACCCTAGGTAGTTTCCACCATGACATCCAGCCAAACACCCCCTTGGAAGCATTTTTAGCGATGGTCAATATTGGTCAAGATAGCCGCTATCAGCCGAATGGCTTAGTACTAGCGCTATGGTACAGAGGGTATATCTCGTAAGTTACCCCACTAATATTGCATGGAATGCAGACACTATGTGTATTACTGCAGAAGTTTGTTAACATTTAATGCATTATGGGGTAATTTACGAGATATATCCTCTGTACCATAGCACTAGTACTAAGCCATTCGGCTGATAGCGGCTATCTTGACCAATGCTGACCATCGCTAAAAATGCTTCTGAGGGGGTATTTGGCTGGATGTCATGGTGGAAATTACCTAGGGTGCATTTCACTCCGAACCATCACTTTAAGACGAACATTTGTCAAATCAAGGTGCTCCAAATTACTTCTGTGTCTTTTCCTTTTATCAGGCCAACCATAATTTTTGTTTCACATTCATGTTAAATATTTTAAAATAATGTTTGCATGGCAATTGCAGTTTTAAAATAAAGTTTTTTTATTGATTTTCTGTTGTGTTGACTTTTTTAAGTCTCTCTCTTTCTCCCACTCTGTTTATTTGTAGTGCAGTGCTGCAAATCAACATTGACTTTAAGGTTTGTTCAGAAATGTGTTTAAAGTTGATCATAAAAATCAACTGCAATTCTGTTATTGGTGAACAAATGAGCTCTCTAAGAGATCACCAATATAAGATTTAATAGAGTCAAATAAATGTAACTTGATGGTTTACAAACAGCTTATTAATCATTAAGTAATTATTATAAACATCAGTCGCAACTTTACAATAACCATCTAAGTAATGTTTATAGATGGTTTATAAAGCAATTATAAACCATTCACAAAGTATTACAAACATCAGTCGCAACTTTACAATAACCATCTAAGTAATGTTTATAGATGGTTTATAAACCAAATAATAACCATTTAGAAAATTGCTACAAATAACAGGTCTTCTACATATTTAATCGTAATAGATGTTTTACAACCAATTTCTTAAAGGTATATAAATCACTAACAAATGCTTAATATAGTGTTAAAAATGTTATAATGAGTGCAACTATAAAGCGCTAATAAATAGTCTATTGATAATTAATAAATATTATTAATTATAATTTCATTGTTTGTTAATGGTTAAGTAACTATTAACTTACATTAATAAACTATCTATATGCCATTTATAAATGATGGTTAAACATTAATAAATGACCTAATTACCATTTATAAATGGTCTATATTCTGTTTATAAATGATTGTTAAACCTTAATAAACTATCTGTGTACCATTTATAAATTGTCTATTTACCATTTATAAATGATGGTTATTGTAAAGTGTTACCAATAATAATATACATTTAAAAAAGTTCTGCATTGAAAAACTAGCATCAGCAAATGTAGTCCCCAAAGGCATCAAAAAGAAAAGTAGTCATGCAGCAGAATCCCTCCATATAAGTGTTTTTATTGAGTTGTTATTATCACTTTTGCATTAACAGGCAGCATTTCAATGGAGCTAATGTAGGTTTGTATTCAGTTGGGTAACACAACTGACAGTGTAAAATTAATAATCAGTGAAATAAATACATATCAATGTTGTTAGACCAGAAGCAATTTACCTCCAGCTGTCATTAACCAGAAATTGTCAGAAAGCTCTATAGCCCAAAATACATTACTACACATCAATGCATTTTAAAGTAAGCTTTATAGCATTATGGAATGGTGTCATTAATTAGCTCATGAATTAGTCGATCATTTGCAGACTAATACAGTCATAAGCTCCTCCAGTCTGGGCTGGGTGACCCCCAACACGGCCTCTATATCAAGTTTTCAAGTGACTTACAATGAAGGCAGAGCTGAGAGGAGAAATCAGTGATTCCTCTTCTTTCTCGGACTCTCTCTCTGCCCACTGACTCTGAGACAATGAGAGGTGATTTTAATGAGGCAGAACAAACTGGTACATGGCCAAAGAGGCCGGCACTCATGAGGTTAGGATCGGAGCGTGACCATACCCGGGCTGGAGATGTTCAAAGCAGTTTTAACTGGTGTGGTGTGGTGGAGCATACATTGCCGTTTTAGTTTAGAGCTTATTATCTGCTTGGCAGCTGTCAATGTGAAATCATGCAAAGTAAGTTACTAAACAAGTAGCAAAGACATCATTGTCATACTCGGCACACTATTTATATAGCATTAACAATGTGTTTGTTCTGTTTCAACTTCTCGTGACAGTGTGAAAGTGATCAGCATGCCAGATAACAGGACTCTGAAAGTGAAGCAGTGAAATAGAATTCCGTCAGCATTAATGGGGTTCAAAGTGAAGCGGAGGCGGTTCCATGCTGATTATGTACACACGTCAATGCCTGAAATGATTACAAGGGTAGTCAGTGTTGTCTAGTGATGTCAATCACTGGATAGGGTAGTAGTCATTCGGTCCGTGAAAGGTTTTGTGTATATGCGCGTGTGTTTTGTGTGTGTGTTCATGTACATTACTTAGTTCAGTTCTACTGTCATTGGCTGATCTAACTCCTCACCTCCAGTGTTAGTGCCTTTTCAAACATTGCGTATGTGTTTGCCATAATTAAGCTTCAATTAGCACTTATCCGCGACACCTTTTTAATGCAATTCTGATCCAGCGTGTGATTTGGTTTCTCTCTGTTAATTATTTAGTCATACATTAAAAATGAATGACTGAAGTGTTTTCACATCAAAGAAGAAGTATCTTGTTCTGCATTTTACATGTAGATTTGATCAATGTGGGATGAAAGGAGGGCAATAGTGAAAAAAGAATTTGTCCTGATTTATGATTCTGAAGCTTCAATTAAACCACATGATAACCTCCAAGAAACCAATGCTGAAGTGCCTTAAAGTTGAATTCTCTCAGCTGGCCATCAGGAGGCGACTCCTCTGGTTGCAAAAAGAAGTCAGATTGAATTGAATAATATGAGAAAAAGGTCCTACTTCTTTCTTGATGTATTATCTCAGAAAACATTGTAAACATGAGTTTATGGTCTCAATCTCTAGTTTCAAGTCTTCTTCAATCCAGCATGATGTTCATTTAGTAAATTATGGTCCATTTAGAGTCCACTAGAGCAGAAAGCAGGGGATGCTTTAGGGGCGGGGCTACCTGCTGGTTGTAACAAACCAAGATGTCCAACTCGAGGTTTCATGTCAGAATGCCCACATGCACTTCTTATATACAGTCTATGTTGTTGTTGTTGTTGTTTTTACAACAGCAAGTTTCATTTTCTTCAAGAGATATCCCCAAAAGGATTACACACCTTTAAAGCACCGAAACCCGTCAGAAATGTTGTTTTTTTGCTGCCATGTCTTGTAAGGAAACCAGAGCAAAGACCAACATGATAAAAGGAGATGTACATGTGAACAGCACAGAGAGAGACAAAGACAAAAGAAGTTATGTTTCTCAAAGACAATGACATTTGAGTTTTTAGGGGAGCTGCAGAGAGGGTTCATTTTGTCAGCATGTAGTGTATGCAGGGTCTGAAGTAGCTGCAGAGCAAAGACCCGTACCCTAAACACACACTCTCTCTCTCTCTCTCTTATGTAATCATGTTTTTGGGGGGCTAGCGGCTTGGCGTACACACACACACACACACACACATATTGTATATTCTTGCACATGGGGAGCAATAAAAAAGCAATACATTCACCGCCTTTTCCACCACTGCCACCTTTTACAACACATTACTTATGGCTACATAGGAGATCTGTGGCTACATTATACATATAAACACTCGCTCTTAAAGCATTTTAAGAAAAGAAACCATGAATTAGAGGCATGCACGCGCACACACACACACACAACACACACATACACACCTTTGAAAGGCACAGGAGAGAGTGCTGTAAAAAAGGAGAGCAGGGGAAACATAACTTACTACGATTTGCCCTCAGGTCTTGTGAATGTAAGGAATTCACAGCGAGGGGTGAAGGGGAGAAAGCTGTTTGCTTGCGCTGCTTCTGCTGTTGTGCAGATGGAGAGGCATGTGAGACAGACACCCACATCCACGCACACACTCACACACACATGTGCTCCTAGCGGGAGGCTTTTTAACCAAACTCCTACATTAAAAAACACACACTTATGGTTCGTAAGTACACAAAAACACTCACAACACACACAAAAAATTGCCCAAATGTGCAGAAGCGCACACAACAGGAGCCCTTTCAAGTTAAACCATTTACATTTAGGTCATTTAGCAGATGCTTTTGTCCAAAGCGACTTACAATAAGTACATTTGTCAAAAGAAGGAAACAAAGAAACCACAACGAATCATTGCCGATAAAGTAAGAGCTAATAAATAGAACAAGTGTTAGGTCCTCATCTGAGTAAAGTAGTACTTCAAGAGCAACAGTGCTAAGATCAGAGTGCTATAGGTAAGTTTATGGGGGGGGGGGGGGGGTGTCGAGGGAGGGTGTCTTTGCTGAGCGACATTTGTTTGATTTCAGCGATGGTGGTACCAGCCGGCCAGCTGTAGTAGAGGAGCAAAGTGCTCGCTTCGGGGCATGAGGTTTGACCAGTGTTTGAAGGTAGATGGGTGCCGTTCCATTGATGGCCCTGAAGGCCAGTGTCATCATCTTGAATTGGATGCGTGCTGCAACAGGGAGCCAGTGGAGGTCATGGAGGAGGGGGGTCACGTAGGAGAATTTGGGTAGATTGAAGATAAGGCGTGCTGCAGCGTTGTGGATACGCTGTAATGGTTTAATCGCAGAGGCCGGGAGTCCGGCCAGGAGAGAGTTGCAGTAGTCAAGGCGGGAGATGACCAGTGCTTGGACCAAGAGTTGCGTTGCATCCTTTGTGAGGAAGGTCCGAATCATGCGGATATTGTAGAGGGCAAATCTGCAGGATCGGGCCACAGCAGTGATGTTGGGGGTGCAGGATAGTTGGTCATCGAGGATTACACCCAGGTTCCTCGCAGTTGAGGAAGGTAATACTGTGATGCCCTCGACAGTGACCGACAGGTCCATGCGAGGGCAGTAATAATAGCTTCCATCGTCCGGTTTTGTCCAGCGTGTTACAGTTTTTCTCAATTGTTTACACACAAATACTGGTACACAATGACCACAACATGTAACTCATGCCATAGGCGATATTTCCCCCGCTGCTTAGCCATCGCTTGCATTGCCTGTGATGTGGATGAGGTGCTGTGGCCAGACCGAAGACAGAAGAGAGGATGCGGGATAGTTGTTGTTGTTGGGTTTTTTTTTTTATAACTGTATACAGTAAATTCTTCTGGTTTTGTGTGTAGACCACTGTATATGCAACTTTGTGTTGGTTGGGATGAACACTGTATACATTACAGTATTCTTGTGGGAAAAATAAAATATATAAAAACAATATTCTAAAATATAACATACACATTTATGTATGTACTGTCTGTAGTGAGTGTAACACTGAACAAAAAAGGCCAAAGTCATTATGTTAAATGGAGAAGAAGTGTTCATCGTGTTTTACATTGAGCACATCAGTGTTCAATTGGTTTTTATAAATGTCTATTCATATGATTGAATGTAAAGTTTCATTTTGCAGGAGAATTGAGGGGTTTTGCCCATTGTGTGTGTGTGTGTTTTTTTTTTTTTTTGATTTGTGTGTAGAGTTCTGAGAGTATGAGGCATGCGTTCAGAAAATGTGTGTAAACAATCAAGAAAAACTGTAACAAAAACTCACATCTGTCAGGCCATGTCAGTCATGTTTCATACACTGTGAGGACAGTTCTCTCCTTAAGACTGTTAAGAAGGATTCAGTTCATAGGAAGACTTAATAATTCATTCAATTATAATTACAATAATATCATACTTGCAACTTTTTCAGTTTGGTCATTTGGGATGTTTTTCATTTCCTTTTGTCACTTCCTTGAACGTTGAGCTCGTTTGATTTATTTTACCCCGTCAGCAACCCACTGACAGTGGTTGGTCTCCCATTATTTCTATTATGTAAAGCTGTTCATTTGTCCAGCAGGGAATTAAAACGCCCACAGCCAGGGGTGTAATAGTGCAGGTTCTCTGAGGCCTGTTGGGCAGTGTAGATTTTGGCAGCTGTTTTAGATTTATTAATAATAATAATAATACATTTTATTTGTTGGCGCCTTTCAAACACCCAAGGTCACCTTACATGATAAATTCAATTCAATTTTATAGTGTCAAACAACAGAAGTCATCTCAGGACAGTTAACATTGAGCAAGACTAGAATACGCTCAAAATTTCAAGAGTCAACACAATTTCAAAGTTCCAACATCACCCATGGGCAAGCTTTACAGCGACAGTGGCGAGAAAAAACTGCCTTAATAGGCTTTTAGGTAGAAATCTCGTGCAGCCAAGGCCCTTGGGTTCCAACTGCATTTGGTGCTGGTAGTATGGTAGTACTAGCATTAACAGGAGTGGTGGCACGCCCAGATGGATCCATCCAACAATGTCGCTGTAGACCAAAAGGCAGGAGTAGTTGAGCAGTCAGCTAGAATGCGATGTTTCCAGCATCAGACCAGTTAGCAGTCTGCATCAGTCAGGATCTCAGTGGACTCTGGTGGACCAGGGAGCAAAAGCCAGACTCCCGGGAGTGATCCCGGGAGTAGTCAAGTTAGTAACAGTAGAGATGCCAATTTTAGTCAATTACTATAATTAAAAATACTCGTGGTAACAGTCAAACAAAACCACAGCCATTGCCATTGAGTTTGAGCTTTTTGTTTGACATCCAGTTTGTGATGGTTTGCAGGCAGTCGATGAGGGCAGTAGGTGGTGGGGGAGGATGTAGATGATGAAGAGTAGGGGACCGAGGACAGAACCTTGTGGAACACCGTGGAGGAGTGGTGAGGGTGATGATCTGGCGTTTTCTCCTTGGATAAACTGCAAACGGTCAGACAGGTAAGAATGAAACCACTGAAGGGCAGTGCCAGAGATCCAAGTGCCAGCCAAACGATCTAAGAGGATGGTATGGGATATTGTGTCGAAGGCGGCACTGAGGTCTAGGAGTATGAGGATGGTGAGTAGGCCAGAATCCGCTGTTAAGAGAAGGTCATTTGTTATTTGAGTGAGAGCTGTTTCTGTGTAATGATGGGGACGGAAACCAGACTGGCAAGGCTCAAAGAAGTCGTTTCTTGATAGATGATCGTGAAGTTGGCAGGCACCTGTACGTTCGATAACTTTTGAGAGTGAACAATTTGTGTGATGAGTGAGGAGAGTGTGGGGAGACAGGCCTTGACCAGTGCAGTAGGAAGTGGATCAAGTTGACAAGTGGTAGACCTGGAGGACATGATCAGTTGAGATATCTGCTGATCCGAGGGAAGATGGAAAGCAGATAGGGTACTGGTGGGCCAGACAGTAGCATTAAGCCATGGAGTGAGTGACTGAGAAGACAAGGAGGGGGTAAGATGGTGATGTATGGAGTACATTTTGTGATTGATCAAGTCCAAAAACTGCTGACACTGAAGGGCTGACGTGAAGTGGGTGACAGATTCTTTGGGCATGAGTAGTTTATTTACTGTGGAGAATAGAATCCTGGTATTGTTTCCGTCACGATAGATGATGTTGGAGTAAAAGGCAGATTTGGCAGCGGTCTTGTAGGAGGTGATGTGATCCGAGTACATTTGAGAGTGAATAGTGAGTCCAGTTTTCCTTGCAAGGCACTCAAGGCGGAGACCATGTGTTTTAAGTTGGCCAGAGGTGAACCATGGAGCAGTCCTAGAAAAGGTCACTGTGCTGGTTTTTGGTGGAGCCAGGGTGTCCAGTGCAGTGAGAAGTGTGCTGTTGTAATGGTCGACAAGTTCAGTAACAGAGAAGAGGCATGGATGAGGAATTGATGTAAAAAATTTAACTGTTAAGTTCTGTGATGTCGATGTTCTTGATATTACGGAAGGACATGATACGGTCTTGGCGGGGTTTGCAGACAGGAAGGTTGACATCAAAAGTTATGAATTTGTGATCTGACAGTGGAAGTTCTGTACTGGACATGTTGAATGGGACAACACCAGAACAGCAGATCAGGTCTAAAATATGGCCCTTATTGTGTGTTGGAAATGTAACATACTGAGTGAGGTCAAAACTGTCCAGGGTGGAAATAAAGTCGGTGGAAAAAGTGTCCTTAGGATTGTCAACATGGATATTAAAATCCCCAGTTAAAATTATATTTGGAGTGATGGCACATAGATCTGCTAAAATAGATGAGAGTTCAGTGATGAAGGTAGTAGAGGCCTTAGGTGGATGATAGACAGACACAATGATAGTGGGTACAGGTCCCTTGAACTGCACAGCCAGTACTTCAAGTGATGGTGAATCTTTCACAGGAACGGGAAGTATTTTCAAACTCTCGCGATACAACAGGGCGAGGCCCCCGCCTTTACCCGAAGTGCGTGGTTTAGCAGTGTTAACAAACCCAGTTGGCAGAGACTGATTTAAATGAAAAAAGTTGTTAGGCTGCTGCCAGGTTTCAGTAAGACAGACAATGTCCAAGTTAGAGTCTATAATACAATCATAGAGGAATGTTGCTTTATTCGTGAGAGACCTGATATTGAAGACGGAGTTTGAGAGTGACGTTGGAAACTTTCTGAGTCCGTGACACAGGGATTAACACAGAGTGGTCAACCAACCTTGTAACTCGGTTTGGCTCACGTGATCTCAGCAACCAAAAGGAGTGAATGACGCAGCTGTTGTTATTCATGGAACGAGGAGTGATTGATTGTTGATTTGTTATGAGGGTGGGAGAGAGAGAAAGGGAGGGAGCGGGTGGACAGGTGTGCATGGTTAACAGTCAATCACGCGCATAGTCACAGCGTGCTGGAATTTGGCAGCAAGCATGCAGCATCCCAACATGCGTAGGTAAAGACCATCTCGCCCAAAGAAGGACAGACGCCCCCAGAACATGTCGAAGTTGTAGAAGGTGGATGTTATGTGCTGCACAGACAGATTGGAGCCAGGTATGGAGATAGAGAAGCCTGCTAAAACAAACATCGCTATGACCCAGTGTGGGGAAGGGGCCAGAGATAAAAGACTTTCTGGAGCTGTTAAGAAGATTGAAAAGTTGAATGAAATGAACTTTTGTCAGCTCCGATGGCATGTGGTTGGTGTCGTTTGAGCCGCAGTGAATGATTACTTTCGTAATTGTTGAGGGCGCTGACTCAAGGATACGAGGAAGTTTTTTCCAGGATGTCGGTAGCGGTGGCACCGGGGAAGCAATGAGTGACCGAGTTTACAAAACGTATGTGTCGAACGATGGAGTCGCAGACAATCAGGGCAGTGGGAGGAAAGAGAGGAGTGGGTGCCTGGTTCACAGAAGTGTGAGAGGGGATAGCAGCAGTGGAGGAGGAGGATGCGTGATCTTGTTTTGGAGACAGCTCTACCGGTAGCCGAGGGCGGGGAAGACCACCGGAGCGCCATTTAACAGCCTCCCGCAGCAGCCTGCTGCGGAAATAAGAGGATTTCCCTTGCTGTCTGGTCTGCTTCGAACCGACTGGTGGAGAAACCTCCACCGCTGCCGCCGCTGCTGTCCGTGAGAGGGGAAGGAGGAGCACCAGCCGCTGGAACAAAAGCGGCCGAGAGGACGTCGGCAGGGTGAATGGGGACATCAGGTGGTAGCGAGGCAAAGCGGTTGGTGAGGTTGAGGGTCGGAGGCGGGGCCACGCAGGGACGCCCAGTCCTAACTTTGCCCACCACCACAGACCAGGGAGGCTGCGAGCTGGGAGTTGAGCACGAGGAGGGCAGGTAACAGGGTGATGAAGATGGGTCCCAGAGGATGGTGTCGGCGATGGCGGGGTTTATGGAGGAGATGATTTTGGACTGTGTGGCTGCGGTGTCAGTCGGTGAGGAGAGAGTCTTTTTTCTGGAGTTCGTCTGAGAGTTGTCTGATGTTATCCTTGAGGTGAGTGATGTGTTTCTCTGATTTTCGGCAATTATCGCAGGGGTTGGTGGTGGGTGGTGAGGTGCAGGGTGCCATGTTTGGAGCAGATGGTGGCTGTGGAAAGGAGAAATCAGCTCCGGCAGAAAAGGTGTTTGGGTATGGTAGGTTTGCTAGCAGCTAGCTAAGCCGCTGGTGTAGCTTCAGACAGAGAGGCAGTGGAGACTTGTTACACACGAGGACTCCAGTTTAGTTCTAAGTCCTTTGCACACTGAGTCCATTTTGTGTGCATTAAATTCGTCATCCAATACAATTTCGGAAACCTTGAACACGGAGTCCAATCCATTCTTTTAATATATATCTTTTGCATAAACTGGCTAAACGAAAATAAATGGAGACATCCAGCAGTGTGGAAGCTACAAAACGATTCCGATCGGTTCCAGGTGGACTTCAGGATGGTGGTCCAGTTTGCAGCACTACTGGGACCCCCATCAGAAAGATCACCGATCTCCAGATCCACCTGACCCTGAACCGTGGCTGCAGTACATCCCGATCCCAAACTGCTCGGAAATCGCTGCTACAATCTGTCCTTCATCTCTGCATCTTATAGTCTTCAGACTGTTTGTCGTACAGCGCATTGCTTTGAGTGACGAGATGGATGAGCTGATCTGTTGATATCTTGGATGTTTGTGGGCTCTACGGTGGCTCTGAATGGTCAAAACTCTCAAAGCTTTTTGGTGGATGCAAAAACTGTAGAAACTTAACCGCTTCCAGAACCGATTTGGCACATAACGTGAGGTCGTATTTCTTTTTTAACGTGCTACAATTTTGGAAGAAAAAACGGACTAAGATTAAAATGCTGAGTCACATTGCAATCATTTTATTTTGTCTTAGTTTTAATCTAGTTTCAGTCCATGGCAATTTTATTACATGGAGTGTATAATGCAACATATAGTCAGTGAAGTTTCACAAAGCGGAGGAATTTCTAAAAATACTGTTTGTTTGTTGTCTCTGACGCTCTTCTTCATTTGCAAAAACCTCAAAATTACCTGCCAACACTGCCAGTGGTGCAGCCCAAAACATCTCTTGACATTTCTGCTTAATAGAACACTAACGTAACAGTTAGTAACAGCATCACTAACAAGAATTAGGTATCATGGGGGATCCTATAAAAAGGCTTGCAATATTTTTGAAAATCACCCAACATTAGCGTTTTCGAGATAGATGTTGAGGTTGCACCAAGACTAATAATTTTATTGCTAGTATCAAATGCTTGCATTGCTAAAAAAAGATAAAAATCTTGAATTTTTAAACTTGAAATGCAGCATAAGCAGTTATCATGTTCAAGAAGGCTGTGTGTTATCACTAGCTCCAGGTTTGCTTTTCTGTAGCTGACCTCTGACATCCATTTGGAAGAGGACAAAAGAGGAGAATCAATCATCGGACAAATAAAGTATTGTAAAATCTGTCTTTTGGGAAGGTTTTCCCTTCAAATTCCCGCACACGTTTTTCCATGAGTGCTGCCTTGAGTTCAACGAGAGTGGTGGAACACATAAACTCAAAACACAAGCCTCTTTCATAGAATACCTTGGGAAGTGTAGTTTTCCTGTGTGTGTGTGTGTGTGTTGTGTGGGTGTGTGTTTGTCGGATAAAGAGAGAGAACTGTGTCTTCATCCATGTGTCTGTGAAATTCTCAAAAGACACTATGCTGTATATGTATACAGAAACGCACACAAAAACTCACACAAACACACACACACACACACACACAAACAGACACACACAGCCACAGCGGGTTTAAGGAAGGGAGCGTTTTACCTAATAAATCTCATCTGGTGGACTTTGTTCCACTACTCAAATTACCTCCCCATCATTTACTGTTTCTGTGAAGTTTAGCGCTGCTTTCCTGAACACTTTGGTTCTACAGAATGTGGGGAATGTCAGGAATCACGGTCCAAATTAAACTTGCCACCAAGTCTTTATTTAGACACCAAAAAAACCTGACACTCTTGTAAACTCAGCTATTGTAAGAACCTGCATGTAGAAAGATACAAAAGCAAAGTATCTTATTGCTCAACAGTGTTTGCCCCAGATTAACTGGACAGAACAGAGCTCTACACAGTGAATCACGTTGAAGTTCAAGATTAATTGATTGAACTGATGCCGACATGATCTCATCCCTACTGCTGATGTAGTATCCTGACACAGAAAGTCCCCTCGTGATTGTTTTGAAGCTGTTGGCTTTATGGACAAAATCACTTGGTTCTGGTTAGAATAAAAATATCTTTGGTTTTCAAATACGTATGTTACTTAACTTATGGATGTTACTTGGCGTGACACATTAAAGGAATTTCCTCGCTCTGAATACCACACCTATTGTTCTGTGCCTTTCATGATGACGTGGGTTGATTTAATTTTGTTAGTTGAAAGCCTGCTGCATCTCATTCAGAGACTTAAGGGTGCTTTGTGCCTGAGTGTAAGACCAGGCTGCTGATGCTGTTTGCTGAATTCAACAAAGGACTGAGAGAAAGAAGAAAAGAAAACTCTTCTAAATGGTTAACTGCTATGAAATGTGATGTTCTGGCTCAAAATAATGCCTGTGGGCTAACTAAGCTGTCTTGGATCGCTTAACTGCTCTCTTGCAAACTTTGTAAAAAAAGAAACAAACAAAAAAACAACACTGTTTGATTTTGATGTCTTAACTATAAAAGACAAATTACAGGCTTCTCAAAAAAGCACTGATATGCGATTTCCTTTCTGATCCGATAAGTAAAACGGAGGCATGTATCGCTGATACCAATACATTTTATGTATTGTATTTATTGTATAATTGTACAACTTCTACAGTCATGAGCATCTGTTAAAAAGCAATTTCCCTGTGGGGATTAATATTTTTTTTAATTCTTTCAGTGGGGGTGGCCTGCAGAGCTGTGCATTGTGGGAGTTGTTGTCTTCCATCCACATGCCCCAAAAAGTCAATGTCTGCCTTTTCTCGGTCAAGAAGGCACCAAATTTCGAAATTTACATTTCAACTATATGACCGACTTTCAATACAGATTCACGTTTCCACCAGTGAAGGATGCCTTTAAATTGAGACTGATTTGGCTTATGACATGAGTCCTGACAGCTTGCTGCAGGCTGCTTCAGTTTTTTTTACTTACTAAAAAACAAAAACAAAAAAACATTACCACCATGAATTGGTGCATTCAATTCACCAGCATTCAGGATTCATTAACTGTTTCATGCCCAACATCTCCTGGGCAGTAGTCAAGCAGTGACAATGCCTCTCAAATCCCTGCAAGAACAGAGTGGTGTTGTCACTGCAGTCAACCGAATTTCCAGACAAGCTTGCTGGCTTTGGACAAGTCAGATCGCCTCTCAGAGCCTAGGTGGGTCAAGCCGATGTTAGTAAACCCTTTAATGGTGCTATTTGAGACCTGAAAAGAACTCATTGTTTTTAAGGTGAAACAATATAGTGATTAATCAACTAGTCGACTACTATTTGGGAGTGGCTGATGACTATTAAAATGCAGCAGTTGTGAATGTTCCAATGTGAACCCATCCACGTTATTATGAGACGTTCAGAGTGACTGACATAATATACAGTGGTAGAAAGTCTGCATTGAGAGGGGTTGGGTCACACAATCACAAAACTGCTGTTCATGGCCAACCAAGTAAACACTGACCTATTTACCTCAACGATGACAACAACAACAAGCTTGTTCTGTTATCTTCTTTCAAAGTTCTTTTCCAACCCCTCAATATCAGGCTGCCTTTTTTTTAACTTAAACATAAACACATATATTTGATTTCTCTATTAAATGAACGTCATAGAGATTTCCTGTCAAACACTGGTTTTGAGGTATATGGCATCTGTGGAAGTCTGAAGCTGGATATATATATATATATATATATCACCAGACCACTACAAACCACTACAAGAATTGGGAATGAGTATATTAAACTGCAGTAACTAGGTTTTTGCAACCTTTGGTTGCAGCGTAAATGAGCTGTAAACACAACATATTATTAACACATTATTTGGGGATTATTTGTTAGCAAACACTGACCTATTGTACACATTACTTTCACTAGCATTTATTTATCAAACAAAAAACACTCAAGCACTTTGGTATGTTGCACATGGCATGGCCTTTTCATTCTGCACAGTAAAAACAAATATTTCTGTGTAATTATCCTAAAGGTTGTAGGCCTAATCCTATATCCATCCTATTTATCATATTAACCTGTTGACATTGCAACCAATAGCCCCAGCTTGCTTTTTTTGATTACTCAACCAAGTACCACAGTAAAACTTCAACAGTCCATCTGAGGGAGACCTCAACCACACCTGTAGAACCAAAAGACAGATTTCTAAGGAGACTCTTGCGGTCGGCTGCGCCCCATGGGCAACACACTATAATCGAGGTGTTTATTTATAGTCAGTTAGCCCAAATGGAGAAAAAATATTTTAAATTACAATAATGAAGTTCATTATTTGAATATCACTGTGTGTGTTTGTTAGCACTTGCCTTGTTCAACAGTCCATGATTGTATAGAGTGTTGGTAGTAAAAGGGCTGTACTGGAGTTGCCCATGCACTTGTTGCCTGTGGTACCAGTACATGGTGTTGCTTGGGAGTCCAGTGCTCTAACAAACTGGATTTCCCAGTTGGTTGAAAGTGAAAACTCTTGAAGCTTTTTTCTTACTGGTCACTGGTAACTTTCTTCTGTTTTCTGTTGTTTTCACTTTGAGCAGCTAACAGTGGTGCTGGCATTCTCTCTTCCAAGGCAATTTCCTCTTGATCTCCCCTTGGCCTGATGTCTCATCTTTATCCTGCAAGGCTCCTCTGTCCTGAGCCTCTCGCAGCTGGGACTTGTTTTTGATGCTCTGCATCTTGTGAGTTTCCTGTCAGTATCCTCGCCGTCTGTGTTTACCTGAGGGTACATCACAGGCAGAGACTGATCCGTGGACATATAATAGTACCCATAGACTTCGTCATCTCTTTCATCTTCAACGTCTTCTTGGTTTGGTCCCTCCCTGGTTGAGCTGTGATTTGTCTCTTTACTTTGCAGGTTTTAGCTGGATCTCTTGGGGAAGTTGGTCACATTATAGTAGATTACGGACAGAATTCGCAGTGGTTCCGCAGGTTTTCTGTTCCCCCTCTGGCTGTTATATTCCTAATAAGGTCATGGTTACCCCTGATGCAACATAGAACTCCATATTTTGCTGTCATGGTTTCTCTTGCTCCTCTCTTGCACCTGTTTTTTTCCATTTTTTCATGTATTCTTGATGAACAGTATTCCCCGTTTCAGAGCAAGTCAACAAGTAGCCTTGCTGACCTCCCAAATAGGAGATAGAATGGAGAGAAGCCTGTGACATCACACAAAGTGCTGTTGTAGTTGTACTATTGTGTTTTTTGTAACATACTGTCCTTTGGCTGCAGTGGCAAACAAATTTCCCTGTTGAGGGACAATAAAGGAATTCTGATTCTGATGGAGTCATATCTACCTTTTCTTTTGGCTTAATGTACAAAGTAAATGGATACCAATTATAATGGCTGGGTTATGATTCTTCTGTTTGAGGCAGTCACAGCTTTGAGACACGTAGTGCTCTGCCTCTTGCTGTATGTGTGGCCAGAAGAAACGATCTTGAACAAGTGATGTTGTGAGTTTTACACCTTGATAGTGGTGTAACGGTTCACCAAAACCACGATTCGGTTCGACTTCGGTTTTTGACTCACGGTTCGGTTCAAACCTCGGTTTTTAAAAACATACTGAAAAACCTTTTGGAAAGTTATATTATAATTACATTTTATTAAAGGATATATCAAGAACATGAACATTAGTTATATTAACAAGTATAACACAACAGAAACATTTTTTTTAAACACTTCTATTAATCTCTTAAGGAATACAACAAATAAACATTTGTCTTAAGACCAGTCTACATTGTCTAAATGAAGTAAAAATGAAAAACTTCTTACACCAGTCTGAGGTATAACAAAAATAAATAAAAAGCACTTAAAGACCTACACTCTTAAAGTGTAGGTCTGGAGTGAAATGGACCCTAGGTCATTTTCACCAAGCTTCCAGCCAAACACCCCCTCGGAAGCATTTTTAGCGATGGTCAGCAGAGGTCAAGATAGGGCGATCAGCCGAACGGCTTCGTAACAGCGCGATGGTACTTATAGTATATCTCGTAAATGTCCCCACTAATAATGCATGGAGTGTTACCAAACTTCTGCAGTAGTACACATAGGGTCTGTACTCACAAAACGAGGCATTTTAAAGTTTGTAAGTACACCAGGAGTTTATTTAAAAAGAACACTTGCCTGATTCTACTGCTAAAGCTACGCTGTTTGCGTAGACCGCACCGTGTTTACACAGCTTCTTCTTCATTGGTGTTTAATGGCAGTCGGCTTTTACCCAGCTGTTTCCGTGACGCGAGTTTCACACCAGCGTATGAAAAAGTTTTGCCGATTTTTTATAAATGCTTGTCGACCTGATAATAAAAGCATTTATGAAAAAATGTTTTTAAACTAAACCTTTTCATACCCTCGCGTGAAACTCGCGTCACGATTAACAGCCAGGTATACGCCGACTGCTATTAAACACCAACGAAGAAGAAGCTGTGTAAACACGGGGGACCCGCTAGCTCAGGTTTATTAGCCATCTTGCAGAAATGAAACTAACCGGAGGGACCTGACACACGTGTGCGGTCGGGGCGATGATGAACCGAGGTTCGGGAAGATAGAATGAGTTTCTGAACCGAAGTCCTCTGAACCAAGGTTTTCCGTTTCGGTTCAGAACCGTTACACCCCTACACCTTGATGTCCCATTTCGTCATAAAGGTGTCTGAGGACTGTTGTCTTGTACTTCTCTGGTAGCACAAGTTGTGTTCTGGAAGCAGCCTTTCGGTGCAATATACCGTCTCCATGAGAAAACAGTTTGCTCTGTGCACTGAATTATTTCAGCTGCTGTCCCACTGGCCTTTTCTTCTGACTGTTTGAAGGCTATCACAGGGCCAATGTTATGGTCATCAGAGGACACTTCCTAATGTTTTCATCATTGCACGATGTCACAGGGTCTCATTGAAAGGCCGTCAGCATCCCCATTTCACTTTGTCTGGGTGATATCTGATGGTTATACTGAAGTCTGCTAGTTCCCACCGAGTCTAGCTGTTGACAGCAAATAGGTAAGCACGAAAAAAAACAAGTAGTCTCCAAAGTGTTCATTAATGGCCCACTTAAAGGCGAGCAATTCTAATTTCCCTGAATGAAGATGCTTGAAGATGTTTTCCCTCCTGCTCTTGATACAACACTGCATCAAGGCTTTGGTTTGAAGCATCTGTATGCAGGATGAATCGTTTGTTGAAGTCTGGGAAAAGTATAGGGTGCTCAACCGGGCAATCAATCGGTTTTTCTAGTGCTTGTTGTTTCTTGCTCAGTCATAACGGTTCTCAGTTCTCCCACAGGCTTTGGTCTCTTCTCTTTTGAAGCTCTCACAGAATGAGTATCGGCATGGTCCATTTTACTGCCCTCAGGGGACACATTGTGCCCTAGTGAGCAGACCTCACGCCCGAACACCTCGCACTTACTGGACTTCAACTTCATTATGTTGGGGATGTAGCAGGAGCAGATTTGGTTCTCAACAGCTTATTATTAATGTCAATAGGGTTATCGATATTCATAATTTTATATAATATATTATTATTATATAATCATGAATAAACGTGGCGCCACCCTGGGATCAGGGAAAAGATAACCAAAAACTGTAATTAGTCTCAATATAAAGGTTTTACACTCACATGCCAATCATCGTGATCATTGGCATAGAAGTATGAAACAAACGAACAATTAAAAAGGTGTGAAATTTGAGCACTAGCCTTCACAACCTGCTGTTATCCAGTGACATACACAACAAGCAAGAGACCGCTAGTTATAATATAATAAGATTTATTAAAATCAGTAATAATGATCACAATCAATAACACTGCAATTAACAAAGTCTTATTACCTAACTACCTAACACACAAAGCTAAGCTAAACAAAGGAAGAGACACACGTGGAGTGTGTGTGTGTGTGTGTGTGTGTGTGCGTGTGCGTGTGTATGTGTGTGTGTAATTGTGTGTGGCAGCGTGGAACATCCCCATTGACGCTCGATGCGGGAAGCCAAAGAAACAAAAGCATCAAGTTCTGATGGCATATCCAACGGGGCGAAGTGGTCCTTTAGTTGCTCTGACAACCCCTGGTAGAAGGCATCCACCAATGCTGGCTGATTCCAGCCACTGTCAGTAGCTAACGTGCTGAACTCTATACCGTAGTCCATGACTGGCCTCTTCCCTTGTTTGAGGCTGACAAGGGCTTTAGCAGCCTCTCTGCCCGGAGTAGAGTGAAAAATTTGTTTAAAGGTGTCCAAGAACTGAGAGAGAGAGTTGCACACAGCAGAGCGTCTGCTCCACTCAGACGTTGCCCAGGCTTTGGCTCTTCCAGACAGGTAAGAGATTATATAAGCTATCTTTGCTCTATCAGATGGAAAAGCCTGGGCTTGAAACTCAAAATGTAACTCGCACTGGGTTAAAAATGGCCGACAGTCCCCTGAATCCCCAGAGAATCTCTCTGGACTGGAGAGTCTGATAGGTCGGGGCTCAGGAGAGTCCGACGGTGCTGAGGCAGTGACAGGTGGAGCAGGTTGAGCTGGTGGACTGGCCTCCGACGATCTGGCATAGGAGGAATAGGAGCCCCACGCTAACGAGACACAGGTGAAACACATAGGGGCGGGGTAGACCATGACACAAGCGGGAAACTTGACAGGAAGACATGAGACCAAGACCAAAAAAACTCAACTAAAAACCTAACAGAAGACAGTCTTATGTCTGGACCACATTATGTGGACATAATGCAATTGGGCCACTGAACACCATGCCCCGTTGATGTGTTGTAATGTAACTGCCACTGCTGTCCTGCTTTTTGCCCTGAAGATGTCTGTGTGTAAGTGTTGTTGTTGTTGTTGTTGTCCTGCTTGTTTTTATGAGGCCAAAAACAAATTTCCACACCGTGGACAATAAATGAAACTAACTAACATGACCAAAAACTGTATTCAGTCTCAATATGAAAGGTTTTATACTCACATGCCAATCATCGCGATTATTGGCATAGAAGTATCAAAACAATCAAACAATTAAAAAGGCGTGAAATTTGAGCACTAGCCTTCACAACCTGCTATTATCCAGTGACATATACACAACAAGCACAAGAGACCGCTAGTTATAATATAATAAGATTTATTAACATCAGTAATTATGATCACAATCAATAACACTGCAATTAACAAAGCCTCATTTCCTAACTACCTAACACACAAGGCTACGCTAAACAAAGGAAGAGACACACATGGAGTGTGTGTGTGTGTGTGTGTGGAGAGAGAGAGAGAGAGAGAGAGAGAGAGATGGCCGGGTACAGCCACCAGATGGAGCTATGTCCTTAGCGTCCGGATACGGAAACAGCTGGCGTAGGATACGTGTGGGGGGCGGTGTATGTGTGAATGTGTGTGTTAGCGGGACACAAACAAAGAGAGGGGGAGAATGCGCGCGCAATATTCTAGGGCTCAGGAGGCTAGTTAATATCATACGGGAGCTCGTTAAAGAACTGGCGTTCGTTCAGCGGGACCCCGGTCATTTAACTGATAGTAGACGCTTACTGAGCTCGCGAATATGGCTAAGGTTAGTCAAAACACCGTTACAGAAATCAACCCAGCGGCGTGGGTACATAATCAGTCTTCGAATACAACAATACAGAAAGCCACGGACTCGGCGGTCCGTGAACAAAACTTAAAACATGTTACCAAGAATTACAAGCATGTCCTACACTATCGAATCTCGGCTTCTGCCCAGACAAATAGCCTCTTTCTTTTGTCGATGTGAGGTGTGTCGATGTGAGGTTTCCGTCCCATGCGGTGATGGCGTTTCTTGACGCCGGCGACAGCAGAAAACAGTAAGTATTTCTCCTTCTGCGGGCAACAATCGCGGCTTGGCGATTTTGGTCAGCTGACTTCAGACAGGAGCTGGTAGCTGGAATGCAGGAACCGGTTTTGTTCCTCTTCTGCAGGCGAACACGGAGAATCGTGCGGTTGTGGCGATCTCTCAGGATCCAAAATGATAAACAAAAAGAAAAATAAAGCGAGTAGAGAAAAAGAGAGGGAAAACAGTCTGTCGCTTGTCCAGCGAGATCGGGGAGAAGACTGGCCTAGGACAAAGAAAACGCTGCAGCCGTTATAAGTTGGTCTCCTGTTGCAGCGGTGTGCTGCGGTGGACGAGTCCACCTCCTGTTGCAATGTGGTGTTGCAATGGAAGAGCGTGTTCTTAAGGTGGCACTGGTTTATATAGCTCACAGCCGCTCCCGGGGACCCCCTGGGGTTACCTGTGGTTGTCAGCCAATAGGGCACCAGTTGTATGACGTTGCAATTCGCACCTCGGTGAGAAGTGAAACTGAAAAGGCGGTTGTAGTTTTTTATCTCCTTTGTTCCTTTGTCCTGACCGCGTGTGAAGGCTTTTGTAGGCCGCATTGTGTAGTCCTCATGGTGAGGTCCCAACAATTCCATGCTGCTGTACTCGGCTCGCCTACCTCTGTTCCAAAGAGAAGGCATGGCTCAAGGAGGTGTGGGTTCTCTGAGCTGCCCAGTGACCCCGACGCCAAGCCTGTTCCAGTGTCAGGGTTCACGGCTGATGCAAGCCTGTTCCTGTCCTTGACGCAGCTGTGGAACCTGAGGTGGAATGTTTGTGTAGTTTTAGAGGGATGGTGGTGGCTGAACTTGCAATTGAGGTAATACAGGAAACACGGATTGGAGTGTGTATGGTGTGCCTGCTTCTTTGTGTCATTGGCTCATCATATTCTGATCCTGCTCTTGCATGTCAAACAAAATAGTCATTATAGTTTTCTTTGCTCTTGGTCTCAATGTTTGATCATTAATGTCTCTCACCTCAACACCACGTGTTGTGCAAATGTAGGCTATATATCTTCAGGATCCCTGGAGTGTATGGTAAGTTTCTGGAGCTCTATTTCAGTCTCAGCAGATTTTGTGCTTTTCTGGGTCTTTCTGAATGGATGCTGACTGACACTGGACTCTTGATCCTGTTTGGTACTTTCCAGTGTTGAGGAAGAGGATCAAGCACTGCACAGAGGTGCCTGCAACACTTTTTTCTCATCACTATGATTCCAGTCTATGGATTCCTGGTCTTGTGTTTCAGCATGCGTTTCATTATCTTCAAGATGTTAAAGAAAACAAAAAGTATTGAGAGTTTTTTTTTTTGATTACTCAATGTGAAATTAATGTTATTAATATTAAACATGGTCTTGTTGGTTGCTTCGTGGTCACTATAAAATTGGTGCTGGGCATTTACTTTGTATATTGGTGCTGTTATTGTGGTGGAATAGAAAATGTTATACATGTGCTTTTATATATATGTGATTCATTCTTTTCCACAATATGAACTTCTGTGGAACAATGCTAGGCTGATAGTTGCTGGTGGCTGGTAACATTGCATCCTACATAAAAGCATGTACAGTTGATATCAAAGACTAGTAAAAACTAGACCCTGTTATTCAGAGCGTTTCAGTGGATTGTAAACATGGCACAATGTAGCCAGATCGAACTATATTTCTGAAGCTAGCAATCTTCAATTGAAATGTACAGTTAGATCGCAGGCTAAAATAATATATTTCAATAGCTAAAGTAAGCTTGCAAGTAATGATAGCCCCATTGAGGACTTTACTTAGCTTGCTAGCTATAGCATACTCACCTGGGATTTTGAGTTCCGCAGTAATTTCTGTCCACTTTTTTCCTTCTCCACTCTATCATCGTACAAGGGACACGTCAAAGAGGCACTCTTGTTCACTCCACAAGTCCACCAACTGAGATCATTTCCTCAGGCTCTGAGACTCCGAAACTCATCCGTATAATGAACTTGTTTATTTTGTGTGGATTTTTCTTATGTAGCAATGATGGGACGACAAACTACATTTCATTGCCCAAATTATTTATTGACAATTAATTTAACCTTGATCCCTGAACCTTGAAATGTTGCTACCTATTTGTTTGGAGTATGTGACCAGATCTTACACATTGCACCTGTAAGTCATATTAGATATATTTTCCAGAAAATATATGTATTTGGTATGATTCTTGTAACTCAATAAATGTAGGTTAGGAAAAACGAGCTACCAAAATTCATGTCATGTGACGTAACAGTTGGCTTACGTCAAGTGCAACGTCTATTCCTAGTGCTGAGCTATGACCATGAAGCTATGCGTGTGTCAGTGTCAGCTAAGTGATGATGACCTGAGAGAGCTGGCCAAGATACTGATAGTCATCTGATAGAACTGTGTGTGTGTGTGTGTGTGTGTGCGCGTGTGTGTGTGTACACGCATAGCTGGCAGGCTGAGCAGTGTTTCCGCCAGGTCAATGACACCGACATCAAGCCAGGAAAAGAGCTGTGTTGGGGCTCGGTGAGGGGAGATATCAGCCAATTATGTGCATATTCTCTCATCTCTTTTCAGACCACGGGCACTAGTTTCGTAGCGCAGGGCGGCGGAGGGTGGCGGAGCCGGCGTAATGCAAGTATCGACCCGCGCAGCCTTGTGCACGGTCAGTTTGGCAGTTTGGTGGATTGCCTGCACCAAGATGGGTGTGGCGGCGCAGCAGGGGGAGGCGTCACAGATTCAGCTTGGCGTAGCGGAAGTTTCATGTCAAAAAGCCTCGCCGAGACCCGCCAGCTCCAACCTGGTCTACTCTCGGCGCAAGGCGCAAATAAAGTCCATTCATTCAAGGCAAATCACAGCTGGCGGGGTGGAAGTTTGGCTGAACGGCGCGCAGTGCGTACACATCACAGAGACCTCACAGGCAGGTTTCCACAGTTCCAGGCACATTTAAATGCAATAAATAATCACAACAAACACTATTTAATGCAACTGATTGAATCAACACGTGAATTTATATCTATATAGATTGTCCCGTCACATCTGACGTCAGATCAAAGGCGGATGGCACGCGTAACGGAAACTCAGCCTCTCGGACCAAAACATCTCCCTCTCTCTCTCCTGTTTTTTATAATATCGGCATCGTTATTATTATGATACGCACGCACAGTGTGTGATGCGCGTGGTGGGAGCGGCGGCGCTGCTTCTGTCATCGGGTTGTCAAGTGACGGAACTTGCACTGAACCTTCCCTAACGCATTAAAGGTGAGGAGAGGAGCTCATTTGATTGGTGAAGATCTGAATCGGCTGTATTAATCCCAGTCCACGCCTCGTCTCCTCCTCGTCTCGTCATAAAAGGTAAAGTTGGATTGAAACAACAAATCACACAGTCTGTAATGGATTCAAACTTGTGGCAATAGTTTTCCCTAAAATAATTGAGCTGGAGTCCAATCTGAGTTTTGGATGTGTGAAGAGATACTTGTTCAGCCAAGTAAGTCAAATGTTCCACCACATGTACTTGGTGCCTCACAGTATCGACAGTTTCTGGTATGAAAACAGTATTTAACCGAGACAATGCATGTATTACAAAGTTTGAACCCAGAATGAGGCATATTGTTGGGAATGAAAAGGCCTCAGCATCTCTAAATATGTGCATGTTGCCAGGTTATAATGGATGAGATACACAGAGGCTCTATGGCTTTCGGCCCATTATCATTGGTTTTATTACAGCTGGAGGAGTCTCTAGACTCTACTGTAAAACCACACTCATATATAAGTAGTGGTCTTTATTTTGCATGTGATTTATTGCACAGACAAGCAATGTTTTGCCAAACAGCTCCACCCGGGAATTTAAGATGCTAAAACTGCCATAATACTATTAACCGCCAGTTCTTTTGTATGAAGCCCAAGGATAAACCAGAGAACTCTTCAGTTAACAGTGTTTATTCAGGTCACAGTAAAGTATGGCAGCGCTGGGCTCCCACAGGATCTCTGTCAGAGCGAGCCCTGTTTCTGGGTGCTGGTCACATTTTATCTTCTTGGACTGGGACTGCCCCGTACAGAGGTTGGACTTTCACACAACCGAGTCTCACTGGTCAGTTATCTCTGACGTGAACTTATAGAAATGTAATTTGAAACATGTATGGGTGTTTTCCTTGAGGCGTGTATCTATTGGCGTTTATCTATTCTAGCAAACCTAACTGTCGGATCTAAGTGGGCATTGAAGATTCAACAGGTTCCTGCTTGTCAGGTTAAAATGTCTGTTCTAATCAGAACAACCAGTGATTTATATGAGTTCAGTGAAAAAGTACAATTCTAAAGTGGACAAATTAAAAGCCAATTCTCACAATACCCACAATGGCCTTAGGAAAGAAAATCTTATTGTTGAACTTAGATATATCTTTCAAAATAAAGAATGATATTGTCTACAGTACAGTAGATAAGACAAATATGATAAGATACATTTTATTGTTTAACTTTAATGATACAATTTGCAGTAATGTATAATAATTCACTTCAACCAGGAGGACTGACGAAAAAGACTTAACTTAAGTTGAATGATGTACAGTATTGGTTACGATAGCTCAGAGTTGGAAGAGACGAATAGAAAAAAATCTAAATAAACGCAGTAAGCATCAATATATTCATCCTGGTTGCACTTTAGCAATGGTTTAAAAATCATGTTTCAAAAGTAAAATTCTAATCTACAAAGTAAATAACTAGTAACTACAACAGCCTGAAAAAGTGAGTAAAATACATTTTCCTGTGAAAGGTATTGGAGGAGAAATCTTCCAGAGTTTATAGAGATGTCATGGTCTCCTGAGGTTGATTGTCACCATTGTCCCGTCCACATGTCCCATAAACAAACACTTTGTCTTGAAGATATATGTCAAAATCAGTAGTTGGATTTTAGCCATTTGCCATTGAATCCTAATGTTTCTGGTCACCCTTCACATTTCCCCCTTGTGCTGTCATGAGTCCAAAATTCCTGTTGATCAAGCCATATCAAAATCTAAAGGGCAGAAACGCACTTAGCACATTCACACTCCTCACAGAAAGGCCGCTCTCAATTTCTGTGAGCTCTCCCCTTGAGCCACCCTCACGCCAAAGTGTTCATTTATTTTTACGCGTGATACATCTGAGCACATTCATGCTTCCACAACTCTTCCAAACCCCTTTTAATTGTACTAACCGCATAACCGCTGCTCCAGAGCCACACTCACAACTAACTGCTTGTAAGGCAGTGCAAAATCATGCTGCAAGTCTCTTTTATGTTGTTGGATCTGAGGAACATTGCAGTGTGTTTTACTGAATCACCACATTAACGTCCAGGCAACTACGCATCCAAGTGCTGACTCGGACTGATTAGAGTGTCATCACCTCCGTGTTCGAAACCAGCAGTTGAACTCAACAACACTCAATGCCAGCGATTCCAGTCATTAGGAAGCAACAGTAAATTACATCCTGAATAGCTGACAAAGCAGCAACACACTTTTTTCTTTCTTCTTTCATACAGAGATCCTGCCATTATTAAACCATACACATTCAGCATCTGGTCTCTATTTGTGTTGTGACACGATGGTGATTGTGATTATTGTCTGCCAGGCTTTTTTCCTCTTTTTGTTTCTGTACTTCTATCATTTCTGTGTGTGTGTGTGTGTGTGTGTGTGTGTGTAAGTGGGTGTCAGACCAGAAGAAGAATGACAACACTGTAAGGTTTCTAACTTCACCTGGCATTCACCTCAAAGAACAAGAAAACGCTGAGGAAACCATGGAAACTTAATTCAGCCAAGAAAAAAAAGGTAGATTCATTATTAGATTTCTCTCCTTTTTCTGTCTCCATCTGCTCCAAACTCTCAAACACACACTCCAGTGTGCAAACATCCCATATTCCAACACACCCATGAGAAACCAAGGTAGCAAAAAACTCAAACGCCAGACTCAAGAAGGTAAATGAAAGGCGGATTCCCTCATTTAGATTAATATTATGGCCAAGTTTAAGTTGCCTTCAGCAGTGGGCCAGAGGCAAGAAGGCCATAGTCCAGCAGATGATCCCCTCTGGCAAGCCTTGTATTATTAGAATATTCAATTCAATAATATTTTATTTATAGTGTCATATCACAACAAAATTGATCTCAGGACACTTAGCACATTGAGATGGACTGGAATATGCTCGTGACTTTCAGAGTCAATACATTTTACAAGTTCCAAAACCACAGAGGAGCAAGAGTTACAGTGACAGTGGCGGGGGTAAAAATGCCTGAATAGGTTTTTAGGCAGATATATCAATCAGACCAGGCTCTTGGGTTTGAACTGCATTTGGTGATAGTAGTAGTATAGTAGTAGTAGTATTGGCTACAGACTAGTTTGGCTCATTTCAATATTCACCAGAATTGTTTCGAGTTAAATACGTAGATGTGCAGTCTGGTTACTACACAGCTCTTGACAGACAGCATTAAACTATTATTGTATAACTTTATGTTCGTCAATACCAGAACTAAAAATCATGCAAAAATTCACTGTCCAAATTGTCCAATGATAATAAATTGAATTGACATATTGAAAATGAACCCATTTTTATGTGTATGTTTTATATGTTCACTAACTACATATTACAGGTTGTTATTTAATGCATCTTAACGGCAAATATTTAATTTAAAAACGATTGCAGATCTTTGTGTGTCTTTGGACCAGGATGGAGCAAACAGTGATGGCTGGTAATTAAATTAATTTTCTGATTGTTGTTCCTACTACGCTCTGCATCATGCTTATGGTGTACCATTTTGCATTTGGTGTTTAAACAGCATAAGGAAGACAGTCTAGGTGAATTAATGGGTTTACATTATTCCTCTCACTGTGGAGACATTCCAAACCTTAACCGCTTTTTTCTCATAATAGAGGATGATTTGATAATTCATACTGTGAAAGTCTGTGAGAGTCTGAGCTTTGTTGTTTTCCCTCAACAAATAAGACTATTTCTAACAGACACCATGCATGCAAAGTCATGACATAGAAAGAGAGAGACAGACAGACAGAATATGGAGAGAGAGAGAGAGAGAGACAGGGGAGAGGCAGAAATATACATTCCTCACAGTTTCAGAGATTTTTCTGTCTCACAGGCACCACATCATTTGTGTTGGTCTCTGTAACTGAGACTTGAGAACATCTTCGGCTCATGTAAATGATAAACACACTTGCATTGTGGCTGAGGAGGAGTAGCTGAAGGAGGAGGGAGGAGATATGAAGGAGGTCAAACAAACAAAAGAAAGGCCACAGAAAACCAAAAAACATCTTTAGAGTGCTCATAAAGAGACACTTTCATAAAACTCCAGAATAAACAATTTTCATAAGACTGGCTAATGCTCTTTTTGATTCTCTTGATTGTTTGGCTGCATCTCTCTCTCTTCATACTTGGGAAGTGATGGCATCTGCAGAATGTCTGACCCCAGCCATCAGGAATGCCAGCTCATTCTCACTCCCAGGGCTTCAAGTACAGTCGCTTTGCCAGGGCGCACAAGTTCTGAGACCCTCCCAGCTTTCAAATAACTATGATGTAAATAAAAAAAGAAAATGGACCAGGAGCCCAATGAAGTATAAGAGTGAAAAAAGCACTTAACCAGGAGACTGGTGTTCAGGACTGGTGTTCATGTCCCAATGGGTTGTTACGTTATTGTTAACTTATGTTACATTGCTTACGATTGACTTACAGTACCAGTTAAAAGTTTGGACACACCTTCTCATTCAATGTTTTTACTTTATTTTAATGATTTTCTACATTGTAGAATCATAATGAAGTCATCAAAACTACGAAGAAACACATGGAATTATGTAGTGAACAAAAATGTGTTAAACAAATCAGAATATGTTTTATATTTTAGATTCTTCAAAGTAGATACCTTTTGCTTTGATGACAGCCTTGGACACTCATGGCTCAGTCAGATTCATGATGCTGTCACGTGGAATGGTTTCCCAACAGTCTTTAAGGCGGTCCCAGAGGTGCTGAGCACTTTGTTGGCTGTTTGCATTCGCTCTGTGGTCCAACTCATCCACAACCATCTCAATTGGGCTTAGGTCAGGTGATTGTGTGGGCCAGGTCATCTGATGCAGCACTCAATCACTCTCCTTCTTGTCAAATAGCCCTTACACAGCCTGGATGTGTTGAAAAACAAATGATGGTCCCACTTAGCAAAAACCAGATGGGATGGCATGTCGCTGGCCATGCTGGTTAAGTGTGCCTTGCTTCCCGGTGGGATCCACACATGTAGTAACCATCCACTCCCCTTTATCTGCGTCTCTGAAAGATATGGCGATTGGAACCAAAAATCTAAAATTTGGACTCATCAGAAGAACGCACAGCTACTAACCCTTTCCACTGGTCTATTATCCATTGCTTGTGTTTCTTGGCCAAAGCATTTATCTTATTCTTTTTCTTCCTCAGTAGTGGCTTCTTCAAATTCCACCATGAAGGCTTGACTCATGTCTCCTCTGAACAGTTGATGTTGAGATGTGTCTGCTACTTGAACTCTGTGAAGCATTTATGGGCTCTAATCTGAGGTGCTTTTAATTAGCGGTTTCTGAGGCCGGTAACTTCTCCTCTGCAGCAGAGGTGCTCTTGGTCTTCCTTTCCTGGGGCGGCCCTCACGATAGCCACTTTCATCATAGTGTTTGATGGTTTTGGCGACTGCACTTGAGGATACACTGAAATATTTTGAAATTGTCCTGATTGACTGCCCTTCATGTCTTAAAATAATGATTTCATTTCTTTTTACTTATTTGAGTGGTTCTTCGAGAAGTCAAGTTTACTTACAAACAAAACTTACAAAAAAACCTCTTAAGGAGGCACACCTGTAATTGAAGACCATTCCACGTGACCATGTATCTGACTGAGAGAATGTAATGAAAGAGTGTAGTGAGGACTTCGGTACTTGGGACACCACCTCTACCGACTGAGCAATCTGGTGCCGCCTTAGTGGATTTGTCAACCACATGTTTATTGTGAGTAGAGTGTCATAGAGAGACGCCGAGGGTCCAGACCAAGTGTGTGACGAGATGGAATAAGAACATGTTGGAAATCCCATGTAATTTAAGACAAATTAAGGTCATTAATACCAGAGTGAACTTCAGGAATGAAATAAGAAAAGACACAGAAAATATATTTCTCCAGGTATACTCAGTTATTTCTGCTTCTTGGAGGTTACCACCGTCTTTTTGTACGCTGTATTATAAACACATCAATATGTTTCAACACTGCTTGTGAAATGGTCGAACTGTGTGTGAACAAACACATCTACCCCACATCAACCGTTATCATTTTCTAATGTTTCGAGGACATGCTTTTTGTTGTTGTTCTATCCTGTAATATTTGATTGAGTTGGGGTTCATCATGGATAATGAGCTCTGAAAAAGTGTTGTATTACTGAGACTTACAGTTTCTGGGACGCCCTGCTGCCCTTTTCAGGTTGACTCTGCACAGAACCTGCTCAGGACATTTTCAAACACGTCTTTTTATACATTTCTGAATGCCTCTGGTCTCTGAGGCTTACTGTTGGAGGCTTCCGGCAGGGCATATCTGAGGGTGTCTGAGACCAAGTGGTTGACCACAGGAGAGTCCTGCCAAGCCATTGTAATGTTAAAACAACCACTGCATTCTTTGCACTGCAGTACAAGCACAGAGTCAGGCTTGGAAAGTTACCGACTTGGGGCCCATGATTCCCCAAAAGCTTCTTGGAGCTCAGATAATAGCTGTTCTGGTTTAAAACTAATAGAAAAGGATTATATTTGAGTGAAAATAACTTTGTGCACCAAGAGATTTGAATTGCATAAATAGTAGTATACTGCTGGTTGCAAGCATCAGATTGACACAGAAACACACAGCTATGACACTTGGGTATGATTCTGCTCTGGCAGATCATTTTAGACAATGGTTGCCAATATCTCCATGCATTCTACGCATGAACACACATCCACACACAGACACAATCTCTCTCTCTCTCACACACACACACACACACACACACACACGTTCCTATGTTTTTTGCTATCTACTATATCAGTTTGCCAAAACTTGGAAGCCATAAAACAACAAGGTTTTTTTCTTCTTTCTGTGTGAGAAATGAACAGGGGCCACATGGAGTAAAAACTGTCCTTTAAAAGGCGCCATATGTAAGAATGTGGCCAAAAACGGTACTATACTCAAATTCAAAACACTGCGGCGAGTCGTATCCGCCTCCCCCTCAACCCCCTCCCCTCCAAACTCGCGGTTGCCAGAGCTGTTGTCGTATCCTCCGTCAACTTACCTGTCTAGGAGAAGAGTAGCTAATCCTGCATCCAATTTCAAATTCCTCTCAGCTTTCAACTGTCTCCACCGTTCAAATGCATCCCTATATAGCCCCTCGGTTTTTATCTTGGCGTTTTTTGTGAATCATAACGAGCTCTTTTGGGTTTTGTTGCCTCCGCCATTTTAGCTCAGTCGAAACTGGCAACCCGTGGTTGCTCGGCAGCTGAGACTCTACTGACTGCAATGATTTGTAGACGCCAGTGGGTGGCGCCACGTGCCAAAACATGTTTTCAAAACATAAACATGATTTGCGTCCGCAAAAGATTTTTTTAAATGCAAATATTTTGGCTGTACTGTTGTTGTTGGTGAGTTCAGTATCTTATATGATCATTATTCCTGAGTCTCTGTAACATATTAGGATGATTTTACAGCCAGTTACTTTAGATTTCTTACATATTGTACCTTTAAAGATCATACAAATATTGGGAGTATACCGTAGAGTAGCAGGGAAGATGATGTTATGATCATATCATTTTTTATATCAGTAAAAAGTGGCAGTATTTCATATGGCCACAATGTCCCTTTGTCATTCCCGTCCCTACCAGTGTCTTCTGCACAGAGGAAAAGGCTAATTAGTCTCAGGATAATACATTTGAATAATTACATTGAAATAACCTTGTCAATTAAATGGCACTCTCTCTTTTGAAAGAAATCTTTTTGACTAGTTTAATCGTTCAATAGTTCGTTGATTATTTTGTGATTGTTGAATATGTGGAACACCCTTGTAGAGGTGCAACCAGAACTCACAGACATCCGTGAAATGGCCATGGCCCCTCCGTGAAATAGCCACACACCCTTAACTCAAAATCCGTGACAATATAACGGAAACATGAAATTCCATGAAATGAACACACAAATCACACCAACGCAAATCCATGACCTCCCGTGGTCTACACACGGAATGCCCCGTACAGATCTCACTCGATGGACGTGCTTTCTGACTTGAAAACGCAGCATTTGAAGCAATATTTAGTTCATTTTCAACACCAAATATATCACCCCGACCCTCACAGTTGTTGAAGGATACGGACGGCGAGGTTCTGGTTCTGTGATATAGACACGGACAGCGAGATTCTGTGACAGATACACGGACGAAGAGATTCCGTGATAGAGACACGGACAGCCAGATTCCGTGATAGAGACACGGACGGCGAGGTTCCGGTTCCGTGACATAGACACCGACCGCTGTTTGATCATGTTTTACAGCTGGTAGGATAGCCCGAACTCAATTCTGTGAAATAAACACAGAGCCTATTCTGTCATATGAACACGGATCTTGGACGTCCTCCTCCAACATAACAACTGTTGCTAGGTTGCCCCAGATAATGCCCAATTGAAAAATAATAGCATCGGACATTCGTATTGGCTCCTGTAGCGGCTTTTACAGCCAATCGGAAAGCCTGATTTACGCTTGGCTGTGAGTTGTTGTGTTTGCCCAAACGGGAGACACAGAGGAGTTCAAAGCAGAGAGAAGAACGGTCAAAAAGTTACTGTAGTGGAAGAGAAAGTTAAATGGGGAGGGAGAAAGTCACAAAGTGGTGGTCGGACACGGTGAGCGGGGTAACAGAGAGTGCCGAGATGCCACAGGATCTTGTGAAGACAAGGTCAAGTTGGTTCCCGGCCCGGTGAGTTGGTGGAGAGGGGGAGAATGTAAGGTCAAATGCGGAAAAGAAGTCAATGAATTCAGATGAATGCAGCTTTCCCGGGTGGATGTTGAAGTCACCGAGGACGACGAGTGGTGTGCCATCATCAGGGGAGCAGCTCAGGAGGGCATCCATCTCATCCAAAAAGTCACCAAGAGGACCGGGTGGGCGATAGATCACTATGATGTTGAGTTTGAAAGGAAGGGTGACAGAGACGGCGTGGAATTCAAGTGTAGATCGGGGTAGGTGGTCTAGAGGAAGGACCTGGTAGGACCATCTCGGTGAGATGAGGAGCCCAGTTCCTCCTCCTCGCCCTGTTCGTCTTGGAGAGTGTGAAAACGAGTAGGCAGTTGAAAGGGCACCTGGAGTGGCAGTGTTTTCTGGGGTGATCCAGGTCTCCATGAGGGCCAAGAAGTGGAGAGTCTGCAGGGAGGCATAGACTGAAATGGTGTCTGCCTTCTTGACTGCAGACTGGCAGTTCCACAGCCCCCCTAGTACTTCAAGTTCCTTACCAGTGGAGAATGGTGGGTAGCAGAGATTGGATGGGTTACAGCATCGAGTCTCTGGTAAAATCTCTTCCAGTGTGATGTCCTGACTGGGATATGACACATGGAGGGGGGGGGGGGGGGTGGAGATGTTATGCCTACCTCAATGGACTTCCTCGATGGACTCCCTTTGTCTTTGTTCAGCTGTCTTCATTCTGATGTCCTGACGCTGCAGCTGACGCTGTAGTGACAGCCTTTTAAGTGCTCAGTTTACCTCATACACTGACTGTGACCCCTCCCTCCAATCAAGTCTATTGACTACAGCTGAGCTGGCTGAAACTAGCTGATTGCTCACTTAGCATAGACAGCTTCACAAGAATTTAAACAACAAGCTATCAACACAAGACTAAATGTTACAACTAGCTTTACTCACAGAATACCTAAACCCAAATCTACAATTAGTTTCTGACTTACCAACAAGAGACAAAGCAGCTTCCTTCCTTTCTCCAGACAAAAAAATGTATTTTTTTTTGTCTGCTAGAGCTAGAAGCTTCAAATAACTTCTAGAACAATCCAAACAAGTGTGTGAAACTCTATGTCGAACTTTTCTTTCGTTATAATGGTTTGCAGTGTTTTTTTTAATAAAATGTGTAAAAATGTAAGGTGTTTTTATTTATTTTTAATTCATGGGCTAAAATCCCCTATTATAGTGTATATAAGTATTTATTGAGTGATACACACAGTTAGCTGAGTTTGTGCCGATTCTGGGGATGTGTACTATAACTTGATGATACTCAATTATATACACAAAAGTATGACAAGATGGAAAGTTCTCTATGTGGGTCTCAGAGTTAAATGTTGTTATCACTGACATTTCATTAGAACACACACAGATTTAATACCAATGCAAGTTGCAGACACTCATATCCCGTTGCCCACACACAGGATCCCCTTTTCAACCACTTACTTGACATTGGGAAACACTCTTTTGATACATTCAGTGTTGTTGTTTTCTTTTCTTTTTTTCCCCTACATCATGTCTGTGTAATTTAGCCTGTCAGGCGTTGCATTTCATTGCATGTATGTAGTAGCCTATGTACGCATTGCATTTCACAACATCACTTCCCATAATGCATTGCTAGTTGAAATGGATGAGAACAATATAGACATATAAGGCTACAAATACCCTAATTCCTTCACTCGGAGATTTATGCTGATTATTCTAAAAATACTAAGATTGTACTTTTTCATTGCCATTGATATTTTTTTTAAGTTTAAGTTTGTGCGTCACTCATGGGATTATCCCACGCGATTATCCCAGAAACCATGCGATACAAAATTCAAAGGTCATATATCCGAAAATTAAGCCTTGTGGCACATTAGGGACATCCATCTGAATGTTTCAGAGTTGGTTTGACGACTTGAGGTCAAAATGTCAAGGAGAATAATACGTTTATAATACGTTTATTAACTTATTTGGTAACACTTTACAATAACCATCATTTATAAATGGTAAATAGACAAATTATAAATGGTACACAGATAGTTTATTAAGGTTTAACAATCATTTATAAACAGAATATAGACCATTTATAAATGGTAATTAGGTCATTTGTTAATGTTTAACCATTATTTATAAATGGCATATAGATAGTTTATTAATGTAAGTTAATAGTTACTTAACCATTAACAAACAATGAAATTATAATTAATAATATTTATTAATTATCAATAGACTATTTATTAGCGCTTTATAGTTGCACTCATTATAACATTTTTAACACTATATTAAGCATTTGTTAATGATTTATATACCTTTAAGAAATTGGTTGTAAAACATCTATTACGATTAAATATGTAGAAGACCTGTTATTTGTAGCAATTTTCTAAATGGTTATTATTTGGTTTATAAACCATCTATAAACATTACTTAGATGGTTATTGTAAAGTTGCGACTGATGTTAGTAATACTTTGTGAATGGTTTATAATTGCTTTATAAACCATCTATAAACATTACTTAGATGGTTATTGTAAAGTTGCGACTGATGTTTATAATAATTACTTAATGATTAATAAGCTGTTTGTAAACCATCAAGTTACATTTATTTGACTCTTTTAAATCTTATATTGGTGATCTCTTAGAGAGCTCATTTGTTCACCAATAACAGAATTGCAGTTGATTTTTATGATCAACTTTAAACACATTTCTGAACAAACCTTAAAGTTAATGTTGATTTGCAGCACTGCACTACAAATAAACAGAGTGGGAGAAAGAGAGAGACTTAAAAAAGTCAACACAACAGAAAATCAATAAAAAAACTTTATTTTAAAACTGCAATTGCCATGCAAACATTATTTTAAAATATTTAACATGAATGTGAAACAAAAATTATGGTTGGCCTGATAAAAGGAAAAGACACAGAAGTAATTTGGAGCACCTTGATTTGACAAATGTTCGTCTTAAAGTGATGGTTCGGAGTGAAATGCACCCTAGGTAATTTCCACCATGACATCCAGCCAAATACCCCCTCAGAAGCATTTTTAGCGATGGTCAGCATTGGTCAAGATAGCCGCTATCAGCCGAATGGCTTAGTACTAGTGCTATGGTACAGAGGATATATCTCGTAAATTACCCCATAATGCATTAAATGTTAACAAACTTCTGCAGTAATACACATAGTGTCTGCATTCCATGCATTATTAGTGGGGTAACTTACGAGATATACCCTCTGTACCATAGCGCTAGTACTAAGCCATTCGGCTGATAGCGGCTATCTTGACCAATATTGACCATCGCTAAAAATGCTTCCAAGGGGGTGTTTGGCTGGATGTCATGGTGGAAACTACCTAGGGTGCATTTCACTCCGAACCATCACTTTAAATTCAAAGGAAATACAACAGTGTAAATGACGCAACAGTAGCCTTATTCTGTATTAATAAATAACGTACAGTGGCTAATGGTCATGTTTAAGCTTTTTGCATAACATATGTAACTTCCAACATCAAGGCAGCCGGCTGCCCAACCGATTACTTCTGCTCCCTCTTGTTGTATGGTATGAGCTTACCCACTGCTTTATTTTTAGCTATTTTGGCCCTGACTTCTGCATCATTTTGAATCATGTACTCACATTTGCTGACAATGTCAGCTATCTTATCTCTTTTATGGAATCCTGCCAGTAGTTTTTCAAATTTATCTGGGCAAGCTATGGCAAGCTCCGGGACTGCCGCTTTGCATCTCACTGTCAGCTCTGTTACACCAGCGAATGCACATGCTTCACCCAATTTCTTTCCACTGTTGTATGCTCTCAACACCCTCTTGTATCTGGCAATGATCTCCGTGGGATGACAGGCTACAAAAGTAAGAGAAGAGTTAGTAAATAAGGATGAACTGGTCAATCAACAAATCACAAAGTAGTGCACAACTACTGGGACATCTCAATTTACAAACCCTAATGGGACAGCTTATAATTCACCATATCCAATTCAACTTCTACAGCTGTGACTAGTCTCTTACATCATCACAAGTATTTTTATTTGTATGCATATCTATCTTACTTAGTGATGTCCAAATGAAGCTTCGTGAAGCATTTTCTTTATTTTCTGAGCCCAATAGATGGCACTCTCTGTTCAACAAAGGGTTGAAAGCAATGGAAATATATCGGCAATAGTAATCTAATTCAGTAGTAAAACAAATTAGCTCAATGCGCCAATAATTACATTTGAAAAGCACATCTCTTTCCAGAAATCAAAACATGGTTACTCAAGATAATCCACAAACCTCATGAACAGTTTCATTGAAAACTATTATGGTAGTCATTAGGGGTGTCACGATTCTCCAAATACTCGATTCGATTTGATTTTCGATTTTAGGGTCACGATTCGATTCGATTCTCGATTTTTTTCTTTTTCTTACAGCACAGATGCCTATGCCATTTTCAGACTAGTCTAGTCTACGATCATTGGTTTTATTCATCAAATTTTGTACAGTAAATCTTATTTCAAAAGTTGGGCTACATATAAGTGATGCAATTTCCATAATGTATCACATTAGGCACTAATGGTCAAATTTAAATTATTTATTTGCAATATAAAAGTAACAATCTTGTTTTCAACAACAAAAACAAACAACAATGAGAGGTCACAGAGGGCATACTGTAGCGTGGCTCAAGTACGCTAATTAAATATTTAAATCCCGTGTTTTCCACCACCGAGTAAGGCTGCAGGTCTGCTGCTATAAATAGCCCTATAGCGCTAGTTATAGCTTTTGCGCGAGCTGAGGTCTGTGGAAGTTTTATTGCAAACGAGGATTTAATAGTTGGCTGGACCAGTGATGGTGCTTTCCCAGCTGTCAAATCTACATCTTTGTGATGCCGGCGAATGTGTCCTGCCATGTTCGTAGTGTTTCCCGTGGCCGGGTATGGTACACGCGCATAGCATATCTTACACACTGTGGTCTTCTTGTCAACAACGCGAACGTCGTCGACCTAACTCACCGGGAACGCAAAGTATTTCCATACATGTGATTTAAGAGAAGCAGGAGCTGCTTCAAGCTCCGGTGCCGCGTCTCCTCTTTCATCTGCACTCGCCATCGTGTCATAACCTGCAGGATAGGTAACTAGCGGCGTCGGCTACAATGTGCTGCGTCATTTGCGTAACTTTGCGTAGTGTGCGTAGCTTTGCACACGGGGGGAGTGGGGATCGTCGATCCTCTCTTTGACTTCGATGCTCGAGATCGTGACGTCATTTCGATCGATTTCGATGAAAAATCGAAATCGTGACACCCCTAGTAGTCATCTTTGGTAGAAAATTGTTCTCCATGAACCTGCTCACAACAATGACTGTGGATAATCTTGAATACGCAGGTCATGATTTCTGTAAGGAAACATTGCCTTCAAGTTTGTCCAATGTATTTTTTCACACTTTGAGCACCACAAACCCAATGCCATTCAACTCCATTGTATTGGGGTGATAGTAGACATCTCTACAGCTGATGTATCTAACCCTTGCCATATCACACAGAGACTATCTTGATATCACTCTGGGGAAGAGGAAATATAGGTTGGTGCTTTTTTTTTGTATTTTTTGTGAAGTAGTACAACCACTTTGGTAATGAAATGGTTAGAATTTCAAACCAAAATTTACATCCCTAAGCACAAATGTTTCATATTTCTAATCAAACATTAATAAAACTTTTTTAAATAGGATGATTCGTGATTCACCTCGTCTGCCAAGTGATGTCTTTTCTTTTGCCACCTTCTTCTTCTTCTTCTTCTTCTTCTTCTTCTTTCCCTTTTCGATGTGGCTCTTTTTTTTGTCCCTATTCTTTTTGTACCGTTTTCTTCTTTTCCTCTCAACTGAAGAGGAGGATGAGGACGAGGATGAGGAGTAGTTGGAGTCAGCAGATGAAGAGGAGGAAGTGGCTGATGAGGGGGGTGCAGATGATGATGACGACTCCGTCACTACAGCATTGGCCTGGGCTAAAAAGAAGAGAAAATTGTGTAAACAACAACAACAACAACAACAACCAGGGGTGCACATAACTGGTGTGCAGGTGTGCATGCGTGGTCAAAATAAAAAATGCGCACCAGGCAACACGTGAAAAGACTCATTTGTGTACCAACATTTTTGGGACACAGTTAGTCTACTTTACTGAAATTACGTCATCACTACTGTTTACAGACCGTCTGTGAACACAGCATTCAGAGCCGCTCCTCTCCAAAGCGGTGAAATCCAAGGAATAAAACTTGATTTTCCCCATTGTTTCACAGAAGTTACGTTCTAAATCACAAATTAACACATGTGCACCTCCTCACAACCTGCAGGAATGCACCACACTGCTGAGTAGGGTCCGGCGGTATGACGGTATTATACCGTGTGACGGTATAAAAGTGTCCACCGGTAGAGATTTTGCAATACCGTTTATACCGGAGAAAGCGCAGATGTCTGCGGCATCGCTCTGAGTCACTGTAATTTCACCGCCTCGACACACGGGGACTGCTTGCGTGGTTGCATTAGCATGACGAAGAACAAACAGCTTTACCTGAGTAATAACAATCATGGCGGAGGCGGAGAGTGAACGTCACGAGGAAACTGAGGCAGCACGACCCACCCATGACGAAGAGGAGGAACTCATTCCAAAAAGGGCGCTACGTCTGTTGGAACTTTTTCGGATTTAGAAAATCCGACAACGAACAAAAAGCGATACTCTGCAAAGAGTGTCGCTCGACTGTTGCTGCTGCAGGTGGAAACACCGGGAACCTCTTCCACCACTTAAAGTTAAAACATGCGAAGCAGTATTATGAGTCTTTCGCCGATGGCACCCCGTATGACAATAAATCACGTCGATGGAGGGAGATAACGGAGGCCATCACAACGCATACTTTTTCTCATTTGTTATTTTTATTTCTTATTAAGCTGGAGCTCTGTGTTTATATTTGCACACACACTATAGCTTAAGTCAAAGCTTGAGTTCAAATGTTTACCAGACATTTGCACATTCTTTGTGGCTTATTATTTATTATATTATTATACTTTCTTTAAAATAATGTTATGCTGCTGTGAGAAAATTAAATAAAAGAGGAAAATGATCAAATGCGACAGTATGGTTATTTTTAAGCCATTAATTGAATTTACAGGGAGAAAACCATACCGTGATATATACCGTTACCGTGATATGAAATTATTCATACCGTGATATAAGATTTTGCTCATACCGCCCAACCCTACTGCTGAGTCTGTTAATTCAGTTGAAACTGTCCGCTGTAGTCTCTCTGATCTGGATGCGCAAGCGCCCACACACGGGTTTGTGTGTGCGTGCGTGCGTGCGTATGTGTGTGACCACCGTCACGCACACACATGCAGAGACCTGCAGCCCTTTACACATCTATGACACAGACAGACATCTAATGTGGTTGCTACAATTTTATAGATTCCTGTGCTCACAGCCTGTGCACTATTATTGGCTGGTGGCTAGTGCTACACACCTGCTGCTCAGAGGCTGACACCCAGAAACATCAATGTCAGTTAAAAAAAATTATAAACATTAATTTATTCTAACAAAAAGTAAAGTATTAGTATTAGAGTATAAAGTATTAGATTCATATTGGTATCGGTATTGAAACAAAAATGCGTGACAACACTACTCGCATGTAAAGGATGAGCACCAAGCAACATCTCCAGGTGCTCCTTTGAGAACCAGACCAAAAAAGTTATGTGCACCCCCGATAATAACAGTGTTAACAGCAAACAATGTGCTCACTCTTTCAAAGACATTAAAGTTGGGCTGCTCAAGCAGGATTGGGCATTGTTTAGATTTGATTGATTCTGGTTCTGATTCTGCTTATCAAATCCAGTTCTTATTGAATCTTAGAATCTCCAATATGATTCTAATATGTTAGGTGGGGGAGAAAATAATAATATATATAACCAATTATAATAATAATAATATCAAGAACCAAAATTAGGTTTGAATCCCCAAGTATCCACTAGGTACACTGGGTATGCCAATGTACCCATGTGGCATGCATTCACTTTCCTCTAAAGGTCGTATGTAGTCATTAAATGCCATTTCTGCTTGGACCTTGGCCATTGCGGCTATATTTTTATTATTATTATTTTGTGTCATATTATTTCTAGTAAAATACTGGACTATCTTTTTACACCTTTTAGCACAAAGATGATATTGTACTCATTTGAAATAAATTGTTTATTAATGGCCAGTATGCGTTATGTAATGATCTTCATGATCTTTTAAAAAAAAAAAATGTTTACTTCTGGCATCTGTATCGAAAATTGGATACTAATCTAGTATCCTTATTTCGTCTATGTGCTTCACTGCATTTGAGCCAGTGTTCATATGTTTGGAAGAACGCAACTGATTATGATACTGAGATTAGGATTAGGTATGGAGAGACAGTAGTTTTGAGGAGAAAGAAAAACACTTACCTGCAACTTTTTGACGAAGGGAGGCCATCTCCTTGTTCAATTTGCGGATTTTCAGTCTCAGCAGATGTTCTCTTTTCTTAGCCTTTTTGATCATGACTGCTGCTGTTGGACTCATGACTGAAAACGAAAGAAATAAAGTTGAGTGCATCTAAAATTGTGTTAAATGTTAAGTTTATGTCATAATTATGTGAAATGCTGGTTTAGGGAGTTGGAACAAAAGTAGAACATAATGGGAGATAATCTGAACATGATTGCGACTAAGGGGTAATGATACTGTACAAAATGTAGATTCTATACATATTTGAATTTTGAAGACACAATTCAATTTCCAATTCTTAAATGTTGTGTGTTAAACTGCATTCATATTACAGAGCTCTAATTAGAGATTGTGTATTATACTACCAGGCCTAACAACTTTTCTGTGGGAAACCGTGGAATGGGTAATAAAGAAAAAATAAGAAATGTAATATTTAGTGCTCGAGCTACCTAATAAAAATGTTTTGCGTGTTAACGTATCTCTGTGAGAGTTGTTGCTGTGTTGTTGACTGCAACACCCAGTCTATTTTCATTCCCTTCATCTGAGCCTCTGAAGCCTCAGTGGAGTGATTTCATTTTTAACGGAAATGTACCCTCAAAACTCCCTGAAATGTTCTATGTGTGCATCCACCATATTACAGATGACTACTTTATTGACCTTGGTCCATACAAAGCAGGCTTAGCTAAAAGTATGAAGATAAAGCATGGATCTGTACATGACACATTATCAAATGTGGAAGTTTTACCATTTTGTGTTGCTTTACTGTATAAGGCTATACAGTACAATGGCCTGTTTTCAGTAGGGCATACTGTATTCAATCCAGGACCAAGGTCGGTTTTGGGCAACACACCTCAAAAACACTTTTATAGGAACTCCTATGTGAACTTGTTGTAAATTAGTATAATATGTCACCTCACCTTTTAGGTCTGGTGAGGTTTAAAAACCACTTTACTTCTAACCCAGGGTTAGGGAAAGATCGTGGTTTGGGTTAAAATATCCAGTGTTTTCACCACAAAAATACCTGTTGTCAAGGCAACAGTAAACCAACTCAAGACAGTTGTTAATGTGACAGCATTTAATCTATCTCGAACATCTTGATCTGTGTTCCTACTCCTCTGTTTTAATTTGGTTGCAACAACATATCACAATAATAGTAATGTTAGGTGCCACAGAAATGGCAATATGCTGCTGCTGATCCATTGTTGTTTGACAGCTCACAAATTTTGGACCGCATGTCATTTGTTAACAAAATTACGTTTGCTTAACAAGGAACTACGACGGAGTATTAGGGCCAGACTAAAAGAATTTTTTTTTTTTTTAATTACGAGAATAGTCATAATATTACGAGAATAAAGTCATAATATTACGAGAATAAAGTCGTAATATTAGGTCTACGAGAATAAAGTCGTAACATTACGAGAATAAAGTCGTAATATTACGAGAAAAAAAGTCATAATATAACGAGAATAAAGTCGTAATATTACGAGAATAAAAGTCATAATATTACGAGAATAAAAGTCATAATATTACAAGAATAAAGTCAAAGCCGTTATCAAGATCTGACGTGACCAGCTCAACCAAACAGCAGCCTCAGTTGCAGTTGACCACTACCAGACAGCTCCAAAGTCCTGTTACTGATGATAATCTGATGCTGATGTGCCAGAAAACTAAGTATTTCCTTATTACGACTTTATTCTCGTAATGTTATTACTTTTAATCTCGTAATGTTCCGACTTTATTCTCGTAATATTACGACTTTTTTCTCGTAATGTTACGACTTTTTTCTCGTAATGTTACGACTTTATTCTCGTAATTTAATTGTTTTTTCTCTTAGTCTGGCCCTAAAGACTAAGAGAAAAACAAGGAACAGTGTGAACCGGATGAAAACTAATTTGCAACAAAGTATAATTTTTTCTCCTTTTTTACCCCGGACTTATGGATGTGAAAACACCCTTAAGAAATAACGGTTAGCAGCTAATGTTAAGCTAGATAGGCTAAAACAAGTGCTAACAGGTCAACATTAACTTAGCTAACTTACCGACGGTCTGAGATTCGTCTTTCCTGTCAGCATCAAGGGTGTCGCTGGAAATATAAAAGTCATCTTTGTCATCTTGGATAGCGTTAGTTTCCGTCAAATTCTTGTGTTCACCGGCATCGCTACTGTCGTCCGACATGATGCTAACGTCAGGTGCTGTTGGCTGCGTTTTTTCTTTCCATGACGGCGGTGTCGCCAACATGTCTTCTTTTAAGGCTCTTCCAGATCTGGTGAAAGGTCTTTTGGTCATCGTGAAACAAGATATTATTTAAAAAAACAGTCAAGTTGCATGCACATGTCAGGAGGCTGTAGTTGGCAAGAGAGAGACAGGTTTGAATCGGTCTGAATCTGCATGAAGAGTGATGCTGCGTTCATGTATAACTCGGAGGTCGTAAATTCCGACTTCCGAGTAGGAAAATAAAATAACCCCAGTTCGTCGTATGATGTAATTTTACCATGGCCGCCCACATCATAAACGGTGAGAAAAATGTACATTTTAAGAGTTTTTATGAATTTGAATGACCTCAACCTCCGACTTTGTTACTCGCACGCACCTAGGTCTGAGATGACGTATTTCCCACCTCCGACCATAGAAGAACGTAGCATGACCTGTGACCTGTGACCTCATGGCATCCTTTTGGCGCAAACAGGAAGTGGAAGTCTCAACAGCTCAAGCTCATTTGATGGAAAAATGCCGGGTTTAGCCACTGAACTGAGGGAGTTAGTTGAAGGTTCTAGATCTAAAAGAAAGCACCACTTGAAACTTATAAAATGGCTACAAAAAAGAAAGCTTCTCAAAAAGGAAATGAAATGCAACATTTGCCAACACAAAATGAAGATGAAGGACTGCAGCCGTGGAGATTTGCATAAATGGTAAGTAAAAAGACCCAATCTTTCTTGAATTTACTTAATCTGCACCAGATTACATCACAGTATTAATTAATTTGTTTATGTATTTATTTATTGTTTTATACTTTATGTATTTACTGCCTTATCTGTAATAATATTACTATTTGTTGTTCTATCTATTTATCTACATGTTTTGTTAATCCTTCAAAGATTTTGATTTTTAGATTGGTATCACATTGAAACAAATTTTTGGAAAGGTCTTAAACAGAGATAACAGAAATTATGGTTTATCTTTGAATTTCAATGGATCACTCACAAGCAGCTGTGTTGTCCATAGGGTTTGTCAACAGAGGACCAACCACAAAGGCATTGTCACAAAATCAGTCCGGCACAAGTCTATCTTCAGCAGATCCAAGATGAGCCTTTTCAACTGGATGCGATTCTTGTACAGGTATGGAAATAATATTAAAATATCTACTGGATATTTTAAAGATTACATAGAAATAATCTACATTAATAGAAAGAATCACATTACCTGTGATTTAGATTTCTTATGTCCTATTACACCAAAGCCAGAGGTGGGTTACAGTATATAGTCGCATATGCTATCAGCATAAGCAGTCTGTTAAAAGAGAACCATCCCAGAGGGTTTTTGTAGAGGTCCCCTCTGAGATGTACAGGAAAGATGTAGATGTAGTTCTAAGTATATGTCCAAATGAAACTTCGTGAAGCATTTTCTTTATTTTCTGAGCCCAATAGATGGCGCTCTCTGTTCAACAAAGGGTTGAAAGCAATGGAAATATATCGGGCTTCAACCCTTTGCTGAACAGAGAGCGCCATCTATTGGGCTCAGAAAATAAAGAAAATGCTTCACGAAGCTTCATTTGGACATCTGACCGCACCAATATGGGTGGGTACCACCAGGCCTGAAAAAATATTCTAGTATTTGTAAAGCACCTTACATACAGGTTACTGCAGTTCAAAGTGCTTCACAGATATGGGGTCAGTTCAGTCTCATTAATAATGAATGCACAGAGAAGGATTCACAAATGTATTTTGTGATGTATATATAAATGACTCTCTTCTCACAAATACATTTCATTTTAAATAAATGTAATATACTGTAAATGTATAAATATATGAATTTAAAAAAATATTTGCAATTTTCATCAAAAATTTATTTGTATGTTGTTACATTTATATACAAACTGTTAAACTTGAATTTAAAAGACGCTTTTCATTTGTGAACTTGTTTGCATTTGTTCGTGAATTTTTGAGACTCTCCTGACGTGGCTGGATTCACAAATGCATTATTTTCAACAAGGAACTCTCTGTAGCCAATCAGATGCATCCCTCGTTTTCAGTCAATCACAAATGCGCTGTGCTCTGGCCATGTTGAGGTACCCCTCGTGGGAATGCAGTCATGTGATTGGCTGAAAACGAGGGAGTTCTCACAACCAGTTGTTCTCACATCCGCAGGCAGACTGTTCCGGTGGCTCAGAGTAAACCTAAAAGTTTTCTCACCAGATGTTTTAGTCCTGCACTTTGGAACAACTACCAGACTCCTGCCAGAGGACCTGATGGGCTATAAGCATATTACACATATAATGCCTATAAAAAGTATACACCCCCTTGGATGTTTTACCCTTTATTGCTTTTATAAATCAGTCATGGAGAACATAATTTGGTTTGTAGGACAAAAAAAAAAAAACATCTTTAAGTTTGTGTAGTGATGTCCATTATACTAACCATTTGTGAACTTCAGATTAATTCTATTCCAATTATTTTCTATTTCATTTATTTTACTGAGGGAGGCAATATTGATCATAACTCCATGACAGTTTGTTCCATCATCATCAAACTTTGTCTAAGTGTGGGCAGGCACATCGGTAATGCTGACATTGCTGGGCTGTAGCTTGAATTACTGTCATGCCCATTGTCATAGTAAAGAATGCCCTTCCAAGTGTAATTACTGAAGTATTGTCTGCATAAGGCAACAACATTTTCATTTTATGTATTTTTAAGGTTTGCACAAGGCCTACGATTGAGACAAATCGACATGATGATAGATGACATTGCTGGGAGTTCAAGAACACTGTCAAAGATGGCCAAAAAGCTACGAAATGTCTGTGTTGAGGCAATGGAGAGAAGGAAGAGAAGAAAAGGACAGAGACTGGGAGGGCGGAAAGAGTTTGTGGTTATCGATGAAAGCCATATCAGACACAAAAGGAAGGTACGTGGAAACAGCCATACGCCTAAAATGTCTGTGGGAATTCCTGCCACAAACCCAGCACCTTTTAGCTCCATTGTATTGGATTGAAGGCAGACATCTATATGGCAGATATCTCCAAAAAACTGCAAATCACACCAAAACTATCTGGGTGGACAGATAACACTCCGGGCAAAAGGAAAAATATATTTTGTTTTCATTTTGGGTGAGACTGTTGTACAGTCAACATTAGTATGAGTAGGGGAAGATGTGCTTTTATATTTACATTTAACATTTGAAATGGTGGAAAATCCAAAATGGTGGACTCAATAGGTCATTGTGACAAATGTATTTTCCATAAGGAGCTGTATCTTTGGGTTTTTGTCACTGTATGAATAACAGGTAAGGAGACTGCCACCTAATGCTCACAGCAAATTTGAAAACATTGTCATGAGAAAACTATTTCCACTAAGAGGAAGGATTTGCTGATACAATGGTTGGGGTGAATCCATACTTACAGGGATATAATAATTTTTATAACTCATTTAAGTCAATTAAATTAGTTTAATTTTATGTTTTAATGGTCAAATGATTACCATATATTAGTCACACATCATGTGAATAACTACCATTTCTAATATGTGTTCTATTTGAATATTTTGACAGTATGGACGTGGAAGAATGGTTGGTGGATGGACACGGAAAAAGTGGGTGTTTGGAATGCTGGGTGTGAAGCGCAGAGGACAGAAGACAATGCCTGTTCTCCGCTTGGTGGAAAGACGGACCAGACGAGAGCTGATCCCACTGGTTCTGCATCATGTTCGGCCGGGATCCACAATACTGTCTGATGAGTGGCGGGCCTACCGTCAGGCTCTGCCTGAATTTGGATACAAGCATTATACAGTCAACCACAGTGTGGAGTATGTCAATGCTGATACAGGCTGCCACACTCAACACATTGAGAGGGCCTGGAGGAGCTACAAGGAGACCATCGGGAGACTCCGGGGGAATCGCACCGAGGATCTACTAAGAGATCACCTGATTATGATTGAGTGGAATGAATGGCTGGGTAAAAAACACTATAATGGTCCATTAGGACGCCTGCTCCATGATATTGCAAAGCAATACAAATAGAAAAATAAATGATGCCAAGAAGGCAACACATTGACATTCCAGAGTGTGTGATGTTGTTCATTGCTTTGTTGATTATTGTTAATTCGTGGAAAATGGGGTGAGTAGACAATGAAATACTTATTTTTAAGTGCAGTGTGCCTGAATATTGTATCATCAATTCATTTTAAAATTAAGTTGTCATTGTTGTGTCGTAATCCCACCATTCTTGTCTACCACCATATTTATGTGGTACATGTTATTGACTCTCTGTTCATAAACGTGTTCAATACAATAATCAGACCCTATTCTTTTATCAATGCAAAATAATCACTATGTTATAGATCACAAATAAAAGTCAAATAAATGTAACTTGATGGTTTACAAACAGCTTATTTATCATTAAGTAATTATTATAAACATCAGTCGCAACTTTACAATAACCAGCTAAGTAATGTTTATAGATGGTTTATAAAGCAATTATAAACCATTCACAAAGTATTACAAACATCAGTCGCAACTTTACAATAACCATCTAAGTAATGTTTATAGATGGTTTATAAACCAAATATTAACCATTTAGAAAATTGCTACAAATAACAGGTCTTCTACATATTTAATCGTAATAGATGTTTTACAACCAATTTCTTAAAGGTATATAAATCATTAACAAATGCTTAATATAGTGTTAAAAATGTTATAATGACTGCAACTATAAAGCGCTAATAAATAGTCTATTGATAATTAATAAATATTATTAATTAATTAATAATTATTAATTAATTAATTAATAATTATAATTATAATTAAATTAATTTCATTGTTTGTTAATGGTTAAGTAACTATTAACTTACATTAATAATCTATCTATTTGCCATTTATAAATTATGGTTAAACATTAATAAATGAACTATTTACCATTTATAAATGGTCTATATTCTGTTTATAAATGATTGTTAAACCTTAATAAACTATCTGTGTACCATTTATAAATGGTCTATTTACCATTTATAAATGATGGTTATTGTAAAGTGTTACCACTTATTTTCGTGTTCATTTCACGGAGGGGCCGTGGCCATTTCACGATGTCTGTGAGACCAGGTTGCTTGTAAAATATGCTACACAGGTAGATGTATTGGATGAATTCAATTAATCTTTTTTTTTTTCGCGCTTCAAGTCGATTTTTCTCATATTTAGTGAAGCGTAGTCTCAACAGGTGTTTAATTCAATTTAATTTGATTTATAGTGTAATTTCACAACATAGTTATCTCAGGACACTTTACACAATGAGCAGGACTAAAAACTCATGATTTTCAGAGTCAATACCTTTTCAAAATCCCAACATAACCCAGGGGCAACTATTACAACTGTCAGGCCTCGCTACTTCGCCGGTCCCTGCTAGGAGGCAACACCTAGTCCTCCACACTGCTGGAGGACCAGGCCATATTGGACCCAATGGAGGGAAGGGAGGCACGGGAGAACCAGAAGCAGCCCTGCTGCATTTAATATAAATCGTTTTCTAAAGGGAAAGTGCTCAGAAACGCCACAGGTTTTGTCCACAGAATCTGCCAACATCAACACAAAATGTTCCTTATTGTAGCTTTAAGGAAAGAAAAGTTAATAATAAAAGAAGTAGATGTCATTCAGCGAGGCAACTATCTTTTATCTGGGCTGCTTGGAAGCCCCCCCAAAAATAAGTCTGCTGGCTGAATTAACTCATACAATCATACAACTTCCTATTGAACCTAAGATTTTAACCTGTGACCTCCTCAGCCACGTTTCCAGCCCACTCAGCCAGCCCTCCAGCTGTTGGCAGCTGCTGTGTATCACGCAGGACCTGGAAACTAAATATCTCAACCTGAAGCTGATTTACGTATACAGCAGCATTTATAAGCCACCGATGGAGCTCTTACTGTGACTCCTCTATTCTGTTTGGACTGGTGCATTATTTTCTTGTACAAAAAAGGCATTTGTCAGGCCAGCGTGAATGTGTTCTGTCCTGATACTTTCATCAAAATATGCAAACATCCAAACACTCATGATCCCATGCATTTTATTTGCATACAGTGTGAACTGTAAACACAGGATATGAATGAGTTGCTTTTGATTGCTAGCCAATCTTAAACGTGTAATTGGACTAAATTTCCTCCATGTTGTCCAAATCAGATAGCCGCTTTGACATTACATGCAGTCAGAAAGCTGGCAGACACACAGCGCTACTACTGTGTGTCGGCTGTAAGCGCGGTACAAATCCCACTTCAGATATCAGTGTGATCTTTCAGAGGTGGATGACGGCAACTGTTCTGTGGACACATGCACGGACACAGTTATCTCATTCTCACTTCCCTTTTCTCCCGCAGCTATTATCTTTCCATCTATCAGTCGTGTTGGGCACCCCTTTGGTCTGGCCACACACTCGCACCTTTCACTGGATCGAATTGAATCTTTTTTGTCTGTAATTGCTGTGGTACCGTGTGCTTCCTGTGCAAGTGTTTGTTTGAATTGGACGGGCTTTTGGTGAGTTTACTCAGGGCCGGCCCGAGGCATAACCATCTAAGCGGCTGCTTGAGGCCCACTAGGGGGGCCCCAATCGTGTGGTTTTTTTACATATTAAATCAATGAAATAGGTCACATAAACATAAAAGTATGTACGCAAAATTTAGTTCTGATTTAATAGGGCTTAATCATACGAAATGGGTTATGATGTCTGAAGAGATAAATATCACTGGATATGTGATTTGTGATATAATTAATAATTAATACAATTTATAATGTAACATTATAGCGTGACATTTGTGTCAATAATTGTCAAGCACAGGTGACTGTTGTGGGAGGGGGCCTCAAATCAAATTCTGCTTCGGTCCCCGAAAGGCTCGGGCTGCTCCCAGAGAGGTCCAATCACCAAACTACTCAGAACTTAGTTCAACATAGAGATACTTCAGTTCTATGATAGAAACCAATTGTATCCTTGATGTGGTTTTAGAATGAATTTCTCCAAAATGTATTCATCTGTAATCCCACTTTTCAAAGTCTCATTAATATCCATAAACACATCAACAGAGTGTCTGGAGCCGAGTGTTTATAGCTACAAGTAAAGTGACCAGTTGTTTCCTTTCAGGGTTTGGCTTTTGAGGGAAATCAGTCTGATTAAAGGGAGCAGCCATACAGCCCCCTCCTCCCTTCCTACTTCAAGCAGAGCTTTGGGAGATTTGTCTCAGCCATCAATCTGGTCCATTAGCTTCTCCATCCAGCAGACAGACTCTTATTTCACTTTATTAACGGGTTGTGTACTGGACGGATAAGAGAGTGGTCAATATATTTTTGTCATGAGTTCTCTCCAACCTGATCTCACAGAAATATGTGAATTGACCAGGGCCTGTGCACTACATGGTGGTGGCAGAAAAAAAAACTATGGCATTGTAAAAGTTGAGAAAGAATAAAGCAGGTTAAACAAATACAGGACTTTCAATCATGAGACCAGTTTGTATCACAACGCATTTGTTACATTTTTGCCTTAAAGCAGTAATCTCAAACTGGTGGCCCACGGGCCACATCCGGCCCACCCCCCCTCTCCATCCGGCCCACGACGGATGTCAAAAATATTACATTTCTAACATTAAATTATGTTTATTATTTTAAAATGTGTTTCATATCAATTTAAACTACCCCTTGTAATAAAAAACAAATTATATTTATTTTAAAAAGTTGGCTAAAAACTATTTTGTTTGTGCAATACAATGGCAAAGGTCAGAGGTCATGCTGCGTGTCCAGCCTTGAAGAAGCGTGCAGGGCTGTATCTTCCTTTGTTTCACCACAAACAGCAAAGATGTGTCTTTCCCAGCAGAAAGAACGGTGGACTGGGAACATACACTGTTTCAACAAAGATGAACATTGCAGGATTGTTGTGGCGTTCAGTGGAAATGCTACGTGCCTGATATGTGAGGAAAGAGTGGCGGTTCTAAGGAATACAATATGAAACGTCATCACTGGTGTAAACATGGAGAGCAGGATGAGAAGTAGAAGGGAGAGGAGAATGTTGACGTGGCCGTCCTATCAGAAGACTAGACCATCAGCGGCCCTGAGCCAGTTTCAGTTGGAGACTCCTGTCTAAAAGCATCTTTGAGGATCTGATAAAGCGCTATAACCTATGTATTATTATTATTATTATTATTATTATTATTATTATTATTATTATTATTTATACAAGTAACTAACTGGTATACCTAAGACCTAAACCTAAGTTTAGCTACTTAAGCTCAACCGTGATGTTTTCCTAAATATTATGTTTGTTTTATTGCCTAAACTCCCATTTGAACACATTAGGTGCACCACATAATTAACTGTTAACAGGTCATGGTAATTTCTGTGACATCACTTTCACACAGAATGTGAATGTAACAAGACAAATAAGCGGAGTCATTTTTTATTTCGGAATGAGGACAATTTTTATGGATGATCGCACCACAAATCAACAATTCATTGTGGAGAATAAAACTCCGTAGTCCGAACTGTACATTTGATTACTCCTTTCAACATTGAATAGGGCAGAACAGATCAGATATAAAATCCTTTGACATATACACTGTGTAACTGTTTACCAGAGGGAGCTCACGAGAATAGCTTAGGCAATACAACAATTTGACTTGGAAAGACTGCTGCGGCTGTGGGTAAATGTCTCAAATGTTTCAGGAGTACTTTTTCCATTATTGGGCCATTATTGGGCCTTCGCCAGAAGCAACAAGGTTGTCAGCTGGTTATAAAAGACACTCAGCCAGAACACCTGGAGCCACAGTATCAGCAAACATCAAAAAATATTGTTTTATTTTTGAATAAAATAATGTTTCAGAACTTTATTTGTGAGAGTCTGAAGATTGAACATTTAAAAAGTTTCTCTTTGGAGTAAAAGTGTATTTAAATCACATGTTATTCTTAGGGATTAAACATGCTGGATGACGATGTACTCCAGTGTATGTTACGACCTCTCTGAATAAACAAAGGCTCAAACAAATAGCCCAAACATACTGTATATAGGAGCAGAGACTGTGGTCACAAAAGGTAACTTAAGTTAAAGTTACTGTTGAAATGATCAAAAGATTCAAATTAAGAAAGCAAAAGGGGTTGGAGATCCTAGCCGAAAATAACAAAAGAGCACACAGTTTAGGCTCATGCCCCTAAACTAACTCACATAAGGCAATAAAAAAAACTCACAAAAAAACAAAGAACCGATAACTGAGCGACTGGTGATCTCCAACCCTGCGTGAAATAACAAAACCCAACCATTTAAACCCATGCTGGGGAAAAGACAAAGGAGGAAACGTTAGGCCTAATTGGGAGTAGAATTTCTGTATTTGTAAACATATTGTCTGAAAATATATATAAAACAACTTGCAATGTTAACTGCTATTTTAGTATGTATTGTTATTAAAGGGATAGTTTGGAATTTTGGACATTAGACCTATTTTCCAAGTCAGTCGGTGTGTTCGAGACGTCTGGAGACATTTTCAAGAAATTTCATAAAGTTCTTCTAGTTGCCGAGTTCGCTTATGCTATGGCTAGCGCAAGTCAACGGTTCTTAGCTAGACAGGCATTAAAACAGTCTTGCCCACTCCACAGTGCACCTGAGGCAAATCAATTAAAACACTAGACTGTCGATGTACATATCTGTGTTGATAGAATGTTTGAAATAAAACCAACCTTGCATTTTTAAGGATTTATGTCTCAGCAGCAGCAGCAGCGTGTCATACTTCCTAGTAGGCTATGGCGTCACTTTGCTTCTTGATGACTTTCCTTCTTCACTTCCATTAGTTTGTTGTTTCTTTTTCTTGGACTGGAAGTTGAATGGTCTTCTTTCTCTGCTGTTGATCCTCCATTGTGAGTCAGCAGTAATGAAATGTACCTGTCAAACTAGGCTAGACTAGGGGGAGCCTGACTCAGCAGCTGGAAGTTACTGATTTCCGATTACAAGTAAATGCAGCATACTTCCGTGAGTAGCTCCACCTGCAGACCAACCGCTGCTGACTGATGGAAAAAGATCAAACTCATTTTGAGTTAAGTGGGAATGTGGCCACAGACACGGAGATCCTATTTCTGGACAAAGCAGCAACAAGCACTTTCATTAGTGGTCACATGATCAACCACCATTTTTTTTAACTCACTCTTTGATACATGTTCTAGGTATCGTAATAAACACCCAACAAAATATTTCAGGTAATTTACTTACCAAATCCAATCCAGTGAAACAAGGAGAAGAGCTTGGAGGAAAGTTTATAGGTAGTATGAGTTCTGGTCAGATTACCGGACGTATAAAAACACAACCTTTTTCAAATAGCATTGCGAGGATAAACAACAGGACGCATAGACTATGTAAATGTGGTCTTTAGCGTTCTTTTTTTTAGGATGGCTAAAAGTGAGGGGTCTTAAACGGTAAGCTTGCATTCTCGCTGCTGGCCATTAGGGGGTGACTCCTCTGGTTGTAAAAAGAAGTCTCGTTGTTTTGAGGTCTGTAAGAAAATTACCATACTTCTCAAACTTCGATGTAAGATATCACATCGACCATTGTATGATTATGTTTGGATCAGATACACAGGAGCAGGTGACGAAGATTTTAAAACTGGGAGTTTCAACATTTTCCCTCCCCTGTGTCTGTTACTCTGCTTAATCATTTGCCTGCCATACAGACGGTTCTTGCATCTGGGTTCATATGACTTTTTACTAGGAGCGGTGCTTTCAATATTGAGGCCCTGGATAGTGTTTGTTATAAAACAGTACCTCCAGTGGGATATCTGCTTTCTCTGTTACACAGGAATGTACAGAAATTTGGGACCTTGTAAAGACTTCAGAGTAGGGCATCCAAGATCCACACACACACACACACACACACACACACACACACATATATACACAGAGATGTGTGCCTGAGTTTTTTCCTGAACGCAGAGATTTAAACACTACCACATGCTAAGAATCCGGCAGCGAGAGACACACACACACAAACACACTGTGTACACAAATGGTTGAGACTGTGCATGGCAGAGAGAGACTGAGAGAGTGAGACAGAGAGAGAGAGAGAGAGAGAGAGAGAGCGAGAGAGGGAGGGAGGGTTTATAATCATGTATCTGGCTGTCCATGAGAGGTGAAGAGAAAGGGAGTGGACTGCATTATCCACCACTGAAGACTCGGACCAAAAGTAAGACTGATTAGGCTGTACTTGGCAAAAAAGAAATAAAATGCTAGGCTTGCTTGAATAGAATAAGAACACAGTCACACACATGCACACACACCTCAGTCACTCACACACTAAAAGTGTTGGATATTACAATGATCAATGGTTTTGTGGGGTGATTATGTAAGAAGATGCATGGCCAGGTCAGAAAATGTGTTTTCCAGAAACTGTCATCATCGTCCAACATTCCCTGGTAAGCATTAAGAGTTTCTTCCATGGTCGGACTATTCTCTGCCCCTTGTGAGTGTGTACTCTTATGTGAATGTGAGACCAGAACAGACAGAAACCAATCATTCTGTGAAACAATCAAGCTCGATCCCACATCGAGCTCCAGAACCACCAAATTAAGATGAGAAAATCAGCACCAGCAAATCTCACAGGACTTTAGATTTAGTCAAATAGATTCAATAGAGTCCTTCGTGTGAATGGAGTAGAAATTGAGCATCTATCTAGTGGAGGATGTGTGTGTGTGTGTGTGTGTGTGTGTGTGTGTGAGAGAGAGAGAGAGTCTCCATCAAGTTTTGCATTTGACTCTTGAAAGCAACTAAAGAATGTGCTGGGCCAGTCCCACTTGAATCCTGTTTCTACAGTGAATCATGTTTTTGAAGTTTTTTAAAGAGATAGGTAAAACAGAAATGAATCTAGTGAAACAATGTACCTCACAACCTCATTCAAGGTTGCATTTTCACGTTAACAGAAAAGCAGGCAGAAACCTCCGCTTCTAAAACATGCTGAAGTGCCTTAAAGTTGCATTTTCTCCACTGGCCTTCAGGGGGCAACTCCCATCCATCCATCCATCGTCTACCACTTATCCTGTATTCAGGGTCGCGGGGGGGGGGGGGGGGGGGCTGGAGCCGATCCCAGCTGTCATTGGGCGAAGGTGGGGGGACAGGTCGCCAGTCTATTGTCAGTCCATCGCAGGGCCTACATGTAGAGACAGAGAACGATTCACACCTACGGGCAATTTATAGTCATCAATGAACCTATCCCCATCCTGCATGTCTTTGGACTGTTGGAGGAAGCCGGAGAACCCAGAGAGAACCCACGCTAACATGGGGAGAACATGCAAACTCCACACAGAAGGAACCCGGGCCCAACCCAGGACCCTCTCGCTGTGAGGCGACAGTGCTGCCCACTACACCACCATGCAGCCAGGGCAACTCCCCTGGTTGCAAAAAAAAAGTAGTCCAATTGCATGGAAGTCATTGAGACAATGACATTATATATTATCTCAGTAAACATTGTACATTTTTTTATTCATGGTAATTTTGTGTATTTATGTTCTTGACTGCAGTAGTTGACTTTACTAGTGTGCAGTTCCAGAACAGCTGTTCTGAATTAGTTCAATTAACTCTGAGTATGTAAACTCTGAGTTACGTGCTTGCCTGCCAACTCTAAAAAGCCATCATCAATGGAACTCCAATACTACGAGTCACCATGGCAACCAGGACAGAGTTGGAGACATTACTTTGTGCTTGTGGAGAAAGCGAGCTCATCCTTGAGACATTTGGACGTAATTACTGCCTGAATCAATGTCATTTGAGTTCAAAGTGAATAAGATTTTCTTTTCAGTACTACACCATAACACAGAGTGTAATGGTTCGCAATGCAGACTATAATGCAGGCGACTGGGGTTTTATTGTCTTTACTGAAATACGGCGGCATAGGGCCACTGTAGAAAAAGAAAGAAGAAAAAAAACTGAGCCGGGAGAGGTGGGCAATATTCAGAGAAAAAAAGTTGCAAATTTGCGAGTTTATGAAGTCATTTATTTTTCGAATTAATACATCACAACACCTCGTTAAGGTCCTTAGGGTGATGGCTGTTGATGGTTATTGTTGGGTTTTTCATGGAGCTAAATTGTCATCTAATGGCTGTTGGTTGATTGATTGGCAGTTGGGGTAAGATGCTAGCATTAGCATTCACTTGTCATAGAGGAAGTAAACAAGTTGCTTGACCAGATGTTTGCCGTTGCTATGACAACAAGTTATGATAATCTTTTTGATTGAGGTAAAATCCCATGGGCACGAAAATGACACAGCTGCAGCTGAAAATGAAGCATGAAGCAAGTACCCCAAGGCATATTGTTTTAATCATAATTCAGATAGCCACTACTTGATTTAATATTCTAAATGAGTAGTTTTAACCCCCAAACAGAAACACACAGAATTCTTCAGAAATCTCCTGTTCGCAAAAAATCTAAGGGCTATGCAAAGAATTTGCTCAGGTCGGAGATTATGGTCGCAATATGAAATGTTGGAAATGTATATGCTGGACAATATTTTTCAGATATATGGTAAATTGTCAGGAAAAATGGTAACGTACCGATGTAAGGCTGCTAGAATAACTTTTGCTTTATATCTATTGGGTTGACGAGGAAAGGAGCATTTTTCCACCGCTGGGTCAGGCTCAGCAGAAGGGAGGAGACACTCAGGGTTTGTTAAAGAAAACCTGCTAGCAAGCAGGTTAGGTCAGTTACCATGGTAACTTACCTAAAGTTTAAGTAAATTCTCTTTCGCAAATGGAAAACCCATGGTATCCCTCTGCTCAGTGTTAACAAACTCAGAGTTTTAAAGGTCCCATATTATGAAAAACAGGTTTTCTCTGGTCTCTACACCTATAAAATGGTCCTCCCTGAGCCTGTAAACTCCCAGAAAACAAGCGACTCCTGCATGGTCTCTGCAGCCCCCCCCCCACTGGTACAACGGCACTCCTACAGGCTGTTCGGATTCAGCTCCCGTTGTCACGTAACGAAGGGAGTCATTTGCATAGACCAAACTCCTCTGATTAAAGGACATATCCGAGAGGGGGCATTCATCCCTGAGGTGAAGTTCGGTGTGTAGCAGTGTTTCACAATGTCGTCGCTCACAGCTAGACACACAGATTTCTCTGTTGTTGGTTGTACAAATCAACATAAGTGCTTCTATTCTGTCCCAGCTACAGAAGAACAGAAGAGACAGTGGTTGCATTTCATTTTTAATGAATGTGTCGGCTACGGTCCATGTTAGCTTCTATGTGTGTGCTAACCACTTCACATTGGACTGCTTCAGTAAGGAGGGTCAGTACAAAGCTGGCTTTGCCTCAACACTGACCCTCGTGAAAAAATCTGTCCCAACCGTACGGGACCCAGCAACTTCACGTGAGACACATAGGTGAGCCATAGCCATTCATCCACTGCTAGCATAAGCGGCATCCTCTCCGTGGCTCTCCAAGTAGGCAATGACAGACGGAGCTCATTAGCATTTAAAGGTTTTTGTTCACCGGAACATTGCTTTTATTTTGAAGTCAGTTCTCACACGCTATTAGCGTATTGCCTGGTATTACACACACCGCAAAACAACATGGGGGATGACTGTGCTACTTGAAGTGGAGGCTAGCTTGACCACAGGAACCCCCTTACAGTCGCAACAGAACAAAACCGTTTGGGTTGTAAAACGATTTTGTTTTGAAAGGAAATAACCAAAGAACAAATTATACGCAGATTATTTCTTCTTAATCTTTTCCTTGGATTCTGACACCATGTAGGGTGTTGATTTTATGATTTTATGTATACGTGTATATTTTTAGTGCATTTTATTTTATTGCTTTCTATTGTGTACTTCATCTTTTTATTGTGTTTCTATTGTGTTATCTATTTATTGTGTTTTATCTTGTTGTGCAGCACTTTGGACAATCTTGTGTTTGTTAAAATCATGCTATATGAATAAAGTGGATTGTGTGGTAGCCCTTCTATAAATGAGTGGTATGACATCATCTACAAATTTTTTGTAATGGAAAGAATCACTTTCTCTGTGAGGCTTCAGAAAGCCAAATTTGAGGAAAGCTGGGAGAAGTGGACATCTCACCGAAACGCCCTTCTTTTGTTTAAAGTTGTTGTTTAAAAATGTTTTGATCATATTCACTGAAGCCAACACTATGCTCAGATAGAACAACATAAATCATCCGGTTTTAGAAAAAAAAATCAACAGCGCCTGGATCATCCTGTCCAATCAGCACGCAGGACTGTGTTCTTGCACACACAGAGCCCCCTTACCCCCCTCGGGTCGTTCCACTATCACAGGGGGGAGGCGGAGGGAAGTAGCAACAAGCTTCCAATTCCTTGTCAAAAACCGAAACGAGGAGGCCTAAAACCAGGGATGCAAACAGGTGAAGGGTCAAAAAAGTGAGTACATACCGGCGACTTGTTGGGTGCGTGCGCCGATCCCACGTGAGACCATGGAAGGGGCGCAATGATGAAAAGGGCCAAAGATTTCTATTCCATTCTTTATTGAATTGTAAACATATTAGCAATAGCTAAAGTAACGGATTAATACAACAAACAAAAGAACATTTTCATTGTCATTTTGACAGAATTACTTCTTTTTTTTTGCCACCAGGATCTCGAGTGCCCGACGCCTTTGTTTGGCCGCATGCTTCATTCTTGCCCTCTTTTCGGCTTCAAGTGCAGCCCTTTTACTGTCCTCAGCAGTTTGTGCTTTCTCGTACCCATATTCTTTAGCCCTCTCCATTGCTGAAATCCGGTTCTTTTGGCGTCTAATTAAAAATGTCTAATTAAAAATGTCAAGATGTGTCAGCAATACTGTACAGGAGGACTGTTTTATGACATGTTAACATACTTGATACTTATAGATTGATTGATTACACATAGTGTTTCTACCTAATATTGTATCTTTCACATTCAACAGTTTATACCTTCATTTTCCTTCCAAGACCATGGAGAAACTATAGTTTCACAATTCAGATAAATTGAATTAAAAGTACTTTTCCAATGTGTTCAAACTAATGCATGCTCAGGAGAACCCTACCTTTCTTGTTAAGGTCCCCATGCAGAGAAAAGATCCGCTGTTGTGCCTTCTCGCTTACGTTGTGTTGTCTGAAGAGCGCCTCCAGAGGGTCCCTGTAAAGCGCCTTGTCCTCTGCACTCAGGAAGCCATAATATAGCACCTTATATGCAGGCAGCATTCTCTTTGTGGCGATGCTCACATTATATGCAGAGAGCCAGCGATGCTGCACAAACCTCTGAGGATTGGTGGCAGGGATATGCATGAACTGACACACTTCCTTGAGGTACATCACCTACGAAAGTTAAAAATAAAAAATGACTCGCCTGTACAACTACAATGTATACATCGCCTGTACAACTACAAAATGCATACCTGATCTGGAGACCACTGATGATCTGTGTGCAGATCTGAAAATAGCTTCTCAAGGAAGAGGTTAAAAGGCTCCGCAAATTTTTTGGCTGCATTGTGGATGTGATGGCAACTGTCCCCATCTATGTCCAGCAAAGTTGGGCAGAGTGAATGGCGGATCCTGGTCTCCAGACCTGACTTGCTCCCTCGCATGACACTGCACGAATCCATCATGATGCTCACCAGATTTTGCCACGGAATGCCAATTTCAATGAAGAAGTCAGTGAGAGACTTTTCCAAGCTGGCAGCAGTCACTTTCTGGACTTCAAGAGAGCCAAGATGCTCTACGACCACCTTCTCCTTATCCTCATGGTAGTAGCTAACCAACATTGCAAGTACTTTCTTGTTGCTGTTACAGGTGCTTTCATCTATGTTAAGAGAAAAGAGACATCTATTTAGCTGATAAACTGTCCTTTCAGAGAAAGTACGTGCAAGGCCATTAACCATTTTGTATGTGGCTGCTGTTTTAACTGTGCCAAAGCCATCTTGTCAAGTGCAAGAGTCTGGGCCAAATTAACAAGGACGGGAGCAATTCATAATGGAAGGGACTGCTCTGCAATGACTCCCAGAACCATAGCCTAAAAAGGGAAACAATGGAGTAAATTACACTAAACACATTCTCAGAGACCAATACGCTTTTGCTTCAAGATAATAATATACTTAAAAGTTGTCTTCTACACTTTTGCATAGGCCTACAACACTTTCCCTTTATGCTTCCTTAACAACCTTGCCTACCTCTGCGTTAGCTATGCGATCAGATGTGGGCACAGGGGTCAGAATCTGCTCCCTTATCCTTTCAGGTCCTTGTGCTGGTGCTGGCCTTTCTTCTGTAAGGACCGGTGCCACACTACGTGTTGTGATAATGTCACGTAATTTTCGAACATGGCATTCAGTCTTGCAGTGTGCCACTAGTGCTTGGGACCCTCTGTTCGAATAATTGATCCCCCTCATGCATAGTGTACACCTGCCATGGCCTTTCTTGTCAATTTTTTTGATACAATGAGACAGTGGGAAAATGTGTGTCTTTGTTTCAATAGTGGTTGAGATTTCCAACTTCAGCCAGTTCCAGTTCCAGCTGCACTTGCACCCTAAATCCACCTGCTTCACAGACAAAGCCTCATCCTCATTTAATTCCCTTATTCTGAAAATAACAGGACAGGAAACAAAAAAATATATATTATAATGTGATATTATAAATACAATTATATTATATACTATTATATGTAGTATATAATATACTATATATAAGCTTAGAGCTTAGGGTAAATATAAAGATCTGACGAGAAATTGTCGTTGCTGCGCTGTCCTGCTCCTTCTTAATTGAAGGAGCAGGCAGAGAAAAGCTCTCTCCTGCTTGGCTTTCATTAAAATCAAATTTAAAATCCCCGATAGTGACAAGACCATCCATCCATTATGTCGCCGCCGGTCCAGAGATGTGTCAGGTGTGCGCGAGAGACATAACGGACACTTTTGTTACTGCCATGTATACAGTACAATCGGAACACATTTTAGGAACAGATCTATGCCACATAGAAATCTATGCGGATCAGATGTGCCATGTAAACGCGGCTAGTGTTATCTCTAACTATGCAGGTCTATGCGCTAGCTAACATCAGCTCAAGTTAACTGATAATATCAGTTAACATCTTAGCACGTTAACACGTTAGCTAAGCATCTTAGCATCTTAACACGTTAGCATGGATGAAAATGACCAGTCGTCCGATGTTCAATACCAGGACATAAATCCCGAAAAGGCGGAGAGAAACGGGGAGATTTCCTGTGTGGCCATCAGTTTGATTGATATCGGCCTTCCTTCATTTTTTATCTTTATTTATGTATTTATTTAAAAAAACGGGGACAGAGTTTTCATTTTATTTTCCCGGGGACAGGACAACCAAAAGCTGCGACTGTCCCCTGAAACCGGGGACGTCTGGTCACTCCATCATGGATACTTCCAAGACAATTAATATTCATGTTAAACTTTCAGCAAAAGACTGCAACCTTACCTTAAGCTCTCATTGTTTACTTTCAGAAACTGGTCGAATGTTGAAATTCCCGAGCCATTCAGGGGTAACAGTACATAGAAGCTCACGTTACAAATACTTCAGGTGCTGGTGAATCTTTCTTGTCTCTGTGATTGGACGGTAGTTCTGCAGAAGTGGTGTGGGCTACCGTAATGATTAATATACGGGCGCAAGCTCTATTTCTCCGCTTGATAGTTTTTGAATGATCTAGATAGCAGAAACGGTTAGTTACGGGAATGAGGAGTGCGCATGCGCACGAAAGTTCCAGCGCAAATTAGACCCCCCCCTCAAAAACAAAAACTCCAAACAAGTGACCCATTTGGCCGTCAAAAAAGTGAGTCTCACTTAAAAAGTGAGCTGTTTGCATCCCTGTAAAACAACCAAGGAAAAGAAAACACCGGTGGAAACGAAGGAAAAAAGAAAGATTGCGACGGTGCCCGTGATACAAACCAGAGTCAACATCGACCCGCGTTTCAAAGGTGGCATGATCTAAAGGATTTCAAAGGGCATGAAGTCGAGGGGAAGGAGCTCGGTGGTCTGGGGGAGGAGCGTGAGAGTTGTAAACATTCAAAATCTGACAGAGTGCCCTCGATCCTCTGGACTTGCCCACTGGGACTTTACTATTGTCAATCTGTTTTACTACCTGCTGTAGATGGAAACACCCCAAGTTCTGTTCTTTTCTATTTGTAACAAGATACAAATCTGAAAATATGGATCACAATGCCAATTATCAAAATGATGATGACTGTGTAATGTGCTATTGAAATGTGATTCCAAATAAAGACAAAATGTCAATAAATAAATAAATTAAGTGGATTGGATTTATTGTTGATCTGTAAATTTGGTTCTGGCTGAAGACAAAGGAAGGGAATGCTTCATTTACTGGCTCAACAAGGCAGAATCAAACTTCTGGTGAGCTGATGTGAAAATAGAACTATTATGAATACATCAGAGTGTAGAAAGCAAGGTTAGTTAAGTATGCTACTCTGACATTCTATCAACATAAAGACACAAACACTAAATGTTGTTTTGTGAGGCCTCAGTGGCAGCAGAGTCATACAGGGTTGATTGTAAATGGACCTGCATTTAGCTAACTAGCTACTCAAGGCACTTTACACTGTATTCAGTCACTTTTATCCATTCACACACATTCATACACTGATGGCAGAGGAGCCGCCTGCACATCAGGATCTGACTCATTCACACTCACACGGCGATGGCGCAGCATCGGGGTCAATTGGGGGTTCAGTATCTCGGCATGTACACTGGAGGAGCCGGGATTCAAACCGCCAATCTTCTGATTGAAGGACGACTCGCTCTACCTCTGAGCCACAGCCGCCCCATCGTAGATGTTTGGTTGCTTTTCCCCTGCTCTGGTTTACAACCTTTCTGTCATGCCTTGGTGAGGGGTGTCTTGTCATGGGTTTTTGTCTTGTGAATTTCCTGTTTTATTTTGAAAAGTAACTCCTCTCGTTTCAGGTCACTCCGCATGTGTTACCGGTCTGAGGTCTCCCCTGATCCCTGATTGTTTCCACCTGTTTCCCATTATCCTCATGTGTCTTATAGTCTGCGTCTCCCTTTTTCCTGTGCCAGAGTATATCGTTGGTTCGTGTACCGCCAGCCCTTTTGTCCACAGCCCACGCCAAGTGTCCATGCGTTCGCATGATCCGGATTTCTTGTTTTCCTCTAAAGAAAGAGTGATGTTTTCTTGTAGTGCTTTGGTCAGCTCTATAGAAGCTAGTTTTGGTTTATTTTTTTGGTGCAGTGCAGTTTAAGTTTATATTGTCTTCTTTCTTCCGTTTGAGTGATTTTTCTTTTGTAAATTTCTATAGTTAGTTGATTCATAGAGTAGTGTAGTCCCAGGCTTTTGCTTTGCCCCCCTCGGCAGTGATTTTCAGTTATCCTTTTCCCTTGAAGGTTTTTCCGTGTCTTTGTTTGAGTGTTGTTTTCATGGTTCTCCGTATCGTAGACTAGATCATTCATTTTCACTCTGTCTTAAGGTAAGACCTGCTTTCTTTTGTTCACAGCAGGCTGCCGTGTCTGTGGAAGGAATCAAAGCCTCTCCTCATTTCATTATATTATAAGTGCACCTTTACTTGTTATCAACCTTTTAGAACTATCTTTCGTTAGGGGGTGTCCATACGAAGATGTTTTTTGAGGGTAAACGCACGTTTCAGCCTTCCGTCCACATGGCCCCGGGGCAGGCTAACCATCAGGCTTACTTTAGCGGGGGTTTCAGAGAAGTCCGTCTGTCGGAAACAACTCTACCAGCAGAAGGTTCCGCCAAGCCTAGTCGTCGTGATTTCGTCACGTGAAAGACCAAAAATTACCAGAATTACATATATGAAGTACAAACAGACTATATTTTCATCAAGCGTCTAAGAATACATGCTTGCAATTAAAAAAATATGAATAAATCGTTTATTTTGTTTAAAACCGACTGGCCATATCATTATCTAAAGCCCCCAGTTGGGTGAGTGGTGATGCTCCTGCCACCGAACATGCATCCCAGGTTCACATCCTGGCGAGGACATCTCATGTGTTTTTATTTTTTGTTTGTTTTTTTGTGCCTGTATAATTGTCTTTAGATCAGAGAATTAGACCAACATTTTACCTTAACTATGATAAATATGTCATACAATTTCCCCAGAACCCAAATATAACTTGCAAAAACATGATAGACAAAAAGATTTTATTATTAATGTTGTTGTTGTTAATGTTAGTGTTATAGATCCCAATGACAAAGGCATTGCTGCATGTCAGCCACATAAATTCCTTTCAGGTGAGTTCATTAATAGGTTAATTGAATTGTTGAGATAAATGAGTTGGTCAATGTAGATGCATTTACTAGGCCTATCTAAAAAAAAGAGAGAAAGAGAGAGAGTTCCAGCCAAAGAAAGAAGTTTCACAAAGTTCCATAGTCGGGAATTGAACCGTGGCCGGCCGCGTGCAAAGCCGGCGCGTTACCGCTATCCTCACGTCCGAGACATTGTTGTCAGTGTTATATTAGAACATGTTACTCTTAACGGTACTTCTGTATTTTATCGCTCGGCAATTCTTGCCCAAGCAGCCTCACGATTTTTATTTATCACTACAGTATTCCGTTTTTCGGTTATGATGGGTTTGTACTCCTCATACAGTTCCATCAATATTTTTTGCTCTGGTCTTTTCTGCCATTTTCTCGATGATTCGACATTCACGATTCTGGGCTGGCTTCATATCCCGTGAACGGCGTAACACACGACAACGTTAACCTGGCTTGAATAAGCCTCAACATAGCGCGGCTGAAATGCGTTAATGGAACGGGTTTAGCCGCAAGTGGAAGTTGGCGTTAGTTCTTACCAGGCTTAACCAGGTAATTAGCGAGTTTGGTGGAATACCCCTCAGCTCTCAGGGTGAAAAAGAAAAAAACGACACCCCTCCGTTTCGTGTTTGTTTTCATGTAGGCCCGCCCCTCGACCCTCGAATCTGACTTCTTCCCCCGCGACGTCTCGTAACAACAACAAGGGCTCACACATGGGCTGACATGTAGAGACAGACAACCATTCACGCTCACATTCACACCTACGGGCAATTTAGAGTCATCAATTAACCTATCCCCATCGGATCTCCTGAAGAACAAAAACAAGTTGTGTATTTTGTTTATTTATTTCTGATCACATTGTTATGTCACATGGTTACATTTGATGTATTTGCTCGTACTCAGTCCTGTTACTTACGAACCATCTTCCATTAAGAAAATCACGTAAACAATAAACGTTACAGCCTGAAGATTATTATTACACATTTTGAATAACTAAGCATGTGTGTGTTATAAGTGCTGAAAAAAAGTGTAATTCTGAAAAGTTACAACATGCAAATTGCAACAATTGGACGGAATTGAAGTCAAATAATAATGTAGCCCTGATAGCTGGAGTCTTCATACTCATAGTAACACTAATTGCAGGAGTAGCAGTAGATGAGGTTGTGGCATGGTAATACTGGCACTATAGACCCTCAGGGTGAAATGTGAGCAATATGAGCTGGTGTCCACCACACCTGCTCCTGGCCAAGTTAACAACTGCTTGAGCCACAGAGATTTATAGCGACAGTGTGTAGAAATAAATCCCCCCCCCCCAACAATTTCACAAACTACGATGAGACTGTATTGGTGTGGAACCTGCATGCATATTCTCAAGTGATGCAATTGTGATGTTTTAATAGAGTTCAGTAAGTACAATATGACATTTGACTGGAGAATAATTCCAGGTGATCCTCATTTCCAGTCCCAGACATTTAGTGTAGCCAGAAAAGCAACACCCGCTGCTCTTCAACGCATCTTCAGAAGAGAACAATACTGGAAAAGTAAGTAAAACCAAGTTTGTGGAAAGAGAGGACTCAAAGGAAAGCGTTGGTCAGCAATTAGAGTGTTTGTGTAAGTGACCTGTACTAATAGAGTAAACCACTCTGCACTGACTGCTTCTTTGCAGGCAGGAGCCGTCAGTTGACCCTCCTCCCACGGCCCAGCTCCACAGATGCCGATGACCCCTAAGACCCCTGTCCCCTAATACCAGTTCCCAAAAGGCAGAGCACCAACCTCTTTGACCCCAACAACTTCAAACTGCAGAATCGAGTCAAATGAATTATTCTTGCACTTGCAGGAGGGACGTTAGTGATAGTTATTTATAATGTTGCTATGAGCACAACATCTACACTACATCTAACAATAGATTGATATTAATAATGTCCTGGATCGGTTTAAATGTAAATAATAAGGGCTGTTGAAAAACAAAAGGATTTTACTTTGACACAGCTTTTAAATGCTCAGATTTAGTGAGTACATTTGCACATACATTTCCTCCGTACTAAAAACCTCCTCCGGAATCATGAGCACAGCGCACTCTAACATTGAGCTCCCGTTGGTCAAGATGAAGAACCATATAAGGAGGCGATGATGACTATGGAGAGTGCAACCTGTGGACATGACGTAAGCAAAGAAAAACCAGGCTGAGATTCAATGATTTTTGTTAAGTACTGTGTTTTATTGAACGACACAAGGTTCTATTGTTACTTTAATGTGGCGCTCAAATACTATGAAACAACAACAACTTTGGCAGGTACGGTGGCTGAGGAGGAACATACTGTACAATCAGACTTCCAGCGTGATATCAATACATTACAAAGTGGAGCTGAGGAGAATGATTTCATTTTCTTCTGTTATGAGTTTAAGAGGGACAGGCAAATCTCAACTGTTCCTTTAAGTCTGTCTCCCTGAGGGAGGTAAGAAGTCAAAAGAGAAGTTTAAAAACTTGTGATTTATTACTTTTATTATTATTCAACATGTAGCCGAGACAACACGTAGGATATTAAGTCAATTTCATTAACCCATTCACATTTTTAAGAAACCTAATCTGAAGATTAAATATGCAAATCGCCCACAAGTTTAATGTGTTATATATTTCCAATCTTTTGTCATGTTTAAAATGTGTTTTAAAGGCATCTGCATATTGTGAACAGTAAATATTGAAAGTGTTTATTATCATATGCACAGTAAAGAAACATGTTTCCCTGTAGAATGAAATTCTTCGTTTGCTGTTAAATATAAGTATAAAATAGATGAATAATACAAAAACAGAGCCATTTTAAAAGGCAGCATGTGACAAATAATAATAATACACAGAATGTATGAACATTTTAATTCCTGATCATGACAAGCAACATTTATATGCATTCCTTACTTACACAAGCTCTATGAGCAGTCAGAGGCTGAAGTAGATATTGTTAGCTGCGACAGGTTCGGAGCTACTAATATTTTGATGAATGCCAACACACGTACATTTTCCTCTGCAGTTTACAGACAGCTCCAGGCATCACTAACTCTGTAAACTTCAATGGGATGATGTAAAATGTCTTGTTAACAGTATACACACTTGACACCAGTGGATAAACAGATGTGAATTAATTCAGGGAAAACCAACATGCCTGCTACACATGCACATACATGCTGACTTCACCCGGCATGCACATTGGATTAGATATGTTTGCTACGTCCTGCCACTGATGGCCATGAGACAGCTGTTTGCAGAGAGTTTGGCAATGATCCTGACCCTGCCAATGGTCACCCACTTGAAAAATGTTTTGAAGTTGTCCACTTTTCTGTGACAAAAAAAAAAAAAAAATACAATAAACAAAATGTTACATAAAAACGTTTGAACACTCAGAGGTTCTTCCAAAAAAATTGGTGAAATGTGGGGACCTTTCTTGGCTCATGAAAATAAAATAACATTTCCAACTATCCCTGAATACGATTCCATCGTATTTTCATTGTTTTCATTCAGACTGAAAGACTGACTGTTCTATAGTTTGTTTTTATTATTTATTGTCATTTTGTCTATTTCGGTGTATGTTTGTTTATTTTCTATATGTGTATGTAGATGTGTGTATATATGTGTGTGTCAACATTCTTTTTTCCCCTTTGCACTTTTTACATGTTGTTTTATTATCTTTACACTGCCACTCATGAGCACTGTATCTGTTGATTTGTGTAGAAAAACACGATAAACAAATAAAAAAATGATCATATACTTTCATACCATTGGATTGTTTTTGCATTTATAACTGTTTAGATATTTACAGTTTCTACATGGGGGGGGGGAGCAATTTAGGGTAGCTCCAGCCCCCCTCGAATAGGCTTAATGTCACTGCCATGAAATGTCTTTTCTCACACACACTTACACCAAAGAGGTGTTGCAGGAGTGAGTTAAATAGTGAAGGCTAGTTGGTGTGTGTGTGTGTGTGTGTGTGTGTGTGTGTGTGTGTAAACAGACAGAAAGACTGGGTGAAGTGAGAGTATCACAAGGCCAACAGCTGCTGGTGTGACCAGCAACAGGTGCTCCAAGGTAAACCAGAGATACACTTAAAAGACACACGGGCATCAGAGGGACACATTTAGACAAAGACCTTGTTGCTGTTGCCTTCATCACATATCTTCCTGCTCTGGATACCGCGTGTCTAACAAGCAGCAGTAACGTTTCTGGTGGTGATCTTGAAAGCTATTTGTTATGTTATTAACACAAAGCTATTTAAATAAACAAATTCACAAGATAGTATTGTCTGTTTGGCATGGGACTGATGTTTCAACCCAGTCTCATGGCAGTTTGTGAAACAGTCACCAAATACAATCTGTTGTTTTCATTTCATCAGACGGGAATTTTTTTTCATATTGGTCGGAACAAAAACAATGCCATTTTTATATTGCGTTGCGACACACAAAAAAAATGGGCAATTTCTCTGGACCTGGACACGAATCAGTCGATTTAATTTCCGTAACTACTGGATGAACTGCTGTGGGACTGTTGGACCTTTCACAAGTAGGCAGTCAGATTGAATGACAGAAACATAGAAAGACCAACTGACTCACTAAAGGACTATCATGATAGCGGTTGGCAACAGGGGACAGGGACATTTATTTATAGCAACATTACAAGTTTCCACCACGTTGGACAGAGACCCTGGAAACACATCTATCAACGTGTACGGTATGGTAAGTACACACACAGACACACACACACAAACACACACACTAAATGTGTCAATAGTTGTAATAAAGACATTTGATGACTCAAACAGACGAATCCAGGAGTAAAAAAATCACTTCAGGTGCAATGATTACATTATGTGTCTCAATTAGAAAGGTGAAATAAATTCATGCATAACATTTGTCTGGCGCTATTACAGACAAGCCATTTGCAAATGATTCCAGCCTCATGGGCAACCCTGTATATCTATAGCTCTGGGGAAAATTTAAGAAACCACTGCAAAATCACTTTCTCTGGTTTTACTATTTATAAGTATGTGTTCAAGTAAAATTAACGTTTTTGTTTTATTTTATAAACTACAACTGACAACAATTCTTCCTTAATCAAATAATAATATTTTCAAATAAAAATATTGGCATTTACAGCATTCATTTCCAGAAAATGACAACTGGTTAAAAACAAAAAAAGATCCTGTGTTTTCAGACCTCGCATAATGCAAAGAAAACAATCTTATAATTATTTTTAAACAACACAACACTAATGAATAGTTCATGAATCTATATCTGGTGGAATACAGCTTTATGGTGCAAACATAAAATTAACCTGGCTTTGTTTGATGCTTATGACCTCCACCTTGATCACATTCTAGAGGTTTTCAGGGGTTCAGGTCTGGAGATTGGGCTGGCCATGACAGGGTCTTGATCTGGTGGTCCTCCATCCACACCTTGATGGACCTGGCAGTGTGGCATGGACCATTGTCCTGCTGGAAGAACCCATCCTGAGTGTTGGGGACATTTTCAGAGCAGAGGGAAGCAGCATTTCTTCCAGGAGGACCTTATACGGGTCTTGATTCAAGCGTCAAAGACACAAAGACAAACCTGCCTGATTCCAGTCTTCCTGAGGACCCCAGATCATCATGATCCTCCACCAAATAACACAGTGGGTGTGAGAGACTGTGGCTTGTAGGCCTCTCCAGGTTTCTGTCTAACATTAGACCACCAGGTGTTGGGCAAAGCTGAAATGTGGACTCATCAAGGAAGATGACCTTACTCTAGTCCTCTACGGTCCAGTACTCTACGATCCAGTCCTCTACGGTCCAGTCCTTATGGTCTTTAATAAACCTCAGCCTGGCTTGTCTTTGCTTCTCATTTATGAAATAGTTTTTTCTGGCTTTGCACGACTTCAGTCCTGCCTCTCGGAGTGTGTTTCCAACCATCACTTGTTGTCCTTGATGTTTTTATACTTTTCCTTGTTAAAGATCTAGTTCAGGTGATCACCTAATCAGTACCTCATTAACTACAGTGAGGTGTGCCTGTGTTGGAATTCAACAGAGTGGAATTTAATATGTGCCAGAATTAAGCCTTGAAGCCTAGATTTAAAAAGACAAAGCTGGTGATATTATATATTTTGGGTTTATCAACTTGTCTTTACTGAAGAAGTACATCTTTAAAAATGGGTCATGGATACTGTATTCTATATTGTCTAATTTAAACACAGCTCACTGAGTTCACAAAGGTCACAAAATAGTGTCTTTTAAAGGCTGAGTACTTCTTTCAGCTGTGGATTAACACACGTGGTGGATCAAAGCTGAACATGTTTAATTTAATTTAAACATTAAACATGTCAGCCCTGTGATAGACTGGTTACCTGTCTGTCTACATGTCTCCCTGTGATAGACTGGTTACCTGTCTGTCTCTACATGTCAGCCCTGTGATAGACTGGTTACCTGTCTGTCTCTACATGTCAGTCCTGTGATAGACTGGTTACCTGTCTCTCTCTACATGTCTCCCTGTGATAGACTGGTTACCTGTCTGTCTCTACATGTCAGCCCTGTGATAGACTGGTTACCTGTCTGTCTCTACATGTCAGCCCTGTGATAGACTGGTTACCTGTCTGTCTCTACATGTCAGCCCTGTGATAGACTGGTTACCTGTCTGTCTCTACATGCCAGCCCTGTGATAGACTGGTTACCTGTCTGTCTCTACATGCCAGCCCTGTGATAGACTGGTTACCTGTCTGTTTCTACATGTCAGCCCTGTGATAGACTGGTTACCTGTCTGTCTCTACATGTCAGCCCTGTGATAGACTGGTTACCTGTCTGTCTCTACATGCCAGCCCTGTGATAGACTGGTTACCTGTCTGTCTCTACATGTCAGCCCTGTGATAGACTGGTTACCTGTCTGTCTCTACATGCCAGCCCTGTGATAGACTGGTTACCTGTCTGTCTCTACATGCCAGCCCTGTGATAGACTGGTTACCTGTCTGTCTCTACATGTCAGCCCTGTGATAGACTGGTTACCTGTCTGTCTCTACATGCCAGCCCTGTGATAGACTGGTTACCTGTCTGTCTCTACATGCCAGCCCTGTGATAGACTGGTTACCTGTCCAGGTGTACCCTGCCTGCCCAATGACAGCTGGTATCGGCTCCAGCCCCCTGTGACCCTGAATACAGGATAAGTGGAAGACAATGGATGGATGGACCAGTGTGACCTACGGTCTAAAATTGCAATTTGGATAAACATGCTGCTACAAAATAGAAACTAAAAACTCTTCCAAGTGAGCTGAGGTTCTCTGCCTGTGATGCTAGGTTTGAAAGAAATGTATTTTTCAATGATGCAACTCATACAGGAACTTCTGGCAAGTCTTTACTTTTAGCCATATAACTGCACTGTTCCACACACACACACGCACACACACACACACACGTATGTCATCAACACTTACAAATCATTGCACACAAATATACATTCACACACATTTATACATATATGTATTATTATTGTATGTCTGCATGGAGGTGTTAATGAGGTGCTGAAATGCCAGGGCTCACACAGTCATGGTAAAAGGGGATCTTGAGCCAAAGAACACCACAAAACATGTCCTGTACACACAAAAATAAAGCCAAGAAATCACAAGGAAAGACAATCTTAGTCTTTCCTGCTTTTGATTATAGTTAATATGCATTGAAAATAAACAGTGAGGGGCTGTAAAGCAGATTTCCATAACCTCCAGGGGCTTTCGACCTCTGAATAGAAGGCTAAAGGAATCCATAAGTATGCCATGGATCAAGTTACTATAAACTGAAATAAGACCAGGACTTAAAGCCTGTGACAGACCACCATGTTGTTTATACCACCAAGACGCATTGCACCTCTACCTTCCTACTTGTTGGATGATGTTGGAAAATTGCTTTTCATACATGTCAACATTTTTATCAGCCTTTTGTTTTGATTGTCTCAGTTAGGAGCATGTCTAAACTGTCAAGTGTTCTTATAAAAACTCACTCAGGGCTCTGTTTTAAGCTTCAGTTTAATGTTGCATTTAGGTGAGAATTGTGTCAGGTGATTGTCTATTTTTTTGAAGTTTTCAATTGGAAGAGTCTGTCTTTTTAATCTATGCTGCCACCTAGTGGAATAACTTTGAACTGTCAGTGAGCAGTAACTGAGTACTTTCTACTGTATATCAGCGTTGGCTCACAGGTTCACAGGCTGGTAGAGGACCTGAGCTTGAAGGAGGAAACACAAGACCACCCATGGGGCGAGTGGAGATTTTTTTTACACATGAAGATGACCAGCTCCCGAGGAGATCATTCAAAGCACACAATTCTTAGTTTTAGGTGATTAAAATATGGTTATGAATATTCTATTGTATTCCTGCCAATAGATTTCCCCAAATGCCACACACTGGTCCTTAATGCACCCACGATAACACAACAGGTTATAGAAAATAATAGACACCTTGCTTCTCATTGTTCATCTGCACAACAAGAGGGTGAATGCACTTAATGTCCTTACAATAGTGAGGCATAAAGCTGGCACAATATATAATCATTCTAGAGTTTCAAGCAGCATTGAGAGCAGCCTGGTGTCTGATATGTGTGTAGTGGAGGAGTAAAGGAGACACTCCGTCACCTGCATGAATGAAACAGCAGTGGGATTGTATTTACCATGGACCACAAGTATTAACAGCAAGATGGAAGAGCCATTAAATGTCACACCATTTGCACATAGTCATACAAGCAACAGTGGGGGTGGGTAGTTGACACTGGGTAGTTGTGGCCCTGTGAGTTGTCTCTGCCTGCTGCTGTCGCCAGTGTCTACAAGAGAGGGAAAGAGACAGGAGAGGAGGGGTATCGTTATCTGCCAACACTGTGAAATACAAGACGGTGATGCCCCATGATTCATACAAACACACACACACACACACACACACACACACACACACGTGTACACACACGTGTACACACACACACACACACACAGATATAGTGATCTTAACGCACAAACATATGTTCAAAAATGCACAAGCAAACGGAAACGGACTCATGGCCTTAATATAGACAGACGCATCCACGCAGCATAGCAAGCATGCACACGGTTATTCCTGGGAGCTTGTGTTCCCCTCGGCTGTGCACACACTCACCCTCACAAGCTCCGGAGACAAAGGTAAGGACGATACAAATGTGTGTACGATGAGTCATTATCAGCAATGCCTGCCACAGATGTTCTTGTCATCGCAGTAAGAGAGCAGCAAACACAACTATGATGTGTAGGCAGTTTTAGATGCTGCAGACTTAGGAATGACTTAGGAATCAGCCACGTTGCTGCCAGTAATGTGTGTAATGGTTTATCTGATGGGGTCTGGAGACAACTGTCAACAGGATTTCTTGCCTTATGAGTTTTTAGAAATGTCATGACATGGCTGAGTGAGAAAAGTGTCAACAATACAAATGAAACACGAGGCTACTTCAGTCACTCACATTGATCCACAAATTGTGTAGCTGCTCCCTCTCTCCACAGGGGGGGGCTACCCTTTACCACGCGTTTACGTTACTCCAGTGTTTACCCAATCAGGAAGCGCCTAGTTGTATAGTTTACCGGAGCCGTGGCGTTTTGGTACGTGTGGCGGGCATGGCAGCCCGCAGTGGACGCATGGCAACAACAGAAGAGTGTTGACGGACAATGTGTTTTTGTGGTCGCGTCGAATGGACCCGCGGATCACATCCGGTCATTCCGCGGGATTCCCGGGACTCTGTCGGCGATAGTGAGTGTGTAAATCCCCGTATGTCGCGTTTGTGGCCGCTAACGTCATTGTGGTCTCGTTGAGACCGAGAGGTTCGTTAACACGGTCATCGTTGTAAACAGATGAGTTGTGTTTATGGACCGTCGGGTTTTACAAACTCAGTGTGCAGGAATAGGCTTTCGTTCGCAAAATAAAGCAGGTTTTCAAATGACGTCATTCCACAGAGTCAGAACTAAAACAGTCATCTCTCTTTTAAGACTTTGCGGTTTATATGTAAAGTGTTAGAAATGATGTAGATGCTTGTGGTAACATATATACTGCGTTGTGTTAATCATACACATGGTTCTTGTGAGCATCAATGTTCTTTTCTGCACCACAAACACACTTTGTGTTTACATGAGAAACTAGACGTTAGATATTGTTTTACAGCTCAAGTTTAATCGCTGAAAGCACATTGAGTTTAACACTGTTAGCAAACTCAAAACAGTCACAGATAGGCTGTTAAATGGTGAAATAGTTTTGAAGTACATGTAATTGCACTTCACCATATTGATTTGAACAATGCTAAACCGTTCTGACTCTATTTAAAACCGTGTCATTCACTGAAACAGTAATGTAGACAATGGGGTTATTAGATCTACTAGTGGGACACTGACAACCTAGACAAAGGACACATGTCCTGCTATATGTTGGACAGTTACCAGGGTAATACATGGCAATGATTAATGTGAATTATTTATTTTGGGGTTGTGTGTTGGGGAGACTGTCATTTGCAGCTACTGTAGGCTACATTTGACCTCTCATACATGGACTCCTGCAACTTTTTAACGACCATCTGAACTACCAATGTTATTATTTATTGTGCATTTAGTTTTTGAGTTGTCTGATAACGGTTTTGCTATTCGGCAATTTTAAAGGCTCCATCCAGGTGTGCTGTATCCCCAGATTAAAAGCCCGCTTTTCACTGTAACCGCCGCCATCATGCCCGGAGAAGACAAACCACCACAACAGACCCGCCAAAGGAAAAAGAACAAAAAGTCCCGCTCAAAGGGGAAGGGCCCTGGTGGGAGTCTGACTGCCCCCCTGGGAGGCGCCAAAGATGTCCAAGATGACCTCATCTTACCCCCCGTGCTCCATCCTTCTCCCAAAAAGCCTGCAGAGGAGAAGCCGAAAGTGTCCGTCACCAAAGTGGAGGAGGAATCCTCCTTTGCTATCTGTCTACAGGTGCTTCTTCCCTACCTGCTGGCTGGGATGGGCATGGCGATGGCCGGCATGGTGCTGGATGATGTGCAGGTGAGTGCGTGGCCACGAGGCTGTTTTTGAATTGGTGAACTGGCAATGTGCATGCGGTACTTTAGGATGGTGAGAGCTTGATATTTGGATATACTGTATGTTCCATCTTCAATAACTTGTAAAATTACTTTTTGTGTAAACACGTCCATTCAATGTCTGCTGTCATATCGGTCTTGACTTCCAGTCTCTATGCTGGGATATAGTAAACACAAAGGTCTCTATCAATCAGACTGGTTCGCCCAATATACATTTCTCATAATGTCTCATAATTAACTGCAATCCGATGACTAACTGATCCCAGCGCATTGCATGAGAACTGATCTACGACTGCCGACGCTGTAAGACTACTGTGGAAAAACTCCCTGTATGTTAGTCCTCAACTGTCCTTCAATGTAAAGAAGTCATGGAGTAATGTCTAACTGTTGTTATCTGACCTTCTCCTTGCTTTCGTTAACATAGCTCTGTCAGCTCTATTGTACTGTTAGCTGCAAGCTGTTCGTTCATCCATCAGCTCAGCCGTTGCCATGTTGAGATCTGGTGGATGCTCTGAATTTCATGTGTTATATGTTCAATGCTTTGTTGTTAGTTTGCAATATTTTATATATATATTTCTTAGATATTTGTGAAAATGCAGGCACAAGGAACACGTGTTGAGCCACATTCACAGTTTAAATGTAGAGAGGAAATGAAGGGAAACTCTGCTGTCTGCTTTGTTATGAGCCTCTTCCTCTCTACGTCTGCCCTCTACTGACGTCCAAGTCCGTCCTCATGCGGTGTATTCCCTTTACTCATTCTAGTGCTCATCAGTATCTCCTGCAACTGAGGACAATTAGCCACAAGCTTTGGCTGAGTCCTGTGTCTCCAAGCACAGGGGACGCTGAAGGAGGTGGAGAGTAGCCGATCTGAATGGAAAGGAGATGAAAACACTTCACTATCAGGCAGTCACTAGTTTCTCTGTCTGTAGCCTGTGCTCAATAACAGCTTGAATTTATACCCTACATTATTCTTTATTTATATATTGAGCAGGCTGCAGATTGACTGAGCTTGTTATATGTAACAGGTTTGACAGGACCTTTTGGATAGATCTCAATAATTGCGTCGTCATCTCAGTAAACAGATGCATCCTTTGATAAGTCAGGTTTGAAGTGAGCTGTGACTGCCATATCGGTGGCTTATTTATTTCCTGGATTTGTCTGTTTGATTCATCACAAGTCTTTACTACAATTATTCACATTTAACATTTAGTTCACTGTTTAGTTGCATTGTGGGATATGTAGGCTACAAGGTTGGACTTGCCTGAGCATACATCCTGAGAAAGAAAATGTATGATCCCACCACATTTGAAGCTCATCAGATACTGAAAGTTCTATAAATGGAAGTATTGTTTTGGCCTAACTTAAATAGTTTACACAACTTAATATTTAAATGCATTGATTGAATAGACACAAACACAATTTTTCAAATGGAAACTGCAATTTTGACAGTTTACATTAATAAATAAATAAATGTTCACCTTTGAAATCACTAGTGACTGAGTTTGAATGAAACATGTAAAATTGGCTAAAATGCAAATGAACTTTGCTTGTGACGTGGGAATCAAAGGAAGACTTGATAATGAGAATGAAAATGATAAACACGACTGCCATTCAAAAGAAAACGTGGCTGCATTGGAGGAGAATTTGTATTGTCTTTGTAGAAAGCTGCTCTGAAATGAATATTTTAGTCCAGTAAAGCTTCTTATAAGCAGTCCAGTCCAGTATATGTTTGTTTGGTCCTCATGCAGGGTTAGAGAACAAGGAGCTACAGTGCCAGGGGTCTATGACAGCATCCCAGTGCAAGCATGCAAAGGGCCCAAGCTAGAGATGGACGGAATGGACGAAGAGAAAGAATGAGTCACAATGTAGAGAGAGAGAGAGAGAGAGAGAGAGAGAGAGGGTGAGACGCAGTGAGGCGGGCCGACGTAGAAAGAGGGATGTCACATGGAGGAAGAGGGAGGTGGGATGAGAGGAAGACACGCAGCAGGAAACAGAGGAAGAGGGGAGGCAGCGAGCCGGTTGTTTCCCTCATGAGTTTGCATGTCGGGCAGCACAGACAGACCTGCCTGGTTCTCTGCTACGTCACAGCGGAGGGAGCGGGACTACCCCGATGCTGACGGGAGGAAAGGAGCACCACAGCCTGCCAGAAGGAGAATGCTGCATCTTGTCAGTGGACCTCTCGGATCTTTTACTGACATTACGGAGCTCTTTTTATTTTTCCTCTTCACCCTCGTTGTGAGCGGCCAAAAGAGAGGAGCTGCATTGACAAAGACATAAATGAATCCCACTGCTTCCAACTCTCCAGACCTTTGGGACTATTCTTCATCGTATTGCTGCTGTCAGTCATTCAGCTGTCACCATGATCATTACTGTCATTTTCAGGATACAGCTGTGTGTGCCTAAACACTGGAGTTCAGCAGATCTCAGACTGGATTCAACCGATTGAGGACCAGATCCAACGAACACTAAGCTTCATTCAAAATACATTCAACCGTAACAAATGGATTCTGGAGTAGATCAGCAAAACTTGACTTAATCAGGTATCTTTGTTGTCAGACTACTTCTCCTGTGTTTACCTGCACGGATGACGAAGCCATCTCATACACCTTTACTTAAAAGGCAGGTCGGATGAAGAAAGACGAGCACTGTGACCGATGAGTAAGAAATGGTGGTAATACAAACGGACACCTCATCACTGCTGACTCATCACTGGCTAAGATGACATGCTCCATTGCCCCCACATCTCAGAGGTACAAAAAGGGTTAATGTGAGCTGATTGTTCATTGTCCAGAAAGATTGAAGAAAAGTAATTTCATCATAATCCTTCGAGAGTGGATCAACCCTGGATTCACAAGTCCTGGGTCTGTTGTTCAAACATTTGCCCTTGTGAACCAAGGACAACAACATTGATCGGTTTCTTCTTCAGCTCACTTCGGAGGAGAGGTGAAACTCAAGCCAACTTTATTTGGACACATCTGATGCTGACTTTTCTTTTACACTTGGATCGCAGTAACACTTACTATGGGATAACTACATGTTGAACCCAGTGCTTAAGTAACCCCCCTCTCCAACATGGTGGTGACTCGCCTGGAGCTTGAGCTACGCTACCAGGGCAAGAAGTTACGTGGCGTGACCTGGAAGTTGACTCGATCAGAACATGGTTTCATACCGGAGAGCTCCTGGCTCATTGCTGCCCAAGTCCTAGTGCCGTACCTGGTGTCAGGACTTGGAATGGTCTCCGCTGGTATTGTTATGGACCTTATACAAGTAGGAAAATCTCAGAAAAAACATTTGTTGAATTATTTTCGAGCGATTATAACATGTATGAATATGGTTGGGTACCATCTGAAATGTCTCGATAGTAGTGCTTATATTTTTACAAAACAATACTTTTTTTGATCCCTTACTTATAATATACCTCAAATCGCCAGACAAAATTCTAATTCTAGGACCTGCAAAACCCAAAGTTACATCCAGTTTTTTTTTCTCTGTCCAGTATAAACATTTGTATATGTTGCATGCAAATATAGTATGTTAAGGTTAGGGAAAGACAATGCCTTGCCATGCCTCGGGTGTTGTGTGGCCTAAGCAACTAAATCACTTAACTTATCGCTTAACGTTGGGGTAAGATTGTTGTTACAGTTGATGGAAAACTCAAAGTAATTGCAGATCTGTTATGAGACCTGACTCCCATCTCCTGCATGAAAGTCAGAATCATTAGGCGCCGATCGACAGCCCCCGCCTACACACTCGTACATTCACATGTCGGGAACAAAACTCTGCATTGGCACTGAAAGTTGCATTGGACTTAAATATCTAATCAGGATGTCATTTCAAGGTAACGAGCTGAAACACAAGTTCAATAGACCTAATGTACAAGAGTCTTGCAGAATGAAATGAGTGTTTTATTAGTGTTTTATGTAGTGGTGGGCCGTTATCGTTATCTCTTATCGGGCGATAAAAAAAGATCACGTTCATCTATTCTTAAAGTTGGGTTGGGAGCTGGGTCTATACTAAGCAAGCTATGATGACTTTCACTTTCATTTTAGCACGGATGTATACCTGGCCGAGGTGCACTGTAGGGTGACCATGGTGAATGAAGGGATAATGTGAAGACATGGATGGCCGTGCACAGACTGTATGCAGACCACTGTAGACAGTAGAGTAGACTGACTTTTCCTGCTGCTTGGGTTCGAGCGGTCTAAGATGGCACTGTTTTCATATCCATGTGTATAGATTAGGGTCCGAGTGACAGACCTTTTATTTTACTTCTTGCATATTTGCCAGTCAGTCTCCTCCACCTTCTTTTTGACTTGGCTTGCGATCCACTTTTTCTGACCTTTCCAAATCTGATTTCGATTCTGTGTTACAGAAGTCAAAGTCACAGTTTTTTTGCAACATTTCTTATTCATTACTATTATCCTAAAATGTAGCTTTGAGTCTTCTGAACATAACACACGCTGATTATACAATAATAATGCAAAACATGATAAACAGTTTCTTTTTCTCCTGGGAGATCTAGAGCTGCATGGCTTGTGGGAATCTTGGCTGCTTGCAGCAGCAGCAGCAGCAGTATCACAGCAGAAGTTGGGTCATGTCCCGAGATAGCCTCCCAACGTGACAGCCGTCAGCTCCATCTACCAGTCCAGAACCCGAGAATAGTGTGTATAAATAGACACTTGCACACTTAAAGCACACTTGTACGTTCACTATGCTCTCATTCATCCCGCCGTCCGGCCTCATGACCTTGTTTAGCCTGGGATGAAGGCTTGATCTCATTGGTTGTTTCAAAGTCAAGGATGAGGTCGAGTCAACGTGTTTAAATGCCAAATATAAACAACATTCAATTCGTCATTGTTTTCACTTATTTTCAACATGGCATCCGTGGCTTAGCTAGTATTTTTACAGTGCTGTACCTGTTTTTCATTGAGCTTCACTCGGTTGCAGCTGCTTCTCTAAAGAGTCCTCACACCACCTCCATGTGAGCTGCAGCAGAGCTCAAATAGCATTACTAAAAGTGTATTAGTGCTGCAGTGATTGTCCTAATTTCATTGTAAAGAGTTTCTTGCATGACCGCACTCACCAGCACTTTCTTTATTGTAGTTTGTGCTAGTGGTGTGCAGATCGATAATGAAATATCGATACTTCTGATACCAGAAATGTATGTTCTAGAATCGATTATCATGTAAAAATATCGGGTATTTTGGGGTAAATGAGTAGTTTATCATTAACAGGAACACATTATTTTTCCGCCTGTCATAGTCTTATAATATGAGAAATACGGCTATTTATAGAGCAGCGCGCTGCTCACTCGGTCCAGTTGACAATGCTTGCTGAACGTTGATGTTCAATTTAGTCAGCTAAGGTTGTAGAGTAGAGAAGAGTAGAGTAGATAATTTAAAGTGGATTACATAGGTAAAACATACAGAGACAAAAACATTAACATCTTGTACAAAGTATCAGTATTGGATCAGTATCATCAATACCTGAATTTTACTTGGTTTACTACTGGTATCGGAAAGGGTATCGGTAGTATCGCACATCACTAGTTTGTGTCGTCTAAAAACACTAGTCATGGCCACACAACTTGACCATGGACAAGCTGTTCCTCTGGTGTTGTTTAACCCACAGGGATCCATTGCTTATGGGAAAGAGTGATTATTAAATGCCTTGGAAAACCAAAACCTTATGTGGCTGTATGTCTTCACCAAGCAGTCATGAAGACATTCCCCTCATCCCGCATCCCCGAGATACGTTTTCAAGAATGGGGAAAACCCGGAAAAACAATGCCTCTGCCCCCCGTGATGTATAAAACAAAAATATTACCACTTTATTCGTCTTACAGCTCTGGATCTCTGGTTACGTGATAAGCCACCAAAGCATGACAGTCGGGTTACGTTTCTCACCGGTCATATTTGTACGTTAACCCCCTGTGTTCCCCACTGCCACGTGGGAATTGCATTGCCCTAAGTCAAATTAATTGGAGGACTGGGATTTTTCCATCCAGCACCTGATTTACTGTGAATGTAGTCTTGGTCAAATAACTTGGCAAGGCAAAGCAGAACCCAGATGTTGCAGTTTGACTTTGAATTTCAGTAGATACACAATGGCATTCGGTAATTTTGTTTTCATGCATTCTTAAAGATGGCATGCATACTCTTTATCTGAGCAGTTTTATCTGGTCAGCTGTACCCCTTCACCTGTTAAGGGTGCTTCACTATAAAGGTCGCTGGTCAAGTTCATTCAAGGACAAATTTGCTGAAAACCAAAACACTAAAGATTTTGGATTCTGCTGGTCAGCACACCAAGCCTTAAAGTCGTTTAAAAAAATAAATTGTGTTGGTTCATTTCTGTGATTGCTCCGCCAGCAGAATAATTCCTTAATTCAATTTCTCCCACTGAGAAATCATTTTTATAACAGATTCTTCCTTTCCCCTCTTTCCTCCCTCTATTTCCAACCTACTCTGCTTGTTCTCCTTCTCATCTTCTCTCCTTGAATTCCCTCCCTACCTCTCCTCCACAGCACTCTGCTCTTAGCAGCTGCACTGTTCTTATACATATGCATCTATTTAGAGATCCTAAATGTCTTCGACCTGTCAACTCGAGTTGTAGTCAGAAGGTATGAGGCAGAGAGAGCCATGCGTCTTGTAAACCCACTGAACCTGCAGTGTAGCGTCAGGCGATGCTCAGAGATGTGGAAACAGGAAAGTAGGCTACGGGTTAGTCGAGAATATGGGATGTGCTTATTTAACTGTATCTGTCAGAGGGTCCATCTGTGGATGTGGAGATGACTTTCATGCCCCTGCAACAGCCGTGGCCAGAGGCATTATGGGCTGTCAGATGAACATCTGTCCAGCTGTCCGGACTGTTCTCGTGATATCTCAGGAGGAAATGTCTTCATATTTGGCACAAACCGACATGGATGTAAACTGCAACGTGACTGGTTGGATGAAGGGCACAACTACAAAGGCAGCATTTCTACTTTAAGAGTTATAATATAGTGAAAGTATATTTGTGTGCAGTGCTTTGTACGTTTGATGACATTCATAGTGTGTGTGTGTGTGTGTGTGTGTGTTCCAGCACTGGGAGGTGTTTAAGGTGATAACGGAGGTGTTCATCCTGGTGCCTGCGCTCGTTGGACTCAAAGGAAACCTGGAGATGACCCTGGCTGCTCGTCTCTCCACTGCTGTAAGACTCCTGTTAAATAGTTTTACTGTAGCTCCTCCTGCAACGTGATCACTTTCGTTCAAGCCCTATACATTTATTATTTAAGAGAACTCTGTGGCAACACTACAAATGCATTTTTACCAACCTACTTACAATTTATTGTGCACAACGGATTCGGTGCAACGTCACACTAAGAGGAATGCATCTTTTAAACGTTGGCGCTTCTCTATGTTTGCAGGCCAACACAGGCCAGATGGATGACCCCTATAAACAATGGACCATGGTGTGCAGCAATCTGGCACTGATACAGGTAACATGCTTACTGTATACTCACACAAAGTTTAATTAAGAAGATTAGATTGGATGAGTTTAGATAGTCTATGTAAATGTCATCTTGCTCAGGGTTCCCGCGGGGTCTTAAAAAGTCTTAAAAGCATTGAATTTATGAATTTGGAAATAATACCTCAAAAAGACTTGAAAAAGTCTTGAATTTTAATAACTAGGTCTTAAATTTTGTACTGTATGTACTTCTCCGTATCGCATTTCTCGTCAAAAGTTTCATTTGTCAACCACTTATTTTGATCAAATAATGTAAATAAAGAGCGGCGGAACCATCGGCTGTATGGGCAGAACCAATAATTGATACGCAACACAGCCCCGGAGAAATTGCTCAGAACACGTCACTGAAGACCAACGGCTACCGCAAAGATTTAAACCGTCTTTGGCTACAGCACCACAACACTGACAGAGACCACATCATATATATACATTTATACCCACAGATTTCTAGATTTATTTATTTATTTTATTTAACCATTTTTAACCACCACATCTTTTGTTTGTTGAATAAATGAATGACACTGTGAAATTCAAGGATTTCATTCTTCTTTGCCTGTAGGGCCGTGAAATAGGCAGAGAAATAGGTATTCATTTTTGATATGAATGGTCTTCAAAAGGTCTTAAAAAGTCTTAAATTTAACTTGAAGAAACTCGTAGGAACCCTGCGTACTGTTTGTCACATTTACTGTTTAAAGTGGTCGGTAAGATTTGAGATGTGCTGCTTCTAGCGGCCTCTCTGGACAGTAGATGGAACTGCAGGTGAGCCTCTGGGACTCATCTCCCTCACTAACTGACTGTCTCTCATCTGCGTGATGCCTTCAAATGCTCCACACTGAAAGGAGGGCCGTGGTTTCCCCTCGTTGGCGTCACTTTGCTTCTTGATGACGTTCCTTCATCACGTCCATTAGTTTGTTGTTTCTTTTTCTTGGACTGGAAGTTGAATGGTCTTCTTTCTCTGCCTGTTGATCCTCCATTGTGAGTCAGCAGTAATGAAATGTAACTGGTCAAACACTTTAGACTAGAGGGAGCCTGACTCAGCAGCTGGAAGTTACCGATTTCCCATTCCAAGTAAACGCAGCATACTTCTGTGAATAGCTCCACCTGCAGACCAACCGCTGCTGACTGACGGAAAAAGATTAAACTCATTTAGAGTTTAGTGGGAATGTAACCACAAACACGGAGATGGTATTTCTGGACAAAGCAGCAACAAGCACTTTCATTAGTGGGTCACATGATCAACCACCATTGTTTTAACTCACTCCTTGATAGATAGGAACTTGAAAGACAATTAAATAGATGAGCATGTTACGGAGTACAACTTTAATGGTGTGGGAATATCCTGTCTCTTCATTGTCTGCAGGTTCAGGCTACAGTGGTCGGCTTCCTCGCAGCACTGGCAGCCGTGTGTTTAGGGTCATTTTCTAGAGGGGGGGTGGAATTGGACCAGGCAGCTGTTCTCTGTGCGAGCAGCATCACCACCGCTTTTCTCGCTGCTCTTTCCTTAGGTAAGTAACCACACGCCTTTTCTATAGAATTGTATGTAATTGCAGTTTTGGCTTAATTTACAAAACTGGTGACAAAAAATGCTTTACTTCTTAATTTAGCCCCAAAATCAAATTAGGTAATGCATCATGCAGAGGGTTTATTACAACATCAAAACAATTTTCAGAATGTTATCATCGTTGTTGCCATGAAATAGTCATTATCAAACAATGGTGTCAAACTGCTACTCACTTCCATAGAAAAATAGAAGTGAGCAAAAAAATGCCAATTTATGTTTAAAGGTGGCTCCTTGTGTGAATGTGTTCCTTCACAAGAAAATGAGCCAAAGCAATCGTAACAGTGTGTACTAGTGGCCCTCTTGTCATTCATGTTCCTGGTTTATCAGGAAAAAAGTGTAAAATCGATGTATAAAGACAACATAGGAGAATGTTCTGCTCATTTGTGTCCCTCAGATGATATTTGCTCAAATTCCACATAATGCATTTACATAATTTATTTACATTTTGGGTATTATGATTGATACCATTCTAAATATGAAGCTAATCTTTGCATCTAACTCTAAGCAAGACAGCAAATAAATGCATTTTCCAAAATGTCTAACTATTCATTTCATAGAAAGTAACCTTTCCGCTTATGAAATCAATGTCTGATCCATCATTTATACTCACGATAAATCAGGGGTCTCGAACACAGCTGGCCCATCCCCCCTCTCCATACGGCCAGATGTCAAAAATATTACATTTCTTCATTCAATTATTTTATTATTTTATACTTGATTTATATCAATGTAAACCCCTTGTAAAAAATAAATATATATTTGTTAAAAAAGTGAAATAAAATAATTTTATTTGCGCAATACAATGGCAAAGGTCAGAAGTCGTGGTGCTGCATGTCCAGCCTTGACTGTGGTGTTTTTCCAAAGAAGCCAGGCAGCTATGCTAAGCGGACTGATGCTCTGATGTTTCGGCTTCACACTAACTCATCTAACTCATCCCCCCCTGTAGGCTTGGTGATGATTGGCGTGATCATTGGCTCCAGGAAGGTGGGGATCAATCCTGACAATGTGGCCACCCCCATCGCTGCCAGTCTGGGGGATCTGATCACCCTGTCCCTGCTAGCCGGGGTCAGCAGCACACTGTATGAATATAAAGGTGAGGAAATCCAGTAATGTGGAGTCATGGGGGAGATGAGCAAGACCTCAGCCCTGATTTCTGATAGTGTCACACTATCATACTGGGGCAAAAGCAATAAAGTGATATGTTAACTCATGTCCAACAACTTAGATCATAGTCAGGTACGTCTTGAACTGTGTGTAACCCTGATACATCATTGTCAACTGTTGGTAGATAGGACTGAATGTTACATAACCCACGGCCTCTCTGAAAGAATAGCTGTATTTAGATCATCTTTCTGCTGACCATCAACAGAAGTATGATATATGTGGGTGTTCGCTCCCACAGATATATGGTACCTGTCCCCTCTGGTGTGTCTGGGCTTCCTGGCTCTGATCCCACTGTGGGTGGTGGTGGCCCGACAGACTCCTCAGATCAGGGAGGTGCTCCGCTCAGGGTGGCAGCCGGTTATAGTAGCCATGTCCATTAGCAGGTAAACACTTTGAATGAATTGTTTAACAATGAATTCATATGTAATTGTGTTGAGCATGATGCATAACTTCTGTGTACGATGAACTTCATATGTAGAAGAGTTTATAAGAAGTTACGGCTAAATAAACAGCAGGATTACCTTTCTTCCATTCTGACGTCAGGCTGGGAAACTCTGATTCCCTCTGTGTTTGTGATTCCCAGTTTCGGAGGCCTTATACTGGACAAGACAGTGAGTGATCCCAACTTTAAGGGCATGGCTGTCTTTACACCCGTCATTAACGGTAAGCTCGTCAAAGTGAATCATGATGTCACAGGAAGTAACCAAAGTGAGAGATACACTAGCACTTAATTCAGAAAGCATTATTTATACAGTGTTTAATGTGCTGCTAATCTCTTTGTACAGTTCTATGCAGAATCTGTAGAAACGGGATGAGGAGGTTTTGGTATCTGAAGTGCTCTGGTTTCCAAAAACAAATCAGTAGTTCTTCTGACGTCGAAGCAAACAAATTATGCTCACTGACTGGATCGTTGTGGTCAGCTTGATGTTGGCGGTCAGCTGATTCATTTATAAGGCAAACTCAACCCTGTTCCCGTGTCATAAGTTATACCGTTTAATTTAACGTTTGGGTTCAGCTCTTTTGTATGAATATTAGCAGCACGTGCTAAACACTGCACTCCAACTCTCACAACAGGCTTCCATTCTCCATTGAGTGCATCACTCATCCCTATTCTCAACAACATACTTCTTCTTCTTCATCATCATCAAATCTTCCAGGCAGTCACTGGCAGCTGCCTCATTCTTATTCACTTTATTCTCCTCAAAATGATGCCTGATCTACAGGCCAAGATAGTGTGACAATTTCACTGGAAATCAACTTATCAGTTTTGATCAGCAGGATGTTGTGCAAGTGGTTGTTATGCAAATTGTAAAGAATCGGACTTGTTTGTATGTACATATTTGCCATGACAAAGAAGCGTCAAATGATGTCAAACGTCATTTGTGCCAAAATGAAGTGGAAGAAGTAAGAGAAGAGAAATCATGTTACTCTCGCCAGCAGCTCATTGTAAGAAATAATCAGCATGGGAGAGAAGACAAAATGTTTCAGTCTGCACTGATTGTTTACTGACCCACCTGCCCTCACAAACAGTTTGACTTTTTGATTTTACATCCAGCACATTTCCCCATGAGAAAGACCCGATCAGCTGTGAAGAGCAGAGATAAATCAATGTGTGAAGGTTTATAGTTCCAGGTTTGTTTGTGAGATGATGCACTGAGAGGGCCTTTAATAACACTCATCTTCACACTTTCCTCTTTTCCAGTCTCTTTCTCGTTCTCTCTCTCTCTTTGCTCTGCTCTCTGCTAAATTCTAGATTCATAAGTCTGGTATAAATTCCCCATTTTTCCTCACTGGCTTCCATGTAAACGAAGTGTTTAACTTCTTCCTATCCCTTTTGAACATGAACTATATTATTTGAGTCATGTATTTATTACTTAGGATTCTGAGGCTGGCGTTTTACTGCTCATAGGCTTTATTTAGTTTGTATTATTATTATTATTATTATTATTATTTTTTTTTTTTAACATGTTCAATAAAGAATAATACAATTAAAAAAAAAACAATATCATGGTTGCTTCATGCCTTTTGCACATTTACAAAAGAACATCTGTGCATATTTGAGTAAATACTTGGAGGTGGTTCGACATAACTGTATGAGGCACTGATCATTTTCTCAAATTTAAAATGGACTTTCAAAAATGGTGGGTTCTGGAAAAAGTTGTTTTGTATTCAGCAGAAACACATCTTTGATCAAGTGAAACCAGAATGCAGGAATAGAATCTGATCTCAGATCTGTCATGTTTAACCCTGATGGACTTTTTTATTGCATTAATTAATGCACATCACATCTGGGGGCCTGTTCAAAAAAATATCTTATCAAACATATCTGACATTTTTTTGTTTGTGTTCATCTCTTTCATTTTCTCAAATGCTCCAGCTGACTGGCCGGACATCAGTTGCTCTCTGGCCGTGGCTTATTAAAATGTAATCTACAGGCTCAACCAAGGCTGGATCACTGAGCAGTGGCTCAGTGATCCAGCCTTCTGAAAGGGATTAAGTGTCACTGATTTGAAAGCTGTTTAGTGTCCCTTGTGGGAAAGTCCCTTCGGTTCAAGTTTATTATGAGGAGACAAAATCAACATAATCTCTTTAAATGAGAGTGTGTGAGAAAACAAGTCCAAACAACAGAAAAGGTTGCTGCTCCTTCATTATCTCACATGCTCAGTCAGTCTGCCCCTGTCTGTCCTTCCCCTGTAGGAGTGGGTGGAAACTTGGTGGCCATCCAAGCCAGTAGGATCTCAACGTACCTGCACTTCTGGAGCATCCCCGGGGTGCTGCCCTACAAGATGAGGCAACACTGGCCCAATCCCTGCATCACCTTCTTCTCCTCAGGTACCCCTACCAATGTGAACGCATATGTCTACAAGGATTCCACCCTGATATGAGTGATAGGTTTGGTGGTACGGTGGTGCAAATATAAAAAAACAATACAGAAAGGGGAAAAGTATGCAACTTTGTAACACAGCCTTTCTTAACTGTGCCACTTCAATTCATGAGAACAGAATAAAAATAGATATATTTCATTTTCAGAGTCTGTCTTTTGCAACTTTTGTTGATGAAATATGATTTGAAATGTACGAGTTGCATTCGTCGGGTGGCCTGAAAGACAAATAAATGCTAATGTTGATCCGTGTCTGGCAAGTTGATATTATGACAGATGTTGGCTTTTGAGCTTGTACTGCTGCCCGACCTAGTAAAAGATGAAAGAATGTAGATTCATTCTTTATATCTCTTTTCATATGATACTAATTCTAGTCTAACCGTTTCCAGTGTCATGGTGTTATCATAAGATAGCATATGTACTCCTCTGGTGACTAAAGAACAGAAGATAATGTTTGTATGGAGTCAATGGCCTTTTTACGAACTGATTTGATTCCGAGTTCTCATTCCTCTGTGTCTCCCAGGGGTGAACTCCAAGTCAGCGCGGGTGCTCCTGCTGCTGGTTGTCCCCGGACACTTGATCTTCCTCTACGCTCTCTCTCTGCTGCAGGGAGAGGAGGCACCTATCACTGTAGCCTTCACGGTCTGCTTCCTGTGTGCTGCTCTGCTGCAGGTAAATGGTTTCATACGCACATGCTGTGAGATGTTTTTAGATCCTGCCCAGGGATGTCACTAGGCTTTAAAGACAGGGGGGCTTAGCCCTCAGGAGAAGCATCTTTGTAGTCCTGTATTAGAACTACAACCAGTGAAGAAGTCCAGCTAGTAACCAGTTAAAAGAAACGCACATTGTCTTCTTCCATTCTCTTCTGTTGAACAAGAGTTACTGTCATGTTAACTTTTAGACACATTAAAGCTGCATGCTGAGAACCTGATGATGTAAATGTGTCTTAAAGTGATAGCGTATCTAATTCCTCTCTCCATTAGATAAGCTGCAGGTCTATGAATGGACTTTAATTACAGTTACTGTCCTGTAGATTGGTTCAATCAGATCTCAGTATCATGTTTCTGTCATAAAGTATACAGTAGAATAAACCAAAACTGGTTTTATAGGTCACAGTGAAATCTGACAACATCAATATGAACTTTACCCAAATAACTGTATTTTGTATGGATTTACTCTGTATTTATTCCAGCAAATGAGGATTCAGTGTCAATGAGGAAAAAAAAGAAAACAACAAAAAGACAAATAGGCGTTTACAGAAATGCTTCTTTCTAAAGTATATTATACTTATAATGACTATGATGCTATAATCCTAAAACTATATGTATACCCTTTAATCAGTATGAGATTATTCTGAAAATAAAGACTTGCTTGGGAACAATTTAGGGTAGCTCCAGCCCCCCAAATAGGCCATCACTTAGTGATTTCTCATCAACGTGTTGGCCCCCCCCAGACAAAATGCAAGTTGAATTCACGTTTGCATTGGCTTCACTTTTCAGACCCACCTGTGTTGCTGTCAGTTCCCCCATTATACCCATGTTTTGTTTTGTTTTTTAATCACAGCCTTTTCAGCTCAGTTTTCTTCTCCCTGTAGGTGGCCATCCTGCTTTACTTTGCTGACCTCATCATCCGTGTGATGTGGAGACGGAGTCTGGACCCTGACAACTTCTCCATCCCCTACCTGACGGCCCTTGGGGACCTGCTGGGCACCAGCTTTCTGGCTATCTGCTTCCGCTGCGTCTCACTGGTTCATAGCCTCGGTCTCTAAATGTTTACTCTTACCCCCGAACTCTTTGCCAGCCACTGTCTTGTTGCGCCAATTTTCTTAAATTTACACAAATATGCTTTTGATTGGACAGTAAAGCGTTTTCTGGTGGCTATCACGAGGCCAGTTCATACCGAGGATTCCGTCTTTATCACAAAATCAAACCTTCCCAATGATGGAGAGGCGTCACAGCTGACACTCAGGAACACGTCCGGCCGATCCAATTCTTTTATTTCAGAACCAAGTATTTAGAAATTTGAATTCTCTATCAGCGAACTTTATTTTGTGATCATTCCTTTAGTTTTCCTGCATTAACTAATGTGAGTTTGGAGACTCTAAGCTCATCCAGTCTCTCAGCTTATCTCTTTGGCTTTGTCGGTTAATGTTTTGTTATCACATAGAAAAAGGCTGAATCTCCATCATCATTCTTATAATGTAATTTATCTGCTAGCTTTTCTTAAAGTGTTCTCCAAAGTCATTTTGGACATTGTGCAACAAAGGCAGACAGACAGAATAAGATAGCTGGTATTTTCATGGCCAAAGGCAGATTGCATGCATGCATAGTGGAAACAGTATGATTAGACTCTATCAGCAGGTGTATTGGAATCACTTGGCTCTCAAAGTATTAAACCTACAACTGGTTAAAAACCTAAACTCCCCACTTGGATGAGAGGAGAAACATTTTCAAAAACCTAAAGCAGGTCCAAGGTTTCAAAGATCCCCAACCTGGATGACTGAGAATCTTCACAGACATAGAGATAATACATTTGGTCCCTGTGTTCACTGGGGAACAGTTAAGTTGTTGATGACCATACTGCTAGAGTGAAATGAGATGCAGAACCAAACCGATTTTGCACAAAGACTGTTTGACTTCAGGCGGGTTCTTGACAGCTATAAATGATGTGTTTGTTTCCAGATTCCCTACTGGCAAACCTTAAACACAACGTGAAGCTTAGAACAAAGACTGAGAACCGCTTCCCTGGCTCTGTCCAAAGGTAACAAAATCCACCTACCATCACCTCCAAAGAATAAATACATAACATTGTGTTTGATAAATCTAAAACTATAAGTGTAAAAGGGTCACTTTACAGTTGTTGGCTTCATGTGCCAAACTCATTTTGGCCTGGGAACGTTGTATTGTATGAATTACATTTTTGTAGATGGATTTTGTGTCAATTTTGACAATACCCAAGCTAATTGGTTTGTCTGGGTATAGTCAGAATGCTAAGCTAAGTTAGCCCACTGCTGGCTGTAGCCCATTGGCATCAATCTTCTCATTTGACTCAACAGGAGAGCCAATTACCACCCAAAATTGGAACTTTTCCTTTTTTAGTTTGTGATCTGTGTGTTTACAGATCTGCATTGCACACTGATCTAATTCAACGGTCTCATTGGTCGAAGGGCCAAACAATCACAGCACCAAAGCACTGTGAAGCCCTGAAAACACCACAGCTCTCACTAGTTTAGAAACAAAAAGCAGTGAACTGATGCAGACGATTCCTAAGTATTGTTCTCACCCATCAACCCAGGGTTATGTACTGACTGTGTAGCCGCAGAGGATCTTGGGTATTCCCTCACTACTCGATACTAATGGTCCCTTTCAATGGAAGGTCCAAAAGCCTTATTGTTGATTATGACTTTGTCACAACCATAAAACCTCATAACTACAGCAGTGAATGCTTGCACATGCATACCTTACTCTTAACGGTGTGTTCAGATACCTTTCGCCTTGCACCGTTCACAAGAATGTGACCGCTGGATTCATTACTACTGGATAGATTCCCTCCTCACTGAACACACAGTAACACTTAAATTCATCCATCCATCCATCCATTGTCTACCGCTTATCCTGTATTCAGGGTCACGGGGGGGCTGGAGCCAATCCCAGCTGTCATTGGGCGAAGGCAAGGTAACTTAAATTCATGTTTAGGCATTTTGATTTCCCAATTATGCATTATTTACAACGGCTGTCTTGCTGTCATGTCTTACTGTGTGTATATGAACATTATTTCTCAAATTGCTTTTTTGCAGTTTGCTATTAGCTCTTAGAGAGAAGAGACTGATTTCTAAAAAGCCTGTCATATTAAAAACATGATCTTTTATGTGAGGTATTTCAGTGTTATTAGGGCTTTGGTGCAAGCTTTTATTGTGGCACTGTTACACAGTGCTTTTTACACTAAGTAATGAATTATAGATATGCATCATTTGAATCACAGTTAACATAACTTTGGCTTACTGAAATCTGTGTGTTAACTGCGATACTGTGAGATTTCGACCACAGCTAAGGTTGTGTCGTACCAGCACTTAAATGTGTCTTAATCAGTCGGGCTGGATGATAAACCAGAGAATCTTTATCAGAACGGTTCACCGTTATTATTCATTGTGTCGTTTCACTTCTGTTGTCCTTATTAGTTTCAGTCTTTACGAGTGAAGTTTCCAGTAAATGTGCGGAAGTGGGTGAGTTTATTTATGTATTGACTAAATTTAGGTTGGTAATTTAAAGTATAAGTGCAATGGTTTTGTAAATATATGTTTCTTCATTTTATTGCCAAAACATAAATGAGATTGAGAGTGATAGAGCCCGAAGTGAGAGGTTGGTATCAATCTTTTCAACTTCCTCTTGGCAAGGCAGTGAATGAGTGGATCTCCCAAAATGTGGTTTATCATCAAGCCCTGTTTGTTTAAGTATGTAAAAGATTCATGGAAAAATGCCTGATTGTAAACTTGCACCTTTCTTTTAAAAGTAGTCTACAGTTGCCTTGAAAACCAGTTGACGTCAACTATGTCTGATGTAAAATGTCCTCATCTACAACCATGTCAATGTAAAAAATATTAGCTTTATTTAAATGCTCTTACAAAAAGAGTAATTTCTCTTTTGCTGACTGTTGACACAATGTTCTAGTGTACTTCAATGTTGACACTGCCACATTATGACCTAAGGGGCTTTTAAAATGCCTTTAATTTGTAATCCTGCTGTGTTTAATGTCACCTGAGCTTCCACACCTGTCTTGTCTTAAGTGTGCGCAAGTTGATGAAAAATCAAAAATGTGACAATTTTTTGGTAAGTGACATATGATTTTTGTGGTTATGGACAGTTATATTTCAATAAAAACCAACAGTGTAATGAAATCTGTGTTACTTTGGCACCATCACCTAAATTCTGGAAAATGGGTAAAGAGAATGTCAATAAAAGCACATTTCTATCCGTGCAAGTGTTCAGAGCTGGTTCATTAAAATGAAAAGCTGGGAATTCTCCAGCCAGCTACGACTGCAGGAGAGATGAGTGATTAAAAGAGTGCCATTCAAATCTTTGTTGTGTGTGTTTGTTTAATGTATATGAGAGCTCCTCCAGTGTCTCATTGCTCCACTGCTACATTGATGTTTTTATCGGCTGCCATTTTGTCATCTCTTCAATTGAGCAGAAACTTCAGTGGACGTTCAAGTCAAATACTTCCTGTACTGTATGTCATCAGTTTCAATTAGCCTTTGTTGCATTGGCTTTAATTGATGCACCATGAAAAATATTTGGTGTTGTTTTTTTTTGGCATGAACATCATCCTGGACACAGGACACATTACATTTACTGGTTAAAGATCAAGTTTACTGTGACCTCACCTCTCTTCCATCCTTGTGAACGTGAGGGATTCTATTCAAATTCAGCATAAATATTCACCTGGACTCAAGGAGGAACTGATATGATGTTCGTGGTCAAAGGTCACTGTGACCTCACAAAACACAATTTTTACATGAACTTAAGTATTAATTGTTGTTGATTATGACATTGTCACACAGATTGTCATGCCCTCTGCCTCCTAGTGATCTGTCTGTCTGTCTGTGCTTGATTGCAGGGTTGGAGTCCGTCTGCATTGTTGCCTTTTCAGACCCCTGTGTCTTTCTGCCTCAGGTTAAATGTAATGTGCTGTTTAGTTGAAAGTAAATGGGGGCAGACAGATACAATGGATTAATTAGATCAGTATTGGACTTTGGTTGTTTGGTATATTGTTCAACACAAACACATCGTTACAAAAAGTTCAATAGTATTCAATATCAGGCTTTGAGATTATGCATTTAAAACAAACCCAAGCGACATTACACAGGTGGAGATGGGAGAAAGGCCTTTAGACATGAGAAGGAAGCAACTAACATTGATTTACTGGGTTTATTTGCATGTTTGTGTTTAGTTATAGTGTAATGTTTATTTACATTTAAAGCCATAGTCAAGAACATCCAGCACAAGACACTTAAATCCCTGTTGGGAAAAGGAGAGGAAGCAAGGAAGCAACAGAACTTACAATAGATCAATTTAACTTTAGTCCACTGCCGGATGCCAAAGTAGACTTCACATTGTTAGAAAAGAAGATCAAGGATAGGCGTGTTGATACAGTTACATCCAAATATACACAAATGCACATATTGGTGTTGGGGAATTAAATGGCAGATAAGAATATTTATTACAAAAAAATAATGACATTATAGTTAACATCAGCTAAACAGAAGTCAAGAGTATAATTAAACAAAGAATGAAGGAAAGGTGGCAACAATGGCAGGAAGAGAGGTATTATAGAATCCAAAGGAAAGTGGGAGAAATGAGGCCTGAAAGGAACAGAGAAGAAATAATCATATCACGGCTCATATGTGAGGATTGAATAGTTAATTATATAAAGAGAAACAGTGGAGCGCGTTATGATTTACTTTCACAGATATGAAGGATGTTTGATTGAGGACCTGAGGAAGGAAAGGACTGAATTTGATGTATTGGATATTTTACAAAAGAAAACAGGAGATGAGTATATCCGACTTGTGTTTCAGTTTCTTAGAATGATGAAATTGATTGAGAAGATATGATTGCATTTTTATTTTGCTTTTGTTTCTTTTGAAGAGAAGATATTTTGATCCACACTCTGAGCCAAACCTCAAAGAAGAAGAAGATGTTTACTGTGGGATTTATAGAGGTGATGAAATGAATTATATGATCTAAAAGAGTATATTTTTCATTCTGAGCGTCTTTGGATTAAATTGTGTCTTCATCACTCCGCTGCATTGAAACTGCCAATTAAGCCATCAGGTTGGGTGAGCAGAGTAATGAAAATGTTGTCTTTTCACCTTAAGCAGCTCAAAATGACAATCTGCTCTTTTCAGGGTAACAATCAAATACAAACATGTATTCTTTCTCCAGGCTAATCGGGAGAACCTGGGTGTAGCACTGACTGTGTTTGGAAAGACGGACACAATGCAATACAAATACTGTTTCATTCAAAGCTTATTGTACCTGTTAAGTACAGCCTCACCAGTAGATGGCGCTCTATGCATTAGCACGGGTACTGACTTTCTGTATTTTCACATCAACAGAAGCCTACGATAAATGTATATATATAAACTAATACTAATGAAAACAGTGAAAATTACTGTGTGAAAAAATGAAAAGTTTTTGAAAAACAAAACTTGTTATCAAAAATAATTGGTGTGTACATTTGTATTCACTTCAAACTATGCAGCCTCTAAATAAGATCTGGTGCTTCAAATCACCTCTAACTGATTAAATCAATTATTACAAAATGGTAAGAATATGGCACCATGTAGAACGTGCCATGAGGAATACTCACAGCTGGCAAGGAGGTCATTAATCACAGAGGCAGAGAAAACCCCGAAGCAGCTGGAAGGCTCCCACAGCAGAAATTTGAATATCTGTCCATAGGACCACTTGAAGTTGTACAATCCCCATAGCATCATACATTTAATCATTTATAAAATAGTGCCAAGGATGTGCACTACATGTTTGCGTATGTACAAATTAAGAAGTGTACATGTCGAAACATCATCAGATTCAAAACATTATGAATTGCGTAAAACCCAAAATCCACATGCCGAAATCCAACTTTATGTCACCTTGTGTTTTACTACTTCACCAGTAGTTCTTCTTTTAAGGTGTGAAAAAAGGTACATCACTGTTGCAACACGCAAAAGGACAGGCTTTTAGCATGTGTTCTGCTGTTGCAGACAATCACAAGCTTTTAGTGAGATGCTAGTTTTAGTGCAAAGATAAATAATTTAGGTGTGAGATTATTTTCTGGCCTCTGCAGTGCAGGCAGGGTTGCTGATAGGGCTCTTTGTGTGTCGTGTGACCAAGTAGGAGGGAGAGGAGAGCCATATTTACTCCATCACCAACTACTTTGAAAGCAATCGAGAAGCTGCTCTGCTCGACATTAGGCTGAGGAAAACACGTTCTACTTGATCTGGCCATCAGCAAGCTCCATCATGAGCAGTGTAGTCCAGAACCCCTACATCGGCCGGACGGCCACCACGCGGGTGAGTAGCTAATATGGATTGATTGATAATGAATTGATAATAATTGATTAATAATAAAAAGATTGATGGTGGAACCATGGAAAGGGGAAGATCTTCGTGGCCCAAGATAGTTCAACATCTGCTTCTCGGAATACCTTTCTCTTATTCATCTCCTTTTGAGACACGGCTATTCTTCTGTTCAGTCTCGGGAAAGTAGCTAGATGATGTTATGATGTTCTTCTCCATCAAGATGTGGAAAGATGGTCTTAAATTATTGATTGGTTGGCAATTCTCTGTTATATGTGCTCTTGCAGGTTTGGAAAATGAACAGAGCCCAGATTGCACTGTATTTGTAATGTTTGGGTGAGTGCTCATTTGCAACAAATACTTCCCTTTTTCCACTTTTAATATTCTTTGCTACAGCGATTAAATACCACTAACTTTGACTTGTATAATCCAAATATAATATATAAGTAATATTGGAATCATCTGTGAACCCTGACTGTATATGTTGCTCCGTGAGTCTTTGATTATTTCTCTTAGGTTACCTTATCCAGCAGTGGGTGGCATCCTAAAAGGTATTTTTGCTGTCTGGCATATTGTCGAAGTAGAGTTCTGCTTGGGTACAACTTGGGGGCACAAACCAAGGGAGGCACTGGCCCTCTTTGTTTGACCTTTTTTTTAGGGTGATCACAGCCACATGGACTTCTAAATGTTGCCGCTATGCATCTGCTTCTGTCATATTGTAAATAAAGAGTAAATAAATATAATTTTTATTGAGCAGGCTTCTCTACTAAATCGAATGTGATTCCCTTAATTCACAACCAACACGGCATCACTTTTTTATAACAAAAGAAATGCTGGTTACATTACTAAATTACGTTCTGGGATCTAATCTGCTCTAAAAAAGTTACCTCAATAGCCATCACTTCCTCTGGGAGTTGCAGGCTCCGATCGCTAAAATAGACAACATCATATGTAAATGATTTTGGATTAATTAATTATAATGACAGCCAGTTCAGCATACACCCACAGACATATGATTAGTTAAGTCTGTTGTACTCAAGGGAACTCATTAGACTTTGGTGGTCAGTCTTGGGACCATAATCCCTCACAGAAAGCCTGGAGGGAATTTATTTCATTTCACACAAACAGGAATGAATTGATATTGGTGATGATCAAAGATCACTGTGACCTATTAAGACTGGTTTATGACCATAAATCGGATGTAAATCATGATATTTATCAATTGATTTAATTGATGTATGAATGCAATAACAAGCAACAGAATATAGGATTTACATTTTTGCAAAACGTTTTGAAAAATCTGAGATTCTAAATAATTTACACGTCTTTTCATGTATTAAAACATAACTGAATCCAATTCAAAATGAGTTGGCCTATCATGTTCGATTACCCATGATTATAACAAAATGTATTTCATGAAAACTGATTAATTAATGGGAATCTTGGGGTAACATTTTAGAAAGAAATCAATCAATTTAATATTTTTATAATAACTGTCTGAATTACATCTCTATGAATGTGTGAAAGGACTCAAGGAAGAAAGGATAATTTATTGTCATTGTGCAGGGATGCATAATACAATGAAGTTATTTTCCTACACAAGAAAAACATGACGAACAATAACATTAGTTAATTTGGGCATTTTTTAAACAGACCTATAACGTCAGCAGGGGGGCGTTGCTCATGAAGCTGCTTGCACAGTCGTCAGAGCAGCAGAAACAGTCACATTCAAGACTCAGCACGGACACACGGAAACAGATACACACTGAATGTTACAACATGTTATTTGAAACATTGAAGAAGAAAAAAAACAACAAATAAGTAACTTAGTTGAATTACATTTAAACAATTACATTAAAAGTAAATAAAAATGCAATTACATTTGGGAGAGTAAGGAGCTGAAGTCTAGAATGTATGAGATGGTGTTGACGTACCACATACACTTGTATTTAATTTTACGTTAGAACTTTTACATTATCACTCTGACTTTGTAGCTATGAGGTTAGAGCAGAGCAGGTGTGCACATCTATCTATCTGAGGACAACGGGAGGGGGGCACTGCTCCCCTCACCACCTCAGTATAGTTCTGTCCAGTTGGCTGGGGTACCTGTAGAACTGGCTGGACTGCTGGAAACAGAAAACGGTGTAGGGGCTCGACTGATGGGTGCTCTGGCTGGGTTGTGGGGGCTTGTGTTGACTTGTTCATGTGGTGTGTCAGTGATAGTACAGTGAGTGTAGAAACCTGCTTTGATGTGATCTGGGAGGTCTTGGAGGTCTGCGTGGAGTCTGTTCTGGGGACAGCTCCTCTGGGCGGTGGTACAGTTACTGCTAAAGGATGCCTGGACTGGAGGTATCTGGGAGGTCTGCTTGGGTCTGCGATGGGGAGGTGTATAACGGAACACAAAATTCATGATACAGTACATAGCTCGGTTTTTGGGTAACGGGTATGTTTTTGATAAAATAGAAACAACAAAGGAAATGATAACTTTTGTTATTTTATTAAAAAGATGAAGCATTCAACAGTGAAGCATTCAACAGTTGATCAGTGGTCATATTTCTTACTTTAACAGTCAAGGCAGTCAAGTACTAGCATGTTGTCAATAATACAAATACATCACGGAAATGTCCTAGCGCAGGATCACTTGGCCAGAACTCTGGAGGTTGGAACCTTTCCGCATCTCATTCCTGCTCCGTTCAGTGTACGACACCCTTCCAACACCAACCAACCTGTACAGGTGGGGAATGAGAGAGGACCCACAGTGCAGGTTATGTCGGGGGAGAGGAACATTGGCGCACATACTGGCAAGGTGCCAGACTACTCTTAGCCAGGGCAGATATCGCTGGTGCCATGACAAGTTCCTCAGTGCACTGGCCGATATCTTGGAGCAGGAGAGACGGAAGAAGCACCAACCTCAACCAAGGCCAACGGCATCCATCCAGTTCATCAGGGAGGGGGGGGGGGGACCCATCATCCTCCAAGAAGACCAAGAAGAGCCTCTTGCAGACAGCACCAGCATGGGAGATGAGGGTAGACCTGGGAAGGAAATTACACTTTCCCCAGGTAGTCCAAACTTCCCTGAGGCCTGACATAGTGATTTGGTCAGAAGAGGCCAAAAAGAACTTACCGTACCACGGGAAGATGATGCAGCGAAGCCCACGAGAGAAAAGCCACCAAGAAGCCGCAGAGAGAGCCTCTTGCTGGCTCTGGAATAGGAGGGAGGAGCCTAGCTGGGGACCAGGAGAAGATGGGCAGTGATTGGACATCACTGCCGGCCCGCCAACTCGAGGTTGTTGTAGTTCAGGGTTGAAAAGCCCAATGAAAGTTGATGACATCTTCTCCTGGTCGAAGGCTACAGTCACTTCCTAAGTGACTGTAGCCACTACATGTAAATGTAAGCCAATTTTTTTTCCGGTGATGAAAAACATATTTCTGAATCTGTAATCCTCCATCATAAGTATCTGATGTGTTGAGAATTCCTGAACTGGGCTGTAGCCTTTGCTCATATACAGGACAGGCTCAACAGGCAAAAGTGCTCATGAGATGGCACATAGTCATAGCGCGCAAGTGCTTGACCATATACACTCAACAAAAATATAAACGCAACACTTTTGTTTTTGCTCCCATTTTTCATGACATGGACTTAAAGATCTTATATTCATTCCAGATACACAATATTACCATTTCTCTCAAACATTGTTCACAAATCTGTCTAAATGTGTGATAGTGAGCACTTCTGCTTTGCTGAGATAATCCATCCCACCTCACAGGTGTGCCACATCAAGATGCTGATCTGACATCATGATTAGTGCTCAGGTGTACCTTATACTGCCCACAATAAAAGGCCACTATGAAATGTGCAGTTTTGTCTCACAGCAAAATGCCACAGATGCCACAAGCATTGAGGGAGCGTGCAATTGGCATGCTGACAGCAGGAATGTCAACCAGATCTGTTGCTCGTGCATTGAATGTTCATTTCTCCACCATAAGCCGTCTCCAAAGGCGTTTCAGAGAATATGGCAGTACATCCAACCGGCCTCACAACCGCAGACCACGTGTAACCACACCAGCCCAGGACCTCCACATCCAGCAGGTTCACCTCCAAGATCGTCTGAGACCAGCCACTCAGACAGCTGCTGAAACAATTGGTTTGCATAACCAAACAATTTCTGCACAAACTGTCAGAAACCGTCTCAGGGAAGCTCAACTTCATGCTCGTCGTCCTCACCGGGGTCTTGACCTGACTCCAGATCGTCGCCATAACAGACTTGAGTGGGCAAATGCTCACATTCGATGGCGTCTGGCACGTTGGAGAGGGGTTCTCTTCACGGATGAATCTCGGTTTACATTGTTCAGGGCAGATGGCAGACAGCGTGTGTGGCGTCGTGTGGGTGAGCGCTTTGCTGATGTCAATGTTGTGGATCGAGTGGCCCATGGTGGTGGTGGGGTTATGGTATGGGCAGGCATCTGTTATGGACGAAGAACACAGGTGCATTTTATTGATGGCATTTTGAATGCACAGAGATACCGTGATGATATCCTGAGGCCCATTGTTGTGCCATACATCCATGAACATCACCTCATGTTTCAGCAAGATAATGCACGGCCCCATGTTGCAAGGATCTGTACACAAGTCTTGGAAGCTGAAAATGTCCCAGTTCTTGCATGGCCAGCATACTCACCGGACATGTCACCCATTGAGCATGTTTGGGATGTGCTTGACCGGCGTATACGACAGCGTGTACCAGTTCCCACTAATATCCAGCAACTTCGCACAGCCATTGAAGAGGAGTGGACCAACATTCCACAGGCCACAATTGACAATCTGATAAACTCTATGCGAAGAAGATGTGTTGCACTGCATGAGGCAAATGGTGGTCACACCAGATACTGACTGGTTCTGAGTCCCCAGACCCCCAATAAAGCAAAAAAATGCACATTTCAGAGTGGCCTTTTATTGTGGACAGTTTAAGGCACACCTGTGCACTAATCATGATGTCAGATCAGCATCTTGATGTGGCACACCTGTGATGAGGGATGGATTATCTCAGCAAAGCAGAAGTGCTCACTATCACACATTTAGACAGATTTGTGAACAATGTTTGAGAGAAATGGTAATATTGTGTATCTGGAATGAATATTAGATCTTTAAGTCCATCTCATGAAAAATGGGAGCAAAAACAAAAGCGTTGCGTTAATATTTTTGTTGAGTGTACTTTCATTCTATAATATAGAATCAATATTATTGTCTACGATTGAGTTTGGTCAAAAATGTGTATTCACGTATGTACCCTATTTCAGTTTTCACTTCACAGAGCATGCAGAAAGGAAGTCACATACCGAACCGATTGACCTATACCGGTGGGTGACTGCTCCTCTGGGTGGTGGTTAGGTTCATGCTGAAGGATGCCTGAACTGGTAGTACCTAGAAGGATTAGGAAGTCTACATAGAGTCAGTGCTGGGTGACAGCTCTTCTGTATTTCCCCTCCCCCTGTGTCAGATTGCCTTTGTCTTGTGCGGCAAATCCGTGTTTCCATGGTTTTTGCTGGTGACTTGACCTTGTGTTTTCGCTTGTCGGATTGTTGTACTTCTCTGATTGACACCTGTTGAAATTTTTCAACTCTAGCAACAAATTTGCATGTGATGCTCTGGCGCTCTGATGGGAAGCCAATCAGCATTGACAATTTCCCTGTGTCGTCACTCGTCACTGAGTCCGACATGGAGACAAAATAAAGTATATCTGTGGTGTCCTGGAGACACGACGATAGTACCTTACATTTTATACAGAGGCAAAACAAAATTAGGAGTTCAAACCAGAGACTGTCTATGGTACAAACAACACGGTTGCCACGCATTTATGCCGAGATGATAGCCTATTCAGAAAACAAGCATTTAAAAAAGTTATTTGCTTATTGTCCTGCAGACAAACTTGATTAACCATGACTTCAGACTTTTTACCAATCGTCATCATTATGTTGTTACTTTGGCATATTATTTATTACACTGAATACAGCTTAATTAAGTTCCCCGAACACCTCTGGGTGATGTTATGAACTCAGACAGGACGCCGTTTAATTAGAGTATTTAGGACTTCCGTAACATGTTCAAAGCAGCAATAGTTGTTATTTCAGCCATGATGGATGAAACATTGTCGGTGTCTACAACTGTCCATGTCCCTCAGCTGTTTCACCTCCTTGCTTAGCTAATTCATCTTTCTGACTGGTTCTGTTTTTAAACAAGTTGACTGTCATGATGGTGTTGTCTAGGTAGTTTCCCTAGATATCTGCTCTCTTTTCTGGGGGCTTAAAACTTTCCTTTTCGACAACACTTATACTTAGGAATGGCTCATGATTTCCCCTGGACTGGCTCTTATTTATGCTGCTATAGGCTAAGACTGCTGGTGACTTATGACACACCAAGTCTCCAGCCTTAATAATACTAGCATTAAGCAGCAAACAGGACCACAGCAGAAGTGCAATCAGGATCAGGTTCCACTACAAGCCAGAGAAACCTATGAGAATTGTGTTGAGAGACTGATTCATTGTATCATTATAGTCCTCCGGCAGTCTAGGGGTATAGTAGCATGACTAAGAGCCAGTCCAAGGCAAGCCAGCCCCAAGTGTAAGTGTTGTCAAAGAGGAAAGTTTTAAGCCTCCTGTCTGCCTGTCTGCCTCCCGAACCAAAGTTGGAAGATGGTTCCACAGAAGAGTGGCGTAATGGCTGAAAGCTCTGGCACCTGCTCTACCTTTGTCGACTCTAGACAATACACAGACCTGCTTACAAGAAGGTCCGAGCAGAGGACTGCCTGGTTTGAATCAGGAATTAGCCTTCTAGCCTTCAAGAAGAACAGTGACTCTAAGTTTAAACTTTAGTTGATGCTTAAAATATCACTGCTCGTGGGCACATTGTGCATGGTCCCATAAAAAACACCAGTATCAAATATTAGAGCAAATTCAAGTAATACTAATGAATATAAGCTATAGTGAACTGTATTAGTCCCCTGACCTACATTTTATGCATTGAAGAGTTTGATGTTAGAAGATAGATCAATATTGTTTATAGAATATTTCTGTCCAAATTAATGATTTAGAATAACACAGTGTTGACTCAGAACCAAATAATCCAGGTCTTGATTAAGTTGGTCTGACATTGTGGATGTAACAGCACTATGTGCATGTTCATATTTCCATACACGCAGACAAGCAGCAAAGCTTCACCTACTTCACTCACCCTTCAATTATTCATTGATTGCACTTCAATAATGCAGACAACAGAGACGGAACAGAGAAATACAGCTATGATTATTTTACAAGACAACATGCACATTGGCTGTGGGAAAGGTTGCGAAGAGATTTCGGATCATCCTGATCATTGACCAACCTACTCAGATCAGGAGAATATGTGAAGTTTATTGTCATGGCTTGATCAACTTTGTGCGATTGTGATGTTGTTTTGTCATCAACTTGTAGATGCCCAGACCTGGGGGAAGTGGAGGGGTGCCACCTGGGAGTCGAGACAGCAGCGGGATATGTCGCAGCAGTAGCATCAGCAGTGGGAATTGTGGCCCTGGAGGCAAGATACTGTCCCTGTCATCCATGAGTGAGAGTGTGCACAGTGGCCTGAGCTGTTTCTTGTCGGAGCAAGCACTGGAACAAGAAGAAAAGCAGCAGCGCAGCAGCCAGTTAGCAGAGTTTCAGAGGTTGAGAGAGGTTCGTGCAGCTGCTCAGCTCAAAAATCTGGAGGATTTCCTTAAAATGAACCATGTTTCACTCAGGGACACCCTGGCTTATTCCACTGGCATGATTTACAGGTAAGCAATTACCATTAGCGATTGAGTGAGTGTGTTTTAAATGTGTTTGAATTTAGCATTAGTTGTTGATGAGCCTTATTAAATAATACTTTTTCACTTTGTGCCATACAATAAACAATCTTTATGTCTGTCTGTCTGTCTACCAGCTTGTCTATCTGGTTTTGTCTGCACAGCAACAAGCACAGCATTTAACACATTTTGGCAACTTCCTCCAAAGTGTTGACTGTACAATCCAAATAACATCCACAGTCATGCTCACAGCACAGTGAGGCTGTGGCTGCTAAATGCTAATGTCTGCATTCCAACATGTTCTCAGCATCTTTACTTTTTATTTTGGTTAAGTTTAGATATACTGAGGTGGGCATCATACAGTGTTGTGGTCCACTGAGCTTAATTAACACTGCTAAACTGTCATGTTTTTCCATAATGAATGCCAACAGACGAGACTTTCAGGTTACCTACATTTATTCAGGAGGACTCACAACATGGAACTCCTCACTAGCTTAACCATTAAGCTACTGCTCTTCTCTTAACTTCCTGTTACGTCTCGAACCTGTCCTTCAAAGTAAAAGCACATGTACAACATCTTCGATTCCACCACATTTCCCCTTTTAACAAACATTGGGACTGGGACCAATTATATCGATATCTACCTATAATAAACTCTCACCAACTCTTATGCCTTCATGAAATGAATACTATGCATTCTTCAGAACAAAACATTTCCCCATTTCACCCACTTGTCCAACATCCCTTTTTCTCACAAGTCCAAACCAAGTTCTGGTAGAGACAGGTGTTAATGCCTTTTGAGTCTGATTTGGGGGCTCAAGGTGACTTGGTGTGTTTGAGACAGACTCAACTGGCTGAGTTGGTGTGCAGGGTGTCTGACTCTGAGGAACAGTCTCTTGCAGGGGAACAAGATGATGCCTGTTGCGCCTAATGGTGCCTGTGGGACTGTCCACCACATATGAGCGTGGTGTGGAGTGGGTTGAAACCACTGTGCTTTTTATCTTCCTCTCTCTGTCTTTCTCTGCAACTGTGGCTCTACCAGGAAGCTCTGGGTTGAGTAGAGAGGGGTGCTGGGGCACTGGTGTATGAAGCAGTTGAGCAGGACTGTAGCCATTAGACGATGAAGTAGCTCTATATGCTAACAGAGCAAGATATGGATCGTGAGCTTTCTTTAGTAGTATTTTTACTGTCTGTACATGTCGTTCTGCTTCATCGTTGCTTTGAGCAAATCTTGGGCTGCTTGTAACATGTTTGAATCCATAGGCTGATGAAAAGTCAGTGAACTGTTGGCTGGAAAACTGCGGGCCATTGTCACTGAAAAACAGTTCTGGGATGCCATGTCTGGAAAAAATAGACTTCAGGTGCACAATTACATCCTCTGAGTGCGTTGTCGTCAGTTTAGCAATCTCTACAAATCTTGAGTAATAATCTACTACAAGCAGGTAATTACTATTGTTTAGGGTGAACAAGTCTGTGCCCACCTTTTGCCACGGCCTCTCTGGGAGCTCACTCTGCAACAGTGGCTCCACCGGATTGGTGCATTCTCTGATGCAGGTGGTGCAGTTTGTCACAAGCTCATTCAGTTGGCTGCTCAGGCCAGGCCACCACACTGTTTCTTTAGCCCGTTCTCTGCATCTTGTCATCCCTTGATGTTCCTTCGTGAAGAGCCTTTAAGACAGAGCTGCGCATTGCTGTGGGAATGACAAGTCTGGAGCCTTTAAGTAACAGTCCATCATGCACAGTAAGTACAGCTCTTTCTGACCAGTAGGTTTTCACTGGACCTGTGAGTCTACTGTAGTCAGGCCAACCTTTCTGACAAAATGACATAACTACAGAGCAAACACTGTCTTCTGTCAACTGAACCCTCAGCTGCGCCATGTATGATGAGCTGGCTGGCATGTTGTGGATTAACTCATCAACATAGATGTTTGTGTCTTCCATTAGATCTTAGATTAGACCGGCCTCCCTCTTTTTGCAGGTCAGCACCGAGTCCATACGAAGATGCATCCGCTGATTCAGCTCACACTTCTCAATGTTTAGTGTGACACCAGTTTCCTGGAGCTTGTTCAGCACTGCATGAAGCCTGGTGTCATGCTCCTCTTGATCTTTACCCCATACAAGAATATTGTCCATGTGGCAGACTAATAATAATTGATGATAATATTCAGTTGGCTGAATAATAATAATAATGATAATATTATATATATATATATAATATATATATATATATATATATATATATATATATATATATATATATATATATATATATAATATCATTATCAGGAGTGTGTTACTGATCTACCAGTAGTGATTGCATGACCAATTTGTTATTTGTTGTATTTTTCTGTGAGACAGCAGTAGGGCAATAGAGCCATTTGTTGGAACTACATAGTGAAAAACAGCAGCAGAAAATCAAACATGACTTCCCTCGTACTGCAATATTGATATTTATAATATATTGATAATGTGATACTTCATGAATTGCTGATCACACTTTACTGTGATTTTTTTTTTGTCCCCAGAAATCTGGGGAAATCGGGGCTGAGGGTGTCCTGTCTTGGATTAGGTGAGTGTGACGTAAACATGCAAACCCATTCCCACCCTGCACAACCACGTTGAAAACACATTAAAATGATGTCTCCGATTTACATTGAAATAACGTTTGGAATTAGTTGAAAAGTGAAAGGTGAAAAGTCGTCTCTTCAGGTCGTCTAAAAGACGTGTCGCTGTATGGTCTCAATTTGGTTGAAAAGTGAAGGTGAAAAATTGTCTCTTCAGGTCGTCTAAAAGACGTCTCTGCAGAGACGTCCCTGTATGGTCTATATTTGGTTGACTTTTTGGTTGTGTAGAAGAAATTGTGTTACCTTACAATTCTTATTTGGTTTTGGTATAATGTTCCTTTCTCTCTAAACATCAAATGTCCTGCTGAGCTGTTTTCCATTGTGTTAACCCTTGCCGTCTTGATGAAAAGACTCTTTGATCTTTCCCTCTTCCTGAATGGTCTCTGTCTCAAATACATTGATCAAGGCCCGATGAGTGACCCCTGTAGTGACATCGTCTAGCTCTCCCAAGAACGGTCACACCTTAACAGATGTCTCTTCCTCTGCAGAGAGACGTGCTGATTCAATGCAAATCCACTCATGACGCCTTCCCTTTTGTTCTATCAAACTGTTCTGTATAAATTCAACTCAGCCAGGCCATTCCTCAGACTGGATCTTCATAGACACACTGTGAATTTCTTTTCTCCACTGTCAGTGATTAAACCTCATTTGAACCAGCTACAGAATTGGACCTGAAGAGTTTTATTCCACAATATGGCGTTGTCGGCATCTCGCTAACCCTGGGCTAGAGGACGTCTGGACTGGAGCCAGTGATTTTGAATATTAGCAATCGGCGCCAAATTCAAAGGGTAAAGGAAGCCTCTTGTAAAATTCCTAACTTTTGCTGATATTCACAATGCCCTGTCTCAGGTCCGGATCTTCCATAGACCCAGGTAACGCGATTTAAATTTTCAAATAGCAGCAGTTGACTGCAGGCTGTTCTGGTGAGTTTTAAGAAAAACAAAGGCCTTATGTAGTATAATAAAAGATTGCATAGTGGAATTCTCCATCACCTTATGGGTTTGAGTTTTTCTCGGTGTAACAGATTATTATATGAGGTGGATGGTATTGTTATGGAGTAACCAGGCTTCCATACATATTGTCATAATTCCTATTGGTAGCATAATGACAGTTTGCATGATGGAATACTCCCTGACCTTATGGGTCTGAGTGTTTCTTTATGTGAGAGATTGTTATGTGAGGTAGACAATTTTAGTGGAGTGAATCAGTCTGACACTATATTGTCATAATTCCTAAACTTGGTAGCATAATGACAGTTTGCATTGTGAAATTCTCCCTGACCTCATGGGTCTGAGAGTTTCTCTATGTGAGAGATTGTTATGTGAGGTCGACGATATTTCAGTGGGGTAGCCAGTCCGCCACTCATATTGTTTTAAATCCTATTGGTAGCATAATGACAGTTTGCATTGTGAAATTCTCCCTGACCTTATGGGTCTGAGTGTTTCTCTATGTGAGAGATTGTTATGTGAGGTTGACGATATTTCAGTGGGGTAGCCAGTCCGCCACTCATATTGTTTTAAATCCTATTGGTAGCATAATTACAGTTTGCATTGTGAAATTTTCCCTGACCTTATGGGTCTGAGTGTTTCTCTATGTGAGAGATTGTTATGTGAGGTTGACGATATCTAAGTGGGGTAGCCAGTCCGCCACTCATGTCATCGTAATTCCTACTTGGAAATGTAATGACGATTTGCATGGTGAAACTCTCTGTAATCTTATGGATTTCAGTGGTTCTCTTTGTAAAGATTGTTATATTGAATGAATATCATGTGTTTAACCGGTTTGAAAGTTGTATGAGCTCATTGTAACATCTTGTTTTTCAATGTTGTGTGTTTGTGTTTTGCTGTGATTTAAGGCCCGCTGCGGCCATAACTATGTTGTTTTCTTACTATAAGAAATTATTGCTAGAATTAAGTAGTTGTTCAGGAGGTTACAATTGAACACAACATTCCAGCTCTAGTTCCTTATCCATTAGTTAATAGCCTTTTGATCACTGTGATTCACGACTGCTGTTTTGCGATAAACCACGTGGCTAAGAGCACTTCATATTCATGTAAATACAAATTTTTCTTCACTGTGTAATATCACTTCTTTAACTAGTTGGGTTGTGTGTCTGTTTTAATTAATTTTCCCCAACCTACTTTAGTCTTCTTTTCAAATACGTTATATTCTATTTTTTTAATTTCTTGTTACTCAAGACTGTTAGTAACTTGCTCTTTATCCCTTCTCTAACTAGTTGGTTTGTCTCTCTGTTTTAATTAGTTTCCCCTCTTTTGTTCTTTACTATAGTTAAATTGTTGTTTCTTTTAGTATTCTGGCTTCTCTTTAGCCTGTTGATTTGTTTATTTTTTAATTCACTTCACCCTACCTACATTCTATTATTTTAGTATTTTTTGTAAATATTTCATTTTTTCAATTTTATGATTGTACTGTATGATTGATACTGTACCTTATCCTTCTAGTATTATCATTTCTTTTGAGCCGGTTGTTTCTGTATCAATTAATTTGCCCCCTTTTATTTTTTGTAAAAATATTGTTCTCAATATTTAGTACTATTATTATTTTCTCGTTTATCATTTTATAATATTTTTGTTTCAATTGTATTTTATTTTCACTGTATTTCATTTTTATCTTTATTATTATTTTTTTCATTTTCGCCTGGTTTTTGCCTGGAATGCTCTATACAAATCTGCCACCCTATTGAACGGAGTTAAACTGAGAGAGTGTTCACAGACACCAGGATGAACGCATTCACAGTAGCGTTCATCAGGCAGAAATACAGTACTTTCAGTTTACGTTCTTCCCAAAATATAAACGAGTTCAAGAACTATCATTCAATGAACAGGTTCAGGCACAACACTGTTTAGCAGTATTGCTTCTGTAACTAGTTGGTTGTTTGTCCATTTTAATGCATTTTCAGCAACCTACCTGTTGCTATTTCAGCTTTTTTTTTTGTAAATACATTATTTTTCTATTTTATTACTTCAGGTTTCACATACTATTAGTACCTTGTCCTTTAAGTATTATTGTTTATATTAACTAGTTTGCAGGGTTTTTTTTTTCTCTATATGAATTAATTTTTACCTTTTGTTAATATTAGTTTTTTATTTTTTTTAAATGCATTATTTTCATTTTTAAATTTCTCGTTAATAATTATGTTGGTTTTGATTTCATCTTATTTTAGTGTTTCATTATTATTTTCGCTTGTACATTTTTATTCTATTTTTTATCTCTCTTCTAAAAAAAAAAAAAAAAAAAAAAAAGAGGGATAAATTAACTGAATTATATGACTTGCCATCAATCCTAAAGACTTGAATTGTAACTTGAAATGTTGAATTGTCCTCTGAGGTTGTAAACACAGTAGGCGTCTCCGGCATCACTAAACAAAACCCAGTAAGTGCTCCAATGACAGTGGAATTAGGCCCCCTATATGGAGAACATGCTTTTCTAACAGCTACTGATACCCCTCTGAACTTACTGGGTCGTGATTTATTATGTCAATTCTGACTGCACCATTAATGCACCCCTTATGAGGTATATCTTGATGTACCTGATGCTAATGTTAATACTGTGTTTTCTATGCTACAACAGGTCTCCCGATCAGTGACCTATGCTTGACAGTTGCCCTCTCCTCAACTTTCTTTAAAACTTCAAACAATCTATAACCATATAACCAAACAGCCCACTTCTCCTTTCCTTTCTTGGCTGATTTCTGAAATATCTGACTCTTTGCTCTGATTTCCCTCACTCCATTGTCTAGCTCATCACGATGCAGTTCCAAATTCTGAGTATACTCAAAAAGCTGAGCAAGATGAAAGAGCAACCTCCCTCCTGCATGTTAATGATAGTGATTTCAGAAGGATGACGGTGTTCCCCATATCGCAGTAGCTACTGCTAACTAAAACGACACCTTGGAGCTAGGCAAGATGGAAAAGTTATTCCAATGTTGTAATGACAAAACATTTTGTGATACTGTAGCCAGTTACCCACTGTACAAGGTTGGCTCTTTGGGGTACATCCTGTGTGTCTCTTTTGATCCACAACCTGTTATCTTTTCAACTCTGTCACAGACAGAACCACACCTAGCCCCCCCAGCCTATTTCTCCATCCACAACCTCCTTCCATCTTCATCCCAGATCCCTCCTGCTTTGTGTTCCTCCCACCCTAATGATGTGGGACTGATTCTTTCTGCTTCTAGTGTAAAAATAAATTAATGTCAACCCAGATAAACCACTCCCAAAGAAACGGCAGTATCCCCTTAAACTTGAGGCAGAACTTGGAATTGCACCTGTAATAGAGTCCCTGTTAGAACAAGGCATAAAACTACCTACCTCCAGCCTCTGTAACACTCCAATTTTCCCATACAAAAAAACAAACAAACAAATAAGACAAGTTATAAGACCTCGGTGCAGTTAATGAACCCTATTTTTCCTGTAGTTACAGATCCAACCACTATCCACTCCTCCTGTTCTGTTCATCCCAGATCCCAGTTTTTTTATTATTTTTTTTTATTTCAGTCTCGCTGTAGAAACGACCTCCTCCATGGTACTGAGATCTCCACTAAACACTATTTGCCCCCCACTCTGTCTCCCATGTTGTCTTCTACTCTGAAAGCAACATTTTTTTCCTCCTCTAGACAGACTTGTTATGAGTTCACCCTTCTTTCCTAACCTTACTATTGAGCGCTGATCACCTCTTAACTCTGTTTCCCTCCTTCCTTCCCTAATTGATGGCAAGCCATATAGTTGTGAAAGCTGATCTTAGTTGATCTTTTTGCTCAACCCGTCCCGATCCACTAGACAAACCACTTGCAAAACCTGAGTTATTTTTTGTCTGTAGATGGTAGCTCATACCGCTCTCCCACTGGAGCACTTGACTAGAACCCTATGAAATCTGTTTAAATTTTTCAAGATTCCTTTTATTTTTCCAGATTTTCGTGCTCTCCGTTTTCATTTTCTAAATTCTGATTTCCATTTTTATTTTTCTAAATTTCATGTGTTCCCATTTAATTTTTCCCAAATTCCGTGCTCTCCATTTTAATTTTCTAAATCCCGGTTTCTGTTTAATTTTTCTAAATTCTTTTTTCCATTTTATTGTTTTCTCCTTAATTCCATACTTTCTGTTTTCCATTTTTCGGACTTCTGTGTTTTCCGTTTAAAATGTTTCTAAATTTTGTTTTCCGTTCTCATTTTTCAAAATTCTGTTTTCCGTTTTAATTTTAAATTCTGTTTTCCGTTTTATTTTTGAAATTCTGTTTTCCGTTTTATTTTTGAAATTCTGTTTTCCGTTTTCATTTAAAGTAATTCAGTATTTTACAATTTTATAGCGTTTTTTTTTCATCAAATAGTGTGTAATCGTGCCGGTAGATAGATCAAAATAAAGACATTTCTAGCAGCCCCCTGCCCCTGACTTTCGCTGTGTCTAAAATCAGCGTATCTGTCAGTCCACTCGCTGCTATTTATGTTTCACTTTTCAGACATACTGAATGAGGCGTTGTTCCCGTTGATTACCCCCCCCCCCCCCCTTCCCTTTTCTTTCAGCTTAGATATGGTAACAAACTCTTATAATGTTCAAGAAAACATTGATTTTCAGATTTTGACAAATTCCACGAAATTCCACGTTTTACAGGTATTCTTGTCAGATTCTGCGTTTTAGTCTATGTGCATTGTGGGAATCAGAGAGCCCTACACTTGACTCAGGTTATGCAATTGGTCCCCTATTTGAGATCCTAGAATCTCACCCACCCCCTCCCACCCCCATGCTCAGCCCCACAAGCTGAGCTCTTTGCTTTAACGTGGCTACGTTACAAGCGGCCCCTGACACCTCTGAGCGCTCTGCCTGGTTGTGTTGTTTTATGAATTGTGGAGCTCCTGCGACGGCCGCGCATTAGCCACACATTTCCTGCTTCCTCAACTTGCTTGTGTGACACATAGTGTGACTCACAGGAGCAAATGGGGAATGGTTGCTGCAATAAGCAGATTTACGTTGCTCCTGTTACGTCCCTATATTCAAACAATTTTGTCGACACAAACCAAGAAGAGCATTCCCCCTGTGAGGACTCCTTTGTAAATATGCTGATTGACTTTGTACAAAGTCATATGTTCACATGTTATTGTTATTGTTTTGTTATTTTTAATCATATGTTTTCAACATAGACTGAATTTTTTTGCAAACAGAAAAGCAGACACCACAACAGTGACTACTCTGCTCCTCAGAGACATTGTCTGCCTGTTTGGGATCCCCCGCTGCATTAAACAGCGACGACGACACCCATTTCAACAACTCTATCACACGAGAACTCTGCAAGGAACTGTGTTCTTCTGTCTAAGCTCTGCACTAACAGGTGATCGCAGCCCACACGCCTCCCACTGACGGGGACTATCACAACCTTCAGCCTAGTGATTTCAACCCTGAAAGCAGTTCAAGCAAAGGAACACTCTCCAGCCCAGGTGGACCGGCCCATCTCAAATACTGCTGACCAACAACACTGTCATGAAGTGTGTCACACCCCAGCAGGATGCCAACATGGACCAGTGAAGATCAACAGCCCAGCAGGAGAACAACCTGGAACGTTGCTGTTCTGACCAGATGCTGATGACTGACACCAATGTTGCTGCTCGTGACCGGATTATTGTTCCTGTGGCTCCTTTGCAGTACCAGTATTAAGCAATGGGGACAGAAGGTTGCTTCGGAAGATCTCCTTCTTAATACTGCAGCTATGGAGCCACCAGAAAGAAGCATATCAGGGATAACTCATCCCTCCTCGACTGCAGTCTCCAGCCTTCGTCAGAAACGGGAAACTGGACCAAATACAATCTCCACACACGACCAAATTATTTCTACAAACACTTATATCAACTTGCCTAGAATGATAGCTGACCAAAGCTCCAATTCTAACCATAACGGTTACACATGTGGATTCATCCCACATAATACTGATGAACTCTTCCCACTGATGACTCTGCCCATTTCCGAATGTGACACGTGTCATATACTTCACCGGAATACACACAAATCTCACACCCATGAACTTTCTCCAGTTTTCACCTGAAATTAGAACTTTATCCTGCAAAATATCCATAAACAAGTGTCAGGCGTGCATGGATGCCCCTGCTACCACCCCTCTTAGTGTAGTTCCAGGGCCATTAGAATTGTGTATTAAAGGCACCGGAAGTGGACATGACATAATTTCATATTGTCACTTTGTGCTTTCCTCCGTGACCAAGGACTTTAATAATTTGGACTTCAACCTCTTCTACGCCTCCTGCCTACAGCTTTAGACTATCTTTTAGCATCCCAGGGTGGTACTTGTGCAATGATTTGTGTTGAATGTTGTACTTATGTGTCAGATTATAATGCTAGCCTTTCTGATGTCATTGCACACGTCAAACACATTGCTGATGAAGTGCACACCAGCGATATTAGTAGCCCTTTTGAATGGTTGGAAACACTCATTGGCCGTTGGGGTACAAATATAGTTCAATATGTTTTTGTTGGTTTAATCTGTTTTATAGTTTTTGTTGTTATGTTGGAATAATCTGTTTTTTTTTATTAGCCCTTATTATTTTCTTGTATCAGAGCAATGTGTAAAATTATTACAGCTAAGGTGACTACTAAAATGATGACTCAACGAACTACTCACGACGTACCTAAAGAATTATTTCATGATGGTTTCGACAAATTGTGTAGAATTGATGTATTGTAATTTTCTTACTTCACTTGATTACATTTTCTTGTGTATTTAGTGTTGTCCTATAGGACAAAATGGGGAATTGTAGAAGAAATTGTGTTACCTTACAATTCTTATTTGGTTTTGGTATAATGTTCCTTTCTCTCTAAACATCAAATGTCCTGCTGAGCTGTTTTCCATTGTGTTAACCCTTGCCGTCTTGATGAAAAGACTCTTTGATCTTTCCCTCTTCCTGAATGGTCTCTGTCTCAAATACATTGATCAAGGCCCGATGAGTGACCCCTGTAGTGACATCGTCTAGCTCTCCCAAGAACGGTCACACCTTAACAGATGTCTCTTCCTCTGCAGAGAGACGTGCTGATTCAATGCAAATCCACTCATGACGCCTTCCCTTTTGTTCTATCAAACTGTTCTGTATAAATTCAACTCAGCCAGGCCATTCCTCAGACTGGATCTTCATAGACACACTGTGAATTTCTTTTCTCCACTGTCAGTGATTAAACCTCATTTGAACCAGCTACAGAATTGGACCTGAAGAGTTTTATTCCACAGTTGAAAAGTGAAAGGTGAAAAGTCGTCATTTTCAGGTCGTCTAAAAGTCAGAAGGTCTAAATTTGTTTTCAAAATTAGACACTAAACCCAAATGTACAATTCAAACATTTATTAACAAAATACTTATGAACATAACAGGAACAGCATGCAAAAAAAAAAAAAAAAAGTCAGCCGCATTGGCTCATTTGGCCGTGTAGCCGCCACCACCCGAGCACTGAGGAGCATGTTTGAGGTGGTCCCCCACGGTGTTGGGGTTGTAGCAGGAGCAGATTTGGTTATCAACAGTTAATTATTAATGTCAACATGATTAACGATATTAATAATTATATTTAATATATTATCATAATATAATCATGAATAAACAGGGCACCACCCTGGGATCAGGGAAAAGATAACCTAAAACTGTATTCAGTCTCAATATAAAGGTTTTATACTCACATGCCAATCATCGTGATCATTGGCATAGAAGTATAAAAACAATCGAACAATTAAAAAGGCGTGAAATTCAAGCACTAGCCTTCACAACCTGCTGTTATCCAGTGACATGTACACAACAAGCACAAGAGACCGCTAGTTATAATATAATATGATTTATTAAAACTAGTAATAATGATCACAATCAATAACACTGCAATTAACAAAGCCTTATTACCTAACTACCTAACACACAAACTAAGCTAAACAGAAGGAGAGACACACGTGTGTGTAGAGAGAGAGAGCGAGAGGGAGAGAGATGGCCGGATGCGGCCACCAGATGGAGCTATTCCTCACAGCGTTCAGGGGCGGAGCCACTGACGTCAGATGGAGTAGCGAGAGAGGGAGAGAGAGAGGGCGAGATGGCCGGATGCAGCCACCAGATGTAGCTATGTCCTTAACGTCCGCCGGGAACAGCTGGCGTAGGACACGTGTGCGGCGTATGTGTGTGTGTGTGTTAGTGGGACACAAACAAAGAGAGAGAGAATGCGCGAGCGATATTCTGAGTCTCAGAAGGCGTGCAGCTATCACACGGGCGCGCGTGAATGAACTGGCGTTTATTCCGCGAGACCAGTCTTTTAACTGATAGTAGAGGCTTTCTGAGCTCGCGAATATGGCTGAGGTTAGTCGAAAACACTGTTACAGAAATCAACCCAGCGGCGTGAGTCCACGATCAGTATTCAAATACAGCAGCACATGAACAAACGGACTCGGCGGTCCGCGATCAGAACTTAAAACACATTAACAAGAATTACAAGCATGTCCTACACTATCGAATCTCGGCTTCTGCCCAGACAAATAGCCTCTTACTTTTGTCGATGTGAGACGCGTCGATGTGAGGTTTCCGTCCTGTGCGGTGATGGCGTTTCTTGACGCCGGCAACGGACGGTAGTTCACGGGCGCTCGTTCATCGCCGGATCCAATTAGTTGAAGAAAACCGTCAGTATTTCTTCCTTCTGCAGGCAACGATGAAAATCGCGGGGCTCGGAGATTTAGTCAGCTGATTTCAGACAAAGACGGGTCGAGTTATCCGTTCTACTGGCAGCTGGGACGAAGAAAGTGTTTTTCTTCCTTCCGCGGAGAACAGGAGAGTCGCGCTGTCGCGGCGGTCTCCTCGGGATCCAAAATGATAAACAAAAGGAAAAATAAAACGAGTAGAGAAAAAGAGGGGTAAAGAGTTTGAGGGAAAGAGTTTGGGGGGAAAGATTGCGGCCTAGGACAAAGGAAAACGCTGCAGACGTGATGTTCACTTCCTGTTGTAATGTGGGTCACGGTGGAGAGAGGAAGTTCCTCAGGTGGCGCCGGGATATATAGCTTACGGCTGCTCCAGGGGACCCCCCGGGGTTCCCTGAAGATTGTCAGCCAATAGGGCACCAGTTGTGTGACGTTGCCATTTTAGGGGACCCTAAAATGGTGGTTGTAGTTTTTTATCTCCTTTGTCCCTTTGTCCTGGCCGCATGTGTAGGCTTTTGTAGGCCACATTGTGTAGTTCTAGCGGTGAGGTCCCAACAACGGCATTGGAGATATCATACTCTGTAGCTGCAATGACAAAGAAAAACATGTTTTACCAACACAATTCATAATTCATAATATGTCAATTTATTTATTTATTTATTTAAATGTAATTAAATTTGCTTGAAACCATTTTCCAGGACATTTTCAGCTACCTCCCATTCATTCTTTGGACAGTTGTACCTTATTTTGTATATGATTGTTTCTGTTTATTCCCCTGAAGTGTGATTAAAAGATGTATGGTCTGTGGCTCTAACTTATCTATGCAATAATCTGTTATATGCTTATAAATCAATGCAAACATGTTTTTGTTTTTTAGCCATGCCCACAACAGCTGCTGCTCCTCTATCTGCTACTCAGCAGAGTATAAAGGGAAAAGAGCCTGTGGTCGCAGGAGAAAAATCCTCATGCTTACAGTCCAAAACTGTAAACACTATCAATTCAAAGTTGCTGATTTTTTCGCTAGGTATTTTGGAAAAGAAATCCAGCAGCGTCCATAAAAGTCAAATAGGGCTCCGATAGCTGATGTCACGAAATAAGTACACTATAATGGCAGGAAAACTTGCTTTTCAAATGATTACCAATAGGGGTGTGAATCTTTGGCTTCACAGCGATTCGATTCGATTAACAATACAGTCGTTGGCGATTCGATTCAAGGGCAATTTTTTTTGTTTGTAACGATTTGATTCGGTAAAACATGATTCGATTCAGTAACTTGTAACCAAAATTCTATATCCATCAAATAAACATGCAATAATGCGAGTGAGACTATCTGTATTCTTCTGAAAGGTGAAAAATAACATATTTATTCTATAAAAAAAGTAGTCCTGCATAATATTTTGTGCTGAATACAAAAATGTGATTAAACATTGCTCAGTTATTTTGAACATTATTCAAAAGACTACATGCTGGCAGGGGAGAGAGTGTCTTAAACTTATTAATACATTAATAATAAGTAAGTATCAGGATTCATCCGATTAAATGCATTTATATCGATTATTGGTGAAGCCAAAAAGATTCATTCTATTTATTTATTTTAGCAGATCGATTTAGTAGAATCTATAGGACTGACAATCGATTCATCGATTCATCGAATGAATCATTACACCTCTAATTACCAAGCATAAAATTGCTAACAGTGAACTTGTCTCTTCCCTGGCTGTATTGTGAGTGAACATGGTTGACATCTGTAGTGCCCCAGGATGAGACAAACAAAGCAGATCGAATCCTGAAAGATGCAGAATGGCAGAAGGGTTGGATTACTGCCATCAGACATGTAAAACTGATTGGCTGGTAGATCAGATGGGTAGCTGCGCCAACTAGATTGCTGTGTTTCATTGGCTATGTTTACATGCAGTCAGATAACCCTTTCTTAACTGGAATATTAGCAATAACCCAGTTGTGCTTGGCCATGTAAACAACGCTTTTGAAAAAAAGGAATATGCAATATGACCACTGGGTTACTACTTTTCTAACCCCAATATCATGTTGTTATCGGTAAAGAAGAAACTGGGTAAACACGGAACAGCGGTAGCTTCAGCAGTAGAAGCTATCAGGCAATTGTTTTTAAACAAACTCCTGATGTACTTACAAACTTTAAAATGCCTTGTTTTGTGAGTACAGACCCAATGTGAAGTTTGGTAACATTCCATGCATTATTAGTGGGGAAATTTATGAGATATACACTATGTACCATCGTGCTATTATTAAGCCATTCGGCTGATCGCCCTATCTTGACCAATGCTGACCATCGCTAAAAATGCTTCCGTGGGGGTGTTTGGCTGGATGTCATGGTGGAAATTACCTAGGGTGCATTTTACTCCGAACCATCACTTTAATCTTAGAACTAATGTGGACAAAATGGAGAGGGGCAGGCACACAACTCATCCCAATACCTCCGACTATGGTGCGGCAGTCACAGGCAGACTTCCCACTTAAGGGAAGAGCACTAGAAAGAATAAAGGACGAGAACCCCCAGTGTCCCGTAACAGTTATAGGACGCTGGTCCTCAGGCCTCCCTGTAAGAGATAGAGACATGAAAAATAAAAGGTTTAAAACACTCATCTGGTTCTGTTGGATTGGGGAACTGACCAGTAGGGGACAACGTCTTGATTAACCCCACCCCTTTTGGCTGCTTTGGGGTGGTTACCCGTTTTTGCTTCAGAAGCTGGCAATCTGAGACGAGGTGCCCAGGCTTGTGGCAATAAAAGCCCAGCTTCTCAGACTTACCCCCTGAGGAGACACTGGAGCACGAGCAACAGACATATCGCCAGACTTCGAAGGAAAAGAGGAAGGCGGGTCCCGCCTGTTGAATATTGTCCTATGTGTGAGCGCAAACTCATCAGCCAGGGAGGCAGCCTGCTGCCAGGTGGAAGCCTTTTGTTCGTTTAAATAAATGGCCGTGCGCTCAGGTACACAGTTCTTGAATTCCTCTAGTGGCCGCCGGCCACCAGCCAACTGTCACCGGCCGGCCGGCCGCTGCTCGCCCAACGTCTCATATAAATAATGAATATATATCGCGTTTTTTTTTAAGTAAATAAAGGAAAACATCACACTTTGGCCGTTTGTGTCGTCTTGTTCTGCTCTGCAATACATATATTAAATATCAACATTTATTATTGTACGATTATTCATATTTCTTCCGCTTTTTCCTGCTCTCTCTCCTCTCGTCCCTTCGCGATTTGTCTTTCAGCGCAATGCATGATGGTAAAATTTGCTCGGCTAGTGACCATCAGCTGTACACTACTTTTCACGATGCATTGTGGGAAACTTTGAGTGGACTAGGGAATAGTAATGCTCACTACACATTCGGACACCCCTACAAAATGGCGAACTCCCTATATAGTGCACTATATAGGGAGTAGGGAGTGATTTCGGACACAGCCACGGTGCCGTCTACGCAAACAGCGTAGCTTTAGCAGTAGAAGCTATCAGGCAAGTGTTCTTTTTAAATAAACTCCTGGTGTACTTACAAACTTTAAAATGCCTCGTTTTGTGAGTACAGACCCTATGTGTACTACTGCAGAAGTTTGGTAACACTCCATGCATTATTCGGTTTTTTTACGAGTACCATAGTACCATAGCGCTATTACGAAGCCGTTGGGCTGATGGCCCATCTTGACCACTGCTGACCATCGCTAAAAATGCTGCCGAGGGGGTGTTTGGCTGGAGGTCTTGGTGGAAATTACCTAGGGTCCATTTCACTCTGGACCTACACTTTAAGAGAAGTGCTTTGTATTTATTTTTGTTATACCTCAGACTGGTGTAAGAAGTTTTTCATTTTTACTTTATTTAGACAATGTAGACTGGTCTTAAGACAAATGTTTATTTTTTGTATTCCATAAGAGATTAATAGAAGTGTTTGTTGTGGACTTGTTTACAGAGAAGTGTTATACTTGTTAATATAACTAATGTTCATGTTCTTGATATATCCTTTAATAAAATCCAGACATTTTTTCTGGAAGTTTTCCAAAAGGTTTTTCAGTATGTTTTTAAAAACCGAGGTTTGAACCGAACCGTGAGTCAAAAACCGAAGTCGAACCGAATCGTGGTTTTGGTGAACCGTTACACCCCTAATATATATATATATATTATACACATACACATATACATATACACTCGTGTATGTGTATGTGTTGCACTGCATGAGGCAAATGGTGGTCACACCAGATACTGACTGGTTCTGAGTCCCCAGACCCCCAATAAAGCAAAAAAAATGCACATTTCAGGGTGGCCTTTTATTGTGGGCAGTATAAGGTACACCTGTGCACTAATCATGATGTCAGATCAGCATCTTGATGTGGGATGGATTATCTCAGCAAAGCAGAAGTGCTCACTATCACACATTTAGACAGATTTGTGAACAATGTTTGAGAGAAATGGTAATATTGTGTATCTGGAATGAATTTTAGATCTTTAAGTCCATCTCATGAAAAATGGGAGCAAAAACAAAAGTGTTGCGTTTATATTTTTGTTGAGTGTAAGTTAATGTAATGGCACAAATGGTGTGACTCTCACCCACTTTGTCCCAAACATTTGGCCATGAATTAGGAAAGGTTGGGAATTTGAAAAGAAAAGAAATTTGAAGGAGCGGCGGCGAGGACTAAGGAATGGCGGCCCGCCACTGCTAAATGAACATAGCGGAAATATTGGTCTCGGCCTACAGTATGCAGGTAAATACACAGACAGTAGCTTCATGTATATCTACTATAGCACAATTATAGACAAATTACTTACTGGCCATGGACATTGGAAATGGATCCAAAGGGGTCCTTGGTTTCTGAGGCAGTTCTACATTTGTTCAGAGAGTAATAACAAATTCAGGTGAGATAATATTGCTTGTTAATAGGGTTGATAATAATATGATCACACATAGATCTTCCTTGTGTTATGTTGAGATTATAACTGATCAATCTTACCTTGTCCAGATCTTGGATGTCCTCTGGTGGCAGATGAATCACTCCCGTGACGGGACTTGGAGCGCTCTTTTCTTGATCTGGATTTCCCTGCAACACCCAGGGAACACATGTGACAGGAAGACAGGAACATGCTTAGAATGCCCATACTACATAAGCCAAGGGGATGGATCACTACGCGCATACATAAGTCATAGACAATCATATTGGGTCAGTCAACTTGCTTTGATCGTAGCTGCAGTAGATGGGTGATCCATTTCACGTGACGGGACTTGGATCGCTCTTTCCTTGATCTGGATTTCCCTGTAATACCCAGGGAACACATGTGACAGGAAGACAGGAACATGAGGGAGAAAAGGTTAAAAACTGACACTACACATTACATCAAAATCAATTTTGTAAATTATCTGTGACATATCCAAGGCTGTGATAGCATATAAATCTCCCTTCTCTGATCATTTATCACATTGAAAAGCAGCCACTTTGTGTCGTGTATTAAATTGGCATTTAAAATTATTTTGTATATATTTAATAAGGGCTATTGGAAATTGCTGTCTCTTGCATCCATGGGGGCTAGGAAGAGTGGTACTCATTCACCAGTAGGGTGCGCTTTGACTCTGTTCAGCCTGGCAACAAAAGCCGGTCTGGACCTTTTTCCTATACAGTCTGTCTTATTTTAACTAGTTCCATAATGTTACTAAAATGTTACTTTCATAGAAAAGTACATGATTCAAATTAGTTGTGATTTAAAGTTTGCGGTATCATTACTGCATTAAGCATTGATATTATAACTGATCAATCTTACCTTGTCCAGATGTTGGATGTCCTCTGGTGGCAGATGAATCACTCCCGTGACGGGACTCGGAGTGTTCTTTTCTTGATCTGGATTTCCCTGCAACACCCAGGGAACACATGTGACAGGAACATGTTTATAATGCTCAGATCACATTGGCTGCCACTTGTTATTGGACAATATTCCAACAATAGCAACACCTAAGGTGATAACACTATGTATGGCAATTGCTATTTTTTTTAATAAATTGATTATATTACCTTGTCTGGGAGTTGATGTTTCAAGAAATGGTATTACAGAATGTTTTTGTCACATGAATCATCCATCCATCCATTTTCTACCTCTTATCCGAGACCGGGTCGCGGGGCAGCTGCCTGAGCAGGGACGCCCAGACTTCCCTCTCCCCGGACACTTCCCCAGCTCCTCTGGGAGGACCCCAAGGCGTTCCCAGGCCAGCCGGCTGACATAGTCACTCCAGCGTGTCCTGGGTCTTCCTCGGAGTCTCCTCCCGGTGGGGCATGCTTGGAACACCTCCCGAGGGAGGCGTCCAGGGGGCATACGATACAGATGGCCGAGCCACCTCAACTGGCTCCTCTCGATGTGGAGGAGCAGCGGCTCTACTCCGAGCTCCTCCCGTGTGACGGAGCTCCTCACCCTATCTCTAAGGGAGCGCCCCGCCACCCTGCGGAGGAAGCTCATTTCAGCCGCTTGTATCCGGGATCTTATTCTTTCGGTCATGACCCAAAGTTCATGACCATAGGTCATGAATCATGATCTATAAAAATCTCTTCATCACTTTCATCCTCAGCTTAACTGTTAACCATAGAATTGATCTTCCTCCAGTTTTTTAGATAGCTTGATGCCATTTTTTGACAGTAATGTGTTAATTGGGAACACTGACCTCCTTGAGCCTGTATCCAGGGGCATAGCCATCATTTCAGAAGTGAGGGGGACAAATTGTTCTGAGGTCTATTGAGTGATTTATCATCCTCTCGCATTCAATTGCACCTCTCCTTATGTGGCTAAAGAACCACATAACTACAAACAGCACAGCACCAGGGGACCGACTTTAGTTCTTTAGAATTATATACTATCAAAATCTAAAATCCAAAGCTGAGTTGACACAGAATGACTCTCTAACATCTACAGGGTAAGTAGCCAGATAATAAATGTGCGAAGCAAAATTTTTAAATAGAATTAAGAATAGTAGTGGTGACATAGCTGTGGAAATTAATCGCAAAGTCACTATTATGCTATCTATATTTTTTCTCAGCTAGTTATATTCTCTTCTCACCTGTGACCCTCCATGATCATCCTTGCTGGTCTCTGGTCCACTTTCTCCTCCCTGACGCTGCTCTTTCTATTATATAAAGATTAAAAAAATATGTGCAAAACAATAGTGAGCACAAGTTCTGTGCAGAAATTAAGGAGGAGTGGGTATATTTCTAGGTGGTAGAGTAGCCAAAAATTGTAGTCAAGAGTGTTGTTACTTTAGAATAATATTGCTCAAGTAAAAGTAAAAACATATTTTGCAGTAAAACAACTCTCAAGAGTACAATGTATCCAAAAAGTTACTCAAGTAAATGTAAAGGAGTAACTGTAACTAGTTACTACCACCGCACCTAGAAAGATTCAACATAACTAACACTTAACAATTGTTAAATAGCTTAACTTGATAGGCCTATATTGACATGTATTAATTAGACATCATTGAGCTAAACATTATCTACATGCAACAGAAAAACTCAACTTACATGGTTTGTTTGGAAAAACAGTAAGGTTTTTTGCCTCTTGGCTGCTGGTTTGCTGTACATGGTGAACAAGATCTGAATCAATGTCTGTGTGATTGAAATCACAACACTACAGCCAGGCCCGGAGTGGCTAATCGGGAGGACCGGGACAATTCCCGGTGGGCCGGTCTGACTTTTGGGCCGCGAGGGCCGGTGTTCAATTATTATTTTTATTTATTTTGTGCCGGTGTTCAGTCATGGCACTGAGTGGAGTGGGTATCACGTGTATGCTGTTACCGCTGTCGCTGGTCATATCAGGGAGCTGGCGGTCTGTTAGATCATGCCAATGAAACTGGGACGCGGACGCAGGTTAAGGGCACGCCCACCAACAAGAAACAGACGCAGCCTGACGTAACGTACGTGTCGTGCACTAGTCCGCACACTTCAGTGGTGTTTGCCTAGCTCCAACCACAGATGTACAAGGAAAATAATAACCCAAAATGGAAAATAAAAAGAGCAAGGGTGGCGCAGAAAAAGCGAGGATTAAAAAGAGAAAAGCCCTGGAGACAGATGCAGCCAAATTTGCAAAAATCGGCAGCTTTTTCATTCAAACGTGCTCGCGGTCTGAAACGACCAATGATTATTACATTATTTTAATATAATAGGTCGTGATCTAAAGTGGGCCGGTCTGAGGTATGAAACTCCAGGGCTGAAAATGAGTCCCACTCCGGCCCTGACTACAGCGGTGTTTGCCGCCTGGCTCTGCCTGCTCATGGTGCGTTCGCAGGCGGCTCGGAAAAACGCGTTTCCACGTGTTAAAATGAATTGAAGGTTTGTAATGGCTGTAAAAAGTGCGGGGAACAGAGGGCACAGATACGAGAAGTGCGGGGGACATGTCCCCCGCGTACCCCGCGTCCGCTACGCCCATGCCTGTATCCTCTCACTATCCACAATCAGCTCTCTGCTCTCTCTCTCTCTCTCAATCCAAAACCTGAGACAAACAATAATTAATTAAACCACGTGACAATTATGCCGCATAGTGGACATTGTAATGGACACTATAAATATGACCCTTTTTTAAATAAAGTTCAGATTTAAGGGAGGCTATTTTTTGGAAACAGGTCCCAGAGTGGGTAAATCTCAAAATGTTGACCCAGAGTTTTTGTGTTGAATTCCACAATGGATCTTTAGTGAAACAATGTTGTCACAGCCTCACCTCTCTAACCTGCCAAAAGAAAACTCTCACTGCTGGGACGTGAGAAGTGGCCTGCTGCATAATCAGATTCAGCTGATTTGCATAGTAATGCACATAATGGGCATTTTTGAAATGTGCATGCACCTTCTGCTGCACACCAGGCCGCTCTCCCCTCTTCACACTGGCTCTATCATATGCTTGCGCAATGAGTTTCTCTCTGACACCTTCGGAAAAAAGACCATTCAGTCTCTCCAGAAGCACACTAGCAATTGACTCAGATGTTGCATCCATAACAGGCAGAAACTCAAAAAAACGCTCCTGCACAGCATGGTTTGAGTCGATGTATCTCAACACAAGCACCAGCTTGTGTGTTGACACGTCGGTGGTCTCATCCGCTTGAATGGCAACAAATTTAGCGGACTTTACCTCCTCCGTGATATGTTCCCTGATGACCGCTAGCAAGCTTTCCAGAAGCTCATTCTGCAAGGTCTTTGACATGCCCTTGAAAACTGTGGCAGTTTTCAGGTGCTCCTCAAATGCCTCATCCAGCGATGCCACGAAAAACGCCTGGGTTGTTGGAGCCCTCACTTTCGTCTTTGCCTCGCATTGCTAACTCAAACACTCCACAAAACTTGACACAGTCGAAGAGGCGGGCTAGGATGTGTCGATTCTTGCTCACTTCATTGTGACAACGAACCGCTTGTAAATGACCCTTTAAGATGACTTGAATTTTATTTTATTACATATTGGGTTTAAACGAGGTGTAACCCCTTTTTATTTTTCATTCATTTTTTCATGTCAATTTGGGGCTTTTGTTTTGAAGGCGGGTTTTTTGTTTTGACGCTCCGTTCTTTTCCGGAAGACTTCCTGGTGTACCGCGCCAAAAATAGCACACAGGCGCGTGAGAGAGATGTCGCTGTTTCATCTACTTTCAAAGAGAAAGACGGAGATATTAAGGAAAGCCATAGCACCTTGCTGGAGTGAACAAGGTTTGAGTTATTTGTTATTACGGATTTGCTAATGTTTTGCACGTCAAATGTTATGTGTTCACTTTCTAATGTGTGTGTGTGTGTGTGTGTAAAGTGCATTTTGGCCTCCAGTCTAATGTCCATGATGCTTATAATATTTTCTTTTAAATGACAATTAATTAATGTGAATGTATGGAAAGGTAATTCAAATGGACTTATTGTGTGTAATTTCTTTGATTGTATTATGCTTGTTTATAGCTATGATTTGTGTAATTGTGCAAAATGTGCACTTTTAAAGAGCTTTTGTGTGTTCTTTTCACCAGCTCTTACGGTGTGTTCATGCTACGGGTTTTAAATAAAATCTTCATGGACCATCAGTTCGAGAGTTGGCCATTGTTTCAGCGAGGGATGCTACAGTAAGAGCTTGACCCACATCGATCCTGCCTCCCTACTGCATTCCTGACTGATGTCCACGACGACGAGTCTCCACGGTGCTCCACTTCTATCCTGCCCAGTGTTGTCAACCTGAAACCAGCTGGACAGTCGACGCTAGGTCATCTACGGTGAAGTGTTCATCCCTACGGGCAGTGGTCGTATGGATTCGGTGCGATGGTCAATGACGGTAACCATAGACAATCATACAGAGTGAAAACAGTGAGTAACATTTGAACATTGTTCAAGTCAAGAAACTGCAAAGGACTACAACAGAAGAGTTCATCTTTAGTGAGCCTTTTAATTCATCAGTGACTGTTAATAATCCACATCTACAGTGTGAGGAGAACAATAAGGCCATCCACAGAAATTAAAGGGCATAATAATCTAAAATACATTTTTCCATTTTACAAAATATTACACTTGAAATGTGTTAAGGACTGCTTTAATATTGTCTGATTTACTTCATGGTTTATTTAAAGCATATTTCTACGGGTTTGTTATGCACGTGTAACAGTGTGAACATTTTTTACATTGGTTGTTTTCACAACTTGAAATTGAATATCACATGTGCTAAAGTGATTTTCTCCCTTCTGTAAACTGAATATGCCTGGGTCAGCTAACTTACCTTCAAATGCAAGTGAGCAGGAGGAACAGGTTGATGGTCTTGACAGTGAAATTCAAGAGCTTAAGGCTGTGCTCCAAAATGTGTCAGAGCCTACGGAGAGACACTGTTTGAAAGAGGTGATTGAAACCCAGAGTCAAAGCCTGAAGGATCTTCAGAGTCACCTACAAGATTCTTTAGAGGAACCTCAAGATCTACGACGTTCTGCCCGTCTACGGATCCCTACAGAAAAAATGCTTGCCTTTCAGAAAGAAGAGGCAAAGAAAAAGGAAAAAAGGTTCAACCACATGTATGACCAGTGGAAGATCCAAGCCCGCAAGGCCAGAGAACAGCTCAAGTCAGACATAACAGAAAGCCAGCTAGGATCTCTCATTGACATACTGGAAAAGGAAAAGGAGGATGTAATGAACATCTACATTGAAATTCGAAATCACACTACACCATCCACCGAGCTAAGACGCAGAGTTGACGCGTGTGAAGCGGTGACCAGAGACATAATCAGAATCGCATATGAAAGGATTACAGGTATTGATGGAGATTTTGATGCTGAACAAGCGAAAGGGCGTCTCCGTGAGCTGCTATGCCACGACTACTCTCACTCCATTTATGGATCTTCAGCCTCACAAGTGAGTGGCAAGTCTAACACCCTCTCCAGCCAGCATTCCATTAAGTCATGTATGGCAGCTAAACGTGTAGATGCAGCTGCTGAGCTGGCAGCTAAAGAAGCCGAGTATGAAGTGTTGTTAGAAGAAGAGAAACAAAAGGAACGGATACAACATTTAGAAGAACAACAGAGGAGAGATCTTGAAGCACAGAGACGTGAGTTGGGGCGCCTTCAAGCTGAGAGAGATGTTAGGGCAGCTCGAGCCAGATTTGACACCTATGACCAGGAAGCAGCACGAGAAGCTATCATCCCATCCACTGATGGAAGCATCCAAGAAGCACATAGCTCTCCACCTGCTGTTCATCAACCCGCCAGTGCTGCACATTCTCCACATATGGATGTGTCTTCTCTCGCTCAGGCCTTCCAAGACAGCATAGCTCTGAACAGACTTCCAATGCCAGAGCCATCTGTATTCCATGGTGATCCAATTCAGTTTGTTGAGTGGAAAGCTTCATTTGTGTCACTCATTGATCGAAGGTGCATTTCATCAGCTGACAAGCTATATTACCTGAAGAAATATGTGGGCGGCCCAGTTCGTAAAACTCTGGATGGTGTCTTCTACAGAAATGATGACGAAGCTTATAAGGATGCTTGGAACAAACTAAACCATCGATATGGCCAGCCATTCGTCATACAGAGAGCCTTTAGGGAAAAGCTTGCAAAGTGGCCAAGAATCCAACCGAAAGACGCTGAAGGACTTAGGAACTTTTCTGATTTCTTGAATGCCTGCCAGGAAGCCATGCCACATGTTAAGGGTCTTCAAATATTGAATGACTGCGAGGAGAACCAGAAGCTCATTCAAAAGTTACCTGACTGGCTAGCTTCCCGCTGGAATCGAAAGGTCACAGAAATCCTAAGCAGCAGCCAAGACTTCCCCAATTTTCAAATCTTCACAGCCTTCATGTCAATGGAAGCAGAGGTAGCCTGCAACCCCATAACTTCCTTCTATGCTCTTCGTTGTTCAGAACCAACCACTGAGAAACGAAATCTAAGGGACACAAAAGGGAAACTGGTCAGTGTTCTCAGTACTCAAGCAGCAACAGACAATGAGAATAAAAGGCCAGCCAAGGGAAGTGCAAGGCCGCCATGTATGTTTTGCCAAGACCCCAAGCATCAGCTCCATATCTGTTCTAAGTTCATGTCCAAGCCTCTGGATGAACGAAGGAAATATGTCAAAGAAAATAAACTTTGTTATGGATGCACCAAACCTGGTCACAGTGCTAAGGACTGCCGTCACCGTCACTCCTGTGACACCTGCAATGGAAAACATCCTACGTGTCTTCATGATGATCATTTTGTGAAACGGGAAAACCGTGTGCCTCTTGTACTGTCAACTGAAGGTAATGAGACAACAACTGCATTGTCACTTAACGTAGCCAGAGAAGGACCATCTGCCAACACCTCCATGATTGTGCCAGTGTGGGTGTCATCAAAGAAAAACCCAAGCAAGGAAAGACTAGTCTATGCCCTTCTTGACACTCAGAGTGACACTGCTTTCATCGACGAGGGAGTGAGTAATGCTCTGCAGGCAGACAAATATCCAGTGAAACTAAAGTTGACTACAATGATCAGAAGAGACACGGTCATGAAGAGTGAAAGAGTCTCTGGGCTCCGTGTGAGAGGTTACAGCTCCACCTTTCACATTGACTTACCTCCAGCCTACACCAAGGACTCCATACCAGTAAACCGCGACCACATTCCTACATGTGAAACCGCCAAGCGATGGAATCATCTCTCCATGATAGCAGACGAGATCCCTCCACTGCAGGATTGTGATATTGGACATCTCATCGGCTACAACTGTTCACGGGCACTAGCACCAAGACAAGTCATCGCAGGTGGGGATGAGGAACCTTACGCTGTAAGGACTGACTTAGGATGGAGCATAGTTGGATGCTCAACGCCGTGCCTTGAGTCCCCAGGCCTGGCTAGTCTGTGTCACAGAGTGTCTGTCAAGGAGTTTCCTGCCTTAACCCTAGCAGACGCTATCTGCGCTCTGGAATATGACTTCAAGGATGTCAGTAGAGCTAGCAAAACTGCGTCTCAGGAGGATATTCATTTCCTGAACAAACTGAAGGAGGGCATAAAGAACAACGTTTACGGCCATTATGAAATGCCCTTACCCTTTAAGGAGAGACCCTTGCTGCCTGACAACAAACAGCTTGCCATTGTTAGGCTCAACCACCTCAAAAGGAAATTGTCAAAGGATGAGAGGTACAAGGAACATTACATCAAGTTCATGGATGAGGTCATTGAAAAGGGAGATGCAGAAGAGGTGAAAGATGATGCAAAGGAAGGAGAAAAATGGTACATTCCTCATCATGGTGTTTATCATTCCAAGAAGCCAGATAAACTGCGTGTGGTGTTCGATTGCTCTGCCAAATACAAAGGTACCAGTTTAAATGATCACCTTCTTCCAGGGCCTGACTTGATAAATAATCTGACGGGTGTCCTCATGCGATTTCGGCAGCACCCTATTGCAGTGATGTGCGACATTGAGAAGATGTTCCATCAGTTCCACGTGAACGAGGCTGATCGAAACTATCTGCGCTTCCTTTGGTGGAAGAAAGGCGACTTCAGTGCACCACCTCAAGAGTTCCGGATGAAGGTGCACTTATTTGGTGCTGCATCATCTCCCGGATGTGCTAACTATGGCCTGAAACACCTTGCTAAGGAGAACAGCCAGCAGTACCCTCTAGGCTCACAGTTCATCATGAAAGATTTCTATGTAGATGATGGTGTTGCAAGCATAGAAAGCAAGGAAAAGGCCATTCAGCTTGCACGAGAGGCCAGAGAACTATGTGCCATGGGTGGTCTAAGATTGCACAAGTTCATATCCAATGACCGAGCTGTTCTGGAAAGCAAACCACCCTCTGAACGTGCATCTGATATCAAGAATCTTGACCTCGCATTTGATGACCTGCCAGTGGAAAGGGCACTGGGGATTCAATGGCACATAGAGCACGATTGTTTCGGGTTTGGTACCAACCTCAAAGACCAACCAGCAACTCGCCGTGGCATACTGTCCACAGTGGCCTCCTTGTATGATCCCCTAGGCTTTGTGGCCCCATATCTGCTGAAAGGGAAAAGAGTTTTACAGGAGATGTGCAGGCATGGCACAGGTTGGGATGATCCCCTATCAGATGAGCTTCGACCAAGGTGGGAAAGTTGGAAAAATGATCTCATCAATTTGGAGAAGGTGAACCTAGCCAGAAGCTACGTACCTGCTGACTTTGGAAGGATAATAAAAAGGGAGTTACACCATTTCTCTGACGCCAGCACAATTGGATATGGTCAGTGCTCATACCTGAGACACAAAAATGAAGATGGAAATGTACATTGTTCTCTGGTCATTGGAAAGGCTCGTGTTGCCCCCACAAAGGTCACAACCATTCCCAGGTTGGAATTGGCAGCTGCAGTTGTCTCAGTCAAGGTCAGCAACATGCTCAAGGAAGAACTTGGCTATTCTGATATTGAAGAGTTCTTCTGGACAGACTCCAAAGTAGTTTTGGGGTACATCAACAATGAGGCGCGACGCTTCCACACATTTGTGGCTAACAGGGTACAGGAAATACATCTCAGTACAAACCCTCAACAGTGGAGATATGTTCCAACAGATGAAAATCCTGCAGACCACGCCTCTAGAGGTTTGAGTGTCCATGAACTGCTGTCATCCACATGGTTCACAGGACCCAAGTTCCTATGGGGGACGGAAACATTTCCCTCCATAGAAGTGACCCCAGAGCTACCCCTTGGAGACCCCGAAGTCAGAAAGATTCAAGCACTGAACACAAGAACTACAGAGCCAGTTTGCCTTGTAGACCGCCTATCTAATGTTTCATCATGGTCTCATGCCACCAGAGCTGTTGCACGTATTCTCAGACGAATCAGCAAAAACAGATCCAATGACCACGCCACAGTATTGGAACGAGAGAATGCTGAATGCATTATTCTCAAAGATCTGCAGGAACAGGCTTATCAAGGGGAGCTCAAGTTTCTGCGCAAGGGAGTTCAACTACCAACACATAGCAAGTTGTACCATCTCGACACCTTCCTCGACAAAGATGGTGTGATCAAGGTGGGAGGGAGACTCTGTAACTCATCCTTTCCCAATACAGTTAAACATCCTGTGATCATTCCGAAGGATCACCACATCACAAATATGATAATTGCCCATTATCATCTCAAGGTCAAACACCAAGGAAAGGGTCTCACCATCAACGAAATCAGGGCAAATGGCTACTGGATCCCTGGGATCAACCGAGCGGTAGCATCCCATATTAATCGATGTGTAAACTGCAGGAGGCTCAGAAGACCCACGGGAGAGCAAAGGATGGCTGACCTCCCTTCTGAGCGTGTGGATCCATCACCACCATTTACCTACTGTGGAATGGACTGTTTCGGCCCGTTTCTCACGAAGCAAGGCCGGAAGGTGCATAAAAGATACGGTCTTCTGTTCACTTGCTTTTCCTCCCGTGCTGTACACATTGAGATGCTGGACGATATGTCAACTGATGCGTTCCTTAATGGTCTGCGCTGTTTCATCGCCATACGTGGCGTAGCTCGTGAGATCAAATGTGATCAAGGAAGCAATTTTGTGGGAGCCAAAAATGAAATGACAGAAGCTCTCAAAGAAGTTGATACAGACCGTCTGATCGCTTTTCTCACTGAGAAGCAATGTGACTTCATCATGAATGCTCCCCATTCAAGTCATGTAGGCGGTGTGTGGGAGCGTCAGATCAGGACTGTCAGGAGTGTCCTTCGCTCCACACTGTCACTCTCTTCTGGGAGGCTAGATGATGCTTCTTTACGGACCTTCCTATATGAAGCGATGACAATCGTAAACAGCCGTCCACTCACTGTTGACAATCTCAATGATCCAAAAAGCCTAATACCACTCACCCCCAACCATTTGCTCACTATGAAACCAGCCACAGCACTGCCTCCTCCCGGCAAGTTTGTCCGGGAAGACTTGTATGCTCGGAAAAGGTGGCGCCACGTTCAGTATCTTGCAGATGTGGAAGAAACTCTTCAGGTCCAATTCTGTAGCTGGTTCAAATGAGGTTTAATCACTGACAGTGGAGAAAAGAAATTCACAGTGTGTCTATGAAGATCCAGTCTCAGGAATGGCCTGGCTGAGTTGAATTTATACAGAACAGTTTGATAGAACAAAAGGGAAGGCGTCATGAGTGGATTTGCATTGAATCAGCACGTCTCTCTGCAGAGGAAGAGACATCTGTTAAGGTGTGACCGTTCTTGGGAGAGCTAGACGATGTCACTACAGGGGTCACTCATCGGGCCTTGATCAATGTATTTGAGACAGAGACCATTCAGGAAGAGGGAAAGATCAAAGAGTCTTTTCATCAAGACGGCAAGGGTTAACACAATGGAAAACAGCTCAGCAGGACATTTGATGTTTAGAGAGAAAGGAACATGATACCAAAACCAAATAAGAATTGTAAGGTAACACAATTTCTTCTACACAGAACAATTCTGGAGCCGCTGGCGGAAGGAATACCTCGTTAACATCGCAACCCGGCAACGCTGGCACACTCAGAGGAGAAACCTGCAAATCGGTGACATAGTGATGGACAGAGATGATGGGCTACCTAGGAACGAGTGGCGCTTGGGTAGAGTAACAGAGACCACTATTGACCAAGATGGACTTGTGAGAAAGGTCAAAATATGCCTTGGCGACAGAAAGCTAGGCAAGAAAGGTGAACGTCTCAGCAAGCAATCAGTTGTTGTACGTCCTGTTCAAAAACTAGTTCTGTTATTGGAAACAGCTTAAGTGTGTATCTTATGATATGGTGTATGTTTACAACTATCTTTAACCACACCCTCTAATGCTGTAAAGATCTGCACTATGATGCTATGTTTACTGTTCTATTTGAAGTGATCACTACAGATGTAAAAATCATTCGTGCTTTACCTTGCTCATAAATCACTCATAATTTGGTGGGAGTGTAAATGACCCTTTAAGATGACTTGAATTTTATTTTATTACATATTGGGTTTAAACGAGGTGTAACCCCTTTTTATTTTTCATTCATTTTTTCATGTCAATTTGGGGCTTTTGTTTTGAAGGCGGGTTTTTTGTTTTGACGCTCCGTTCTTTTCCGGAAGACTTCCTGGTGTACCGCGCCAAAAATAGCACACAGGCGGGTGAGAGAGATGTCGCTGTTTCATCTACTTTCAAAGAGAAAGACGGAGATATTAAGGAAAGCCATAGCACCTTGCTGGAGTGAACAAGGTTTGAGTTATTTGTTATTACGGATTTGCTAATGTTTTGCACGTCAAATGTTATGTGTTCACTTTCTAATGTGTGTGTGTGTGTGTGTGTAAAGTGCATTTTGGCCTCCAGTCTAATGTCCATGATGCTTATAATATTTTCTTTTAAATGACAATTAATTAATGTGAATGTATGGAAAGGTAATTCAAATGGACTTATTGTGTGTAATTTCTTTGATTGTATTATGCTTGTTTATAGCTATGATTTGTGTAATTGTGCAAAATGTGCACTTTTAAAGAGCTTTTGTGTGTTCTTTTCACCAGCTCTTACGGTGTGTTCATGCTACGGGTTTTAAATAAAATCTTCATGGACCATCAGTTCGAGAGTTGGCCATTGTTTCAGCGAGGGATGCTACACCGCTAGCCTGTAGCTCTCACCCAGCTGCGTTGCGATGTTCACCCACCCAAATGTAGAAAACTGTCCATGTGGGTCTGTGCATCGATACGCATATTGGCACGACTCCCAGTCAACAAATAATATCGATAATGTTTGGAGTCTAAGTACAGCCCGTGAGCTTTCCACCTCGTCTTCTCTTATGGTGTTATTGCGCTACATTATGTTATGGAGCAAACATTAGCAATATAACCAGACCAAACTTCTGTTGAACACACATTCTTTGTAGGCTATTATCCAAATTATTCATTTTTGAGTGACCAATTAGCTGCTTCCTTGCATTATCGCCAAGATGTGGGTCATTCCTACTATTCGGTGCCATTTCAGCTTGGTGTATCAAAAAATGTAAAAATTCTATGATTTTAATGATTTCACTGCTTAAAACTGCCATCTTAAATCTCTTCAGGGTTACACAAAACAATTGAATTAAAACTTGGGAACTGAAATGCACCTCTCACACAAAACACATGAAGTATAAAAACTTTGGATCCATGCCAGCAGGTAAATAATATGAGCAACACACAGCCACACACACGCACACACACGCACACATCTGTTGCTCTTCTTTCTTTCAAAAGTCATAAGCCCTCCATCTGGACTTTGACTTCGCCTCTTTGAAAAGCCCAGGGTTGCCAGTGCAGCCCTCTGCAGCCTGTATTTTTTCAGAATTTTTACAATTGTTGTTTTAGCGATAATTTGTTTCCCCCATTCCTTGCTGGAGTTTTTGTATTTATTTTTGATCTCCTCAATTATTGATTCCGAAATCACAATACAGAAACACAGCAACATTTAAAAATGGGTGTAGGAGTGAGACAGTGTGAGTGTGTGTATGTGTGTGTGCATTGTAGTGAGCAGGTTTTGAGATGTAATGAGCATGCATGCGCGAGGTTGAGATGCGTTTTATGTGTCAGTAAAAGGTTAACAAGCACGTCTTGGTCTCTGGTCCATTCCTTATAAAACTACGTACAAAAGTACAAGACATGGTGTCAGAAGTGACCGTCCTCGCCTCTGAGTTGAATGCAACTACCCGACGCAAGTGACCGGAATGTTCGTTGCAGTGTGCCGACGGGAAGAGAACTTTTGAAATGAGGCGGATGATGTTCTGAACACGTTAGCACTGTCGGATGATGACAAGAAAAAGTATGACACAGTAAAAGGAGTGTTCGACAAACACTTCATTTGCAAGCATAACGTCATCTACGAGAGAGCTAAATTCAACAAACGGTGCCAGGAGCCTTGAAAGACGGCTGAAGCGTTTATTACAGCTGTGCACAAGTTGGCTGAGCATTGCCAGTATGGAATTCTCCCAGACGAGATGATCAGAGACCGCCTTGTCGTAGGTATCAAAGACCATGGACTTTCAGAGAAATTGCAGCTAGATTCTGAGTTAACTCTGTTGAAGGCTATGACGAAAATACGACAAAGTGAGGAAATTAAAAAGCAACAGCCTGTATTAAGGAGTGGCATTGATGGCACGGAGGCAAACATAGATGCAGTTAGATTCAAGTTCAAACATAAATTCTCCCCACATGGAAAAAGTGGTTTTAAACCAGGTGTCTCAAACTGATCCAGTAAAGGGCCGCTGTGGCTGCAGGTTTTCATTCCAACCAAGCAAGAACACACCTGACTCGACTTATTCACCTACCTGATTTGCCTTCACACCTTGATTGGTTGGATCAGGTGTGTTCTTGCTTGGTTGGAATGAAAACCTGCAGCCACAGCGGCCCTTTACTGGATCAGTTTGAGACACCTGTTTTAAACCGAAGGAAAGAGTGCAAAGTAATGCAAATGATAAATGTGGCAGATGTGGAAGGATACATGAAAATTCATTCAATGCATGTCCCGCTCGCACTGTTGAGTGCAAGAAATGTAAGAAAAAGGGACATTTCGCTGCTGTCTGCAAAACTAAAATGAGAATGGAGGAAATTAAAGAAAGTGACTTGGATGAAAGAGTAGAGTCATTGTTCCTGGGCACAGTAAAAAAATCCAACACATTTTGGCAGAAGTCAGTTGCAGTTAATGGCCAGCAGATGGTGTTCAAGTTGGACACGGGCGCCTCAGTGACAGCTATCCCAGCATGCTTGTACTCAAAAAAGCTACACGGTGGGCTGTTACCGACAACCAAAAGGCTGTGTGGACCAAATAACGTTCCCATAGAGGTAAATGGACATTTTACTGCAGAGATTAGCCATAATCGAAATGTAGCAAAGCAGCATGTGTATGTTGTGCTAGGTTTAGTGACTCCTTTGCTGGGATTACCGGCAATACAAGACCTTGGCCTGCTCAGTCCAGTACAGGCTATCACAACAACGGAAACAAGCTACAAAGAACAATATCCCGGAATTTTCACTGGCTTAGGTAAGCTACAGGGAGAATACAAAATTAAACTAAAGGACAATGCCTCTCCCTTTGCCCTCGCTGTGCCACTTTGCATGCCATTGCCCTTAAGGGGAAAAGTTCAAGAAGAGTTAAAAAGAATGGAGGAAATGGGCGTTATTTCTCCCATAGAGGAAGCTACAGAGTGCTGCTCAGGAATGGTTGTAGTACCAAAACCAAATGGAAAAATTAGAATATGGGTTGACCTAACCCACCTGAATGAAAATGTGTGCAGAGAGCGACATATTCTTCCAGCAGTTGATGAGACACTAGCTAAACTAGCCGGAGCTATTATTTTTTCCAAACTGGATGCCACTGCTGGTTTTTGGCAGGTGCCTTTGCACAAAGCTTCAGCCCCACTCACCACCTTCATCACGCCCTTTGGTAGTTATTGCTTTAATCGTCTGCCTTTTGGATATCATCGGCCCCCGAGCACTTCCAGAAGCGATTGACGCAGATGCTGGATGGCCTAGAGGGAACTTTGTGTCATGCAGATGACATCCTGATATTCGGTGCCACGCCCACAGAACATGATGAGAGGGTGCATAAGGTGTTGCAAAGACTGCAGCAACATGGCCTCACTCTAAATGACAAATGTCAGTTTGCCGTGAAGCAGGTTCAATTCCTGGGACATGTCGTGAGTGCAGACGGCATACATGCAGATCCAGAGAAGATTAGAGCGATTAGAGAGATGCCACCATCAAAGGACGTGTCTGACGTAAAACGCTTCATGGGAATGGTCAACTATGTGGGAAAGTTCTCACCTAACATTGCAGAGCTCACAGGGCCTATCAGAGAACTCCTGAAAGCGGACAACATGTGGATGTGGGGAGCAGCGCAGCAGAGTGCATTTGATAGAGTGAAAGACGAGCTCAGCTCATCTGCTGTTCTTGCCCAGTACAGCCCAGACAAACCAACAAGAGTGTCAGCAGACGCCTCTTCCTGTGGGTTAGGAGGGGTCCTGTCGCAACTTCAAGACTCAGGAGATCGGAGGTCAGTGGCTTACATATCCCGCAGTATGACGGAGACGGAGCGGAGATATGCCCAAATTGAAAAGGAGGCACTTGCAGTCACCTGGGCCTGCGAAAGATTTCAGACTTACCTCCTGGGTCTGCACTTTGTGATGCGAACAGATCACAAGCCATTAATCAGTCTCCTCAGCTCAAGGCCGCTTGATGACGTCCCACCTCGGATCATGCGATTTAGGCTACGACTTATGCGTTTTTCCTACACGATCATACACGTACCAGGGAAAAATCTAGTAGCAGCCAACGCTTTATCGAGGGCACCATTCCAGTCTACGGCTACAGAGGAAGACCTTGTGCTTCAGAACCATGTGAGCGCTCATATCCAGGAGGTCATTCAGCAACTCCCAGCCTCACCTGAGAAGTTGCTACAAATAAGGAGAGCTCAGGAGGAAGACCCCGTGTGTAAGCAGCTGTCCTCCCTTATCCACACAGGGTGGGAAAGAAACAGTTCCGCCCCACAGCGGACCACAGTTCGCTGCCACTGAGTTTGCAGACTTTGCTAAGGATTACAACTTTCAACATGTAACCAGTAGCCCCCATTACCCGCAAAGCAACGGGGAAGCCGAACGGGCAGTGAAAACAGTCAAAGCCTTGCTGCAGAAGAGTGAGGACCCTCACAAAGCATTTATGGCATACCGAGCAACTCCTCTTGCCCATGGAGTATCACCAGCGCAGCTCCTGATGGGGCGAAATATTCAAACACCACTGCCGGTGAATCAAAACACCCTCAAACCAGCCTGGTCGGACTTAAGGGCTTTTGAGTTGAAAGACCAGGAGCTTAAAAGACAACAGGCTGAGGGATACAATAGACGACACAGAGCACGTGAGACACCACATCTCAAGCCAGGTCAGAAGGTTGGGATACGGAACACGACACGCACAGGTGTCGTCTCTGGCTCAGCAGGGACACCACGCTCATACGTGATTCAGACCTCCACCGGCAGTCTCCGAAGAAACCGTTCTCACCTGACAGTAGTGCCTTCATCATCTAAAGGCCAGCCAGACTCTGCACAACACACCAGGGCTGGCAGGGAAGTCAAGCCTGTCAAAAGACTGGATTTGTAGTTTAGTGTTGTGTGTATACATGGAGCAGAATAAACTCCGTACCACGACAGAGAGGATCACTTCTCAGTTAAGTTATGTTCTTACTTTGATGTTCCAAAAAAAAAGAGAAAAAAAAGAGGATGTGATAAGATATGTGTATGTGATGTAACATAGAAGTCAACCAGTTAATTTAACCAGTTTACATATATGCTCATGTTTACAGTAATGGTTAACATGTCATCTGTTCCCCTGCTTGGATGGTAAAATTTGCATTAGGATTTAATAACATATGATTTCAGTTTTCTATAAAGATATGGAAAGTATTAGTTTAAACGGGCAGATGTAGTGAGCAGGTTTTGAGATGTAATGAGCGCGCATGCGTGAGGTTGAGATGCGTTTTATGTGTCAGTAAAAGGTTAACAAGCACGTCTTGGTCTCTGGTCCATTCCTTATAAAACTACGTACAAAGGTACAAGACATGCATGTGACAAATTAGAGTCATTCAATTAGAGTCAGTCAATCAGAGTGAGTAACCACGTTGGTTTGGAAATTCTACCAAAAAAGTGCTCCATACCCAACTTCACCCTACACTACCCTACATACATCAGCATACTTTCTATGCTGGCTCATTTTTAATCTCAAAAGGACATAAATAAATTAACAGAGCCCAATTTTCACTGACTGCTTTGGGCAAAGTTTTGACCAAATTAGACGGACTACTACAGATTTTCAACGTAAATTTTTGGGATAAATTTGGACCAAATCAGTCAGACTAAACTCAGCCCAATATTCAACATCTATTTTTGGGCTAAATTTGGGCCAAATCAGTGGGACTAAACGCAGCCCAATTTTCAACATGTATTTTTGGGCTAAATTTGGACCAAATCAGACGGACTAAACTCAGTCCAATTTTCAACGTGTATTTTTGGGCTAAATTTGGACAAAATCAGACGGACAAAACGCAACCCAATTTTCAACATGTATTTTTGGGCTAAATCAAGGCAATGACAGACCGACCAAATTTAGCCCAAAAAACAGCGTCCAAGTGAAGTCTAGTGTTGGGTGGGTTCACAATGACAATAACATCATCACAGTCAACTTTATACCAAGACTAGCTGCTGCTGATGTAAAAAGCATCGCTAACACAGCACCGCCATTGAAATTTGTGCGGGAATGTGGCCACAGACACGGAGATCCTATTCTGGACAAAGCAGCAAGTACAAGCACTTTCATTAGTGGGTCACATGATCAACCACCATTGTTTTAACTCACTCTTTGATATATAGGAACTTAAAAGATAATTCAATAGATGAAAATGTTACGGAGAACAACTTTAAGGTGTGCTGACCTTTTAAGCTGGGCTGACCTTAAAGGTGGACCAGCACTATTCTCCTTTAAGTGACAAGCTGCTCCTCTGAGTCTCTGAGCTTTTTTTTAATATATACAGTTTACCTACAATATATGTTCTTCGTAGGATCCCATATTGTTAACAATGTATTCCATAACATCACATCCGGTTCCTCAGCACCTTGTTGGTACATACTGTAATGGTAGATGCCATGTAGTACAAAAGAGTACTCCCTAACTCTGGAGTAATTATGCTCTATGATGCAGGCTGTAATTTAAAGCAGTAACTTTTATTTTTGTGCAGGCACGTGGGTTACCTTTGGAAGCCAGATAACAGATGAGGTAGGAGAGAATACCTTAATATCCATACAGTCTCATGTATTCCAGGCTCAGGTTTAACAGGCTGGAACAATGACAGAATAGTTTCACCAAGTAACATAATTGTATATATTGAATGAAAAGATTGCATGACAACAATGATAAGCTAATTCACGAAGAATGGATTGCGGCCTCTGAAAGTACCATGCGTCTGCTATTTACCCTTTCTCAAGGTCTAATTCACAACAGATATGGTGCTAATCACACAACACAAACACACCCATGAAGTAATCCTCCCCACTTACATCTTATTTGGCATCTTCAGGGTCCTAGGCAGATACCCCTGGGTCTTACCTTACTGCTAATTTGACCTTCCCTATTGTCACGATATTATATCAGAGTTGCTTTGCTACAAACAGAAAGGACAGGAGCAAATTAAGATTTCCTCCTCTTGGTGATGTTGCTTCATGGGTTGTCCAACCTACACATGGTTGGGAGATTTCCAACCAGGCTCTATTTTTGAAAGTCTTCTTGCACACAACTTTAACTGTCACTGTGATGCTGTCTGATTGTGTTATCTGAATCACAAATGCATTGCATGCATGAATTGGTTCAGCAATGAAATACCATGAAAAAAAATATTGTGACTCTTGCAAAAGGATTTTCATCGACAGGTGCAGCTGCCTCTCATAAAATATAAATTATATTGATCCATCAAATGATCTCCATCGTGGGGTGAATAGCATTCTATTATATAATTCCAAGATCTTGAAGGTGTCTACAAAGTCAGTAGAGACCTTCAAAACCTACAACAAATTTCATGGCGTTCCAGCCAATAGAGATATCTCACTCAATATCAAAAATGTCAATATTATACAACTCCTTGCCTTTTAAAGAACCTTTAATATTGACAGTACAAAGGTCATATAGTTTTACACTGTGCTTATCTTTCACATCTCAAATGTTGCTGTTGCTGAATGTTGTTGAAGGTGGCAGAGGAGCTGATGACTTTGGCATATGAGAGTGGGATCAATTTGTTCGACACAGCTGAAGTGTATAGTGCTGGAAAGTAAGTATGACTGCCTATGATTTGTCATAAGATCCACATGTGACTTGATGCACATTTTCTGCCATATAAATGTGTCCAAGGAAGCATAACCCCCATTCAAGAGTATGGTGTTAGTGCACAAAGAACTGTTTAGTAACAGTAACAGCACAAAAAAAATAATGAGCAGTTTAGTAACAATGATTAACAAGAACTATTAATCAGCAAACACAAAAGTAGCCAGGCCTGGTCAAAAGATCAAGGTAGATGATCGGAGGGAGACTCAAGAGATTTTACATAATGTAGGGATGCACCTACACCGAAACCACTATCTGGTGTCAAGTCCGGTATCCATTGTATACTCATAAAACGACTCACCCTACAACCACACCCATATTTCAAATTAAAAGCCCTTTTATCCCATATATGACCCAACTCCCCGTGAAATTCACCTCCATGTAGGCAAGGCAAGGCAACTTTACACATTTCATACATAAGGCAGACTCAAAGTGCTTCACATCATAACATGTCACACAATAAAGTGAAAAAATTGAATTAAAAGAAAATAAAGGCACAATTAAAATGCATTACAGAAAGACAAGGAGAATAAAAACATATTTGCAATAATTAAAAACAGTGCAGACATTAAAAGATTTAGCAGAAAGCTATGGTGAACATAAAAGTTTTCAGTCTAGTTTTAAAAGTGGTCAGAGTTGGGGCAAGTCTTACATCTTCAGGAAGTTTATTCCAGCCATTTGTTGCATAGTGACTAAATGATGCTCTCCCGTGATTGTTGTTTACTCTGGGAATCACTAACAGATTGGTCTCAGAAGATCTTAGTGGTCTAGAAGGCTTATGTACTGGGAGCATATCAGTGATATACTTCGGCCCTAGACAATGTAGTGATTTATATGTGAGCAGGAGGATTTTGAAATCAATCCTCCCTGACATACAGGGAGCCAATGTAAGGATTTAAGAATTGGTGTAATGTGCTCACATTTTTTGGTCTTTGTAAGAACTCTAGCAGCAGCATTCTGAATGAGCTGTAGCTGCCTGACAGTTTTTTTCGGAAGACCTGCAAGGAGACCATTACAATAGTCTAGCCTACTAATAATAAAGGCAAGTACAAGTTTTTCTAAGTCTTGAGCTGACATGAGCCCTCTAAGTCTTGCTACATTTTTGAGGTGATAGTAGACCGATTTTGTTACTGATTTGATGTGACTGTCGAATGTAAATCAGAATCCATAATACCCCAAGATTTCTGGCTTTATTTGAGGTTTTCAGGGACAGAGAGTGAAGGTGTTGAATTACTTTAAACGTTTCTTTTTTAGCACCAAAAACAATTATCTCAGTTTTATCGTCATTTAGTTGTAGGAAGTTTTGGCACATCCAGTCTTTGACTTGCTAATGCACTTGCACAGAAGATCTATGGGGCAATAGTCGTTTGGTGATAGCGCTACATATGTTTGGGTGTCATTGGCATAGCAATAATGGTCAATGTTATTATTTTGCATGATTTGTCCTAGTGGGAGCATGTAGATGTTGAATAAAGTCGGCCCCGAGTGTATGAGCCATATTAAATGTGCTTTATTTTGGTGTAATTTTACCCCGTGCCACTAGGGGGCGGTGTGGTTCAGTTGACCTCGGGTCAGCAGAGGGAGGCCATTTTAACCTGATTGAACCTGATCACAGGTGTTGTTGATTTGGGGAGCAAACAGTTTTTCGACTGTGCCCGTGTGCCTGTGTGCCCGTGTCCCCGTGTATTAATGTATCTTACTTTAGTGAGGAATTCGGTTTATTGTTTTGTTACATGTATTTTGAGTTAGAATTATTGCGGCTGTGTGTTATTGGAAGGAAAATAAACCAGCAAAATAAACTGAACTCTCTTCGTTTTTTCGGCAATTGGAGCGCACTGGGCGCACGTCGGAAACTATAAAGCAATCAACAACCAGTACTACTAAGTTTAGGGCTTAGTCAGTACACTTAGGTCGAAAAACTGCTTCGATTTGGAGAACGTTCACCAAGAGGACGCCGACTTCATTGACTTCATCAACGATTCACGTCTTCTTTGGAAACCACGGATGTGAGGTGGGCAAATGTTTGGAGTTGCCGATCGCTAAAGGAGCAGGAGCCTACCGGAGTGAGCTACGGGCCAGCGACAGCATCATCTCACCGGGACATCATTCATCAAAGCCGGCCAACGCACGATTGGGGTATGTGTGGATAAGCGCTGATGTTATGAATGGCCATGGAACTTTGTGTGCACACATTCGCGTAAACCCAATGCATTGGTAGCAGACTCGCAACCGACTAAAAATAACTTTCTCGTCGAGACGAGTTGTTTGCGCAACACAAACTATTTTGCGGACTAATAAAGCCAACTGACTTTGTCGTCATTATGGCTGAAGAGGGAACAGGCCAACTGGGCCTTGAGACTGAACTTGCGGGTGCAGAGGTAAAATCTGTAACTGAAAAACGTGTGGGTAAATTAACACTTAAAGCTTTGTTGGAAAAAATAAGCATTTTAGAAAAGGAAAGAAAGTCTAACTTTGGTAAACTGTCTAAAGTAAAACAATCTATTCTTAAATTCATGGGTGATAAAGAACATGTGAATAAGGTTGAAAATGAGTTAACCGTTTTTAATGAGTTGTGTAACACAGTACAGCAGGTGCATGAATCTTTATTGGGTTTATTGCCTGCTGAGGAAACAAGCAAACATGAAATATGGTACCAAGCTAAAATGTTGAATGTAAAGGAGTTTCGTGTGGGTACAAATCAATGGTTGTCTGACACTGCCGCTTGTCCAGCTACTAAAGTGGGTGATGACCATGATGAAGAGGTTAATGACAACAATGGAGCTGCTGTTGGAAAGGATGAGGAAGAGGAAGAGGAGGAGGAGGAGGATCAGATTGGACCTCAAGACAGCATTTCAAATGTGCAGTCAAGGCACCATGGCTCAAACAGATCGTCAAGTAGCAGATCCTCCACTTCATCAGCCAGACGCAGGGCAGAGGCGGAACAGGCCGCACTCTTGGCCCGAGCTGCTGCTTTAAAGGCTAAACATGCTTTGGAGGAGCAGGAACTTCTCTTGAGGAGAAAAAGGGAGAAGCTTGAGCTGGACACTGAGATAGCTGCCACTTCTGCTAAGCTAGCAGTGCTACAGATGGGGAGCAGCATCCATTCAAGGCAATCTGATGGAATGGCTTCCTACTTCAGAAAAGGGGCTAGATCTAAGCTCACCTCTCTCAATCCACAGGCCTCAATATATGTGGCTCCAACCGCACAGCAGCATGAATCTTTACCACAACAATGCAATGCTTCACCATCGGTAATGCCAACTACCATGCCAAATTTGGGGAAAAAACAAGTTGCCGTTTCAGCATCTTTGTCCACGCATATTTCATTACAACCACAACCAACTGTCAGTCATGGCTCTCAACTGCCTCACTTGCAATCACTGCCAACATTCAGTCAAAGCTTTCAACCCACTCTAGGCCAACAAGTGCAGCAACCCCTGCAAGACCAAAATCAGACAGCAGGTCTTTATAATCTGCTGCAACAACAGAATGACATAACGGCTCTCCTTGTTCAAATGCAAACATCACATCTGCTGCCGCGCAGAGAAATTCCAACTTATGATGGAGAGCCTTTGCAGTTCAACACATTTATGAGGGCATTTGAGCACTGCGTGGAAGCAAAGACTGGCTGTAAAGGAGACTGTTTGTACTATCTCGAACAATTCACTAGGGGGCAGCCTAGAGATATTGTACGCAGCTGCCTTCACATGACTGCAGACAAAGGATTTGCTGTTGCTAAAAGGTTACTAAAGGAGCACTTTGGAAATGAGTTTAAAATAACAGCGGCCTACATGGAAAAGGTCACAGGATGGCCAAGCATCAAAGCTGAAGACACCAAAGCGCTCAAAGCTTATGGGCTTTTCCTCCGTGAGTGTTCCAACGCTATGGAAGATCTTCAATACTTGGAGGAACTTAACATGCCAGCGAACATGAAGATTCTTAGTCAGAAGCTTCCATATAAACTAAGAGACAAGTGGAGAGCAAAGGCATGTGACATACTGGAGAAAACTTGTCAAAGGGCACGATTCTCAGATCTTGTCAAGTTCATTGAGCGCCAGGTCAGAATCATTTCAGATCCAGTCTTTGGTGACATACAGGACACTTCACCTGTTCTCGAAGGAGCTACAAAAGTGAGCAAGTTACAGGTGAAGCCACAGCTGAGAAGACATAGCTTTGCAACACAGGTGGTCATTGAGGATGGATGTAAAGCAGACACTCACAAGAATGAGGATGGATGCAGCAGACAAGATGGTGACCAGAAGGAAAAGGCTCTCAGCAAAGTGACCGCCTTCACTAAAACTACTTCTGTCTTCTGCCAGTATTGTGCTGCTGGTGGTCATGTTTTAGATCAATGTTTTAAACTGGGAAGAAAACCACACAGGGAGAAACTCGACTATCTAAAGGAGAAAGGTCTGTGTTTCAGTTGTTTGTGCACAGGACACTTGAGCAGGAATTGTGACAGGCGCATCACTTGCAAAAAGTGCAACCGAACGCACCCCAGTGTTTTGCACATTGAAGAGAAAGAAAGGGTTTCTTCAAAGGATGAGAAGAATAGTGAGCGGTCAAAAACATCTGAGAGCTGCACAACATCCTCCGCTTGTGGTCTTACAGGGGCTGGCCACTGCAATGGAATTCTTCCCATTTTGCCCATTTTGTTAAGGTGAAGAGCGCAAAGGGAAACAGGGTTATTGAAACCTATGCTTTTCTGGACCCAGGGAGTACAGGAACTTTCTGAACCAGGAAGCTTGTTGACAGGTTGAACATGGAAGGACGCAAATCCAAAATTCATATCCGCACCTTGGGCCATAACAACTCAATAGAAAGTTCTATCGTTGACAGTCTGGAGATTTCCGGACTGTCTGGTGAGAGCTTCTATCCACTTCCCAAAGTGTTTACCCAGAAAGAAATGCCTGTCTCTACAGCCAACATAATCAGTGAAAGGGAGCTGAGAAAATGGCATTATTTAGACAACGTAAACATTCAACACATAAACGCTGACGTGGATCTGTTAATTGGCACAAACGCCTCCAAGTTGATGGAGCCTTGGGAGGTCATTAACAGTCGTGAAGGTGAAGATGGACTCTACGCGATCAGAACCCTACTGGGGTGGGTAATAAATGGCCCGGGGAAGTGACGACTGTGGTAGTGACCACCCTTCATTTTATGCAAATAGAATTGCCATTGACCATATTGAAGAACTGTTAATTAGCCAATATAACTATGACTTCAATGACCGAGCTTCTGCAGAACAGGAAGAAATGTCAAGAGAAGAAAAGAAGTTTATGGAGATAATGGAAAGCTCTGCTCAGCTCCAGAACGGACACTACACATTTCAATTGCCTTTCAAAGGGAAAGATGTTTTGATGCCGAACAACCTCAGGGTTGCCGTGCAACGTGTCCGTGGTCTGAGAAGAAGACTTCAGAAAGACGTAAGCTTTCATGAGGAGTACAAAAACTTTCTTGCTGATGTCATTAGCAATGGCTACGCCGAAGAAGTGCCGCAGCATCAGTTAGAAGCACCAACAGGGAAGGTGTGGTATATCTCGCACCATGGTGTGTACCATCCACGAAAGGGAAAGTTACGAGTGGTGTTTGACTGTGGAGCAGAGTACAAAGGGATCTCTCTCAACAGTCAGCTCTTGCAAGGACCGAACCTCACCAGCTCGTTAGTTGGAGTTCTTATGAGATTCAGACAGGAACAAGTGGCGATAATGGCAGACATAAAGGCTATGTTCCACCAAGTTAAGGTGGCAGAGGAACACCGAGACTTCTTAAGATTCTTATGGTGGCCTCAAGGTAACCTGGAACAAGATCTTGTAGAGCATCGAATGACTGTCCATTTATTCGGAGCAGTTTCATCACCCAGTGTTGCCTGCCTTGCTCTTAGAAAGACTGCTGAAGACAACCAGGCCCACTTTCCTTTAGAAGTGATCGAAACAGTCAACCGAAACTTCTACATGGATGATTTGCTGAAGAGTCTGCCCTCTGAGGAAAACGCAGTCACCATGGTTAAGAACCTTACAACCGTTTGCAGAAAAGGAGGTTTTACCCTCACTCAGTGGATTAGTAATAGTCGAGAAGTCCTTCAAAGCCTCCCAGAGGATCTCAAGTCCAAGAACCTGCATGAGCTTGATCTGGACAGGGATAAGCTGCCGTTGGACAGAGCTTTGGGTTTGCAGTGGTGTATCGAGACGGACACTTTCAAATTCAAGCTGAAAGTCAAGGAGAAGCCGCCAACCAAGCGAGGCATGCTATCCATCATCAGTTCCGTCTACGATCCATTGGGATTCCTAGCACCTTTTGTACTCCCCGCCAAGCTGCTGTTGCAGGAGTTATGCAGGATGAAGTGTGATTGGGACGATCCAATACCTCCAGCTTTCCAGCAGAAGTGGAAAAAATGGCTGATGGATCTTGAGAAGGTGGCATATTTCAAGATCCACAGATGTGTTAAGCCTGAAGGATTTGGGAGGACTGTCAGCGCACAACTACATCACTTCGCCGACGCAAGCGAGAACGGATATGGGACGGCTACTTACCTGAGGATGCAGAACATGGATGAACGGGTTCATGTTGCTTTCCTATTTGGCAAAGCCAGAGTAGCTCCCCTGAAGCCGGTCACAATTCCCCGTTTAGAACTCACCGCTGCCGTTGTTGCAGTAAGAGTGGACAAGATGCTTCAAGCAGAGCTCCAGCTTCCACTGAAGAGGGCCTGCTTTTGGACTGACAGCACATCAGTTCTTAAGTATATAAGAAACGAGGACCGACGATTTCAAACTTTCGTCGCAAACAGGGTAACCACCATCAGGGACAACTCTGAAGTTGAACAGGTTGCAGTTGTATGGCTTATAAAGCTGAAAGGAACTTTGCTCAAACTGAGTAAGAAGAGAAAGGAGTTGGAGCTTGCAAGCACCAGTGCTACTAGAGCAGCAAGGTTGGATGTGCAAAAGGAGATGCAAGCTTTCTCAACATCACTCGGGAATCAAAAGGTGACGCTGGAAGATCTCTTGGAGGCTGAGGCCTCCATAATCGCTTTTTGCCAGCAAGAGAGATTCCCAACCGAATTTGCTGCACTAACCTCTGGCAAGCCACAAGTACCAAGAAGTAGCAGCATCTTCAGATTGGATCCAGTTTTAGATGGAGGACTTCTACGAGTTGGGGGACAGCTGAATAAGGCAGCAATCCCTGAGGACATTAAACATCCCCTCATCTTGTCAAAAGACCAACACATCTTCGACCTTATCCTCCGTCATATCCATTTACAGCTCGGACATGGAGGCGGAAATCATGTTCTTTCTGCTACAAGGAGAAAATACTGGATAACGAGCGGACCTACTGCAGTGAGGAGGATCATATCCAGATGCCTCATCTGTAAGCTCCATGGCGGAAAGACCGGTGAGCAAAAAATGGCAGACCTGCCAGAAGAGAGAGTGGTTCCTGATCTACCACCATTTACTAATGTTGGCGTAGATTACTTTGGGCCAGTTGACGTGAGAAGAGGCCGTAGCACCGTGAAAAGATATGGAGTGGTTTTCACTTGTATGACGAGCAGGGCTGTGCACCTGGAAGTGGCATATTCTCTCGACACAGACTCGTGCATCAACGCATTGCGTAGATTCATCTGTCGAAGAGGACAAGTCTCGCACTTAAGATCCGACAATGGCACCAACTTTGTCAGTGCAGAAAGAGAGCTGCGAGAAGCCTTAGCCTCTTTGAATCATGGCCGCATTGAAAGAGCCTTGTCCAAGAGAGGAATCAAGTGGAGCTTTAACCCTCCAGCTGGGTCGCATCACGGTGGCGCTTGGGAGCGCATGATCCGGATGATCAGGAAGATTTTGTGCTCGGTGCTCCGTCAGCAAACCCTGGATGATGAAGGGTTCCATACTGTGCTCTGTGAGGCTGAAGCTATGCTCAACGATCGCCCCATCACAAGGCTATCTGAGGACCCTAACGACCTTGAGGCATTGACGCCAAACCATCTGCTGCTACTCAAAGGAAAACCAGTTCTCCCACCGGGACTGTTCGACAAAAGGGATGTTTATGCAAGGAGAAGGTGGAAACAAACCCAGTACATCTCGGATCTCTTTTGGAAGAGGTGGATCCGTGAGTACCTCCCGCTTTTACAGGAGCGTCAAAAATGGAACCAGGAGAAGAGGAGTTTTGTTCCTGGGGACCTAGTCATGGTTGCAGACTCCACAGCACCACGTGGGTCATGGATGCTAGGAAGAGTTCTGGAAACCTTCCCTGATAAAAGAGGTCTAGTACGTGTGGTTCGTTTAAAAACCAAAACAAATATCATTGACCCATAACCAAAATATGCTTGCTTAATGAAGCTAAGGAATAATTGGTTCCCATTTAAAAATGAGCTTTATATACACATATATATTTTAATTTATTTATTTTTTTTGGTATTCATGGCTCATTTAAAATTGTTGGTGTAATTGCTCTGGCAGACGCAATTAGGGGCTGGTGTGTATGAGCCATATTAAATGTGCTTTATTTTGGTGTAATTTTACCCCGTGCCACTAGGGGGCGGTGTGGTTCAGTTGACCTCGGGTCAGCAGAGGGAGGCCATTTTAACCTGATTGAACCTGATCACAGGTGTTGTTGATTTGGGGAGCAAACAGTTTTTCGACTGTGCCCGTGTGCCTGTGTGCCCGTGTCCCCGTGTATTAATGTATCTTATTTTAGTGAGGAATTCGGTTTATTGTTTTGTTACATGTATTTTGAGTTAGAATTATTGCGGCTGTGTGTTATTGGAAGGAAAATAAACCAGCAAAATAAACTGAACTCTCTTCGTTTTTTCGGCAATTGGAGCGCACTGGGCGCACGTCGGAAACTATAAAGCAATCAACAACCAGTACTACTAAGTTTAGGGCTTAGTCAGTACACCGAGATTGAACCTTGGGGGACTCCACACATTACATTGGTAGGTTCTGATACAAAGTCACCAATGGATACAAAATAGTTCCTATCTCGTAGATATGACTTGAACCAGCTTAAGACTGTGCCTGACAGCCCCACCCAGTTTTCCAACCTGTCCAAGAGTATTGAGTGGTCGACAGTGTCAAATGCAGCACTGAGGTCTAAAAGCATTAATATTGAAGTTTTGCCAGAGTCTGTGCTATGAAAAGGTCAAAATCCTGACTGGAAGTTGTTGTGGCAGCCCGTTGAGGCCAGGAAGTGATTTAGTTGTTGGAGGACAACTTTCTCACTTATTTTACTTATGAAGGGTAGATTTGAAATCGGTCTGTAGTTTTTCATAATAGAGGCATCTAGGCTCCACTTTTTTAGAAGAGGTTTAATGACTGCAGTTTTGAAGGCCTTTGGGAAATTGCATGATTGAATAGAGTTATTAACTAAAAGAAAAAATAACAGGCACTGGTTAGAAACTATTTGCAATACGTCTGTTGCAGTCAAAAACATTCTTAAAAAAGTTGGTAGGAAAAGCATTAAGGCAGCAGGTGGATGATTTTAGATTTGTCACCGTTTCCACTTTTAGAGTCTATGGCATTAAAGCTTGCCATCATTGCTGTGTTACTTTTGACTGAACAGGGTGGTGATCCAACCTTTTTTGTTTGAGATACTGATGGCACGTCTGATGCCTTCGAATTTATTAGTATAAAAGAATGCAAACTCATTGCATTTCTGCAGGGAATGGAGTTTAGCTGGTATTTGTGTTGGGGGGGTTGGTCAGTCTGTCAACAGTTGCAAATAGGGTTTTCGCCTTATTAGTGTTGTTGTTTATGATATTGGAGAAGAATGTCTCTCTCGCACTTTTTAAGACTAAATTGTAGGCCCGGAGGCTCTCTTTATAGATGTCATGGTGAATATGGTGTTTCGTACTCCGCCAGATTTGTTCAGCTTTCCTGCACTCTCTTCTCTGGGCTGTCACAACAGCAGCTTTTCTCCTGGGTGCCTTTTGCTTACCAGAAATTGTTTTAACCGTAGCAGGTGCAATGACATCCATGACATTCAGAATTTTGGTATTAAAGGTGTTTACAAGATCATCAGCATGACATGGGTTTAGAGGTGGTAACGAGGAGATGCCGTTTTTAAACAGTACATTGGCATGTTCATTGATGTACCGCTTTTTGACCTTAATTGATTCTGTTTGTGTGTCAGGAATGAAAGAAATATTAAAGAAAACACAGAAGTGATCAGACAATGAAGGATCAGTCACAAAAACATCAGAAACATGGAGACCTGTTGTGATAATCAGGTCCAGGGTGTGTCCGCTTAGTAAAAAGTTATTTTAGACACTAACAAGATTTTATCAATCATGACTCTGATCTTGTTATTATTCCATTCAGCTGACTTTTCAGGACTTGCCTTATTCTGTGTAGGTATTTGGCTGTGGCTGGCTTTTTGTGTGGTCTCTTCATATATACAGTGTATGTACATTTATTAACAAAATATTAATATCAGAGTTTTTTTACTCCATGACTTCGGAGTTAACCCCAAAATTGGTCCCACTCCCATATTGATGGGGCTCTAGTTAGCTTGGCAAACTTGGACAAATTGAGTTGCAATGGCAGAGTGGCGTTGGTTCTGTCGGCTATCCACTCAATTAAATACATTTAAAAATAAATATAGAACGCATGTAATGTTAGTGGGCCCTAGTTTCGTACACCAGGCGCAGTCAGCTTTCAGCGCATCTGCGCCGCGCCGACGGGGTGTGTCCGCCTGGACTTTGCAAGTTTCGTGCACCGCACAGGCAGGCTCGCGCAGGCAGGCTCGCGCAGGCAGGCTCACGCAGGCAGGCTCGCGCAGGCACACCTCCCGTCTCGCCCACCGGCGCAAGTGGGAAAGAGGGAGGAGAAGAAGGCGTGAGTGGGAGACGAGGAGGAGACGAGGCGTGGACTGGGATTAATACAGCCGATTCAGATCTTCACCAATCAAATGAGCTCCTCTCCTCTCCTTTAATGCGTTAGGGGAGGTTCAGTGCAAGATCCGTCACTTGACAACCCGATGACAGAAGCAGCGCCGCCGCTCCCACCACGCGCTGTGCGCACATATCATAATAATAACAATGCCGATATTATAAAAAACAGGAGAGAGAGAGGGAGATGTTTTGGTCCGAGAGGCTGAGTTTTACGCGTGCCATCCGCCTTTGATCTGACGTCAGATGTGACGGGACAATCTATATAGATATAAATTCACGTGTTGATTCAATCAGTTGCATTAAATAGTGTTTGTTGTGATTATTTATTGCATTTAAATGTGCCTGGAGCTGTGGAAACCTGCCTGTGAGGTCTCGGTGACGTGTACGCACTGCGCGCCGTCAGCCAAACTTCCACTGCGCCAGCTGTGATTCGCATTGAATGAATGGACTTTATTTACGCCTTACGCCTTGCGCCTTGCGCCGAAAGTAGACCAGGTTGGAGCTGGCGAGCTTTCAGCGCAGTCTCGGCGAGGCTTTTTGCCACGAAACTTCCGCTACGCCAAGCTGAATCTGCGACGCCTCCCCCTGCTGCGCCGACACACCCATCTTGGCGCAGGCGATCCACCAAACTGCCAAACTGCCAAGTTTCAACGGTGCGCAAGGCTGCGCGGGTCGAAACTTGCATTGCGCCGGCCCCGCCACCCTGCGCCGCCCTGCGCTGCGCCACGAAACTAGGGCCCAGTGTCTCCATCCAGCAGCAAAAGTGAATTGCAGACATGAGTCACGGCCTGTTAAGGCCCACCATGGAAAACATGCTTGACTCATGTTCTTATACCCGAAATACTCTGAAATACGCTGCAGCAACGTGATGTTAGCCTCTCACCATTGAGCCTAATAAGCCACCCAGCTGTAACAACAACCTGATGAACAAACATTTAATTATGATGCATTGTCCGCTGCAGTATAAGCTAAACAGACAGTCTAGTAGTGAGTCTCCAACTATTAGGTCAATGTATAACATTAAGCTTTTCTCCCTTTGTTCATTTCCTTCCCCAGGGCTGAAGTTGTCTTGGGAAGTATCATAAAGAAGAAAGGATGGAGGTGGAGTTTTTATTATTTTTCCCCTTCAATTATTTGAATTGAATTGTCACCTGCCCAAATGCATTGTGGTTAAACTGCTTTTCAGTCTCATTGCTCTGATAATGCAAATACAATATTCTCACATTGGAGCTTTGCATGTCAGATGACAGGTTTAATACCATTTACTTTTAAAAGCAAGTCCAGTGTTTCCCACAGGTTTGAAATATACCTGTGGTGATAGTTGATTTGGGGGATGTGGTGTCACCAAGTAGGGGGCCTGGGGGTTCTCTCCCAGTACATTTTGAGCGACACACTTAATTTCCTGCATTTGGGTGACATTTTATGCAATTTATAATGGAAATGTCTTTATAATGCAAAAGTGTAAGTGTTTGAGCTGTGGAAGTCTAATTAATTAGAAGAACGAGGCCATTAATATGCAGTCTCTGAGGGGATTTTTGGATTGAACAGGGTTTTTACAGTCCTCAGATGATATTTAAACCATTTTTATGTCAGAGCATTTCATTTCACGTAAAAGTGAAAGGGGGATAGTGAGGGAGAGATGTGAAGAAATACACAAATGCTGCTCACACCTTAGCTCCAACTTATCAACAACATATCAACAAGACATATTTTAATTTCACACAAAACCACGGCAACATGAGAAACCCCAAACATGTGCTCATAAAATCATAGCACTTTTATCTTAATAGGGGTAGTGAGGGAGAGAAATACACAAATGCTGCTCTCGCCTTCACTCGTCTCTGTATTGAGTGAGGGAGAGAAGCGAGCTCCCCCTACTGGAGCCCCAAGGCATTACCCACAGAGCCACGAACAATTAACCCTTAAAGGGGCCATATTATGAAAATGGTATGGTTTTCTCTGGTCTCTACACCTATAAACTGGTCCTCCCTGAGCCTATCAACTCCTAGGATGAGGAAAACAAGCGACTCCTGTATAGTTTCTGCAGCCCCCCACTGGTACAATGGTGCTCCTATAGGCTGTTCAGATTCAGCTCCTTTCGGAGTCATTTGCATAGGCCGAACTCCTTTGCACGATGATAGGAGAGATCCGAAAGGGGGGCGTTTCGCAACACATTGCAGAGAGCCAGCCCGACAGTGCGGAGAGCCGTCAGCGTGGACAGACAGCGCCAACCGGAGAGACCGACGGAGAGCGCTTACGGGAGTGCTGACAAGACCGTGACGGACCAACAGCACGGAGAACGTGGACTGACAGTGGGTACAGACCGACAGCACGCAGGGCTGACGGCACGCAGGGCTGACGGCACGCAGGGCCGATGGCACGTGAATAGCGTCTAACATGTTCACTCATTTTTAGCGCTTCTTCTTCCAGACCGGCTCTGCTTCTTCTTCATTTCTTTGTTTCTTTCTTTTCTTCACTCATGGGGCAGGCGCAGCGGACTATTCAGCCAATCATGGCCATTGTTCTGAGGCAAACGCATACACGTCACTCGTAGCTCACATTTAGAAAAGCACGATTGGCTGGAATTTCCAGCCAATTTCAAGCCTGGAAACTTGTCACATGGAAACAGATGCCTTCAGGGTTCACAAAAAACTCAGACAGACAGTTGCGACAGGCTCATTACAACCGATTTCACGGAATGGTCAAATTATCGTACATTTGGCCTTTTTTGGGATTATTGATCGTACATCGTACAGAGGACAAAATTATCGTACAAATACGATAATTATCGTACACCTGCCAACACTGGTTGGACCTCTGACAGCTGTGTGGAATTGATGAAAAACTGTATCATGTGGGAACTTTAACTTGCTGCAGTCTAAACAGTGACCATGACAAATAACACATCTGGGACCAAATTGAAATTGCATGTGCTGAAATTAGAATATTACTATATTGACTAAACATGAATATATATAATAATATTCTTGTCTGTCACAAAAGCATCTGCTAAATGCCCTAAATGTAAATGTATTTATTGCTATCAGCATTGGACATGAGGATTTCAAGCAATATAACAGAAAGTGTTTCAGAATAGAATCTTTAAGCCCAGGGACATAAGGCATGACATAATTCTACTTCCAGTAAAAACAAAAGAACAGCTTCATTTAAATAAAAGTGATCACTGATCACCTCCTGAAAGCCTGGCAATGAGGTTCCAGAGGGCTGTCACACATGTGACTTATACAAATGAAGGGAAGGCCGATGAACGAAGGAAGGTACGACAGACCCACCAGTCTATTGGAGATGAAACAGTTCAAACCTTTTGAAATGTTCAAATGTCCAAAAACTGGACCCTCCACAACAAGAAGAGACACAAATACCATGATGTTTTCAGCTACTTGAAAGAAAAGAAAAAATAATTTGACCAACGAAATTAATTTAAAAAAGGCATGCAAGTTAATGGTACTGACTAATTGACCACACACCATCAAAAAAGCCCTGGCATCTGTTTTTTTAAACTTCTGGACGTTCACCTTGAAAGATAACACAAGGAAACAAAACTGTGTGCTTTTGTTTATAGTTGTTCTAAATAAAAGATAACATGGTATTTGACCGTCAATAGAATACAGAATATAATGAGGCAATATTTAATCTCAGAGTAGATTTCAGTTTTTCTGTTGTTAGGCAGTGTGCTTGATAATGTCCTGTTGTTTGGTAATTGACAATATATTGTTTTCATTGTCATTTTTAAAGAAGAAAACCACATTTCTATTTTCACATATGTTCTCACATGCAGGCGTTCCAGTTTAGTCATCACCACCAAAATCTTCTGGGGTGGAAAGTATGTATTTGTCATTTTCCCCTTCATTTTCTTCTTCTATGATTCCAATGAATACATAAAAAAACACTCCCCACTAGCTATAATAGCATTACTTCTAACAATGTGTAATACATTCCAGTGCATTTGATTACTAAAAGTCAAAATCAGTGTTCAGTGTGAGCTGTGGCCTCCATTCAAATTAATGAATATGTTTTGCACATTGGTTGCTTCAGTAGTAAAATGTATTTGTAAAGTGCTTTTCACAGACACAAGTCACAAAGTGCTTAATAAGGCACACTAAAATGAAAGAAGGAAATCATGGTAGTAGGCACTAATATATAGGCACAAAACACAATACATATTGAAAAATTCAATACACAATAAGGTACACAATAACATTTGTACTTGCATTTATTCCACATAGCAAAGTCCAATATAAAATAGATTACATTTTATTTTCAACGTTGTAGTTTTCAAACCATGAGTTCTGAAATGAAAGATTATTTGTTTTTCAGAGCAGAAATGGAAAGGGGATTGTCTAGAAAACATATAATTGAAGGTAAGATTTGATGCTGCCATTGTGAATAACTATAGTGTTTTGTCTTTGCAACAAAAGTACATTCATCTGTTTAAAAAACAACAGCAAAGTTATTCAATGCTGCTTGTGTCACCATAGGCACATAACATCAGAATTCTTGCATTTGATGATACCGTGTATGTAACTGTCTTTATGAAACAGGTCTAAGGGCATCGCTAGAGAGACTTCAGCTGGAGTACATAGATGTGGTTTTCGCGAATCGACCAGATGCTAACACACCTATAGAAGGTGGGTGTGCAAATATTCTAACAGATCAGTCTTGCCATTTCACACTTAGGCTTACTAGCTCAAGTTATGCCTGGTCCAGCAAGACTTTTGAATGCTGGTTTTCCACATTACATCATAACATTTTAGAAGACATAAATACCTGTTCTGATTTACAAATACATTATGAAATATAAACAAGAACTATTGTTGCAGTTAAACTGGCTTCATCATGTTTTCTTCACTCTGCTCTGAGGTAAAACCTATTTCTTATGGACAGTTTTGGCCTGAGCTGACAGTCAGACAGTAGACTGTAGTCTGCAACGTGACGATGTGTGGACCAGATGAAGACAAGGTTGGAGATGGGCCTGTAATTGTTCAGGTCAGCAGGGTCAGCACCAGGTTTTTTGAGAGTGGGTGTGATTGCAGCAGTTTTGAGAGTGGGGGGTACAATTCCAGTGGGGAGGGAGGAGTTGATTACGTTTAAGATCATCGGGGAAAGAGATGGCAGACAGGATTTGACGAGGGTGGTAGGGATGTGGTCCAGCTGACAGGTTGTGGGTTTGGTTTCGAGGATGAACTCTGAGATGATATGATCTGTTGATGGGGAGAAGTTGGAAAGGGAGCCGATGAGTGGTTGGCCAGTGGTAATTGTCCAGGTAGGGTCGGTTGGGGAAGTCTAGGAAGGTGCCGAGGTGTTGATTTTGGTGTTAAATAATTGCAGAAAGGTGGTGCAGTGATCACTGGAGATGTTGCAGGGGTTCTTGGAGGCTGAAGAAATAGGCGGCTAACTGTTGAGAAGATGGCTCTGGTGTTGCCTCTACCAGTACTGATGAGATTGGAATAGTAGGAGGATTTGGCAGTGGAGAGGGGTTTCTTGTAGTGGTGTAGGTGTTCGTCATAGAGTTGGATGTGTACAACCATTTCACAGCATAAATAGGAGAATACCTATAACTATCAAGTTACTCTTTAAAACATCGACATAGTATAGTCCTCACAATTGCTGCTGCTTTTAGAGAATGAGGCACAACTAAAAATAGAAAAGGCTCAAAAGGAAGCAGAACTGCAATTGGGTAAAGCTACGTTGGAGGCAGAACTTGGAACGCTAACTCTACAACACGAGGCAGCTGAACAGCTGCAGCTATAGCGCAAGATGAGGCCTTACAAGAAGCTGAGGAATTGGAGAAAGGTATGGTATTGGACACTCTCATAAAGCCAGTTTCAGAAAAGGACATCGCAGAGCACAATAGAACATGGCAGAAACAGTAAGCCACCTGCTGCTCAGGATACATATACATCACTCTCCAAGAAAATTTCTACTAAGGCCCTTCCAAGGGATAATGAGAGTTGGATGGATTCCAAGATAGCTCACCACTCTATGAACCCTACTTCCCAGTCATATGTTCCCTGGCACATCTGGCCCTGAACCTCTAATGGAAGTCTTTGCATGTTGTCTGGCTTGGCGAGCACAAATCTCTTCCAATTCAAAGGCCTGAAATCTACAAAGCATGGCATTTGTCATTAGTGTTGAGAGAAGATGAAGAATGCTGGTACCTGTCAACTTTCAAAGCCTAGCATCCACATGATCCTGGCCAAATCAGAGTCGTATTTGACTCAAGTGCCCAGTGTTAAAAGAATTTGTCCGTAAACGAATAAATTCACCCAAGGAGGAGATCAGAGACAGAAGTAAAGTCGACGTCTGACTTTAATCTTGTACAAGAGGAGCAGTTACAATGCAACAACGTATGAGGATGCTACAGAGAAAGTGCTCAAATCAGTGTTATGACTTGAGCCTTTGGGTAGAAGAGACAATGCGTCACTGGCGGTTACTCCTTGTGCAGAACCAGACATCCAGACTACCAGGCCTCTGATAACATTTAGACACTTTGAGATATAGCTTGGGAGCTTCAGGTCAGCAGTGGGTTTACTAAAATGATAAACAATTCAACACATATCGAAAACATGGGGCTCCCCTTAGGTCAACGAAGGTGCCAGAGTCGTAAAACCCTACAAATATATCAAAGACTCTGGAATCTTAACGATGTTAACAATGTTAAGACCATAACAAGGAACACTAGAATCATGATGTTATACAAAATTATTATAACACCCAGCCCTATGGCGCACGATGTGCTGCTCACTGCCCCAGACCTTAACAACTCTCTCCTGGGAGTTTTGATACGCTTCAGAAAGGAACAGTTTGCTATCCTTGCAGACATACAGCAAATGATCTGTGGCTTCCTCGTCCGTAAAGACCCTAGGAACTATCGGTGTGTTCTATGGCACAGAGACAATGAAATGCCCAAGGATGTCATCGACTACAGGATGAGAGTCCATGATTTGGCAACAGCCCTTCACCAGCTGTTGCCATTTGCGAAGGTGAGAAGGGCTGTCGGGAAGGGTGCACATGGAGAACATGGAGTGGTCACTGTGCAATTTGTGGAGCATAATTTCTATGTGGACGATGGGCATCTATCTCTACCTACTGAAGCTGAGGCCATAGACCTCCTGCAGAGGACTCCCTCAGTCAGACACACACAAAACCTCGAGCTGGAACCGGAGTGGGGGGTCATGTAGCTGGTCTGAGCGGCCAGTGAGGTCCCGGTGTCTCGCCGTTCTGGTGTTGGACAGGGAATCCGGTGCAGCTGTGGAGCGCAGATGATAATGATGATTATCAGGGGCGGACTGGCCATCTGTGTGATCTGGTGAATCACGGAATGTCCTGTACTCCAGGACGGCCGGCGGGCCGCCGCACCACCCGCCACGCATTCATCACCTGTTTTTTTCCCCCATGCTAATCTATTGTTTAACACTCCAGTACAGTAGGTGGCAGCAATGCACCTTTAAGTTGGATGCCAGCTGCCCCGAAGAAGAAGAAGTAGTAGCAGCAGCAAAGAATCAAGACTTTCGGTAAAATGTGGCCACTCCAAAGTTTCAGGGCAAGCCCTCTCAAATGGTCGCCGTGTTTCCATTAGCCCCAGAGGGATTTACTAGACCCCGGAGCTGACGTACCACTCTGAATGGGTTTTGATCGACGGTGATCAGCTGATCAGTGATACAACTGCGCGCCGTTCTTCCTCAATGTGAAAAATACAGAATGGATAACACCGGTAAAAAACGTAAAGAAAAAGGTGGGGCTGAGAAGGCTATTTAGACATTTAAATAGCGAAGCCGCTAAATGTCGCAAACTACCTGACATGTTCAGCAGCACAGCCAGCAGCAGCAAAGTTCAGCCTTATGGTATAGTGTCATGAGCCACAATGAAAGTATTGTGACACTCATGCCAGGCGTTATTGTTGTTGTTGTTGAGTTTCCGCGTGCCGATTGCTTTGGGCCGGGCCTAGTCAAAGTCCAGGGCCGTTTTTTAGTCCCAGTCCGTCCCTGATGATGATGAATGGCCCGGCCAGCTTGTGCAGGCACCGGGTTCTCGCCACTATTATGGCTACTGCTGTGCGCCCTGACCCTGCTTTGTGAAAGACATGCCTAAAATGTGCCTACAATTTCTATAGTGATATAATATTGGCATTATAATTATTATGACTATACGCACGCACAGCGTGTGATGCGCGTGGTAGAAGCGGCGGCACTGCTTCTGTCATTGGGTTGTCAAGTGACGAAACTTGCACTGCACCTCACCTGGCGCATTAAAGGGGAGGAGAGAAGTTCATTTGATTGGTGAAGATCTGAATCGGCCGTGTTAATCCCAGTCCACGCCTCGTCTCCTCCTCGTCTCCCACTCACGCCTTCTTCTCCCCCCTCTTTCCCACTTGCGTGGGTGGGAGTGACGGGAGGATTGCCTGCGCTAGCCTGCACGGTGCACGAAACTTGCAAAGTCCAGGCGGACACACCCCATGCGCCTGGTCTACGAAACTAGGGCCCGTGAAGTCATACAGTACATGCAAATAGTGTTATTTCTCAACACATTTCCCCACTGGTATGTATCTATGTCTGGCTTAACTCGGCTTGCCTCGGTCTTGTCTATTCCTTGTCCTTCTCATTTGACCTTGTCTTCTTTTTGTTACTATAGCAATGTTTTCTGTCTTTTGTAGTCTGCCTTATGATTGTGGAAACTTTGTTACAAAGTCATTCTTTTGTAGAGACGGTGAGAGCAATGACCCATGTGATCAACCACGGAATGGCCATGTATTGGGGTACATCACGATGGACCTCCATGGAGATTATGGTGAGTTCACACACAAGTCTCAAAATAGACTGCAGATGCATTCATAGGTCCATTTGTTCATTGAAGCAAGATTTGACCAACTAAATGAATTGCTGTAAGGCCCAAATTATTGGGTGCTTCTCAAAGTCAAGGAAAGATCCTTCAACAGCTGAATCAAGGATCCAATGTTATCAAATCCAGTCCAATCCAGAGGACTGCCAGTGTGTAGGAGGACAGAGTCCTTCGTTCAGATGCTTTTCAAGGATGCATGTGTATCCTTCATGCTCTTAAAAAACACACAATCCTATGTGTCTATGATGTATGTCCCCCAATTTGGAAACAGGGAAATTACAGTACTAAACTTTCAGTCATTTCACCCCAGCAGTCCGTTAAAATAGATTTCTGAAAATCTACTGAAAATTGAGGCAAAAAAATAGCAATGCAGTTGCTGAATCTTCACTCATATCTACAAAGGCGGATGTAAGAGTGTGTTCTGACATATTCACATCTAACTCAGTGGGATAGTTCCACAAAACCAGAGGTAATGATTGTTGGAAGAGTGAAAAGTCTAGAAAGCAGTTTTGATAAGTTTGGTGGCATAATGGCTGGTGTCTTTTTTAGATCAAACTACAGTTGGTGAATGCTGTAACAGTGGAAAGTGTAACCAAGATGGTTTTGAGTTTTATTTTGTTTCTGTCGAGTTTGAAATGTTTTCAATGCTGTATATTTTTACAGGGCCTTTTAAAACAGAACACAGAAAACAGAAGTTAAAACACAAACAGAATGAAATCAACTAAAAGCCAAAAACTAAAACAAACTAAAATGTCATAAAACATCCATAAAATATCAGAAAAGTAATTTTAAATGAGTGGATTCTTAAAACTTATTTAAAAGATAAGAGTTTGTATCCCTGAACTCCTTAGGTAGATCATTCCAGCATTATGTAAGAATCTGGACCTGTGTTTGCTGTAGGAGGCTTACTCGGTGGCTCGACAGTTCAACCAGATCCCACCCATCTGTGAACAGGCAGAGTACCACATGTTCCAGAGGGACAAGGTTGAAGTGCAACTCCCTGATCTATTCCACAAGATAGGTAAGCAGCTGCCAAAATATGTATGGAAATCTGTCCAAATAATTACGATAATGAAGACGTCACTCTCGCCATTAGCATTATATTTTATTTATTTTATTATGTATCTTGTTTGTTTGTCAGACATTGAATCAGCTGTGATAATAGTTGGGAATGTGTAGTGGTAGGCTGCCTTGTTAATTTTGTTTATGCCATTCTTTTAAACGTGACAGCTCAACCAAAAATCCCAAATGTATATTTTCCTTCCACCTGTAGCACTATTTATCAAACTAGATTGTATTGGTGTCACGTGTGAGTTGCCTAGTTTGAGAGATATCGGCCATTGAGATTATCCGGATTTAGAGTTTGGATTTACATTTGAGAAACATTTCTTCTCTATCATCTCTTTTCAGAATGATCTGGGAGAAGAAATGTTTCTCAAATGTAATTTTTGCCGCTTTGAGTGCCACAAACTGATTGCCATCTAGACCCATTAAATTGGAGAGAACTATGCAATTCACAACAAAATAATTCATCCATCTATGATCTGTAACGGCTTATCCTATTCAGGGTGGCGGAGGAGCTGGATCTGATCCCAGCTGGCATTGGGTGAAGGACAGGTTGTCAAAACAATCTAGATTGATAAATAGCACTACAGGTAAGAGAAACTGTCCTCTTACCTGTGAAGTTATATTTTAACTGTATTAGCTTGAATATAGATGCTTATCCTAGCCTCCTAGTCCCCCATATTTGAACTGCAAATACACAAGTCACCGAATAACACAACACAAATTTGCGTGATTTGGTCCATTACAAGGCCTTTTTTGGGCATGCAGGCATTGGAGCTATGACATGGTCTCCACTGGCCTGTGGGATCATCTCAGGGAAGTATAACAGTGGGATACCCTCTTACTCACGTGCCTCGCTTAAGGTAACACTCTTACTTTTTCCACTTGTTATTGTCATTCCCAAAATCCTGTCACTTATTTATCACATTAATATCATCTTTTCACACTTCCTTTGTTTAACCCACTTCCCTTGTGTTAAAAATAAGTGTTGAAAACATAATATGATTACAAATATATTAGATCACAAAAAAAGTATTTAGTCCCAGATGTATGTAGTTATTTTCCAGGTACAGAACTGTAGTGTACAAAAAACAGTGTCATCTTGTGACAAAGAGAAATTAACTTGTGGCATTCAGGGTTGGGTGCACTACCCTGTCTTGCCTTACGCCGTGACCTCTGTGTTGTGCTGTCTGGAATAGGGTTATCAGTGGATGAAGGACAGGATCCTGAGTGAGGAGGGGCACCGTCAGCAGGTGAAGCTAAAAGAGTTGCAGGCAGTTGCTGAGCGATTAGGCTGCACTTTGCCCCAACTGGCTATTGGTAAAATAAAACTGTAATTTGTTGCTCTGTCTATGTCCATCATATCTTATGAAGTAGTAGATATTTATGTTCCTGTCATGATAGCTTTATTTTCATGACTATATATATACACACACATATTAGGGCTGTCAAAATGGAAATTACCTGTTATTTTAATGAATTAACGCTGTTCGCGTATAAAAAAACAAACATGGACAATTAATAAATATGCAGCCTCGTGAACCTACAAAGATACAACGGCACTGACACCACTGCAGCAACGCGGCATTAACCTCTCACCATTGAGCCTAATAACCCAGCTGCAACATATGTGACGGTACTATGAAGTCATCGGTAACATTAAAGTGTGTACGTAGCCGTTCAGTTCCCTTATTTGTCAGTGTATAAATGCTACAACTACACACAGCCTAAATTCCTGTGTCTCGTTATCAGCCAGCTGATATTTAAACTGAAGAGTGTTAGCCCTGAAGTTAGCAACAACACTGGCTGTTACAGCTCAGCAACACTTAAGGTGGGCTGACCTTTAAGGTGGACCAGCATTATTCCCCTTTAAGTGACCACCTGCTGCTCTGACTACTTATTTTAACTGTGTAACTGCAGCATGGTTAAACAGTTAATTATTAATATCCCTACTGCAAACTCTGCTCTGTGTGTATCTGGAAAACACAAAGTTGAATGTTTTCAAAGTTATTGTTAGAACTGTAATGGTATTATTAAGTACTCATATCGGCAATTGGTATCGGCAAGTACTGAAATTGAAGTACTTCAAAATCAGGTATTGGTGCATCCCTATTTTTAGACGCTTCAAATTCTGTTGCATATACACCTTCTGTCATTTATCTTTCCATGCACTTAACTATATACAGAGAAAATGGTAATTTTGGGGTATATTTACAAATGGTAAATAATTGTGATTAAGCCACAGCTACCCTGTGATTTATCTGATAAAATGATGTAATCATTTGACAGTCCTAATATACACCGATCAGCCATAATATAATGACCACTGATATGTGAAGTGAATCACACTGCCTATCGTTATCATAGCACCTGTCAGTGGGTGGGATATATTAGGCAGCAAGTGAACATGTTGTCCTCAAAGTTGCTGCAGGAAAAATGGGCAAGCATTAGGATTTGAGCAACTTTGACAAGGGCCAAATTGTGATGGCTAGATGACTGGGTCATAGCAGCTCCAAAACTGCAGCTCTTGTGGGGTGTTCCCAGTCTGCAGTGGTCAGTAGCTATCAAAAGTGGTCCAAGGAAGTCATAGACAGCCAAGGCTCATTGATGCACATGGGGAGCAAAGGTTGGCCCATGTTTTCCGATCCAACAGACAAGCTACTGGAGCTCAAATTGCTGAAAAAGTTCATTCTGGTTCTGATAGAAAGGCGTCAGTTTGTCACATATGGGGCTGCGTAGCCGCAATAGAAAGCACCTACAATGGTCACGTGAGCATCAGAACTGGACCACGGAGCAATGGAAGAAGGTGGCCATCATCATCAGGTGTAAAATCATGTTTTCTTCATCATCATCATGTGGATTGCCGGGTGCGTGTGATCTCAATCCAATTGAGCATCTGTGGGATGTGCTGGACAAAACATAAATTATCTACTGTTAATGTCTTGGTGCCAGATACCACAGCACACCTTCAGAGGTCTGGTGGAGTCCATGTCTCGACTGGTCAGGGCTGTTTTGATGGAAAAACAGGGACCTTCACAATATTAGTCAGGTGGTCATAATGTCATGGCTGATTGTATATACTGTGTTTGTATATACTTTATTATAAAAATGTATAACATGAAAGAACTGCAACCAACATTTTCTTACACAACATTATATAGAAATGCTATAGGCAATATGAATGAATGTGTCGAGCACACATACAAACTGTTATAATTCCTTAGCCTGTTCCACAAAACAGTTGCATTTACCTTTACGTCCATCCCACAGCATGGTGTCTGAGGAATGAGGGGGTGAACTCTGTCCTGCTGGGAGCTTCCACAACTGACCAGCTGATGGAGAACATTAGAGCAATACAGGTCAGAAAGCATACCACTTAATGTTGTATAATGCTGTTCATAGTTCCATCACCACACCCAACATTGAATGTTGGCAGGGTTTGGAAGGCTTTAGGTTACTTACACACCTGTTGTTTAGTTTCCTTGGTACTAACCAAAGGAATATATTGTTGCCTTTTTCTTCTGGGTTTCAAACAGGCACAAAATAACTGACTGTGAATGTGTAAATGAATAGCTTTATAATTTCACCACCTCATCAAGAATACCATATTTGGCTATAATTAAGGGTGTGTATTATATTACATTAATGTGTTGCTTAGATGTGTTGTTATGACAATGATTTGATTGAAAAAAACCCACAATATTCTGCTTCAATCAATATTTATTGGTGTAACCTTTCAAAAACGACACTTTCATTAAGGTAAAAGTTTTGGTCTCCTGTATGCGGCATCAGTGGTGTAGTGGAGAGTATACGCGGGTATATGGGGTATACCCACCTCTTTTTCTGGCAGTATACCCACCGATCAGCCAGAAAGCCATTGGGATATATAGGAGAGTATACCTGCTTCCTCCTCTTTAACCTACCCATCTACCTAGCAGTTCACCCACCTCATCAACTACCACCACATTACTGTGCGGCATGTACCTTTAAGCAACATTAACAGGGTGCAGCAAACCAACAGCACCATAGAGTACATTTATTTAACCACAATACACTAAACAACACTAAATCAGTATATAGTCTCTTATCATATATTCATATCTATGTTCACTTATCTGAATTGCAGTGCAACCAGTGGTGGCTAGCCCAACATTTTCTTATTTCTGGAACACAACCAGGATGTTCTGGTTTCACTTTTCTGTCATCTATCTACCAGCAGTGTGTGGAAAGTCTTTTAAAACACTTCTTTTTTTATCATAAAGCTATGCTGGTGTGTGTGTGTGTGAAAGGTGTTTTGCATTTGTGTAGGTTGCATCTACAGGCATGGTTCACAAGATGTCAAAACAACACATTTTGTGTACTGCAATAATGCATAATGCAATTACTGGATGTTTATGCAGAAAATGTGCTTTGATAGCTAATCACTCATAATATACAGTAAGTGTGCCATTGTATACTCTATGAATACAACAACTATATAAGGACTAGACAGTAGACACTGGTTTATCTCACAGTGGGATTTTCCTTTTGATGCTCATTATTGCACCCTGAAGCGATCAGCAGGTTGATTGTCTAAATATATTTTGGACCGGTCATTAAATTACAGCTTTCGCATCACCACCAGAACTAAATGGGCAGACACACTAGAGGTATTTGTGACACTGTCTCTAATATACAGGTATTCTGTGTGCAGTTGAAGTAAGTAAACAAATCAGAGTAAATTATGGTAATCCTTTCTCTCTTCTCATTCCACAGGTTCTTCCCAAGTTATCGTTGTCCATTTTATCGGAAATGGATAACCTCTTGGGAAACAAGCCCTTTAGTAAAAAGGACTTCAGATCCTAGAAGCACCAATGGACAGCTATGCTATCCTGTCTAAATGAAAGACAGCAAAGCATGTGCAATATGCAATAATGTATGGAAGTCTAACAAATGGAGACTAACAAGCCAAACAAATGTGCCATTGCTCATGTCACCAATTCAATGCACCTCCTCAATCTACTTTTTGTCCATATTCGCACTTATTGCCACTCAATACTATCTAGTCCTGCAATATGTTGGATTTCTTCTAGTAGATTGAACTTAATCTTCAAGGAAACAGTCAGTTCTAATCTAGAGAGCCACAGGAGCGGTAAAGAACTAAGCTAATCACTGAGTCAAGTACAGCTTGGTGTTCCAAACCCGGCTTCATCACTGTCTACAGGTTGTCGCATCAGCATGTCACAGAGAGTGTACGTTAAATAATTAATACAATGTTAAATAATAACATGTTGCACAAGACCTGTAAACCTACTGAGCACAAACCATTATGATATGATGTATTAAACCTTTCACCATAATAACAATAGATATGCTTCAACACTGTTAATACTGGTATTTGGATTTAATCATAATCATTGTCCTTTTCCAAAGACTAGTTTCGTTTTAGTCACAGTTTAGTCATTTGATTAGAGTTACATTAATGTCCTGTTTGAGAAATGCATGGTTGATTTGTTGTTAAGTTGTGCATTTATTTAAATCTTGACTGCAACATTTTGTCAAATACTCTGTGGTGGTGGAGTTTTGAAACCCTTAACATTAAATTATATAATAGTACATTTATAATATTAAAAGCAACTTTGAAATGGTAGATGAGCCAGCTTTTCGTTTCTTTCTTTTTTTTTCCTACATCCGTTTACATCGGTGAAGCACTGTAGACCACAGCCTAGCATAGAGGTGGCAGTTTAAATTAATATTATTATCTTACATACTTTGTCTGCTGCAACTTTATTATTTATTGTGTAGTAGTTCCTGCATTTAGCCTTGGGGATAGGCAATAGTCTACAAAGCTGTGTAACAGGAAAGGAGGAGGTTTTTTTTGTTTTGTTTTAATTTTTTTCTAGTTTTCTTCTTGGTTTCATACGTTCATATGTTTGTTGTAGGTGTTGTATTGTTAAGAATGTATGAATTAATTAATAATGTAACTATAATGAATTACTCACTTATTTGACTTAATTATTCTGTGGTGGGGTCCACCTCAGATCAACTTGTCCCCATAATCAAATAATCAAACCAAGCACAGCAACACATGTAAGTATCTCGATAACCCAATGTACTTCAAGCGTCTACCTTAAAGAACCACCAAGATCACCACAATGTGATCTCCTGCCCAAATACACAGCCGTGGTCAAAAGAATGAAACCCATCTTTAAACAGATCCAGGTGTGGACGGAGGAAAGGAAGAAACAAGTCAGTGACGAGCTTGAGGACACTGACTGGGACATTTTCTTCGAGAGCTGTAAAGATGGCCATGAACTTACAGACGTTATCACATCTTATATTAAATTTTGTGAAGATGTTGTGTGTGAAAAAAAAACAGTAAGAATTTACCCAAATAAATAATAATAATAATAATAATAATAATAATATTAATGACAGAATGGAATGTGATGAGATCAGCAAAAAACTCCCTTCAAGGTCATCAATTGACATATTAGAAGAGGCTGTCAGAAGGAGTCTCTCTAAATTGAAGTCAACAAAGGCCACAGGCCCAAACGGTTCAAAAGCCCGTCTACTCAAAGATTGTGCCCCAACTAAAAGGAGTACTTAGTCGGCTTTAAAACCCTTATAGTGACGGGTGTACCAACATCCTGGAAATCCTCAATAATAACAACGCCTATACCAAAAAAGCTAGGTGCATGTAAACTTGAAGATTTTCGGCCAATTGTAATAACATCCAATCTCTGTAAAAACCATGGAAAGAGTCCTAGCTTACACCCTGACCACCACCTTAGCCAATAGATTAGATCCATTGCAATTTGCCTATAAAAGTAACAGAGGCACAGATGATGCTGTGTTGACACTGACAGATTCTATAAGCAGCTGTCACGGCCTAAAGGGTATGCAAGGGTCTTATTCATAGATTTCAGTGCAGCCTTTAATTCTGTGAAGCTATCTATTCTACTGAATTCTACTGGTAAAACTTGATATTTTAGGAACTCTAATCCTATGGATAAGGGACTTTCTCTCATGCCGCCCTCAGAGAGTGCAGGTAAATGGCATCCAGTCTGACTTGCTCACTCTAAGTCCAGGATGCCCACAAGGCAGTGTTCTTTCTCCTGTGCTTTTTTCTCTCTTCACGAATGAATTATGTTTTGATGAACATAACATGAAATTGATTAAATATGCTGATGACATGGCCTTAATTGACCTTCAACAGACTGCAGAACCCTCTGATGATACTTGTTTTTTAACTTATGTGAAAAACCTAGAAGAATGGTGCTCACAGAGCAAACTACAAATCAATGTGACAAAGACAAAAGAAGTGATATTCTGCCTAAACCAAGAGCTCTCCACAGCACCAACCTAGTTGAAACCTTTAAATATCTGGGTACAGAGCCCGATTGTCAGCTGAAATTCACAGGAAACCCTTATTATGTGTTCAAAAAATGCTCACAGAGACTCCTCTTGCTGAGGAGGCTGTGCAGCCTGGGGGTCAGCCAAAAGATTTTAGAATTGGTGTACACTACACATGTGGAAAGCGTGCTCACCTTTCATCTCTCTGTTTGGTTTGGTTACTTAAAGAGACAGTGTGTAGGAATTACTCCCATCTAGTGGTGAAATTGTATTTTGCATTCAAACGAATAGTGCTCTCTAGCGCGTTGCTTTGTTGCAACTACGGTAGCTGTTATGTACCAAGAAGCTATGACAATATGTCATCCACCAGTAAGTAATTACTCCTAGAGCAAGATAGTGATTTATGTTGCCATGTTGATATTGGTTTAGTTTTGATAGCCTTCCATTAGTAGCCGAAAGCATCGGCTAACAACTAAACACACAACAAACACAAACAAATGTAACTAAAGCGCTTATGAAGAAGAAATTCTTTGCTTACGGGGGGGAGACACTGGCCAAGGGAGCATTTAGAAAATCTTTTATCCAGAATGCTGTCCACCTTCTCAATGTATCCTAAATGGCACTAGCAATGAACTGCTCCCAAATTCAATTTATTTATTGTATGATTAATTGTGTTTTAACTGTTTCCTTATTTAACTGTGTTTTTAATGAAATATGTACCTCTTTTACGGTGAGCCGAAGACAATAAAGTTTTATTGTATTGTATTGTACTATGAGCAACACTGCCAGATTGTTGATTTCCTTGAAGTATCGTCATAGTTTGTAATCTGGCCAATGACGTTAGTGGGATTGTCATGACGTTTTTGTCTTCATGTCTGTGTACAGCGTGAACAGAAGGGGCTGAGCACTCAGCCCTGGGGGGATCCACTGTTTTACACTATATGGAGAAGGTGGTGCTGCCAATGAGGATCAGTTTGAATCATTTATCACACAGTATTCTATGAACGTATAGACACATGATTACTTAGTCATCCTTCCAAGAACCTTTATGTATGAAATAAATGGGAGACATCGAGTTGTAAAATATAATATCTAAAATACTTAAAAAAAAGAGAGACCCTAAGCTAAGTGAGTCAACTAATGGCACGCAAAGTCTTTAAAACACAGATGAAAACACCGTCTACATCAACAAGTACACAGGACTAGCCAGCACATTTTCATAAGTTTGTTTAATCTATTTTGTGCAAAGTTGGATCACACTGACTGACAGCAGCGGTTCATCATAGCTCGGTTTGATCATCAAATCCATGGACTGATCGCAGAGTAGCCATGGCATAAAGAAACACAGCAAATTTGTACAACTTTCAACAAGACTACCCTTCCAATTATTTCTTTTCATTTAGTGTTGAAAGCAATACCATCATAATTGTTCACACTCATATACAATACATTCAAATCTCTGCAAGAACATTCTTGGCCCGAATATACTCTGCCTAATTTGTGAGCCTGAAATGTACTTTTGTTGAATGTATGTGGAGCTGCAGAGCAAGACGTTGAAGAAAAATGAGATGCAGCAAGGAACTCATTAAAATCATCACAGACTGTCTGAAAATTGGACTCAAGGGCCAGTGTGTCCAAGTGCTAAAAGTTGGTGTTGGTGTCGCCTATTAAAAGCATTTGATCTATCAGGAAGCCATTTGTTGTCCTCTATATCTATATATATATATATATATATCTCTATATATATAGATAGATAGATATAGGTTTTTTTTTGTTGAAAAGACTTGCTTTTATCATGTGACATGAAAAAATAGGACTGGGACATCAACAAAACCCATCCATTTCATTTATTAACAGTCCTACTTGTCTGTTTTCTGAAAGAAATGCAAAATTGAAGTAAAAGTAGAAAACCTGACACCCAATCAAGTTATTTACAAAATGTTAGCACTGTGACTTTCTAGGACATTTCTGGAGATAACGGGTTACATGCAATTTTGCGTAAAGAGACAGCTGCAACTAACATAACATACAATCAACGTAACATACACCAACCTATATAATAGATACTAACTTGCAACCTTTACATGGATTTCCACCGGAGTAAAAATATAAAATGTAGGCCTACTCTATAATTCACAGTAATAGTGGCCTGTCAATCATGACTTACGTGTTGATATGTACCCATGGATGGCTGGACAGCAGAGATAATATAGGGCATCTTTATCAGGAACAATATATTTGGTAGAAAATATACACCGAACTTTTTAAAAGGGAACACAGATTTCTTTATGTCCACTGAGTAACAAAAAAGAAAAATGTCAAATATTACCATTAAGAGACTGGCATTTCAAATGACATTCAGTCTCTAATCTTCTCCTGTTACAAAGTCAAAATAATCTCAACACAAAACAGCATTATGCTTCATCCTTGATATATAATATACTATCACTGGTATTAAAACAAAGCTACTTGGAGTTTGCATCGAGTCATAGCCAGTCCTGGTACTCCAGTCATGGCATTTCAACAGGTCCTTTCTTGAAAACCACAATTTGGAGAATTTGAAAATGTACAACTACGGCACCCCCTTGACATAGGTGTCGACTCAAGTAACCCTGGGAACTGCTGTCCACACTGGACAACTACGCACCCCACCATCTGCATCGAATGCTTAGGCTCGGTGCCGGTGCAGGAAGTAGTGTGGGTTTATGCAGAATAAAAAGGTTGGGGGATGGATGGGCAGGTGTGTCTGACTTTGACACAGGAGACTGGAAACTCATAACCACAATCATTCTCTAGTTATGTGCTCAGATACTGTAAAAGGCAAGAATCTGAAGAACGTTGGATTTTACAACATCCTTCAGACACCGACACCGACATGTTTTTGTGAAAAGGTTCGACTGGAACACAGAACAGAGACTCCAGCCTGGCGTGGACCTGCCTGAGAAGAAAGGTGTATTCCTGATCCACACAGTAGCACGGAGAGATGAACAGAATAAGCAAACCCACTGTCAATCCATTGGCTCTGAATATAATATAACTTTGCAACTATATCTAATATGACATCATTCATTAACGGTGAGAAGGTCGACTACTTGCAGTACACTTGGCCGTCAGAACACGTTAATGGATGAACGTGTTTGAAAAAAAAAAAAAAAAAAGTCCCAATCAGATGAGAGTTCAGCTGCTGTAATCTGAGGTGGCATCAATGTATGAGGCTGTCATGTCAACATGAAGCAGTCTCTAATCTCTGATCCATGCCATAAAGGTCTCAGGCTGTTCTGGGGGCCCTCCCAGAAGAAGAAAGGTGTGCCTAATAAAGTGACACCACACCACACCCCACACACACACACACACACACTTTGGTTGAACAGCATTTCCAACTACTCTGTAAAAGTAGAAGCACATATTTGTTCTAAATGTTCATGAAACTGCAGAGGATTGACATGCCATATAGCTTAATGTGTTGGTCTGCAGTGCTACTTGGAGGAACTGAGGACAGAGGGGGGGCAACCAACATGATCTACCAGGAGGCACAGAGACAACTGCTGTGGATTTTCACCATTAATACAAAAGTGAGGTGTCATTTGTATCAGGAGTGAGATGGTGGGTGAGCAGAGGTACAAGCTGACAATGAAACTGCCAGTAAAACACCAGAGAATGACTCATCGTTTCATTGGATAGGAACGATCCATAATTAGTTTAAATATTGGCAGTGAACTTTTACAAGGCCAGAATGACAAGGCTGCTGGGAAAAAAAGCCATGTTGCAAAACAAAGCCAAGACACAGTGATGTCAACGGTGACCAAACGTGAGCCAATAAAAGGTTCATCTAGCTAAAAGAAACAGAAATAATAAAGGCCTTTACACACCGGGGGCACCTTATTTTTTTGGTGCAAATTATTTGCATGTCAATGTATTTTTGTCATGAATACTCACACAGAATGGAAATATCACACAGCCAACAAAGGGATACCCTTCTTGTAGAGCAACGTTGGTTTTTCTGAGCTTTCACAACAAAATAAAGGCATCATCGAAACAGGTTGTGCAGAACGAGTTGAATTAGATTTAAATGCCTATATTTATGAAAGAATAGCTAGTGGGTTGGGAGATTCTGTATTTCCAACCAAAATGGCACACTTTATTACTCCTTTCAACTTTGACAAAGGCAGCGGAGAGCAGTTCCAATTCTTCCCTTTCACAATAAAAGCCCTAGATATATAACGCAGGGGACCGATTTGCATTTCCGTGACATGTATTTGTCAAGCTCCTGGTGTGTAAAAGCCATGTCTTATGGTCTGTGCCTTTCTATAACATACACAACACTCATTTTCTTAATCCACTCAATCCGTAAAAAGACAAAACCAGTTTGACAATAACATACGACTTGTCAGTGCTAAGCATGTCTCCTGTATCGAAAGGAACTGGAATTTGAACATCAGTGTACCATTAGAGTTAACAAATGTGTTTCAATAAGCTAACATACCAGAAACAAGAAAATTAGTTAAATTCAATGCACACATGTATCAGCATTCTCCTCCTTGAAGTAGATTAACAGCTCAACATTCAGCATAATGTCAACCTGTGTGCACCTACTTCTTTTAGCTAATATAGTTCCAGTCACCTCACATGCTACGCTTCAGGGTGCCAGGTAGAAATCCTGTCAAGGAATCAACGCGGTGACCAGAAGTCCTTCATTTCCTTTCAGGCACGCACTCCAGGCACCAAACCACATGGCCACATCTCAGCCTATCCCCTGTCGGGAGGGGGGTCTAAGATACAGAGTCTTTGGTTGCTCCTGGGGGGTTCCCTCCACTTGTGACCAAATTACGGAGCAGTTTGCGTCGACCAGCTTGATAGTCCTCCTCGTCCACATTAACCAACAGTTTTATAGCTTCATGGCCCACAGCCTGTTTTAAGGAATCTGTGATGAAGACCCCTTTAAGGGCCTCTAGCAAAGATCCATTGATGTAGTCCCTCCAGAAGGCATCCAAGTAGGTGAGCTCAGAGAACTTGATGTCACAGATGATGGAGCCCAAGTCTCGGGATTTCAGGATAGTGTTTGCCTGGTTGAAGCGCTCAAACTGTCGTTCCACTGCCTCTTGCTTGTTGGAGAAGACGTTGCCCTGAAGTGCAGACTCATGCTGGCAGTATTCAGCACGAACCCGGAGGCGAATGTCTGAAGAAGAGCACAAAGTAAGATTCAAAACTATCAACTGAGAAAACTGTGTTTTGCTAACATTTAAAATGGCAAATCCTTTTAAATACAATACATTAGGGGTGTGCGATATGACTATATTAGATCGTGAACGATTAAAATGTCTCAAATGTCTCCGCAATCTGCCTTTACAGAGAGATCGTTAGTATTGTGCTACAGTGCACATTCAATCAGTTGCAGTTCTATGGCTCATACACTCATCCAAAGTTGTTTTCTCAGCCAAATGTTAAGGGCACACTCCCACTACACCAACCGGACCATGCCCAGCCACGATGGAGGCTAAACTCCAGACTGTTTGTCCAGTGTGAGTGCTCCGTTCCGTACTTAAGAACAGTACGCTAACTTGGCCCCGGCACGCTTGGAAGAGGTGGATTCGACTCCGGTACGGTTCATGCACATGCACGGGTACGCAATGTGAACATGACGTAGGCTTTAATGGATAGGCCGTCCCACTCGTTATTGCTCAGGGTTCAACGCGGATCTCCCCCCGATATCGAGACGATTTATGACTGGAAATACTGTTGATGATTGTAGGACACAGCGGGATTCTGGGTCGGGTTTGGGCTTCAGACTGGTGGTGTGAGCGGTCCCAGAGCGGAACCGGACTGGTGCTTTTGTAACAAAAATGCCTTTTGAAACCAATGTTCATTTTGGGAGTTATGCTAAAGTCTCTGATTGTACTTGAAGCCTAGACCATGTTAAAATGATTATGTTATATAAATGATTAGAATATTTTCCTCATTGATGTCTTGTTCTGTTTGTTTCTATTCAACTTTTCATGTTTATTAGAATGTTACATACTGCTACCTCGAAAAACAGAGGTGAACTGGTTTTGCTGAGGATCTGTATCTAATAAGCTACCTGACTGGTACAATTCCTACCAATGTTAGATTTTGTTTTAATGTTATGTAGCAAGAGTGCACTTTACTTGAGTGTTGTTGTTTACCTTTAGTAACCAATATTCATTTTGGGAGTTATGCAAAAGTCTCTGATTGTACTTGATTACAGTTCTAAACCATGTCAAAATTCTTGTTCATACTTTACAGAATTCTACTTGTACATTTGATTAAAATCTGTTTGAAAAGGTACTTTGGCCTAAATGGTCTGTTATACTTTCAGGGCTATATTTTTTTTAAATAGGGAAATTAGTTTGGTTGTACTGTTCACTAACTTGCAAAATAGTCTTAAAAACCAACATGAAAAAGAATCGTGAAAAGATCGTGATCCTGCCTGAAAAAAATTGTGATGTGATCATTTTGCCATATCGCCCACCCCTACAATAAATAGAGCCCAAAAATGTAATATTGAAGGCACAATTGACCCATTAAGTCCCACCCCTCGATCGCTGACTGGCAAATCATTGGCTGGTTTTTGGATTTGGAGTTTGTGATGGTAAAACGTTACCTGGAGAGGTTTGATGGAGATATTTACATTTCTAAAATGTTCTACCTGATCTGTAGGATTCAACAGGTCCATCTCAAATTTGGTGAGCATAATCTCAAGACCTTCTCCGAGGAAACTTGTAAAGCGTTTGGTTTCCATGGAACGACATTGACGTGGCGAAGCCAGTAATTTTGTATGTTTCGCCATGAAGTTGTTGAATTTGAATTGCCCAACACACGCATAACAAGTCAGTCGTATGTGGCAGAAATCATCAGATTTACATGAAATTGACATGGAGGTTTACACATGATGATATACAGCAACATGATGTCTAATTCGTATGTGTGTTCTCAAGGGCCACATGATGGCATCCTGCGCCAGACACTCCACGCAGTAAAGACCATTTGACTTGTGAGCGCGGTGTCCAAAGGCACCCTGCCTCCACAAAGAGACATTCGTTTCTGTATCACAGCTAACAAGGGGAGGGACCGTTCATCGCTACTGATGATCCAATTTATGTTGCGTTTATTTTTTACCACATGTTTGCTTCTCTCTGCAGTCAGCTGAGGAATGACTTCTCCTCCGTTTGCGGTTTTGTAGAGGAGGAGCTGGCTTTGTCCGGGGAGGTCCAACATGGGGTCCTGACGGGGAACAGCAAATGACTGGCTGAGGACCTAGAAAGAGACATTAGTTCCAACATTAATCTAGCTTCTGTATCGCAGCCTATAGTTACGTTTCTTACTAATCCAACCCATATCCTGCTGATTTAAGAAATGAGAAGTGTAAACTAGACATGGGACGATACAAAAATTCCATGTCACAATTATCCTGGCCAAAATAATTGAAATGATCAAAATATGCTTAGAAATGCACTTACAAAAACATTTTTTATTGCATCACAGACATGTTTTTTTTTACTGGAGATCCTTGAAGTGAAGTCAACAACTATAGAATGATAACAAAATGACCTATAATCACAAGGTCGATGTGCACAAATAAAAGATGGGTACACTATATATTATTATATCCTGTATATTTTTAATAAGGCTCTATTTTCACTTCCTCTACCGTGATAGTGGGAAAGACGGCTTTTTCAAGTCACTCATGAGGATTTTCAAGCTTATTCCGAAAATTCACCATGATCAATCATGAGTCGTTTTTTTTTTTACCCCTGATCAAATCTTACATCGTCCAATCCCGAGGGTAAACCCACCTGTTCTTCTGTGAGGCACAGTGTCTTTGCTCTGCACTGCTCCTCTTGGTGAAATGTAACGCACTGATGTTTCTTCCAGGTACTTGTCAACAGGATCTGGGCACACTGAAATAACAGATTTCTCAAGTTATTTAAACTGCAGTGATAATCGTTCCATTTCAACCAGGGGAATACATCATACAGTATGCAGAGAACCAGTCCGTTTATATGCATTGCTATGGTCGATGATCGATCGCCTCAGTCAAGCACATACCGACATATTAACACCGCAAATTATTTCTATCATTAATATTTCTTGCATGAAACAACGATCTGCTCAAATGTGACACTATGTAACTTTTAAACGTACAAAAGTGCATTATTTGATCCGGATTTCCCCCCTCAACAACAGATATCACTTTTAAGAGGTGGGCAGGTAGAAATCTGAGGGTTATTGACCAGTTGTTATGTGACACTGGTGTACAGCCATTCTCATATCTCCAAGACAAATTCCTTTTACCCCAAAGCGATATGTTCCGGTATCTTCAGATAAGGAATTACATCACAAACCATACAGACTGGAATATAATTAAAAATGCTCCAACAAATATAGAAACTTACTTTATTAATATAATTAAACATCAACTACCCAATAAAAAACATGTTTCCCATATATACAGAAATTTGTTACTAGATATACCTGACAATACTTTTTATATTAAAAACAAATGGGAGCTGGAGTTAAATATTATAATTGAGGATGGGGAGTGGGAAACAATGTGCATTGGATGTCATAAAGGTATCAATAGTAACATGTGGAAGGAGTTTGATTGGAAGACGAAGACGAGGTTCTTTAAGGTGCCTTCCGTGGTTTCTAAATTTGTAGATAACCCAGCTGCAATATACTGTTGGAGAGGGTGTGGAGTGGTTGGCGACCACTCACACATATTTTGGGATTGCCCAGTGATGCTTCCTTTTTGGAAGGGGGTAAAGAACGAGATAGATAAAGTTCTGGGAATTAATATACCATTTATCCCAAGTCAGTTTCTTTTCGACCTAATTCCTGAAGGCATGTACACTAGAGACCAAAAGCACTTGTTACATATACTCTTGATGACTGCTAGGAAAATGGTGACAATAAAATGGATGAATCCACAGCCACCTACAGTGGCACAGTGGAAACAGAAGCTGAGGGAGGTGTATGGAATGGAAGCTTTAACTGCTAAATTACAATTAAGGTCTGATGTTTTTGTGAGGAGGTGGCTACCTATAGCAAGATACCTCTCTAACTGAGGGGAACCCCACAGTATGCTGGGATGTCTTAACTGTCCACTTATTTATTTATTTATTTATGTATTTATTATTTTTCATTCATGTGTATTATTAAGCTTTCTGGGCCCAAAAGGGGTTTTTTTTTTCTTCTTTTTTTCTTGTCTTTAGCACTGTCATACATACTTTGTGATGTTGTCAAGGAATGTTTGTGTTCTCTTTAATAAAAATAAAGTTAAAAAAAAAAAAAAAAAAAGTGCATTATTTGTCCTAAAAAAACTAAAAACTAAAATACATTTGTATGACGTCCTACACCCACTCCAACTTCTGTTTTGATGCTCTGGTCCCAGCACTTTCCAGATGTGCCAACTCAAAGTACCATCACATCTGTGTTCTCAAGCAATAAGCTGTAAATGAGGGCAACGGTACCTAAGACTCACTCCACACAACAGGGTGCTGCAGTCGTGAGTCAATTCACTTTTTCCCCCACACCATAAATCATAGACGAGCAAACAAACACACATGTTATGGGAAATGGAACAGCCACCATCCACAGGGGCTAAAAAAGGAGTAAGACGAGAAAAGACTGAATATTGACGTTGGGAGGGTGACTGCTACAAGGTCAACTAAATTCAGATTTAGTGTTATTCATTTAGATAATATAGTAATACAGTAATATAGTTCAGCCATATTATATAAAGCATATAAAGCTAACAAACATTAGGTTATCCATTCATTTATCATTCATTTATTGTATAGACTACTGGATAAAAAAATGAGGTTGTTGTTAAAAAGATGCCAAATACCAGAGAAATGTTGTGCAAATGCTGACAATGAGCCTAATACCCAATAACGGGCAGATCATACTGTCTGCGTAAAGCATCACCAGCTGTTGACCACTGGATTCAAAATAAGAAGATCTTCACACCTTCACGTGACTTAGCACTACACATGTGTCTTCGTAATGTCATTTCCATTAAAATTTTATGTAAAAGAAAATATTTAAAGTGAAACAGAAAATCATACGCAACATTAAGGACCATATAATCACAAGCAGCACGGGGAATTAAGGGGGGCAAAACCCTGAATGCTCCGGAAAAACTTGATGGACAGGGGGAAAGTTATATTGACCCGTTTAAAGCCATTAATGTCGATTCATTTTATTACCATTTCCATCTGTAACAGACTCAACCACGTATCCTTTACAGTATCCTTTACATAAACACATTTCCACCATTAATTGAAGTAGAGGCAAAGGCAGTAATTGCTGCATAAAATTCAAGAAAACACCAGAATGCAGAAAAATTACATTTTAACACTGTTCTGGCATCCAACCTTTCCCTATGGTATGTCGTACTTGGAGCCAGCTCTGGCCTCATGGCTCATGCCAAGGAAAAGTGTCCCACTCTGGAATTCCTTGACTGTAAGGAGCACTCATGTCCATGGTGTGCTGCAGGAACAAGCTCTAAAACCCAGACCAGTCAGCATTTTTACGCTTCCTGTTCCCTCATCTCCGAGTGAATGTGTTTTTTCAATGTTTTTGGTTCAATGCCTGAAATAAGGTGAAGGGATTTAGAATTTCTGTTCTACAATGAGATACGTCATCAGAGTACCCCTCTGGTAAATGTTGAAGGTTGGTGACGTGAAGTCATGTGACTGTGGCGGAGTTCATATATAGGATCGGTTATAGGGACTACACATTTAATTCAATAGATTGCATTCAGAATTAAAAAATCATATAAGTGGTGTTCATTTCAGCAAAAATGTGGAAGTATCTTGCAAAAGAGCACATTCCTTGCAATAATTCCAAAATCCAATGGAAAAATCCTATCTTCCTGCTTGGCTTTAACAATAAGTCATCCCTGCAGCACTCTACATGTTGCATGAAAGACAAACAGCTGTGGTGTCTGTGGAAACGTTCCGAGAACACCACAAGAACGACGATTGTTCTCAGAACGAGTAGTTTATTAACTCCACAACACAAGTTGTTACGTGAGCAGTACACAAAGTGTCAACCAACCTGCTCATTCACTTACAGTTCTTCTCAGCATAGCTGTTCATTCTAGCTCTGTGATTGGTTATATGGTATTGTATGGTACATGGTATCTACCTGTATTACCCAATACCTTGACAGGAAAGATGGATAGTGGCAGATCATAGCGGCAGCAGCTAGGAGTGTAGCTGAAGTACCTGGAATGAATGCTTCACATAAAAACTGCAGCCAGCATAATCATAATCAACAGTGTTTGTATAATTCAAATTCAGATTCAAATGATACTATTTGTAATTACTGAGTGACAAGAGGGTGAGGGTGCACTCTAGGACATTAAAATCAAACTGTCCCATCACCAAATATACACTTAAAGCCTGGTTACAATAGCAATGATACTGCATTACTCACCAGCCTGCCGTTTCCTGAGGGTGACATAAGGCAATAGGTCGTGGCGGGTGATAATCCTCAGAAGCTGGAGAACGTGTCGGAAGTTGGTCTCATCACAGCGACCCTGGCGCTCTAGAGCCAGTAGGAAATCCCGTCCACTCCTGATGCCACCTCGCTCATACTCGTCAATTACATCAACGAACAGGAACGACAGTACCCTGACATCCCGATGGGTTAGCTGGGCTCCAACTATATCAAACATGCGGTGAAGTGAGTACAGCCCATGGGAGTTGTCCACGGCTTCCTCGGGCCACGGCTCGAAGCACCCATCTCTTCTGGACACACTGGACTTGGTGCAGGAGGCAGGATGGTTCCTGTTGGCCACCTCCCCACTGGCAGCTGCCACACCAGAGCAGCCTGGCCTGCCGCTCAGAGCTCTGTGATCCAGAGGCCCAGCGGTTGCACTGCTCTGACTTGAGTCCACCTGATTGGCTTGAATGTGAGGTCGGGCCTGCTGAGCAGAGGAGTTCTGGCCAAGCTGGGGAGAGATAACAGCATTGGGAAGCTGTGGTTGCTGTGATGTCATCTCAGGGCCCGCTGATGGTGAGGGACGCACAAATCCCTATAACTCCTGCTGTCCGCGTCTCCAACTGATGAGCTATGTATGGAGAGTGGGGGGATCACATATTTTACAATCATCATATATCGATGACGAACAACACTATAAAACTGCAAATGCGTACGGAGTTCCCATGGTTTATAATAGAGGCGAGCCACCTCTGCTAACATCAGAGTTCATGAAATTAAACATAACAGACCCTCAATATTACACAGGAAATGCCACCTATTTAATGAAGAGGGCAACTATGTAGACTTGTGTTTGTTAATTAGTCTTATACAAATGTGAGTCACATTGAAGGAAATTATCATAACTGTCTGCTTCTTATCTGCAGTGTCAAATATGTAACTTAAACTAAAACCGCAGTGGTATCAATTCCATGAGTGTTACATCTGGCCTCAGGTGGCTGAACAGTTGATGTATCTCACCTGCACTACATTAAGGGGCCGGATATCAACTTTTTGAGTTAAATTTGCTTTCCCCTTGTCCAGGCAAAAAAAGTGTCTGTGTAAAAATGACAACAATTTACTTTCTTTGTTTTGTTTGCAAATGCAGAATTCACACAGAAGCAGTTAAATATCATCCAAAGGGTGTCTATTATATTATAAGATGCTCTCTTTATTAAAGATTTTTAATTTTGTTTTATACTGCATTTATGGCAGCCTACGGTTTCTCAAAATGAAAATAAACTCAAATGAAATGTTCAGTTTGATTTCTTGGAGGGAAATGCATTGACTTGCAGACTTTCTTTGATGAATTACCCACAAGTCATGGCGTTGTGACCAAAAAACACAGGGATACCAGGGGAATGCTGCAGGCAAAAAAAAAAAAAAAAAAAGATAAACAAAGAGGATGACACGTGGGTGTTCAAAGGATATAACATGGTGCATATGTGAAAACATATGAAATCATTGGCTACATTACACAGCTGGCTTAATCACCAACCATTCAATTGTACTTACTGAAGCTGTTTTGATAAATGTAAGAAAATAGAGAATTGACCATTTCCTCTTGTCCCATTAGACAAGAAGCTGGGCGATGTTCACTTGTCTCCAAGTGCTGCCCGTTAACTAGCCGACTAGAGCCGAGTTGAAGTAAACACAGAGGAGTCATTGATACAACGCTGTTGCCACTTCAGTAACTCATAGAAGAAGGTTTCTACTGTAAACCCAACAAACACACTTCCAACATCGCTGTCAAGCAAGATAGACGGCAAGCTAACAACTAGCTAGGTGCCTAACGGAAGTTGGCTAGCAAGCTAACGGTAGTTATCTAGAAATAAAAACCAGATGCAAGATGTGGATATGAGGTTATTACGCAACCAGAATGGAAACTGGCCTCTGGTTCATGCTTGCGGTTAAATAGCTAGGCATTGGCTGCGGTAGCGTGAAGGGGCATAACAACACACGTATCCCCTTTGATTTGCGTCTGGGTTTGTTGTGACTGGTCATCGCTAACGTTACACAGAGTCCTGCAGTCCGCGTCAACGTCATCCAAACTAGCAAAGCATTGAAAGCCAAGTAAAGCCGACAATCACAAGAAGCACATTAGCCAACGATAACTACATTACCTGCAGTTGTTGATACTCTTGGGATACTCTTGACGAATCCGACACTATCACAGTTCGGTAGGCAGCTAATACGAAGTTAGCTTCCCAGTGTCTAATAGCACAGCTTCTATCAGGGCAGAAAACGGGTCCGTGTTGTTGTTTTTGATCGACTACACGATACACGCTCAAAAGACACGTTTCCGGTGTCTAGGTGTGCCGCGCGGCTGATTTCAGGCCAAACATTAGAGTCCCTTTAATGGTGTAGGTCTTCAGACAGACATCATGGGGAAAAATAGGCAGACAGTTTTCGTTCTTCAGCTAAAATGAAAGACCTTCCAGTTCACCGTTGAGTTCACTTCCGGTGTTACACCCGGTTCTGTCTGCCCGCCGAGAACTAGGACCCTCACGGGAGCACGCACGGCTTAAACGCGTGTATGAAATGTATTTTCCATGGAGTTGTTGAGAAACTACATTTCTGCTTTGTCGGGTTAATAATGAGTGATAAAAGGTGTAAAGTCTATAGTTCATGAACGATAGTCATCAGTGTTCCATCAAGCTCAGTAAAATAATTATTTTATTTTATTAACCAGTTATGATAGACCTTACATTACCAGGAATTTTACTCTAATACAAAACAATATAACGAACAAAAACATTTAACTATTGTGTGCATACGATAAATACAAATATAAACCATACACCAAGGAAAGTTCTCTTCTGTAAATTGTAAATGTTTTTCTGTAAATTGTAGTGTGTGCAATGGTGCAGACTCCAAATAATGTAACAGGTGGCTTCATACACATGCTCTTACTTTGACACATGTTCATTGGCATACACAGGCCTCTCATTGTCTGTCATACAAACTTGCATTAACTTAACAAAATTTTAATTTATGTCAAAGTAGCATTTTTTCAGTAGCAATTTCATTTTACAGCAGCAATATGTGTGGGATACGATATTATATAACATGTCGTTTTATATTTACATGAAATATAACTATTTAATAAATAATGTAAATAGTAATAACATGACATGTAACCTAATTTTCTGGCTTAAGTTTGTATGAAATTGTTTTTATGCCCATTCTCCTTGTTGTTCTTTATTTGTAGGCTATATAATGTTAAGTTTAAACTTGTCAAATGCACATATACTGTCTGACAAGCCACAACTAACCCGAGCTCAGCCCAGGTTTCAGCCTTAAGTGCACCACAACTGCCAGACTGCCCAGATGTGGCTCATTACCAGGTCCAGTGTTGTTTTGTAAGCCCCCCCCCCAAAGGCAGGTAAATTACAGATAAAGTAAATCACATTCATAGATATACACTACTTTCAAATTTTGACTAAATGAAAGTACTTAAGGGGAATGTCACATGTGTTCTTCCTGAGCCAGGACAGTTTAGTCTGTATCTCCTCCATAGTATAAATGTAGTGGAGTAAATATATTCCCTCTTAAATGTAGTTGTAAAAACTTGATTGCTGATGGTAGCTGGATTATGCATATAGCCTCTACATTGGCATATCACTCAAAATATGAGGACCAGAGAAGTGTCTTTCAGCCATTTATTCCTTCATTCAGTCGATTGTATTACACAGATGATTTGATTATCAAAATACATAACAGACCCTCAATATTACACAGCAAATGCCACCTTTTAATGAAGAGGGCAACTATGTAGACTTGTGTTTGTTAATTAGTCTTATACAAATGTGAGTCACATTGAAGGAAATTATCATAACTGTCTGCTTCTTATCTGCAGTGTCAAATATGTAACTTAAACTAAAACCGCAGTGGTATCAATTCCATGAGTGTTACATCTGGCCTCAGGTGGCTGAACAGTTGATGTATCTCACCTGTACTACATTAAGGGGCTGGACATCAACTTTTTGAGTTAAATTTGCTTTCCCCTTTTTTTGCAAATGCAGAATTCACACAGAAGCAGTTAAATATCATCCAAAGGGTGTCTATTATATTATAAGATGCTCTCTTTATTAAAGATTTATAATTTTGTTTTATGCTGCATTTATGGCAGCCTACGGTTTCTCAAAATGAAAATAAACTCAAATCAAATGTTCAATTTGATTTCTTGGAGGGAAATGCATTGTTTAGATGAGTCACATCAATAGAGAATTAGTCATTAGTGGCAGCCAGAGTGAAATTGTTGCGTGAAAGATTATGCATCCAAGGTTGGCAATCGACTGGGAGACTGGCAGCTCCACATCCATGCAGTGTGCTCCAGCAGACAAAGGGGCTGAGCAGAGGCTAATTGAGAGTTTATCACCTCAGGTGAGGCCTGTTAGGTTGAGCCATGTAAGCCCCGCCCACCCAGGCCTGGGCAGGTGGGAGTGTTTTCTACAGCCGCCCCTCAAATATGGTAACGTATTTGATAATAACATTAGTCTTTACCAGACTGAGTGGTTTCGGGGTCCGCTATCAGTGGGAGGGGGATAGTTTTGCAACAGGTCTTATGTACGGTTTCCCTTTGATGCTCACCTCCACTGTACGGATGCGCCCGTCTTCGCTGGGGATAAGGCGGGTTACCTTCCCAATAGGCCAGAGTCCTCTGGGCAGCTGTGGGTTAATTACCATGACTACATCCCACATGGCTAGATTGATATTATCCCTTTGCCACTTCTGTCGGGTTTAAAGGCTAGGTAAGTAGTCTTTAATGAAGTGTTTCCAGAAGTGGTCTGCCAGGATCTGGCTGTGTCTCCATCTTCTGCGACCAATGAGGTCTGAATCACCATACACTGCCTGGGGAAGGGAAGCATCCCGGCGCCCCATGAGAAGCAAATTTGGGGTCACAGGGTCGGGATCAGCCTGGTCTGATGCGCATACCCCAGGGGTTTTGAGTTCAGGATACCTTCAATTTCTATCAACACAGTGTTGAGTACTTCCTCTATGACAGTTTGTGCCCCCAGCGTCACTCGTAGTGCTGTCTTGATAGATCTCACCTCCCTCTCCCACATTCCGCCAAAGTGGGGGGCACTTGGAGGGTTAAACTTGAACTGTATTTTCCTTTTACCCAGCTGCTCCTTTAATACTGGATTCAAGGCCTCAAAAGCATCATTGAGTTCCCTTGCTCCTCCTTTAAAGTTTGTTCCACTGTCTGATAAAGGCGGGTCCACACCGCACCGACTGCCCGAACTCGTGAAGTCGGGCTACTTAACATGGCAGACTCGAACAACGACATGGCCGGTTCACATCTACGGAACTACAGCCGACGCCATACGTTCCGCGCTTGCGCGAGATGTAATGTCTCCAAAACAACAGGCGGCGCTAATCTGTATTGTGCGCCAAAAAACACGAAAACCGGAAGTAGGCGGTCCTCTCTAGACCACCTTCTTCGATTCTACTGGTTATCTGGTATGTTTACATCGTCACTTCCGGGCTTCACTGATTCGCTAGTCAAGCTGCTAGCCTCCACCAATCAGAATGGTAAAAGAGTCACCGACTCGCATGGCGGATTACACATTTGAATCGGCTGAAATGAACCCCGACGTGGGCCGATTCGAGCGACCACACCAAGCAGACTCGTGTCACGGAGGCCGACTCTCTCAAAGACGCCGATTTTCGGTCCGGTGTGGACTCGCCTTAAGAGTTCAAAGGGTTGACCTCGGCGTGCTGTGAAACGTCGTAGAAAGCTGTCAGTGTCCAGGCTTGTGAGAATTTCTATATGGAGGCAGTGAGTTGTAAGACATTTGAACAGTAACCCCCATCGTTTATCTGTTTTGCGACCCGCTTTTATGAGCAATGGGCCGAAACAGTCAGTGCCTGTTGACCAAAATGGAGGCTGGGTCATACGGACTCTAGAAGGGGGCAGGTCGGCCATTTTGGGAATAATGGGTTTAGATCTCCATTTCCTGCATTCGATACAGGTCCACTGATGTTTCTTAATAGCTTGCAGGCCTCTCAGAATCCAGTATGAACGTCTGATCTCTGCATAGACCCTCCCAGGACCAGGATGCAGAAGGCGGGTGTCATAATCCTTTATAATCAGACGGGTTACTGTATGTCTGGGGTCTAGGACAATGGGGTACATTGCTCCTGGTTCAAGTTCCTCTGCCAATCGCAGTCTGCCTCCTACTCTGATAAGGTTTAGCTTGTGCTCAAATTGTGGAGCAAGGGAAGAGTGGTGACTATTAGTAGGGAGTTCTTTACTTGACTTGAGGGCATGGAAATCCTCTGGGAAGTTTTCTGATTGGGCTTTTGAGAGAAGGAGTGTTTCAACCTCTGCTTGGGTGAAAGATGGGGTTCCAGTGGGGGAGTAGTCGGCTGTATCCTGCAGACGTTGGCGGGTTGCCTCGACGAGGTCTTGCCAGGTGCTGAACTGACTGGGGTCTGGTAGGTCGGAGTGCCTTTGGATCTGTGTAAGGCCACAAAACAAAGGCTTCCTTAGGTCTGGGACTGGGCCCTGAATGTTTGGTAGGTGAATAGGCCATTGATCGGGAGGCATAGCTAGGAATTCTGGGCCTCTATTCCATCTAGACGGTTCTGTCAACTCTGTTAGTCTCTTGCCTCTAGTAATATGGTCAGCAGGGTTGTGACGCGTTTCAACATAACGCCATTGGTCAGGGGCGGTTTGCTACAAACACTTTATACCTACATGACTCTGACTGTAGCCAAGTTAAGACTACAGTGGAATCTGACCAGAGCACAGTTTTGTCAATAGGGATTGTTAGCTCACTCTTAAGCAACTGGGACAGTTGCGCTCCTGTCAGAGCAGTTGACAGCTCAAGGCGAGGGATGGTGAGCTGTTTCTTGGGGGCTACACGTGATCTGGCCATGACGAATGAAAAATGAGTTCCTCCCTGCTCATCTTCCATCCTCAAATAGGCAACAGAACCATAAGCTCTCTCAGATGCATCACAGAAAATATGTAGCTGTCTTTGTCTCACCAGAAATGATACTTCGGATTCATACCATCTTGGATACTGGATTCTGGCCAGGTCAGAGAGTTCATTTTCCCCACTCCGTCCATTCTTGCTGCAGGTCGCCTGGGGGGAAGGGGTCATCCCACTCTCGTCTTTTCATCCAGAGCTGTTGGAGAAGGACTTTTGCTCTGGTGGTGTAGGGTATTATATATCCGGTGGGGTCATACTGAGTGGCAAGTACTTTGTATACGTTCCTCTTGGTTAAGGTGTTATACACTACTGGCCTAGGCTTATAACCTAGGGTGTCAGTTGTAAAGTGCCAACTTAGCCCCAAGGTACCTTCTGTTGGTTTGGTCCTGTCATGGCTCAGCCAACGTTCGGTGCTATCAGAATGGGCCTCTAGGGGTAGATGGTCTACTACAGACTGAATATTGCTGGCCCACTGCCTGATGTCGAAGCCTCCGGAGGATAACACATCTCTCAGATTGATAACCAGTTGCTTTGCCTCTTGGGGGCAAGGGAGGGAATGCAAACAGTTGTCTACATAGAAGGACTGAAGGACTGTGTCTGCTACATTGGGGCTGCTACATTGGGGCAACATAAATGGCACACATGTGTACTGAATACAAGGTAAGTTAAGAAAGAATCAGTCACTTTACAGTGTTGAAATTACATAATACATATTCAACCATAAAAGGAAGTAAAGTGATAATGATTTGTCAAAATAGTTGGATCCTATTTGCTTGGAAGTCCGTTCTGGGTGAGTTTTGTGATGAATGAGACGACACTGAGGTCAAATGAAGGCTGGTAGTCAACAGTGTAGCTCCCCCTATAATAGCCATAGCACCCGCCCAGCACCCCCAAGAAATGTCTGTCATTTTGTATTTATATTTTAATACCGAGCGGTCTGCGGTCAGGAGTCCTACAGGAGTCCGCTACTGGAAGTTGGGAGTTTGTTCTGCCTGGTTCACGTCAGCTAGAAGGATTGTAATATGAGAGGTTTCATTTACTTTAACGTTTGAATCGGTGTCCATGTGCGTATGTGCGCGCGTGTGTGTGTATGTGTGTTTGGTAATTAGACGCAGGATGTCTAAAAAAAGAAAAGTGGACATAAGAGACTTCTTTAGAAGTCAAAGTCTAAGTTACTCTTAAGTGTTGAGCATCCCCATAGCACCTGCAACAGAAAATCTCTGGAGCCGCCACTGCTCTCACTCACATGTCGGGGGGATATCTTCTTTGTATTAAACTCACCTGAGTCTCCAGTCCCAGGCCAAACTGCCCTCAGGTCAGGCTTTACAGGTGGAGGAGGAGCAGGGGTGGATTGGCCATCGGGAGTACCGGGACTTTTCCCGGTGGGCCGGTCACTAATGGGCCGATGGATTTTTTTGCCATGCCTCGCCTTGCTTTGATAACTAGTGTAACTTTCCCGGGCGGCCCGGGGAGAGAGACGTGCACCAGCTCGGCCCACAGTGATCAGCTGCAGACAGAGAGGTGAGAGGTGATGATTGGCCCGGTGGCTTGTCTGTCTACAGAATGGCCCTATGACAGGCTTTAGAGGCAGGAGTCCCACCAGGAGTCCCACCCACGCATGTTCTAGACCCCCCCCTTGTCCAATCACTTTTAATGATGAGGAGTCGATGATGAGAGACGGCGCGAGAGAAAAAAACAACAACAACATAAAACATAACACCACACGAAAAACAAAAATGGAGAAGGAAAGTAAAAAACGCAAAGGCGGTGCAGAAAAATTGAGGGAAAAGAAAAGAAAAGCTCTAGCAGCACAGGCTGCTAAAAGTTTAACTATCACGCAGATGTTTGCAGCAGGGGCCGGCCTGGCCGGAGCTAGCAGCACCGAAGCAGGTCCGTGTCCTTCACGTGAGTCTGACAGTGACAGAGAGGCTGAAGAGAGTGAGGCTCCCATCACTGCCCTTATGGTGCAGGAGGAGGCTGAAAGAAATGTTGAGGAAGAAGAGACTCCATGTGAAGGAGGTAGCAGGTATGTGCCTTCCAGAATAGTGTGGATAAACATTCATTAAAATAAATGGTTCAGAATGGTTGCTTAACTGTCTATGAACTTTACTTGACATAATAAATAGCAAACTCTGGATGGTGTGGTGTGTTACAACTAAATCTAGTTATCTAAAGTATTGGAAAACAATAACCATATTCACCTATAATGACATCCCCCAAATCAGGTCACCAGAGTTAAAGTGTCAGTCAGTGTTTATGGTTTATTGTCCTTCAACAGTTTAACATACAGTTCAAATTAATAAAACACTGATTAACTATATTACAGTCAAACATCTGCATACATATTACTCATGATGCAGTACACAAATTACAAGTATTTCCTCTTATGTCATGCTTCATTGTCTATACATTATGTGGAGCTGTACTATCTTTCTAAAATAAAATTAGTGCTTGTCCATTTTTCAGATCAATATACTATTGTTTTCCATACTTTAGCCAACTAACCAAAGTTCTGATTGCGTGCAGACTCATTATTTGCATGTAATCTTGTTCAGACTTAACTTATTCCACACTATTCCTCTACTTTTCATGTCCAGGTTTGTGATAGGCGACAGGCCCAGTACATCATCTCCTGTGGAGATGATCTCACCAGAGAGGACTCATGATTCACTGCTTGTACCTGTATGAGTGAGTGATAAATCTTGAATCTTAAATCCTTTCTCCAGTATCCTTCTTAAGAGCAAGTGAGCAACACAATGCCTAGTTATCATTTATTTTATTCAAGGCTTCAGAATATAAAGGGATATTGTTTAGTATAGTGGTGTTATTAAGAACTTATGTGTTTGTACATCAACGGGGCGATATCTGCGCACGGATTGTAGTGGGCCGGTCTGGACCAAAAAGTCCAGGGCCAAATTTTTGTCCCAGTCCACCCCTGAGGAGGAGCATCCACCCACCTTCATACCACACCGTCTCTGGGAGGACATGGTGAAATGGTGCCACCTATGGACAAGATGTGGAAGAAGGTTTGCAGGATTGATGCTATAGTTTTAAACAGCCATTTAGGTGGTACCACCTACCACGAAAGGTGGACTGATGTCTACACTGAGCTCATCTACCTTTAAAAGTTGTTTAGAAAAGAAATTCTGATATGTTCAGACATGTGTCATGTCATGTGTCATGTGTATGTTCAGATATGTTGAGCCCACTACATTTATCTAACAGCTTCAGTTACTGGTTCCTTTTACAGTAAAATTAAGATTCAAATAAGGATATATCAAGATTAAAATTTAGTTTTTGCAGATTAAACTACTGCACAAAATAAAATAGTTTAAATAAGCTCCACCTCAACCATCTGACATTAAAATGCATTAGACATAATAACCCACCATGTGCTGAATTAACCATCACGATATCATATTTTCTACTGCATTTCTATTGCACATTTGCTATGGCAATAGAAGTTCAAAATGAAATGCTAAAATCCATATTTGGGTGAAAATATATTTAAAACAGTACACTTAGTTTTAAACCTGCACCTACCCCTGTTAGAGCTACATCCAGTCATCTCCAATCACTGGACTTCTTCATCATTCTTTTCTGGTTCAAAGCTGAAGATGTAACACAACCACCAAACTGTTTCCAAATCAACAAGCGCTGCTTACCTTCCAGACCAACAGTGGGCAGTGTGGGAGTGGCGCATTTGAGAAAGCCCAAATTATTATGTTTTCCTCTGAAATTCAAATTGATATAAAACATCTTTTGATTTAACAGAATAAACTTTGTGTCGTTTGAACTTGAAGTCAGGATTTTAATGATTTATTAGAGTCAACTAGATAAAACGGATGATGGGAAATGTAACAAATAGTTCTCAAGTAAACTGAAAATCATCTTTTTGTCAGCCTTGTTAAATGATTGTGTTGTGTATTTAATGCCTGGGCCCTGTGATGGACTGGCGTCCTGTCCAGGGTGTACCCTGCCTTCGCCCAATGATAGCTGGGATCGGCTCCAGCCCCCCCGCGCCCCTGAATACAGGATAAGCGGTAAACAATGGATGGATGGATGGATTAAATGTGTGTCTCTCCTCAGAGACCTGGTGGTCCCCGGGTATGACCAATCTGGTATCTGTTCTCCGCACCGTGAGTCAGCGTGGTCTGTCCGTGAATCACTCTGCGGTCTCGGCTGTGAACAACTCATGACACGTAAGGAGGAAGTCTCGTCGGAGGAGACGCGAAAAATTTGGACACCTACGGTAAAACAAATAAACTATCCACAGTGAATGTAATCTTGGACAATGGCTGATACATCAGGGCCCAGTATTTCAAAAGTGATCTGACTGGATTATCCTGGTCGGATTGGATTAAATCTTGATCTGATCTGAAAACTGGGTATTTCAACACAGATCCAGAGAATCCTGATCCTGAAGATCAGCTTTGGTAATCTAATCCTCCCTTGAATCCAGATAGAAGGCTGGATTTGGGTATTTCAAAACTTAAGGCAGAGATCTGGTATACTTGATACCAAAATTTCAGGATCATTTGGATCCCACTTCAGAGGTGGATTTGACTTGGATTGACAATGTCTCATCTCCACTTCTCCTAGATATTGTAACTCAAGATGTCCATTACACTTAATCTGCATTTTTTCAGTGTCACAGTTTATATCATACTGCACATTGAAGCACTTTCCAAGCATGTTCAGTGTATATTTTCATAGCTTCTGATTAAACAAAGACTAATTTGACTTAAGTCGAAAGCTTAAAAATGCACTTTTAAAGTGTTTGGAACTTTCTTGAATGTGATTTTAAAACATGCAACAATGTATTTCAGTAAGTATTTGTGTACAAACTGATTATTTTACTTAACCAAATCAGATGCTATTTTGCTTTAAATTACCACAATTATGTTTAGTGAGAGTCCTTCTATATAAACCCTGTCCTTAATAGCTGAGTGGGCTCTGAAAGTAGAAGAAAGGGAAGGAGTATGAGTAATATCTTTGTCTTAATTGGTAATCCACAATAGTCACAGAAATTGTGTGTGTAACCCTCACAAAATTTCCAATAATCAGGGTGAACTTTTCCCAGTTTTGTCCCAATCCGCAGTAGCTATTTTAAATACAGTAGGGGGCAGTGATGGGGCAGCAGAGAGAAATAAACAACAGCGCCATGTTGATTCACAGACGGCAGGGAAGAGAAGAGAGCGAGAGCCGAACGGCAGGAAGCTAACGAAGGGAAACTAATGACGCAGATAAGAAAGTATAAACACAGATATACGGAGCGTTAGTTCAATGATTCCTGTGGGCAAAAATGTAACAAGAAGTACCCGGTTGAAGTTCTGCAAAGGATAATTGTGGTTGCATTCAATTCTCCGGTGAGTGTTTTGCTTGATGTCACCGGTCTGTGCTTGCTAATGCAGCTAAGCTAACGTAAGAATTCATGTCATGTAGCCTCGCTATTTTTTTGAGTTTTGTGTTTCACAATGTGGCTATATTTTGATACGGATGAGTAGAACTCAAGTTGAATTGAATGAAAGTGTAATAAAAATGTATTCGAGAAAAGATGCTAGTCATGTTGCTGCATAATATGCTAGTGCCAGTTTAACACGTGTAAAAGATGATAGAGTGTATTAAGTCATATTAGAAGTACTGTAATTCATTATTCAGATGTTTTGAGTATCTTGTAACAGGGGTTGAAACTAACTTTTTGGCTTACCAGACAACTGGCGAGTAGATGAACATTTTTACTAGACAAACAGATTTTTTACCAGACAAAAATATTAAATTGCCATTTGTTAGAATTACTTTTTCGTATGTCTGTCTAAATTGATTTTCAATCATAGTAATCGCAGTCTCTTTTCTTCACAATATTTATTAGCAGTATATATACAGAAATATTTCATGCCCTCTTTGGCCCTATACTCAAGCCATGTTCTTGCCTCACCCGACACCGTGTAGCGCCACTTCTCATTAAATTTCCGAACATAATTCAGTGTTTCCCCTAGAATTTTTTTCAGGCCCGGTGGTACCCACCGAAAAAACCCTAAACAGACGAGACGCGTGGGATGGTGTATTGGTGCAGTTGGATTAAGTCAGGTGGCACAGCAAGCAGTCTGCAATTCTGCAATTATTATATTTGCATTCAACATTTTTGTTCAACCAGAGTGTATTCAAGATCACAAGGAGAGAGTAACTTATTAAGGTGCTGGTTGATGGAAATGATGCAAAATTATGGTCTGGAAAAATATGTCTGGAAAATGACGAGCATCACATTAATAGCTACAGATACTGTAAAACACTATAATGACATATGAGTGCATATATTGTCTTATTTTATCAAGTAAAATATAAGTTATAGGTTTACTCAACAGCAGTTAACTCAAAGTTCCACATCTTATCAAAAACAATCCCCGGGGCAAACGGGCTTTGGCCGGTTGTACATACGTCATCACGTCCTAATACTACACACACATGGCGTGATGTTATTTTTAAGTAGCGCCATCTCTGCTTATATTTCTCGACAACACTCGACCTGCATCAGCGCATGTGCGCACAAGCGGATCTGTGCGAGCAGACAGCGCGAGCGCAGCGGGTTTTGGACGGAGACACACAGCGGCATTTTGATTATGTAAAAATAAATAATAATGTAATAAAATAAATATTATGGACCCTATTGACCGGTTCCGCTCACACCACGAGTCTGAAGAGTGCAACAGCTTATCAAAATACAGTGTCAACGTTCCGTGTTTTCAAAGTAGAAAGCGACAAGTACACGGAAGAAGAACGTAGCGGGAGCGCGCGTCTTGCGGAGCAAGTCTGCTGTGCTGCGCGGAGGCGCTCCTAATGTAAATGATTATTGATTCATGAATGAATTGATAGGTGGCTTATTTTTGGTATATTGATTTTTTTTTGGGCCTGGCGGCAGGTCTCCTTGGCCTGGCGGGCCGCCAGGCCTGTACAATGGTAGGGGAAACACTGATAATATTTCGCCGGTTTTGACTGAGACGAGGTGGGCGCTGAGACGCTGTCGGTCGATTCTTCCTCCGTCCTCGTTTTTTTTCTTGGGGGCTGCCCCCCCACAAGAAATCTCCACATAATGGAGTAGCTAAATCGGGAAAAAATAGTTTATAGGCTGCGGTAAAAAGGTCTACAAAGTATGAATGAACAAGTGTGGGAAGTGGTGTTGATTTTCGCAGGATCATCTGGGATAGCCCGCCTTACTCTGCCTCTGATTGGCTTACCCTGATTCCTCACTCCTCATGCCTACACCTAACCGCCAATGAGAGGCGTCTATCCCAGAATTGATCGGAGACGTGTTAAGTTGCTGATCAAAACACACAACCTCTTGTTTTTGCTGCTTCACATTAAAAGCTTCTACACAAGAAAGATATGATGGGCTTTTATTTTTTTAGATTACTCGCCAGAGTGGCGAGTGGTCTTCATAAATTACTCGACAAATACAAAAATTACTCGCATTTGGCGAGTAAAACAGCTTAATTTCAACCCCTGTCTTGTAATATTCAAATTTAAAAGAGAATAACTGAATGTTGCCCTGCTTATGCAGGTTGTTTTGCACCCCGTGATTTGTGAGAGAGGGAAAGATTGTTCGTTTACCAACCTCCCAAGGACAACGAGAGTGGAGGACGTACGAAAGAGTAAAAGACACGTGGCATGTGTGCGAGCTTCCTAGTTGCCAAGAGGACTGATGTGTTCCATACTACTCTTCATCACATCGTACAGATACGCACTGAGATCTCCCTACGCTTCTTTAACCCTCTATTGCATGGTGTTGCTTCAGGGTAACATATCCATTTTCCCTCATTTTCTCAGGCATTCAAAATCTTTCACCAATAAAAATGCTAATTTGAATCTGGAGGAAGTATAAAAAGCCAATAGTCTGTTTGTATTTGATCACATGACTTGTCCAACCCCCTTTTCAATCTCTTTTCCTCACTTGCACTCACATGCGGCAGCAATGTTCTTTCAGCTCCACAAAACCTTGAAAAAGTGACATTTTCCAACAGATTTCCATGGAATAAAAAATATTTTCACAATTTTGGGTAAGTTCTGATTTAATTTTACTCTTATGATTATGTTTTCATTGAATATTTCTTTTGTAAAGGGGTAAAACAGCTATGTTGCCTCAAAGCAACAATATGCAACAGTGGAATGAGGATTCCCCATTTTTATGCTAGTTAGCAATACAATATTATTAGCAATATAACATGTCACACAGATGGCAGGATACCAAGAATTATTAAAAATGTGACTTGGTTTTTATTTTAAAATACTCAATAACAATATTTTTGATGACAGTTTAGCTGTTAGTATTCACAGGCACAGCCTAGATTTCATAGCTTTAAACACGCGCGTGCGTGTGTGTGTGCATGCACCAAATGTTCAATCTGCCACTAATATTTCCAGATACATAATAATTGTGTAATTATCCTTTTCAGTGACAATGAACATATCAACATTCTATGGCAGAAAGAGGAGTCAGGCAGTGGACACTGTTTTGGTTTTTCCACGTGATGAAAGTGAGGATGAGTTAGATGGTAGTGATGAGGAGAATGAGGAGGAAAGACCTGTCAATGAGGGAGAAAGTGATGAGTCAGGTAATGGAGTGTTGAGTGTTAGGCTTAAGTATAATTTATGCAATGTATAATGCATTCTACAGTGTAATAACAAGCCATTAGAAATAACACTAGGGTAATATTAGATGATTAGTTAGATTAGTTAGAAATTATTAACTTTCGCTTGTTATGTGCTAATGGATACCTCCAGATCGATGCTGAAGAAAGAGATGAAGAGCTGGAAGAGGACAAAGAGGAACAGGCATACATAAAAGCTAAGGACCTGAATCTCACATGGAAAACTAGCTGAAAAAGTATACCCCCTGTCCCCCAGTGGAAAATCAGTCTTCCTCAGGCCACAGAGGTCAAAGCACCAATTGACTACTTCAAAAAGCTGACACAAGATGTTTTAGAAAACATGGTCACACAGAGCAACTTGTATGCAAGCAAATGTGACATAAATAAGCTGCTAAACGTTACTTTCAAGGAGATTGAGCAGTTCATTGGCATTGCACAGTACATGGCAGTCTTCAACTTTCCAAAAACACGATTGTACTGGAGCACAGCTGCAAGGGTGGACTGCATTGCCAACACTATGTCAGTGAATCGCTGGGAGACCATCAAGAGATACCTCCACGTCAGTAACAATGAAGACCAGATCCCAGCCTGGGCATGATAGGCTCTTCAAAATTCGTCCTCTCCTGACAGCTCTGAAGAGGAGCTTCAATACTGTTCCAATGCATGAGATGCTCTGTGTTGATGAACAGATTGTGCCTTTCAAAGGCAAAAGCAGTTTAAAACAATACAATCCAAAAAAAAAAAAAAACGCTGGGGGTATAAAATATTTATCCTTGCTGACTGCCTGGCATCATTCACAACTTTGAGGTCTACACTGGAACCATCACTCGAGCTTAAGGGAAGCCAGAAATTGGTGCCAGTGGCAACATCGTTCTAAAGCTGTGTTCAGATATTCCCACCAACCAGTCTTTCAAGTTGTTTTTTGATAACTGGTTATGCGGCATCGACCTACAGGTCTAACTGCAGAAAATGAAAATCCATAGTGTTGGAACAGTGAAATCCTCAAGGTTGCCCAATTGCACCTTTACTGATGACAAAACAATGAAGAAAAAAGGAGGAGGGACCTTTGAAGAGAAGGAAACGAAAATTGAGGGCGTCAACCTGAGAACAGTGAAGTGGCATGATAACCGCTCAGTCCACTTGTTAAGTACCTATGCAGCAGCCCACCCCACAACCTTGGTCAAGAGATGGGACAAGAAGACCAAAAAAATGTTGGAGGTGGTGAGGCCAAACATTGTGTCTATCTACAACAAAAGCATGGGTGGAGTAGACCTCCTTGATTCCCTTATCGCACTGTATCGCACCAAAGTATAAAGCATAAATTAATTTAAGAAACAAATAATTCACTTTCTATTGGCCCAATTGAGCAATGCATAATTCCACATACTTTTTACATCACTTTTGTTTTTCTCTTTCTCTCTCTCTTTTTCTAATTGTTTTGTTTTTCACATGAGGGTAAACTGAATTTTTGCTGAATGTTTATCTTTATACATTTATGTCAAATGTTTATCCTGAATTTTCACACAATATTGATTTTCTCTTTTTTAATTGTTTTAGGTTGTTTTTTCATTCTGTAAATTAAATTTATGTTGAATGTTTGTCTTTTGGAGGACCACTTGACAAGCCCTTAGGGTTTTTTTTGGTTTCTCTAGCACATTTGCTTTATCTACTGTATACTTTGTATGTCTCTTGTCGTTGTCGTTCCACTTTTTTAATATGCTGTTTTATACATCTTTTATGTGCTAAATAAAAATACAAAATACAAAAGTGCGATCCAAGAAATGGTATCTGCGCCTCTTCTTCCACATGATGGACATGGTGATGGTGGAAGCTTGGCTGGTCTACAGAAGAGATTCCACCAGTTGTGGTGTGGAACAAAACGAGCAGCTGCGTTCGATGGACTTCAACTCTGAGGTGGCAAGCTGCCTCTGCAAAAAAGACACACTTTGCAGCAAGAGGGGACGTCCATCTTTGAGTGTCCAGGCAGGTTTAGACCTGAAAAAAAGACAAGGCGCAGCTGCACCTCTACCGCTGTCCCCTGTCCGCTTGGACCACATAGACCACTGGTCCATCTTCAGTGCAAACAGAGGGAGGTGTAAATATCCTGGATGCAATGGCATAATAAAGGTCAAGTGCATGAAATGCGACGTGTTCCTGTGTCAAACTCAAAAACTGCTTCTTCGCCTTTCACACACCTGTGATGAAGAAGTGGCTCAATGATCAATACAATGAATGACCCACCAATGTTGTTTGTTCCTTAGTTCTCAGTTTTAAACAACACAAATTAGTTTTCTATCCAGTTTTAGATTTATGAAGATGAAAATTGAATGAGAATTAATACAAAAAAATAATACTCCTTTGTTGCGCATTGTTGCTTCCAGGCAACAAAACCCACTAAAATGGTAACTGGTTGTAACAGTATTACTTTTTCAGCACAAATGTGTTTTTTAAATGAAGTTGATGTTGAAGATCTTTCATGAAAATGTGTTTTGTTATGAAATAAAGATATATATTTTAAAAAGACTGCAGTTTTTGTATTTATTCCCTTTATTGCATGTTGTTGCTCCAAAGTAACATACCTAAATCTACCCCCTATTATTATAATTTTTGTAAAAAGGGTTAAAGGAAAAAAACACACTACCCGGGTAGATGAACATTGGTTTAATTTTATTTGGTTTGTTATTTTTCACAGAGCTCTGAACATTTTGTTTCTTCTTTTTTATTTTCTTTTGGCCTTCTCCTCAGCCTGAGTTGGTTGATGGTTAAAGACATTTATTTCCCAACTTAAAGGACAAATATGGGAAAAACATAAGGTTGATCTGACTGACAAATTAAACTTACCTGACTGAAATAGACTAAGTGAATTGTGGATTATATAGGAATTGTTTTTTGTTTCAATTTTACAAGTGAAAAGAACTAAGACTGTGATGTTCATCGTAAAAAAAAAAAAAAAAACTTACCTATAGCACTCTGATCTTAGCACTGTTGCTCTTGAAGTACTACTTTACTCAGATGAGGACCTAACACTTGTTCTATTTTTAGCTCTTACTTTATCGGCAATGATACGTCGTGGTTTCTTTGTTTCCTTCTTTTGACAAATGTACTTATTGTAAGTCGCTTTGGACAAAAGCGTCTGCTAAATGACCTAAATGTAAATGTAAATGTAATGTTAAATAAATGCCGGCAGTGTTTTGAATAATCTTAAGCAGGTGTCGTAGTATTTTCATTCCCCTACTTCCTCTTTGAAAAGTATCTTGATTAAGCACTTGTACATAAATAATTTCACAGTGTGCTAAAGCTAGTGCTTACATGTGCATGATGACAACAGCATGATTTCCCCAGCATTACTGTAGCTTTCTGACACTTCTGAATGAACTGCATAATTCATACACAACACACATATACACAGTGTAATATTAGGTTTCCAAAGCACTGTAGCAGTCCGGGCCCGGTTTCCCAAAGCCTTCTTAAAGCCTTCTTAAGGCTACGTCATTCGAAACCCCTACTTAGAGTTCCTACTTAACATTTCGCATGTTTCCCGAAACGTTCTTTGCTTCGAATCTCTTTCGTACGTCACACGTTGGTAAGAGTGGTCTGGAGCACTCTTAGAGCCTTCTTAGCTCTACCGTAGTGATGTTTCAGCTCCTGACGCTAGTCGCCGCCACTGTACGGTAATCCAGAAATCCCCGCTGCACATGGAGCTGCAAATTGCCACTGTTGTGTTTCACCAGTGGTTTTAAGTCATTCATGAAGAAAATAAAAATAAAATACGCATGCATTTCATCACAAGGCTAAGCTTTACCTCAACCTCAGAAGTATCCTAGGTATATTACGGTGTCATTTAATTAGCCCTTTAGGCCTAGTCAATGTCAAGGCATGCACAATCCTGCAAGCAATTTGGGAAATTGGCACATCGTCAAACAATTAAAAAATGTCATAAATGGACACCGGTGACAGTTGTGAATGGTGGTAAAGCTGTGGCAGCGATACAACGTATCCTTGTGCTGAACCAAAGACGTCGCCGTCCTCGGAGCCGTTGGAATACATAATTTCATAAGGATCAACTTCAATCCCATGGATATATTGACCGACGCGGCTATATTGCATAAGTTTCGACTACAACGGCAACAAATACGCATGTAATTAAGGATGTAATTGGCTCAATCTCCTCCGCTATTTCTATATTTATTATATCTTTTTTTTAAATCAGTATATGGTAGTATGTTCGACCATGGTTAAATAAATGTTTAGGGCTAGAAGGATTTCTAGCAATGTTTTAATCGCAAACACTGCAATAGCCTACATTTTATAATATAGTGCTGTCATGCACCTGCGAATGAAATGGAAAATCTCAATCGATTTCAGCATTTTCTTTCAGGACAGCGCCGTGTACGTACGACGTAAGGAGTGTTTCTTAAAAAGACTCCTAAGAGACCGTTCTGGAACCACGACTATAGAGGTAAACAACTTTGGTAAGTCATAACGTAGGAGTCTTCGTAGCGCGCTAAGAGTGGATGTTATTGGGAAACCGGGCCCTGATCTGTACACATGTAGCCTATTTTTTTTTTTTACATGTAGCCTATTTTAAGTCTGCTGTGTTGCCAATGACGTAACGCTAATAAACTCTGAACAGGTTGATGTTAGTTTAAACAGTTATGGTATAATGTACGTCAGATTAATTACCTAGTTAATCAAACCATGGACCGCAAAATTCGTAAACAAAGCCAGCTAGCCTGCTAGCTGCTTAACACGCAAGTCAATGGAGCCGAGTTAGCTACCGCTAGCACGGCCGCGGCTCAATTAGAGATCGCTACAGCCTGGTTTTAAGTACGTGACAATTGATATAGTTAGCTAGCACGATATGTTGGTTGGCGGCCATGTGGTCCTTAAACCTCTTAAACCGCTAAACATTAGACGACGGTAAACGTACATTTTTCATGTGAAAGTCGTGCTCACAGCTGCTCCTTCCGTGAAGTAGTCCGCCATGTTTCAGATCCGGAGGCGGAGATTTGAGATTTGGTAATCCGTATCCAGCCAGGTCGGGATCACGGTTATCCACCCGGCCAGCGTTTTGAAATACTCAGATAAAGTCAGCAGGATCACCTTGATCCATGACTGAGAAAAGGAGGATTTCATTATTCGGATTATTCTGATCCGGATTACAAGTTTTGAAATACTGGGCCCTGACGGGAATTTTCTTGAGTTACGCTTAGACTCTCTTATTTGTGAAGATGGTAAAATGTTTTGGGATTCTGTTAAGAATGCAAGGCCAAGATCAGACAGTGAAGGGGAATCCATAGAATCAATAGTAAAAAAGAGCAAAACAGAGGGTAGGCCTGACAGGTCTGCAAGACCTCAGGAAGAAGTTTGGAAAGTTATGCTGGTGTTCTAACTGAAGGGAGGCCCAGATCTACACCCAATCCATATTACGAAAGGAATAGAAAAGGAAATTGGTAAGATTAATCATGCACGATTCATGGGGAATGGAAGGATTCTGATATTTGCAACATCTAAGGAACAGCAAAGTAGCATCCTCAAGAAAAGTACACTTAACAATCTCAAGGTAACATCACACTTCCCAGGTGCTTCAGCTAGGTCCAGGGGAGTAATATCTGGGATCCCAACCTCAGTATCAATGGAAGAAATCATGGAATGCCTAAAAGAGCATGATGTAGCAGAAGCTAAGAGACTGACAAAAGGTAAAGATAAATCAGAAAGCTTATCCATTCTGTTAAGCTTTAGAAGAGAAATCCCTCCCAGGGTTCAAATGGGATGAAGATGATGCACCCACTTTATTCACACACACAACAAAAATCATAGTTGGCTGGTTGAACTGGTCTCCTGGGGAAGCTAACTGAAGCTTGTGGTAGGAGCCATTTACATACATTAGACATACATTAGACACACATTGTAAACACATTTACATGCACATGACTCTTACATACATTTAACATACTACATACAACACAACATACACTTAACATACAGTTTGTGATCCCGGGATGTACATTATATATATGAGTTTAGCAATTGTTCCTTTAGATAACGTTTAAACAAGGAGATAGATCATGATGTTTTGAGGCTGTCACTCAGCTCATTCCATATCTGTGGTCCCCGACACACCACACTCATACTGGTTCCTACTAGTTCACGTTTTTTGCCTACAATGAGGTGTTTATGTCTGGTATTGTGGGTGTGTTGGGGGACGAAGACGGGCATGAGTTGTTTTAGTCTGAGGTTCAAACCTGAGATCACCTGATATATTGTGCAAGCGTTATGGAAGTAATTGAATTCATTGAGTCGAAGGATGCCATACTGGGCAAACAGATGACGAGTAGGTGAATTTGCTTTTGTCCAGGAGATGGCACAGATTATCTTTTTTTGTAGGATTTCAAGTTTCTTAAGATGGCTGGGATAGGTGTTGCACCAGATAATGTTATAATAGTTTAGATGTGGTTAGAATAGGGTTTTGTACAGGGTAAGGAGGGCAGAGCGCGGAAGCAGTTGTCTCAGTTTAAAGAACAGGCCTACGTATTTGAATACATTTTGGACAAGGTGATGTATGTGTTTCTTGAAATTTAAACGGTCATCTATGAGGACCCCAAGGAACTTGGTTGAGTGGACTCTTTTTATCTCTTCACCGTCTATTTTGATTTGAATGGCAGAATTTTCCATTTTTCTTAGTTTTTTGTTTGAATTAAATAACATATAATTAGTTTTCCCAATATTAAGGGAAAGTTTGTTTACTTTAAACCAATTATCCACACTCAAGAACTCATTGTTAAGGAGGTCCTGGAGTTCATTTATATTGTTGTGTGATGTAAATAGGTTAGTATCGTCGGCTAAAATAATTTTTTGGAGATCTTTAGAGAAATTAACCAAATCATTTATGTAGACAATGAAGATAACAGGTCCAAGAATAGAGCACTGAGGGACCCCATATTTGATGTGTTTGTGTAATGATTTACTGTTGTTGTCTCTGAGAGAGGTAACTTGTAAACCATTTAAGAGCTAGACCTCTAATCCCATAATGGGTCAATTTATCCAACAATATACTTAGATTAATGGTGTCGAAGGCCTTAGATAGGTCCAAGAATACACCGATACCATAGTCACCGTGTTCTAATGCGTCATTTGCTTTTTCAAGGAGATCAAGGACAGCCATACAAGTAGAATTGTTCTTCCTGAAACCGTATTGAGATGACGTAAGTATATTTCGTTTATCGAGATAGCCGCTCAATCTGTTGTAGACAACTCTCTCCATTATTTTGGAGAGTGTGGGTAAGATAGATATAGGGCGATAATTAATCATATCATTTTTATCTCCAGATTTATATATGGGGATGATTTTTGCAATTTTTGTCTTTTCAGGAATAATGCCTGTGGACAGGGAGAGATAGACTAGTGGCTCTACAGTTGTGTTAGCAATGGATTTTAGGATTCTGGGGCCCGTTTCACAAAGCAGGTTCAACAAACTCAAAGGAAAAGAGCGGAAAAAATTTGGATCCAAAAACTTGCCACCACCATCCCCAGAGGTCTCAATGACATCAACAGCAGAAACTCTTCCACTTCCAACATCCCAACAACAACACAGCATCCATCCTTGCCCCCCCCCCCCCCCCCCCCCCCCTTCTGTTCCTTCACAACACAACGGACCTCCTTCATCCCCCAATATCTCCCCCTACACTGCCTCCTAACTCCATTATTTTAATGACAGCAGGTAAACAAACTATTATAGAACCGGTAACTTACACTCACCAGCCACTTTATTAGGTACACCTGTCCAACTGCTCGTTAACGCAAATTTCTAATCAGCCAATCACATGGCAGCAACTCAATGCATTTAGGCATGTAGACAAGGTCAAGACGATCTGCTGCAGTTCATACTGAGCATCAGAATGGGGAAGAAAGGTGATTTAAGTGACTTTGAATGTGGCATGGTTGTTGGTGCCAGACGGGCTGGTCTGAGTATTTCAGAAACTGCTGATCTACTGGGATTTTCACGCACAACCATCCCTAGGGTGTACAGAGAATGGTCTGAAAAAGAGAAAATATCCAGTGAGCGGCAGTTCTGTGGGCGCAAATGCCTTGTTGATGCCAGAGGAGAATGGCCAGACTGGTTCGAGCTGATAGAAAGGCAACAGTAACTCAAATAACCACTCGTTACAACCGAGGTATGCAGAAGAGCATCTCTGAACGCACAACACGTCGAACCTTGAGGCGGATGGGCTACAGCAGCAGAAGACCACACCCGGTGCCACTCCTGTCAGCTAACTTCATACACAGAAGTTTTTAGTATTCACAAATTGGGTTATATGGTCCAATCTTTTTCACTGTTTATCATGTAAGGCTACATTAGAAGTACTGAATGATTAGATTGTCTTGGGTAATGAGAAATTAAGCTTGACTTTACTAAAAACAATGAATCAAGAGCAATTCATAACAGAATAACAGAAGGTTTAATGTAACCACAATCAATACAATTTATACAATAACATTTTTAATTCATTTTTAATTCATTAGGAGCATCATTAAGAGCATCTTCTAAATACTGTACATTATGTATTTATAACAGAACCACCATCAATACAATGTAATACAAATCAATACAAGACAATAATCAAACAATCAATAACTTTCTAACCCTCCTCCCCCTTTCAACCCTCCCTTATTTATGATTTGCCCAAATCTCTTCAGCAACACTGAAGTGCCTGGCCGACGATGTAGTTGGCATAGGCTCAGGGATCAGGTCCAGGATGTTTTCTTTGAAGTACCACACTTTTTCCCCTGGGATCCTGGTAGGGGTGTAGAACCGATTCCTACCTGCGGACTCCATGGTGTCTACTTCGTATTCATCACCTACGATCTAGAGAAGACCAAAAAGAAATCACACTCAGTAAAAAATGACACCCCTCCTTTTCGTGTTCGTTTTCATGTAGAAGTGAAGTGAGCAGCCCTACAGTAGCTCAATGAACAATCATGCTTCAGGCGAATGGATAAGCCACGTTAAGAAGCATCCGACCCTGGTCGAGCAGCTTAACTCATTGAGTGCCGCAATGTTTTCCAAAGTTTTAATCCTGGTACCAGCAATTTATTGTAGAGCCACAGCATATTTTATGATATATCTATGGACATATACTATGGCTCGTTTGAAAGGTGAAACTTTCTGCTTCAAAAGGGGACAAACCATTTATTTCTACGTGCCTCCGTTCCTGAGAAATCTAAAGCTAAACATGGCCAGTTTTTATCAAAATCCCCGTTTTTTTTTTCTAGAAAAGGACATATAGTGTTTTTTTATGATTATGTGCTCTGTTTGTGCCTGTCACTCTTCTGACACTTACATTTCTGGGTCAAAGGGCTTGTATAAGATAAATATTGTTGTTCTATTCACAAAACCACCATGGGGGGCACTACAAAACAACAATAACACATTTCTACTGCTGGGCGAGAGAAGCACTGTGCCATGCCCCAGCCTCTCGTCGCGGAGTGTGATGCTCTCTCGGCCGAAGCAGGTCGGGAACACCAGCCCCACCGGTGGTCACGGGCCTGCTGCGGCACGGGTTGGTGGTGCTGGGGTTCTCTGCCTGCTTTGGCCGAGGGACCATCACACTCTCCTGCAGGAGGCTGTGGCATGACACGGTGTGAAGATAAATTACCATGTCATTACAATGTAATAATCTTAAAACCTTGACGTCACTCAACAGCAACACATTCCTACCTGTGTTACAGTACCAGGATACAGGCATCCGTCATGCTTAACGAGCACCCATCGCCCAACTCCAATAGAGTGCTCATTTTCCTTCTCTTCTCTGAGAATGACTTCTTTTGGAGCATAGCAATCACATGCAGGCTTACATGTGCATGAGATATCCCTCACTCTGATCTTCCCTGGTTCTGTTGCAATAAGCTGAAAAAAAACAGAAAAATATACAAGTAACGTTACACATTTATTCAGTGAACATACTCTGAATCGTCTTAATTTGATTTTTTACTGAGTGACGGGGCGTACCCACCAAACGCGATGAAACTTCATCGCGCGACAAGATTACATGTAAAGTCAATGCAAAGACGCGATTAGACGCTTCATCGCGCCGGGCGACGCGATGGACGCGATAGCGCGATGGACGCGAAAAATCACTTCATCGCTTCATCGCGCCATCGCGCCATCGTGCCATCGCTCGAGTTGAAATAATTGAACTTTTGCGGCGAATTCGCGTGAAGAGGCGCCGCGACAGCCTATCAGCGTTGAGATCGTCACCGACGTGCTGACGTACGGACGTCCTGGTGTTCCCTCGCTTTTTGCCACAATATTTATATATTATATTATATTATATATTGCCCATAATCAAAGTTGGGGGGCGCACGCACGCGCGCACACACACACACACACACACACACACACACATACATATCAATCCCAGCTCTTTCACACACAGAGATCTTTTTTTTTGCGATTGTTTATCACTGGGGCTTATGGCCGGCTATGAAGCACCAGTTCTGGGCAGAGCAGCAGCTAAACCTCCCGGTCCTGTACCCTGGTTAGCAGGTCTTCAAACTGGGCAACAGTCAGCCTGAAGTACCGCTGGAACCGGCCGTCGTCCAGGCGCAGCTCCTGCAGGAGACAGTGGAACTCGCCGAGCTCACGCCGCCTCCGTAGGGTAGCATGCACCCAGAACCGACGTCGGCGCCTAGCCCGCGGACGAAGCTGGGAACTTCTCCAGAGTAGATACAGTGCAGCGATGGTGTTTATCTCAGCCATGATCGACGAGAGAATGAAATGGCGGAAGAAATGTTGTTGTTTGGGCGGGCTCGTCGCGCGACGCGATGCCGCGATGAGGCGTTTTTTGGCATATTGGACCAGCGTCAAAACTGGAGCGTCTAGCGCGACGCGATTTCATTTGTCGCGCGATTAAATCGCGTTCATCGCGTTTGGTGGGTACGCGGCGTGAGACCTTACTTGATGTACTTTCAGAGTGCCCAGCACTGTCTTCAGTGATGGGGGCACTAACTCTCCACATGTTTCAATGTCCTCTTCAGTCACCTTGAAGAGTTTCACTGAACTCTGCTCGGACAGGTTGTGCAGCAAGGCCTCAGCATCAGGTATGTCCGTTCCATAGGCTACCAGCCTGTCAGCAAGATTTTTCAGTACTCCTCCAATGCCGTCTGGAGCACCTTTCCCATGTGATGCCTCTGTAAAATTCCAGGTCACAGACTTGAAACCCTTTATGAAAGGCACTGTGGACGCCAAGTAGAAGGAGACCTGGGGGTGGGGGGAGAGAAAGATAGAGGTTGAACGTTGGTAGTGACTGTCAGAAAGTGAGTGAGTGAGTCAGAAAGTGAGTGAGTGACTGAGTCAGAAAGTGAGTGACAGTGATTGAGTTAGTGAGTGTCAGTGAGTGAATATAGGGTATTTCTGTCTGTCTCATGTTTTACTGATGGATTTTTAAAATTCTGACCAATCAATATCAGTCCAAAAGTTTTTGCTCATAACAAACCCTGTTGCGGTATTGGGAAGTTGGCCCATCAGACACCAGGTGGTCATGTTTTACTGTGGGGTGACTGGATTTTATATGCTACCACACTGGATCCAGGTGTGCCCACTCACTCACATACAGGACACAAGTATGCAAAGTAAAGCCCTGATTATGCTTCCGCATAGTGATCACGCAACGCCACGCAACGGCCACGCAGTTGCTTGGAGACCGTGATGGTTCTGCGTTGGGTTTACGTGTCAAAATGCAATTCAATGCCACACCGGTAAAGGGCGCTATGTTTTTTGTAAAGACTGACCGACCGACCGATACTCTTGACGTATATCGTCATTAGCCTCGTTATAGCCTATTTGTAAACATCCACTATTTTTCAGAACTTGGTGTTTTATTTCTTTGTGCAAAAGCGACAAGGTGCAAACAATAAAACGAGGTGCAAACAATAAAAGTAGCCTTTTAAAAGTTTAAATGGCGGTGTTTATGAGTGGAAACCGGATAGTGGTCTCCAGCGGATGTAGTTAGCGGACCAATCACAGCTAATGTCGCTGGGAGGTTTTTTGGGAGGTGCACGTCAGGCCCTTGTGTTGGACGTAAGGGGGATCCGCAAGGACGTAAGGGGTCCACAAGCCCCCTTGCGTTGTGTCGACATAACTTGGGCTTAAGTTTGTGACCTCCACCAAAGTGAGTGTCCTTTACTTCTTTGCTCCACTTACCGTTGTAATTTTCACTGTAGTCAAAATGTACAACTGCTTCGTCTTCCACCGCTTCATCTGAACTGGTGTGCTATGTTGAAGAGGTGAACCTTAAAACGTGGCAGGTCGTTCTTTGTTTGCTCCACCAGTTTTTCTAGGCTGGCTGCTTTCGTTTCCAGAGCGGTGTGCTTGCCTTCAATCATCAGGAGATTTTTTCGAGTATGGGGACTTTTTTGTCATCCACTCATTCCATCTCACGATGTTGTTCTTTGTGGCTGGGTCCAGCACAACTGGCAATGGGCTGTTTTTGCAGTTGTTCATGTTGCTCGAGTCGCACACAGTTAATGTGACCAGGTTTGCTGGCTTATTGGAATCTATCAATCCAAGCTGATGCAGCTTCTTCACTTTGGATGTAAAGTTTTCATGTAGTCTGCACGCACACGTCTCCCTATCCTGTACTTTTGGGCTCACACGGGAAATCTTCAAAGAGGGCTTTTTGCTCAGAAAGACCTTGTGAAGATTCTCTAGTGTGTCACTGAGAGAACTCTTCCTAAAGATTGTGCCATTTCTCCTGATTTCTCCAGTTTTCCCATTGATCACGGTCGTGATGTCATCTCTGTGAAGGAATGTGTAGATCGGCCTTCTCATGTCGTGGCTTCTGTTCAAGCTTCCTTCTGTCTGCCAGCTTCCTTTGTGTCTGATGCAGCCCTGCAGCATTCTTTGCTTCAAGATGTTTGGTGATCTTCCTCCCCGGGATGGCACAGGCTTGATCCGGGTGGATCACATCCCCTAAAACCAGAGATAAACGAGTGGATAAAAGTATGCTAAAAAGTTTGCAGCCGCAGTTTAAAAGCGTTATCGGTCTCCAGTTTTTTGGGTCAGTCTGGTCGTTTTTTTTATGAATTTAAGTGATTATCCCTACTATAAAGCTCTCCGGTAACAGGTCCAGTTGGTCAAAGTCGTTAAAAACAGTCAATAAGTGGTTTGCAAGGATGTCCCAGAAGGTCAGATAAAATTCCAGGGGAAGTCTGTCGTGACCTGAGGACTTCCCCTTCTTAAAATTTTTCAAACATTTATCTAACTCTAAAAGGGTAAAATCTCTGGATAAAAAGCAATTAAAATCCCCTCCCACCACTAAAGGAACAGTTCTTTTAAAAGGTAATACCTATCAGTTTTTGCCATTAAAACCATAAATGGTTTTTAGGTTAAAATCCTGCCCCATATACATCAAGTGTGCTAAAACTGCCCGTCCGTCCCTCACCACAGTGCTGCCCTTCACCACATTAGAGGTTTTTTTTTTATTAAAATCGCAACACCATCCGCTTTATTTTTGTTTGAGCCACTCCATATGGATTGACCATGTGGCCACATTTCTTCCTATCTTCTATAATTGTTCAAAAAGGGCAGACTACATTCTTGCAATAAAAACACATCTGACTTAAAAGAACTGAGGGTGGACAAAACAGGAGCTCTAACTCTCGACTTCATGCTTCTCACATTGATAGATGAGAAAGTGAGTGTCATGAGTATGGTTAAAAACAACAAGTTTGACATTTTAAAAGACTTGAAAGGGGCGTGGCAGTGTTAAAAAAAATCTTAAAACAAGGCAGTTATTGCATTTCTTGTGAATGGAGCTCTTCCTTCACCTCAAAAGGGGATAAGGGAGGAGGGTGAGCTGCATTTCCCCATCAAACTGTTGGCCTTGGCCTCCGTTGCAATCTTGAATTCAATTGTGTGTTTTGGGGGTTGATTGCAGAGGTATTGTTAAAAAGGAGACCTCATTTGGTGAATCGGAGGGAAAGACTCTGGGCTCCTCCACAGAGGAACTGTTTCAGGAGCAACCAGCTCTCACCCTGTTCTCTAAGGCTGCTGGAGACTCAGAGGCTATCCACACGTAGCAAAACTACCTTTTTTTCTCCGTTTTGCCTTGGCGTCGTTTCAAAAAAATCTGCATCCAGAGGAATCCACTGAAAACTACTCGGCGTGCTGTAGTACATATTCCAGGCCTATATGTGGCACTGTTTCTGCTACAAAAATGCAGAAGAAGAGACGGAGCTTGACGGGATGTTTGCCGTTGCTATGGCAACACGTGAGAGATACGGCTAATCTCCACCCGACCACCCGATCAATAATTCACCCTTAAGATGACAATTTGGCCCGTATCAATAAAACCAACAATAAGCATCAACAGCCATCACCCTAAGGACCTTGACGAGGCGTCACACGTTGGGATGTATTAATTAGAAAAATGCCTACATTCATGGGAATTTAGCTAGCGGTTGTTTGTTAGCATCGTAAAAAAGTAGGAAATCTGCAACTTTTTACCCGGAATATTGCCCCCCTCTCTCGGCTCCGTTTTTTCATACAGTGGCCCTGATACGCCGTCGTACAGACAAGCAGAATATCTGCCACGAGCACGTAGGCCGCAGTTGTTGTTACGAGACGCGAGGGAAGAAGTCAGACTCGAGGGGCGGACCGATGACGTCACATATTCATTTTCGCCGTCTACATGAAAACAAACACGAAACGGAGGGGTGTCATTTTTTTCTTTTGTACCCTGAAAGCTGGTTTCAAAAAAGTGATCCGCGAAAACGCCGGATCCGTATGGATGGCCGGCCGAGACGCACAAGACTGGTGCTTTGACGCACAAAAAAAGTTTTTTGTGTGGATGGGGCCTCAGAGGACAATTCTGATGGGGGCCTCTTGGCAGACTGGGCATTGGGGAGGGAGGCATCATTTCTATCACCTTGTGATTGGTGGTGTTCTTTTTCAGGAGTAGCTCCGCCTTCTGCCTGCATCTCTCCAGTTTCCTCACTGCTTGTTGCAGTTGCAGGCCCCTCCCCTTCTCCCACCTCACCTGATCCCTGTTCTCCAATCACAGGATTTGGCGGGAGATTTGAAATTTCCAGCCCAGTCTCTCAATCTAGCTCTCTTTGTTTGCCATCTTGTCCACCATTTTGTACATCTTCTTGTCTTTTTGCAGCCTTTAACTTGTTGGCAAAAGACTTTGGGCAATCTCCGAAGAGGTGATTTGTCTCTCCACAGAGATTGCACTTTCTGCCATTGGTACATTCCTCAAAGGAAAAATGGGTGAGAGAGATTACCTAATTACCACTCCTGATCGGAGGCGTAAGAATCAGCGTTGCTGAAGGCAGCATAGTGGAATGCAGCAGTAGACAGTAGCTCCACACCAGTCGGTTGCAAAACTAAATAATACTGGAGATATAAATACTTCAGAGGCTGTGTTTCGACACCATGAAAGGAGCGAAGACAAACAAAGGACAAAAAGGCGCAGAGAAAGCAGGGAATATAATGCAATCGGCGTTACAACCCTTACCCGACTCAGACGATTCCGAGGCGGAAGAATATGGCGACAAGACGATGCTAGCTGAGAAAACTCAAGCTGGTGACATACTTCAAGAATTGACGTCTGTCACCAAAGACCTTCAGAAACGCGAGATGCAAGAGACCTTTAAAGATTTTCAGGCCGACCTCAGAAGAGACGTAAGGGAAGAGTTAACTACATTCAAACAGGATATTAGCCGGAAGCTAGCCGAAACCGCCACTACTCTACAAGCCCAAGGTGAGGCTATCAATGAAGCTGAAACCCGCATATCAGATCTGGAAGCAAGCGGTCCGGTAACTAAAGACGTCCTCCTGTTGCTTCTTAATCAACACAGTAAGATGCAAGAAAAACTGACCGACTTAGAAAATAGATCGAATAGAACTCACTCTGCCAGACGGAGTCAATTTAGAGATCCAGAGAGCACACAGATCGCTAGTCGCGAAACCCAACCCGAGCTCACCACCCAGGTCTGTTATCGTGAACTTTCTCTGATTCGAAATCAAAGAGATGGTGCTAAAGTCAGCATGGAAAAAGAAGGTGTGTGTGGGTGAAAAGCAGATTTTTTTTGACCATGACTAAACCGAAGTAATGATTAAGCGCCGAGTATATAAAGAAATCAAGAAGACTTTAAAAGAAAAAGGAATACGTTTATCAGACCCCGCTCGCAAGAAACCGCATTCACTGGAGCAGTGGGACCCGGACCTATGAGAGCGCCCGGGAGGCATCACTCGCCTACGGGGGATAGAAGTGGAGACTCTGAGGGTCCCATCGGACATGAACATGGAGGAATGTATACGGAAAGCGTTTCCATGGCAACGAGTAGCTTCCAGAGACGACAGAAACCAGACGGCATCACGCGTAATGGAGAGGCTACAGGAGTACAGGAGAGAAACACAGCACTGATGAGAAAGATAAGTGACCATGCAGGACTGAATCTAAAGGGCTAGAGGTTGAGGTGAAGGAAGTGATTGCTGTGAAAGACACACAAGGACATCGCTCAGGAAAGAGAAAGTTTTGATTAACATAAGGACAGAATAATGTTCCATGTATTCTTTAATCTATAATACGTTTAGTTTTAAGATGCAGGGTCTGCATTTATTTATTATTCTTTTTTTTATTCTTTTCTTTATTTATTTTCTGCCTTCTTATTACAGACCCTTCTAAAATATAGCCCTCTCTAACCTTATAAAACTGCTTGGTCACTATTAAATGTACAGAATAATGCAACCGACTGGCTGGATTACATTCCGACTAATGTTAGACATATCTAGGAGGAATGGAAGAGATCACTCCACCCCTAGGGGGGGCCCCATCCTTTGGGGAAGGAGCAACCCCCTACCCACCCACAGGGACTCGATGGGAATAATGTTTTCCCTACTCACGGAAGAGACTGTTCTTGTTCGTATTTCTGTTGGGAAATTGTTCTGTCCCTTTTTGTTTGTTTCTGTTCTGAAGACCTAAATACATCTGCAATGATAATTGAAGGAAGTATAGTACTTGGGGAGGTTTAAAGTCACTTTACTCCGTCAGACAAATGGTGAAAATAATTACTCTGAATGTTAATGGGATTCTTAAACCGACTTTAACTAAATTACAGAGAGAGAAAATATATAAATAGAATAGATAGCTTTCCTACAGGAGACACATCTCACAGAAGGGTTTTATACCTTTATATCAGTCATTACCCTTAGAAGCACCAGAAAAACAATTTCAAGAATGGGACAGATTAATTTCTAGATACATATGGGCTGGGAAAAAACCCAGGATACGATATAAGGTACTCCAGCTATCAAAAGAAAGAGGAGGACTAGCTCTTCCTGTTCTAAAAGACTACTACAAGGCAGCCCAACTTAGGCCTTTAATAGGCTGGTGTACTCCTAGTTACAAGGCCAGATGGAAAAATATTGAACAAACAATGGGGAAAGTATTTCCAGTCACTGCATTAATTGGAGATCCATTACTAAACAAACATCTTACTGATCAAGATAATCCATGGATCACTAATTCATTAAAGCTTTTGAGTGATATATTAAAACAGCTCAATTTAAAAAAGACATTTGAAATCTTAAAATGGTTTGCTTATGACCCACAATTTACACCTAGTCAACATGATCATAGATTCAAGGAATGGACCTCCTTAGGGCTTACAACATACTATTCACTAATAAGTAAAGGTACGGTTACAAGTTTCCAAGATCTCAAGGATAAATTTGCTCTACAGAACCAGGACCTCTTCAGATATCTACAATTAAGAGACTATCCATCCATCCATTGTCTACCATTGTCAGCTAATTAAGAGACTATATTGGGAAAAAAATTATAAAAAATTATGAACCTGAAAACGATATTCTACAGGTATTTGTAAAAGCTTATAAAGATTAACCTTATAAGAAGATAATTTCAAAATGATACACAAGTCTTCAATCTCTTAACAAAGAAAATACATCTAATGTAAAATTAAGATGGGAAACTGAAGGCAACATCATAATCTCACAGGAGAACTGGAAGGACATTTTTAAACAACAATGGAAAACAACAAATTCTCCACTTTGGAGAGAATATACATGGAAAAATGTTATCCGTTATTTCTGCACTCCATATCAAAAAAGATCATATTCCAATTAGACAGAATGTTGAAGAGGTTGTGGAGGAAATGAGGCGAATCACTATCATATATTCTGGTGTTGCCCTGTTGTAATCCTATTTTGGTTTAAAAAAAAATAACTTTTTGTTTCAATTTGTTATATTTGATGGATCTAGAGGAACTGGAGTGGAGGAACAAAGATAAATATTTGCTGAGAATATTATTAGTTGCTTGTAAGAAATCAATAACGAAGAAATGGCTGAAGAGGGAGGCACCTAGTGTAGATGAATGGATTGATACTGTGTACAGCATCTTTGTAACGGAAAGAATTACAATTGGCAAAAATGGATTACATGTCTCTACTATTAGACCTTCAGGTAATCTCAGATTGGACCATCAGAATATTTTATGTATCAACTCTTCTCCTCTTTTCTTTTTTCATTTACACAAATGAAGGTGTTTACCAGTCCCCTCATGTATGCTTTTACTCTCCCCCTGATAGCTTTTGCACTCGTCTTTAGGTCTTCATGTTGATTGTTTGTATGCAAAATCAAAAACCAATAAAAAGTAAATGACAAAAAAAAAAAAAAGAATCAGCTTTGCCATGTAAACATGCTAAAACAATATCATGAGAAAAAGTCTGTGAGTATTGAACGGGAGACACTATCATCCAAACCTGTTTTGACTGCGATGCTGCTGTCCCCAGACACTGGTGCTGAAGTTGGTGAGGCCAGTTTGTCTGTGGCTGACACATACTGTAGTAAACTGTAAAATTCTGAGGCACTGAAAAAACTTCCATTTTGTTTGCCTCATTTGACTGAGTCAGAAAAGAGATCTGATTGCTTTGGTTGAGTCACATAAGTTGCTGTTTTCTGATGTGCCGTCTCAAACTTCCATTCTGAAACATGACATTGATGTGGCTGATAATAAGCCAATTAAGCAACACCCGTATTGCGTCAATCCAGACAAGCGCCGCCGTCTAAAGAATCGGGTTGACTTTATGCAGCAGCATGGCATTGCCGAGCCTAGCTGTAGTTTATGGAGCTCTCCTTGTCTGTTGTCTGATGAGGCTAATGGTGACAACCGGTTCTGTAGTGACTTTCGTAAGGTTAATAGCGTAACCAAACCCGGTTGTTATCCTCTCCCACATATGGAGGATTGTGTGGATCGTGTCGGTAGTGCTTTTTTTTGTAACAAAATAGGACTTATTGAAGGGATATTGGCAAGTCCCTCTAACTGAGCGTGCAAAAGAAATCTCTGCTTTCGTTACACCGGATGATTTCCTTCAATACACTGTCATGGCATTTGGTATGCGTAACGCGCCAGCAACATTTCAACGGTTGGTAAAGGTAGTGTTGTCTGGTCTATCTTATTGTGAGGCATACCTTGATGATTTGTTTGTGTGTTCCAGGTCGTGAGTTGATCACATTGACCACTTATTTATTTATTTATTTCAGGCATGTCAGTTAAATCATCATCATCACACTTTGTTCAAATAATACACATAGCCAAAAGGGAAAGCGGGAGAAGCCAAGGCTTATCTAGTCCCGCCCCCATTACCCACAGGATAAACTTGTCATCATAATATTATCTTATCTTTAGCATTTTCCATTAGACATAACATTTTCTTTTACTTGTGACATTTGACATAACATGTTACAGCAGTAGGTGGTACAGACAACTGTACTCCCTGCTACGTACAACTGACATCGTACCATACAAGCTTCTCAGGTTCAACTTATTGTTTGGGTACAGAATGTTCATTAGTTATGCTCCCATCCCGACACAACACCATGTCTGCTGATTCGTGCCTCAGACCTTTTTCAACTCTCATGCAATAATCTGTACCGGTCAACGGTTGAATTTACATACTTTTTCTTGAAGACACTTAGTGTTGCTGATTTTTTGACTTCTTCTTCTAACACATTCCATTGTCTAATACCTGTGACTGATAAGGAAAAGGATTTTAACGTAGTTCGTACCTTCCTTTGCCTGAAAATCATGTTCCCTCTAAGATTGTGTCTCTCCTCTCTTTCTAGGAAGAGTATTTGCAGGTTGTGAGGGAGGCTTTTGCTAGCAGCCTTATACATCATTTGTAATGTGCGATAGTTTATTAAGTCATATAGTTTGAGTATTCTTGATTCGATAAATAACTGATTTGTGTGTGCCCTGTAGTTGGCATGGTGTAAGATTCTCAAGGCTCTTTTTTGGAGAATTAACAAAGGCTGTGTGGAGCCTTTATATGTGTGTCCCCACACCTCTGCACAGTATTGCAGGTGCAGAGAGACTAGTGCGCAGTATAACAGATGAAGTGCTTTTTGATTTAGTATTTTTTTGGTACTTTCCAAAGTATGGACACGCTCCTGGCCAACTTCCTTTTTAATTGTGTTATGTTTGGCTTCCAACTTAACATGTCATCGATAATCACTCCCAGAAACGTATTCTCACGGACCCTCTCAATATTAACTCTGTTTACTTGAATGTTGGGACTGTTGTTGCAGCCTCTTTTCCCATATGGCATGCATTTAGTTTTCCCAAGATTTAGTGATAATGTATTTATATTAAACTACACTTGAAGTTTAGCCATTTCCTGATTTACTGTTTCCACGAGATGGTTCAAGTCACTCCCCGAACAGAAAATATTTGTGTCATCCGCGAATAATATTAATTTCAGAGTATTTGACACTTTGTAATATCATTTATGTATAGTATAAACAGCTTTGGACCCAGAACTGACCCCTGTGGGACCCCACAGACTATGTCCAAGCTAGTCGATGTGCTATCATTTATTTTGACATATTGGCATCTCTTGTGTAGATAGCTCTTGACCCACTGCAGTGCTACACCTCTAAGGCCATATCTCTCCAGTTTAGCTATTAAAATATAATGGTTAACGGTGTCAAATGCTTTTTTCAGGTCTATGAAAATTCCTATGGAATAATGTTTTTGGTCAATGGCGTCAGTAATGATTTCCACAGACTCAGTTAAAGCTAGGGCAGTCGAATGGTTCCTTCTGAAGCCTTATTGGCTGTCATATAACAATTTATGTTTGTTGATGAAGTTGTCGAGCCTATTGTTGAATAGCTTCTCTAGGATTTTTGACAGTTGTGGCAGTATTGAAATTGGTCTGTAGTTGGTAAACTCGTGTGTGTCACCATTCTTAAACAGTGGCACAACCTTGGCAACTTTCATTTTGGTGGGAAACGTCCCGGTTTGAAATGACAGATTGAAAATGTATGTCAGGGGTGAAATGATTCCATCTAATACTTTCTTAATTAGCCTCATGTCCAGGTCGTCAGCATCAGTAGAAGTTTTGGCTACGCATTTGTTGACCAGGTGTCTAATCTCTGTGTCCTTCACTGGTGTGAGAAACATTGAGCTGGGATTTCTGTCTCCATCCTTATCAAAGTGACCCCAGTGCAGGGGTGAGTCAGGAATGTTATTCGCTAGCTCTGGCCCGATGTTTGCAAAAAATTGGTTGAATCTATTTGTTATGACCTCCAGGTTATCCTCCTGCATGTTGTTATACTTGAAGTAGGGAGGGTAGTTTGGTTTTTTACTTTTATTATTAGTCACGTTGTTTAGAATTTCCCATCATTTTTTAGTATACTTCATGTTTTCTGCTAGTAAATTGCTGTAATATTCTTTCTTGCGTTCATTTAGGATAGTGTTTAACTTGTTTCTATACCGTTTGTACTTCTTTACTTCTGTACTTCTTCCTTGATTTAATGAACTAAATCTCTTCAAACCACATTTTGTCTGGAGAAAGGAAGGAAGCTGCTTTGTCTCTTGTTGGTAAGTCAGAAACTAATTGTAGATTTGGGTTTAGGCATTGTGTGAGTAAAGCTAGTGGTAACATTAAGTCTAGTATTGATAGCTTCTTGTTGAAATTCTTGTGAAGCTGTCTATGCTAAGTGAGTAACCAGCTTGTTTCAGCCAGCTCACCTGTAGTGAATAGACTTGATTAGAGGGAGGGAGGGGCCACAGTCAGTACTTGCCGTAAACTGAGCACTTAAAAGGCTGTCACTACAGCGTCAGGCCATCAGAACGAAGACATCTGAACAAAGACTAGGGAGTCTATCTGTGGGAGTCCCTTGAGGTAGGTATAACATCTCAAACCCCCCCCCCCCCCCCCCCCCCCTCAGCCATGTGTCTTATCCCAGTCAGGACATCACACTGGAGAAGATTCTACCGAAGTCCCTTCACTCGAGGCTGTAACCCATCCAATCTCTGCTACCCACCACTCTCCACCGGTAAGGCACTTGAGGTACTAGGGGGGCTGTGGAACTGCCAGTCTGCAGTCAAGAAGGCGTACACCATTTCAGCGTATGCCTCCCTGCAGACTCTCCACTTCCTGGCCCTCACGGGGACCTGGATCACCCCAGAAAACACTGCCACTCCAGCTGCCCTTTCAACTGCCTACTCGTTTTCACACTCCCCAAGACGAACAGGGCGAGGAGGAGGAACTGGGCTCCTCATCTCACCCACATGGTCCTACCTGGTCCTTCCTCTGGACCACCTACCCCGATCCATGCTTGAATTCCACGCCGTCTCTGTCACCCTTCCTTTCAAACTCAACATCATAGTGATCTATCGCCCACCCGGTCCTCTTGGTGACTTTTTGGATGAGATGGATGCCCTCCTGAGCTGCTCCCCTGATGATGGAACACCACTCGTCGTCCTCGATGACTTCAACATCCACCTGGGAAAGCTGCATGCACCTGAATTCATTGACTTCTTTTCCGCATTTGACCTTACACTCTCCCCTCTCCACCAACTCACCGGGCCGGGAACCAACTTGACCTTGTCTTCACAAGATCCTGTGGCATCTCGGCACTCTCTGTTACCCCGCTCACCGTGTCCGACCACCACTTTGTGACTTTCTCCCTCCCCATGAAGCCCACCTCATCCCTCCCCTCGAATGGTCACCAGCCGCCGCAACCTGAAATCCCTCACTCCCTCCGCTCTCTCCTCAACTGTTATCTCCTCGCTTCCATCCTCGGAACAGTTCTCCTTAATGCCTACTGAGGAAGCCTCCTCTATCCTGATGTCCTAACTCTCCTCTTCTTTGGACACACTCTGTCCCCCAATCTCACGACTGGCGCGATCATCTCCCTCCCCTCCCTGGCTGTCTGAACCTCTGCAAACCAACAGATCATTGTTGCAAGCGTCAGAGAGAAAATGGAAGAAGTCGTGCCAGCACGAGGACCTTGCTCACTACCACCACCTCCTCTCTGACTTCACATCAACTGTTTCGGCAGCTAAATCTGCCTTCTACCTGGCAAAGATCAACTCTTCTGCCTCCAACCCCAGGAAATTCTTCTCCATGTTCTCCTCCCTCCTCACCCCTCCTACCCCTCCCCCTCCTTCCTCCCTTACAGCCGATGACTTTGCAACTTACTTTACCAAGAAAGTAAATGACATCAGTTCCTCATTCACGCCTATTCCCTCCCAGAAGACATCTCCCCCAACTCTCAACTTGGATGGTCTTACCAGCTTTAGCCCCCTCACCTCTGAAGACGTTCACGCACTTGTTACATCTAACCGTGCCACCACCTGCTCCCTTGACCCGATTCCCTCCTCTCTTCTCCAGGACATCTCACACAACATCTTGCCATTCCTCACCACCCTGATCAACTCCTCCCTCACCTCAGGTGTCATTCCAGCAGATTTTAAGACCGCTATCGTGAAGCCTCTCCTTAAAAAACCCACCCTAGACGCTACTGACACCCAAAGCTACAGACCTGTATCTCTTCTTTCATTCCTCTCGAAAACCTTGGAACGTGCCGCCTACAACCAACTGTCATCCTATCTCGCGCGGAAGAACCTCCTAGACCCTAATCAATCAGGATTCAGGACTGCCCACTCCACTGAGACGGCCCTCCTCACGGTGACCGAGTCCCTGCGAGACGCCAAAACCTCATCCAACTCCTCCGTTCTCATTCTCCTTGATCTATCTGCTGCATTCGACACAGTCAACCACCAAATCATCCTCTCCACTCTGGCTGAACTTGGCATAACCGACTCTGCTCTCACCTGGTTTACATCATACCTGACAAACCGCACCTTTCAGGTCACATGGAATGGCTCTATGTCCAAACCCTGCTCTCTGGACACGGGTGTCCCTCAAGGCTCAGTATTAGGACCACTTCTGTTCTCACTATACACCAGATCATTAGGTTCTGTTATCACATCGCATGGATTATCCTACCATTGCTACGCAGATGACACCCAGCTGTTCCTCTCTTTTCCCCCGTCCTCTGACGCTCACATTGCAACTCGCATTTCGGACTGTTTGGCTGACATCTCTGTCTGGACAACTGCACATCACCTCAAGCTTAACCTGAATAAAACCGAACTCCTCTTCATCCCAGGGAAAGACTGCCCTTGCATGGACCTGTCGGTCACTGTCGAGGGCATCACAGTATTACCTTCTTCAACTGCGAGGAACCTGGGTGTAATCCTCGATGACCAACTATCCTGCACCCCCAACATCACTGCTGTGGCCCGATCCTGCATATTTGCCCTCTACAACACCGCAAGATTAGGACCTTCCTCACAAAGAATGCAACGCAGCTCTTGGTCCAAGCACTGGTCATCTCCTGCCTTGAATAGTGCAACTCTCTCCTGGCCGGACTCCCGGCCTCTGCAATTAAACCATTGCAGCGTATCCAGAATGCTGCAGCACGCCTTATCTTCAACCTACTCAAATTCTCCCACGTGACCCCCCTCCTCCGTGACCTCCACTGGCTCCCTGTTGCAGCACGCATCCAATTCAAGACAATGACACTGGCCTTCAGGTCCATCAATGGAACGGCACCTGTCTACCTTCAAACACTGGTCAAACCTCATGCCCCAAAGCGAGCACTTCGCTCCTCTACTTCAGCTGGCCGGCTGGTACCACCATCGCTGAAATCAAACAAATGTCGCTCAGCAGACTCTTCTCTGTTCTGGCGAACGAACTCCCGACCAATGTCAAGACAGCAGAGTCATTTGCCATCTTCCGAAAAAGGCTCAAGACTCACCTGTTCAGACTTCACCTCGACTCTACATATCACATACCACATAGCATGACCCACTAACACCCTCCCTCGACACCCCCCCCCCCCCCCAAAAAAAAAAAAACCTTAGCTATAGCACTCTGATCGTAGCACTGTTGCTCTTGAAGTACTACTTTACTCAGATGAGGACCTAACACTTGTTCTAATTTTAATGTACTTATTGTAAGTCGCTTTGGACAAAAGCGTCTGCTAAATGACCTAAATGTAAATGTAAATGAACTCTCTGTACAGAGTTTTTTTTTTTCTGCAGGCGTTTATCAATGTTTTTGTGAGCTATGTTTTCTGCTCCTTATTCCAATTTGAGTGTCTCTTTTTCACAGGACAGTGTCTGTCGTACAGTGTTTTAAATATTTGACTGAGGTATTCACACGACTTACTCAATTCGCCCAGGCCACGGTTACGTATCTTGGTAAAGTGGTTGGGCGGGGCAGGTTCGCACTCTCCAGGCAAAGGTAGAGCATTTTGTCGCATTTCCAGCTCCTACCTCTAGGACTGAACTTCGTTGTTACCTGGCAATGGTGAGGTATTATAGAGGTACTGGCACCCAATTTGGAGCAGCCGTTTAAGTTAGCAGTCGATGCTAGTGATGCTTGGTGGAGTTCTTCTCCAAAATGTGTCTGTGTGTGTGTGTGTGTGTGTAAAACATGATATGAAATCAAGCTGCACACATTAAAATCCATAAAGTGTATATAAAAAAGGATCAGACATGTTAAAAGCAGGTGTGAGGTTACAACTTTTTAAGTTTGTGTGTGAATCAGTGTAAGTGTAAAAGTAAAAGGAGGGCATTTAAAAGCTCTCCAGTCTGTGAAGGAGCGGGGTGAGTCCCTACAGGGGGGCTGGAACCATCCAACTCTCTCACGCAGACCGGGACCCGCCTGGTGCGCTTCCATGAGGTCCTGTCCCTCTTGCTCCTTCCCGCCTGCCACTCCTGGAGGGTCAGTCCGCCCGCTGCCATAACCTTTCCTTGTGTGGCTCCAGCTCCCACCTCCGAATGAGCGCAGAGGCGATTCTTCTTTGTGGTTATGTCCTTGGCTTGCCATGTGCAGCGACGGCTGCCTGCACAGCCGCTGCAGCCATTCGGATCATAGCCACGGGGGGGATCTGCATGCGCCTTCTTGCCAGCAGGTTTCTGGAGGTCCAGTTGGCACCTTTTAATGGCATTTAGGGTGAGCCAGAGCTTGGAGAATTCTGTTGTTTTTGTTCTCCTCTGGCTCACCCAATAAAGCACAAATTGTAAGTCCAGGACCTCCTCTGCTGGCAAGCACGGGAATTGCTGGGAGCCGGGCGTTGCCCACAGGTCAATGGCAGCACTGCACTTCCAGAGCCGGTGCCTCACTGACTCGGGCGCACCATAGCCTGGTCCGGGGCAGATAAAGGTTGCCGACATTCCCCAGGAGTGCATAACGGCCCTGACCGGGAGGACCTCATGAGCCACCATCCACAAGATGGTGTCTGTTTGGGAGCGCCGGATGGTTCACGTTGCGCCAAACGGTGTTGGGTTCGCCAATAGCGAGCCCACGCACTGAACTCACTGGCTCACGCTCTTACAGAAGAGAGAGAAGAGAGCGGTGGTTGGTTAAAATTGTCAGCTCCTCCTGCTCAAGCTTAAAACCTTTTAAAAAAGTGTGAATAAAATCATATGCTTTTGGTAGTTTAAAAAGACACAGGTGCTCGCAGATCAGTGGGTAAAAGGTATAATGTTCTGAGGTAAGACCCCATCCAGAATCGTGCCATTGCTATTGTCTTGTGCTCTCTGGTTGGGGCTGTGGCCTATGTCATGTGTAGTGATGTATATTTGCTGCCTAAAAACGCGTGGAGGTCTGGGACGCCTTTCCCTCCCTTCATCTGTGACTTTTTCATGACCTTTCTGGTCACTCTTTCCCACTTGAACCCCCACATGAAGTAAAAAATGGCCCGGTCCAGCTCTAAAAGTACTCTGCGAGATGAGATAAAAACAGAACTGATTAGTAAAAACAAGGGTAAAATCACAGCTTCCTTGCCTTCCATCGTCAGTCCCCTTAGTCCCCAGTATCCCAATCTCTTTTTAACTTTACCTACCACGTCTGGCCAATTTTTCCTCCCACCCCCTTCACTGTCAAATGTTATCCCCAGTATTTTTATGTCAGTCTGGCTCACAGTCAAAGCGAGTCCTGTGGTCTCAGTCACCGTCAAGGTCTGTAAAATTGGGCTTGTGTCTTGTCCCGGTTTAGTCTTGCTCCAGAGGCCCGTCCGTACCAGTCTGTCAAATTTAAGGTCCTGTTTACAGATAAAAGGTCGGCGCTTAAAAGGTTTACATCATCCATGTATAAAAGGCATTTTGAGACCAACTCCCCAGTCCCCGGTATTACCACCCCTTTGATCCATTTGTCCCTTCTCAAGATCTGTGCCAGTGGCTCCACACATGACGTAGAGGAGGGCAGATAACGGACACCCCTGACGGACACCGCAGCATATATCCACTGCTTTGGTAAGTTGCCCATTTACATGTATATTGCTCGTAATGCCACGGTACAGCAGTCCCACCCATGTTATGACCCTCTCAGAAAACCCCATTTGCAGTACCTGAAAGAGGTACTGGTGTGAGACCCAATCAAAGGCTTTTTCGAAATCTTGGTTAAGTAATACAAGCCAAGTATTTCTGTCTCTCGCATAACAGATGGTGTCTCTGATCAGTACGAGGCTGTCTGTGATCTTCCTCCCCGGGATGGCACAGGCTTGATGGGTGGATCACCTCCCCTAAACCAGAGATAAACGAAAGTTTTTCAAAGCACTTAAAAAAAAAAAAATTAAAATCAACATGTCATAAGTAAACAATACATAATTTTATCTGTAAAAACCATTCACTTTAAAACAACAGTTTGATATGTTAAAAGGAATTTACAAATAAAAACAACAGATTGCATTAAAATGAATACGACATGTTAAAGAAAAGTGCTCTTAGTGGCATTAAAAGTCCAATGTGTTAATCAGTGTGTGTGTGAGCACGTGAGTGTGTCTTTTCAAAGTGAGGGCATTTAAAAAACTCTAGTCTCTTTTATGCAGGAGCGGGGTGAGTCCCTATCAAGGTAACTCATCCCACTCTCCCAACAGGCCCGGGTAACCCGCCGGTGGCAGTCAGCGGAGGCCCTCCACCTGGTGCTCCTGTTTTGTGTGGAGGGTCAGGCTGCCGCTGCCTTGACCTTTCCTGTGTGGCTCCGGCTCCCACCTCTGAATAGGCGAAGAGGTGAGTCTTCTTTGTGGCTATGTCCTAGGCGGCAGGCCATAAAGAAGACGTAAGTAAAAATTGGCTCGATCCAGGTCTAAAAGCACTCTACGAGGCAGGGTAAAAACAAGGGTAAAATCACAGCTTTAATGATTAAAACCTTGCCTTCTATTGTCAGTCCCCTTAGCCTCCAGTATCCCAATCTCTTCCTAGCTTTCCCTATCACGTCAGGCCAAATCCTCCCCCCCTTCGCCATCAAATTTTACCCCGAGTATCTTTGTCAGTCTGTGTCACAGTCAGTGGGAGTCCTGTAGTCTCGGTCACTGTCCACGGTTCGTAAAACTTTGCTTCCGTCTTGTCACGATTCAGTCTAGCTCCAGAGGCCCGTCCGTACCAGTCCGTCAAGTCCATGGTCCTGTTGACAGATAAAAGGTCACCCATGTATAAAAGACATTTAGTTACCATGCCCCCACTCCCTAGAATTGACACCCCATTGATTAATTTGTCCCTTCTCAAGATCTGTGCCAATGGTTCTACGCAGAAAACATAGAGGAGGGCAGATAGCGGACAACCCTGACGGACACCGCAGCATATATTCACTGCATTTGTAAGCTGCCCATTTACGAGGATTTAGCTCTTTGTACTCTGGTAGAGCAATCCCACCCACGCTATGACCCTCATAGGAAACCCATTTTTTGCAGCACCTTAAATAGGTACAGGTGCGAGACCCGATCAAAGGCTTTCTCAAAGTCTAAATTTAGCAATACAAGCCGAATGTCTCTGTCTCTCGCATAACAGATGGTGTCTCTGATCAGTATGAGGCTGTCGATGGCACAGGCTTGATCCGAGTGGATCACCTCCCCTAAAACCAGAGATAAACGAGTTGCTAAAAGTTTGCTAAAAAGTTTGCAGTTGCAGTTTGAAAGCGTTTTCGGTCTCTAGTTTTTCAGGTCGGTCTGGTCGTTTTTTTAAGAATTAAAGTGACTATCCCTACTCTAAAGCTCTCCGGTAATAGGTCCAGTTGGTCAAAGTCGTTAAAAACAGTCAGTAAGTCGTTTGCAAGGATGTCCCAGAAGATCAGATAAAATTTCAGGGGAAGTCTGTCGTGACCTTGGGACTTCCCCTTCTCAAAATTTTTCAAATATTTATCTAACTGTAAAAGGGTAAAATCTTGGGTTAAAAGCACACTATCCTCCACCGTTTTATCAACATGTTTTAAAACCTGCTCTGTGATGTCATTTTCTATATCTTTTTCTGTATATAAATTACTGTAAAATGTTTCCACCATTTCATTTAGTTCCTTTGTGTTAGCAGTAAAAACCCCATATTCTTGCTTCTCAGAATTATTCCCCAACTCTTAATTTCTTCTATGTCCGACATTTCCTTTTTGACTTTTAAAACATCTTCGTTAAAATCAAAGCCCTGGTTTACTAGTTTTAAATATCTCTGTAGTCTCTTCTGCAGTCCCAACATGCATCTTTTTTCTTTCACTTTCTTCTGGCTTCCTGCCCGTCTAAAAAATGTTTTCGTCTTTGTCTTCACCCACTCCCACCATTGTGCACGTGCGTGGTAAAAGTCTTGAAGGGTCTGCCATTGGCTATACTGCTCCCTGTATTGCCTGGCTATCCCCTGCTCCTCTCCTGTCTACTCTGGATAAAAAAAATTAAACTAAAGGAACCCTGCCTAGCATGTGGGACTGCATTTCTTTTAAAAGGTCATACCCATCGTTTTTGTCATTAAAACCATAAATGTTTATTTTGTTAAAATCCTGCACCATATATGTCAAGTGTGCTAAAACTGCCCATCCATCCCTCACCACAGTGCTGCCCTTCACCACTTTATTGTGGTTTGAGCCACTCCATATGGATTGACCATGTGGCCATATTCCTTCCCATCTTCTATAATTGTTTAAAAAAGGCAGAGTACATTTTTGCAATAAAAACACATCTGACTTAAAACTGAGGGTGGATAAAACAGGGGCTCTAACTCTCGACTTCACGCTTCTCACATTGATGGATGAGAAAGTGACTGTCATGAGTATGGTTAAAAACAACAAGTATGACATTGTGAAAGACTGAATAGGGTGTGACAGTGTTAAAAGATCTTAAAAAACAAGGCAGTTATTGCATTTCTCAAAAGGGGATAAGGGAGGAGGTTGAGCTGCATTTCCCCATCGAACTTTTGGTGTTGGCCTCTGTTGCAATCTTGCATTCAATTGTGTGTTCTTGGGGGTTGATTGCAGAGCTATTGTGAAAAAAGGAGACCTCATTTGGTGAATCGGAGGGAAACACTCTGGGCTCCTCCACGGAGGAACTGTTTGAGGAGAAACCAGCTCTCACCCTCTTCTGTGGGGCTACTGGAGAAGAGGACAATTCTGATAAGAGCCTCTTTGCAGGCTGTGCATTGGGGAGGGAGGCATCATTGCTATCACCTTGTGATTGGTGGTGTTCTTTTTCAGGAGTAGCTCCCCCTTCTGCCTGCATCTCTCCAGTTTCCTCACTGCTTCCTGCTGCAGTTGCAGGCCCCTCCCCTTCTCCCACCTCACCTGATCCCTGTTCTCCAATCACAGGATTTGGCGGGAGATTTGAAATTTCCAGCCCAGTCTCTCCAACTAGCTCTCTTTGTTTGCCATCTTGTCTACCATTTTGTACATCTTCTTGTCTTTTTGCAGCCTTTAACTTGGTGGCAAAAGACTTTGGGCAGTCTCTGAAGAGGTGATTTGTATCTCCACAGAGATTGCACTTTCTGCCATTGGTACACTGTTCAAAAGTATGCCCAATTTCTCTACATTTCCCACTGAGTTTTGTCACATGCTTCTGCCAGGTGCCCAAGCTCACCACACTTGCGGCAGAGCTTGAGCATGCCCTGGAAGTGATTGTAGCCCCTGTTCTCACCAACGACTACCATGGATGGGAGATGCCTCAGGCCCTGATACCCCTGAGGGTCTTGCCATTGCTGTATAGGGACCCTTCAGGCACAGTTCCATATGCCATCATCATCTCTCACCTTGGTAGTCTGGCCCTCCACAGTGCAATTTCTACCCAGCCACATGCAAATATCTGCAGCGTTCACCATTTCATTGAACATTCTAACAACCACCACTCTCATGGTGTTGTCATTTAGTTTCTTCAAATTGAATGCCAAAAACTGGGTCTTAACTTTTTCAAACCGTTGCCAAAACTCATGTAACACAGCTGCAGAAACAAAACTAAAATCAAATCCCTTATTGAAGGAGATAGTCCAACCATCCATCCATCCATTTTCTACCGCTTATCCTGTATTCAGGGTCGCGGGGGGGCTGGAGCCGACCCCAGCTGTCATCGGGCGAAGGCAAGGAGAGAGTCAAAACTCGATTTATCTCCTTGGGGCAAAATCCAAGGGCCTTTTGAATTAGCTTCCAGGAGTTTTCCATCTTTTTCTTTAAAAGTCAAACGTACACTGTGGTATCCCCGCATGCCGGCACGGGCAGCCGACATGGGTCGAGACACCACATTTCAGCAAAAAAAGAAATAAATACAATAAGTTAAATAAATGAAGACTTAAAAGGGCTGTAAAAACACCAGAAACGATCCAACAGCAAGTTCAAATGATCTTAATCACAATGGTACTGCCATTGTACTGCCATAATAAAATTCAATAGTTGTCATATCACAACAGATTTTTTTCACATGTGAAAAGCACAGTGCTGATAACATAACATTTCAGAATATATATTAATCCGATGTTGCCGTGGAGGAGCAGCAGCGCCCTCTGCTGTTTGTCAAGACAAATCAAAAAACTCATGCATACCGTTTTCTTCACCCACTCTGCACACATCACATTATTTTCTCACATTCACATCAAACCTACTTATAATTAAATTATTAAAAACCCTATTGTGTCTCAAAAAACATTCACATTCACCACTGTTCCATTTCACTCTCAGATTTCCCCATATTCTCTTCACATCCATACCATTCCCCCATGCATTCTCTCCCCCCAGTCTTCTCACATCCTCCCGCCTCAAGTAAATGGCCTCATTTATATAGCGCTTTTGTCCAAAGCGCTTTACAGTAATGACTGACATTCACCCATTCATACACACATTCACACACCGACGGCGGAGTCAACCACGCAGGGCGACAGCCAGCTCCTCAGGAGCAATTAGGGTGAGGTGTCTTGCTCAGGGACACCAGGCACTCAGCTAGGAGGAGCCGGGGATCGAACCGGCAATCTTGCGGTTGCCAGCCAACCCGCTCTACCTCCTGAGCTAAACCCCCCCTCAAGTATTTGTATATCACCTTTGTTTTTAGATCTGTCAGTTTTATTTTGGTTTCCCCTTCTCCCACATACATCTCCACATCACCCCCTCCATTCATTCCATCCCCTCTCTCAATCATGCTCACCCATTCTCTCGGTATCCCGTTCTTTATTTTCTCCATTACACCCTCAGCCGTTCCCAACCACATTTCCTCATCCCTCTCTCTCACTTCATCCACAATCACCTGTGCCCTCATAAACCCCGGTACATATTCATCAACTATATCCCTTATTTTCCTGATGCCCACCCTCTAGATGCCCCTGTTATGTAATGTTTCTCCCTCATGTGTACTTTTTGGATTTAAAAAAATTGGCTGCTCCCATACCTGTTTCACATTCACACACTCATACTTCACATTCACCACAAACTCTCCCCACGCTTCCAACATCTCCTGGTAAAACTCACTGACACCACTCAGCATTCCTTTTTTCATTCTCATAAACACTCCACTCTCTCCACACCCCCCACACCTGTTTATTGCCTCCCCTAAAACACCTTCCACACATGATCTTTTTAGTTTTTTACATATCTCCCCATCATCTTCACCCTAAGTGCTTTCATTTTCTTTTCTAAATTTACTAACTTTAACCCACCGTCCTCGTGCTCGTTCTCCAACACCTCCCTCGCTATCTTTACTCCCTTCCCTCCCCACAGAAACTCACTCACCATTCTCTCCACTTCCTTACTCACTCTCTCAGGCATGTCTAACACATCACATATACAAGCTTACTCATTAACAATGCATTCACAACTACCACCCTCCCCTTTAATTTAAGTCCCCTCATTTTCCAAAACCCTAATGTTTTCTTTATCCTATTCACTATCCCTTCGTATTTCTCTCCCTTCTCTATCTGCTATTCCTAAATAACACAGTAAAATAGTCCTTCCTTTCCTTCAGCCCTAACTCACACCTGTCTATCCTATCTTTACATACATACATGATTTCTGACTTCTCTATGTTGACCTTTGCCCCTGATGCCCTCCCATACTGCTCTATACACCTGAAAACTTCCCCTACACTTTCCTTATCGCTGACTGTGACTGTTGTGTCGTCTGCATATTGGTAAAGTAAACTCACCTGCCCATCTGGTAATTCTATGCCCCTTATGTCACCGTTGTGTGCCAGGAGTGCCGCTAAAGGCTCTGCCGAGTACAGCAGGGCCGATAGCGGGCACCCCTGTCTAACTGACCTTTCTAACCTAAAAGTGTCTGTAAGAACCCCATTTATTTTAACCCTACTAACTGCTCTGTCGTAAATTCTTTTAATCTATCCAATTAATCTATGCCCAAATCCCATTTTTTCTAATACCTTATGAAAATATTTGTGATCTACTCTATCAAATGCTTTGTTTAAGTCTAAACTAACTACTATTCCTTTTCCCTGTCTTTTCATGTACTGTATGGTGTCCCTTATGCTGCTTACTGTGTCTGCTATGTCCCTGCCTGGTACTCAGGAAAAGTAGTATTTTTTTCAGAGTTATCATTATTTTCCTCTAAAAGAGTAATTTTTACTAATTTTGGATTGTAATTATTTCCAGTGGCTACTAGAGTAGGAGGAAAAAAATAGAGTAAATCCTATTGGAGTAATATCAAGAACACACCCACTAATGTTTCTTAGGTTTCGTTTCTGCCGCCATTTTCTACCCCAGCAGTGGAAGGTCGCGGTGAACGGCAGTGGTGGACGGCGGTAGCAAGGTAAGTCAGCAAGGTACTAATGTAAGATAAAATGTCAGCAGAATTTTTGTTGGCTTACTTTAAAGGTAATGCTTGTGAGTAACATTGCAGCTAGCGAGAATGGTGGTATCACACACTGCATTAGGCTACCGCCAACGTCGAAGCTAACGTTAGCTTCAGCATAAACTATAATATTAGATGTGAATTTAAACCGAGCCTCACTCTTGTTAGCTTAATTTACCACGTGTGTGTTTTACTGAGCTTAATTTCTACTTTTCTTTATCGAAGAAGGTTTACACTGAATTGAGTTGTGCACTCGGTTGTTTTAATTTTAAAAAATGGGCCAGTCTAGTATGTGTTGACTGTTTTCTCTGCTGTTCGGTTAGCAAGCACGTGTGTTTTACTCTGGGTTGAGTCATGACGCTCTTCGGTTAGTCAGTGGGTTTTTTTGTGTGGACCGTTAGCAAGCACATGTATTTCACTCTGAATTGAGGTATTTACACTGAGCATTTTCACCTGCTGTTTGGTTTGCAAGCACGTGTATTTTACTCTGAATTGAGTAATGTAAGGAGCGTGTCCACGAGGACACTTTCGGACAGTTTTTTAAAAACATGAATTAATTTCTGAACCGTATTTGAATCGCGGGATCTTCAGCTTTCCGAGCATATTTGAATGGTGCCTGTGACACCAAAGGACCAAGGTGTGTGTGTGTGTGTGATCACAGATGCTAACGAGCGTAGCGTCGATGCTACCGTGTAAACACCGACGCAACGCTTTACCATGTTTCATTGTCATTACTGAACCGTTTGATAGAAACGAGCTGTAAACTGTGTTGGAATCGCGGGATTCTCTGTTTTTTCCGAGGGTCCTTGAAGGGTCCCTGTGTGACACCAAGGGACAGAAACAGACGTCTCTCGTCCTTTCCCCTACACGGTTCCTCATGACAGTAGTGTAAAACAGACGGATACAATTACAGACCACGAGGAAAAAATACACTTATTTAATTATTTTACCATACCCCTTGCTTATTTTTGACCCCAGCTGTTGTCATTACTGTTGTGAAGCAGTAACTTGTTTAGCCTATTATTATAACTTCATCATTGTTATTGTCATCATCTTTATGACTAGGCTATTTTATCTTTTATAACAATTATTGTTTCTACTGTGTGATTTGTTTTATTATTATATCATCACTATGATCATTCATTTGTCTTCAGAAACTTACCAATTAACACTTTTATGTGAGCCAAAGTCATCATTACATAATTTTTTTATTGTTAATATTGATAAATGTTAACAAAATGTATTTGTGTGCTGTTAGTTGCTGATGTTTAGTATATTCTGGGTGTGTAGGCCTTTAGTGGTACTGTACATTCTGTCTATTGTCATGATAAATGAGCTGTAACTCACAGATTTTTTTAACTGGGCGATTTTAGTTTTTTGTGAAATATGGCATGCTCACCCAAAAGTAAGGTTTAAATGAGACTTTACACAGTAGCAGATACAATGGCAGTTTTTACTGAATCATATGATGCATAATACTTGGTACTACCTGAAAATATAAGCTCAAAATTGATTAAAATATAGCACTATTTCCAGGCGTTTTAGGTCTATGTAGGATTACCATTTTACCTGCTCTTCGGTTAGCTAGTGTTTTTATTGTGTATGTAAGACACACATGGAGACATTGGCAATGATGAACACTCATCCATTACACAGCTTTCAAACAGCATTTAATGAGATGCAAATGCAGAGTGGTATCGAGCCTACCTGTAGATAGGGCTTTTGTAATACTTAAGCTAATTGTAGCATTCAATGCATGAATTGTTGTGCTCTATATCTTAGTAACTGTTTTATTTCCCATAAAGGATGCAGGCTGTAAGAGTGAAGTACCGAGACCGCCAGAAATACATTTGTTTTGAAAGCCAACTGACCTTCAAATTATTTTTGGAGTGTGGTGAGTGAAACAAATTGCACAACCTACTGGGTGTCATGTGTAAATTAGTGATGCTGTGTTATATTTATTATTATTATCATCATTATTATTATTATTATTGTCAAGGACCCTTAGAAGTATATGTATTTGATTTTGGAGCCCCATCTCTAAATGTTGTTTTGTGTACCCCAAGAAAAAGAACGATTTGAGTTAGAAATGTTCGCTGTAAAAGTATATTCAAAGATTTGCAGAAATCTTCATGATTAAAAAAATAAATAAAAGGCAGATCTACTGAGCTCATAGTGCGGCACTCGTGCTATGAGCTTGCAGATCTGCTATTTTGGAATATCTATTCTTTTTAAAGCTAAAGTATAAAATTATTGTTTTAAAAATAAGATTAATTGCACAACAGAATATGAATCTTGTGCAATATTGTTTTGTCTTCACAGTTTCCAAGAAATTTGAAATTCCTACCTTGGACTTAAAAGTCTATGATGATTTGAACACTGAAGTTGACGAGGATGCGTTTGCGTTTCTTCTAATGAAACCAGACCTGGGTGTGCTTGAGGTCTGTTTACCCAAGGACTCAGATTTTGAGGGTGAGTCACTTGTTACTTATAACCCATGCAGTCCTGGCTAACCTTGTAATGCAACATAGTAAAGAGAGACTCATCCACGTTGCATGACATTTTGAATTTATGCCTCTTCAGACACTTCTGAAGAAAGCATCTGTGGAATTACTAGCTTGGTGTGTGGATCCATCCTAATCTAATGTGATCTTTTACATTACTCTTATCACAGATGATCTTGCTAATGACATGTTATTATAATCACACCTGTTATGTCAACATTCTAGATTCAGTGAGCCCCTCTACAAGCCACTCCATTGCCAGCAGCAGTAGCAGCAGCAGCTCCTTTCTCAGCTCTGGTGCAGAAAATGTAGGGGACTCTGATGACACCATCATTTTGCAGTCTAGTCCTGCCCAAAGAAACAGAGCTGACCTGACTCGTCTCGCTCAGGTAAGCTTTGCAGATGGAGAGATCAAGATGGTGATTCTGATAAAAGGGGTAAGGGGGGAAATGGCAAAGTAAAGTATTTGCAGAGAAATACAGGGCATGGTTTACATTTTTATCACTGTAAATGTAATTGGCCACCAAATCCCTGTGTCCCTCCCCTCTTTTTCCCCCTCACACTTAGATCATTGAAAACATTCTGAGGGAGAAATCTGGAGGAGAGAGGATCCTTACAGAGTATGCTCGGAAAAAAAGCCTAACGGATTCCAGAAGACGTGACATGGTGAAGATATTGGTTGCACACATGGCGAGTGAACATGGGTACGATGTCACGTAATTAACATCCAACCCTAGCATTTATGGTTTTATTTGGTGCAGACCAGGTGCAGAAGGCATCAGCATAGCAATACTTTTGTTTGGATCTTGTGTGTGTGTGTGTGTGTGTGTGTACACTGTAGGACAAGCCCTTCAAGGCGTGTTAAAGAGGACTACGCGAAGGGCATCACTGCCTTGTTTCCATATCTGGCCGATCCCCAGGGTACTTTGGGCTATGTAAGTACATAAAACAAGTCTAACCTCTTTACTCATTACTTATGATAGTGATCAAAAAGCCAAGTCAGATTTCAACTAAATATTAACATTTCTGTATGCTGACCCTTTCTCCTAACCTCAACAAGTTGAACACAGCAGACGTCAGACTAGTTGACCTTGATTTTAGCAATTCTCCAGACAAGGACATAAAACCCTTTCTTGGTTTTTAGGAGCAGTATTACAATCCAGAAGATTGGAGTGGATTTCTTGCATGGAGAGTGAAAACACTTCAAAAAGAAGCCTCTGAAGGACAAAAGAAAAGAAACCATCAGCCACTGACGGGTACATGATTTTGAGTGTACTTAGTTTTTGTTTTTTTTAATGAGAATTCACATGTTAAATTCACTTTTAATGTGCATAGTCCTTCTTTGTTTCAGTAGTGGGCATCGCAGGGGGTTTAGCAAGAAGACGAGTGGCCATCTGTGTGAGGGGTGAAAGTGGCTCAACTTTTTTGAGAAGTAAAGAAAGTATTGCATCAGTATGTGGTTTCACTGTTCACTGATTGCTGTTACAGGTGGTCCAGATTCTGGTGACAGAACTCCCTTCAGTAGGGAAAACCAACTAACCACAGAAACCCAGTGTCGTGAGGCCATCGCACTGATGAAGCATACAACTGATGAAGCAATCATCAAGGAGAAAATGAAACAGACCTTCACCCAACGCCAAGCAATGGTTCATGACCCAGTGAAGTCCTCTGAAATATTCACCACCTTTCCAAGATTTCTTGACATCACGGGAATGGTTTGTCGCTCCTAAACTGCCTTGTATTAAAATGAGCTTAAATGAAAAATGACTTTAAACAGATCTCATCCCTGGTGCACCTATTAACAATGTATGCCATGTTGTTTTCTATATTCCATCTTGTCTGCAGATAGAGCAGGATTTCAGTCTGATGTTTAGTGATGACATCTCTGCAAAGTTCCTGGAGAAGTGGCCTACTCACTACAGGCAGAAAGTCCCGTGGCCTCACCCAAACAAGGGACCTTGAATATATCCTTCATAACGCTGAATCCACAACAGAAGAACTGGAAGATGGTACACTCGAATTAAAGAAATAATAATAATGGAAGAGGGAAATTGTTTTGGAACAAAAATATAAACATTTTAGTAAAAATGGCTTTCTGAATTTTCTTGTATTTTCAGGATGGGACAGTGAGATGTCCTCCATCTTGCTCCTTATCCACCTCATGCCACCATCACCTCATGGCCGCAACAAGAGACCAGGAAAGCTCTCTGCCAGACAAGCCATTGACCACCTTGTGAAATTTATCAAGGTAATGTTACAGTTTAATTAAAGTTTAAGAAGGCTCACTGTTCTGTCCGTAATATTAAACCTAAAACTCTACTCTTGTGAAATCATGTGATGACCATGCTCATCTGTAATCAGCGAGTGCCCTGTGATATTTATCTGATTTCGCTCCCCACAGATCTATCACCATCGGCCTCAGATACGCTGATATGAATAACTTTATTCCTTTTACATTTAGCAGAATATAAAAATATAAGGCTGAAAATGTTATGCTTTATCTTGCATTTTGTGTCAATAAATGATTCTGGTGGTGATGATGGGGCCCTAAACTGCAACAGATTAATTTTAATAACAAGACTAATAAAGTTTTCTTGTCACAGACTGGGACCAGTGTTGAGGGGCATCTGGACAGCATCACAGAGAGCCGTCAACCCTATCTACTGGCTATGGGGACCCAGAGGAGCGCCATTCACAAACATTTCATTGTGATTGACAAACATGCAATCCCGTGTCAGTCACCAGATTCTCTTGCCTCTTTTGACGAGCTTTTTAAAGCTCATTTCGTCTTCGCTACCTCGTACAACAGGGATCTGGCCAATGTCTACCACTTCTTGCAAACCGCTGTTTACCAGATTGATGCTGCTACCACCAAGGTGAATCCCAGGGTCAAAGAGATGAGAGCTCGGATGCTGCACTGATTTTGACACCTTGAGATGCTTTGGTTTGGAGGGTTCTGATGCTATACTGCAAAGCTGTATTTTGAGGACTCTGATTTTGCACTGATTTGATACAAAGATGTTTTGTTTTATTTGCAAAGGCCCTCAGGTAAATGCCAATTCACTAATTAAGCACTTAAAGTTGATCCACGGACTTTGTTCAGGAAAGACACTTCGTCTGAAATGTGGTCAGCCTGGTTGTTCTCATTTCTTTGGTACTTTTTCTGGGTTTCGAAAACATCTCAAAGCACATGAACCTTGTGATGATCCTGGTGAAGGCCCCTCTATAACTGAAGATTTAGCCGGAAGTTTTGTTGATGGCTTTCCATCAAACAGCGCCCCTTCTGACCCAGTCCTTCTTAATAAGAGTCTTGTAGACAGCTGTGCTGCAACAGTGCAACAATTTCCAAGAGCACATTGTGTCCAAATTGTGATGGCCCACCAATTGGGCGTAAATGTTTTGGCTGGGCTCATGGCTATTGCAATATTTTACAGCCTTATCTGCAGCTACTGATGGTATGGTGATAGTGTGCATACCTGCTTGCAGTATTCTAGTTTTTTTTATTTTATTAAATAATAGGGATGTGTCACCCTAAAAAGACCTTTTTTTGAGGCAATTTTGATTTTTCATGTATTATGTACAATGCTGTCATTACAAAGGCCAACGGTTCTGACATGTATTTTATGGGTGCTCAATGCATGTTATGCATTTAAGAAAAATACAAGTGCATTGTTGAATATTCATTTCTGGTCTTTTTTATTTAAAACATTTTAATCCAGAGTTATCATTATTACAATCAATATTGAGTAAAATACAACTCTTTATTGAGTGAAATAGAGCTCTATTCATAGTAGAATTAGGCCTCTATTTTGAGGCAGCTACTACTCTGTACAGAGTGAAATACAACTCTGTATTGAGTGAAATACTGTTGGAGTTGTTCTCACTTTATGCTAAATTGAGTAAATTTTAAGATTGTGGAGTAAAATATGAACTCTAGATAGAGTAGAAATAACTCTGAAAATGTAACTCTATGACGAGAGTAAATTTTACTCTTTTTGGACTGGGACCAAATACTGTCTTTTTGGGAGTAAAATTTTACTCAAATTGAGTAAAATTTACTCTTCAAAATTTCCTGTGTATGCTGTATGCCTGTGTGTTTCCCACTCGTCCCTATGACTCTCTTTATTCTTTTGGCTTACACCTGTTTTGTAGTCGTTATTTAACATGCTGAGTGGTCTGTAATTTTCTAAACTTCCCCTATCTCCTTTCTTATATATGATACTAACTAATCCTATCGTCATGCTCTCTACCATCTCCCCTGTCTCTTCTATATGTCTAAATAATCTATTTAACACTGGCACTAATTCCTCTCTAAACTCTCTATAAAATTCTCCCGTTAACCCATCTGTCCCTGGACTTTTGTTCCTTCCTAACCCTGCTATTGCTGCTTCTATCTCCCCTGTCACTATCTCACCCTCACAGCTTTCCCTGTCTCCCTCAGTTAATCTAGCACTCACCTTATCGAATACCTCTTCGATGTCCCTATCCTCAGTTTTTTCTCCCCTGAATAATTCCCTGTAAAACTCCTGTACCCTATCTGCTATGTCTACAAAATCTGTTATTATTTTCCTGTCTTTCCCTACCACCTTCTCTATATAATTCCTCTTCTGTTTCACTTTCTCTAGCTCTAAATAAGTAAAAAAAATACTTTGTGCACCTCTCTCCCTCAACTATTTGTGTTGCCCTACTCCTAACTCTTGCCCCGTTACACTTTCTCTGTTCTATCTCTCCTAATTCATTCTTCAATCTTAAATATTTCTCCAAATCATGCCCTGCTTCCCTGTCTAACTTCCTACTCTCTCTTTTTAGCTCTCTCTTTAACCTTACCTCTCTTTCCCTCTCTAACCTGCCCCTCTGCCTGCTATACCCTATACTAATCCTCTTTATTTCCTCTTTCACGCTCTCCCGCCACCTCCCTATGTCCTCCTCATACTTACTCTCATCCATTCTCCTTTTTAAACATTCTTTCACTCTCCTTTCATACTTCTCTTCATTCAACACCTCACCATTCAGACACCACACCCCTCCCCCCTCTGTTGCATTACACTTCCTATACTGAAACCTACCATCTTGTGATCACTAAGTGCAGTCGTACTATATTCTATACTCCCTATCCCAGGGGTCTCAAACTCAACTAACCTGTGGGCCACTAAATGTAGAGTCTGGGTGAGGCTGGGCCACATCAAGTATTCCACAAAAAAGGGGGACCAATGTTAGTGGATGCGGCTTATATTCAGGTGTGCTCAATAGTCCGGAAAATGATGGTACAAGTGACCCACGTTGCTAATTTGTGTTGTTGTCACAAGCCTGAGCTATGGTAGCTCACAAGTGTTAAAAAATACAAAATGCACAGGGCAATAACTCACGCAGATAAAGTGAAGAAAAAAATGTGCGGGCTGCACTAACACCAAGCTTTGATTTCAGGTAGGGGGCCGCAAAATATCGTTCCAGGGGCCGCAATTGGCACGCAAGTTTGAGACCCCTGCCCTTTCCTCACCGCTATGCCCTTTGTGCTCAATACTAAATCTATCCTACTCTGTTTTAACTCACCTCTGACTAATTGTGCTCTAGAAAAAACCCTCCCCTCTGGATTCCTTTCTCTCCAAACATCACTCATCCCTCTCTCTTTCATCACATCATTCAACACACCCCTCGAAGAATCACTCCTAAAACACGCACTCGCATCCAATCTCCCACACCACACATTAAAGTCACCCACCACAACACACTCCTCACCGCACGTCCCCCCCAGTTCCTTAAAGAAATCCCTCCTCCCCTTCTCCTCATTTGGTGCATATATGTTGATTAATTTAATCGTTTTCCCCATGTGTTCAAAAGTAATCCCAATGATTCTGCCCTTCCCATCATCCTCACACTTTCTCACATTCTCAATCACTCCCCTCTTTGTTAATATGGCCACCCCTCTACCCTTCACTCCCCCATTATTCACATACACTTCTCCAATCCACTCCTGCTCCACTGCCCTCACACACTCCATATCCCAATGCATCACTTGCAAACAGATTATAATTAAATTAACTGTATCATGAACAGAAATAAAAGAAAAAAAAATAGCATTATTTGGTACTCACTTCTTCATTCTGGTCTGTGCTCTCGTCACTTTCCTCCTTTGAGGTAGTTTTTTTAGTCTCTTTTAATTGAGAAGGACAAAGGTTTCTTCTGCAACCAGCCGCACATGTCCCTTCTCCTCCGTCCCCTTCCCTCTATGCTGGTACCACGTCACTCAGCTATGGAGTTAGATTTATGTCTTTATTACATGCGAGAAAATAAATTATCTGAGAGAAAAAAAAATGTTTGAGAGAAAAAATTATCACATTGATAGCAAAAAAGCATTTGATGAGAGAAAAAAAATATATAATAATAATAATGTTTTCATACCAATAGCAAAAGATAATAATATTTGAGACTAAAAAATGTTTTGAGAGAAAGTATTTTCTCATAGAACATAAAAAATATACATTTTTTAAATTATTTCTGAGAAAAAAAAACTCTCAAAATATTTTTTTTAACTCTCCAATATAGATTTTTTGCTATCAGTGTGAACACATTTTCTCTCAAAACGTTTTTCTTCTCTCTCTCAAAACCTTTGCTCTCGAAGCAATTTCTTACTCTCGAAGCAATTTCTTGCTCTTGTGTCAGGAGTTTGCTCTCGTGTCAGGATTTTGCTCTCGCTGTGAAAATGATGTCAGGGGCCGGGCCAATTCCTATTGGCCGGTCAGGTGAGAAGAGTCTTGGGAGATCTACTCAACTTCCCCAAAATGCATTGCGGCTCGTCTGACTTCTGAAAAGTTTTGGATAATGGCAGACGACGATTGCCGTGATTCTGGCGACAGCCCGACACAAACCGCGTACACATGTAAGTATACTGTAACATGATTTTTTTTTTTATGAACAACTGTTTTTATTGGCTGGGCTGCATGGTGGTGTAGTGGGTAGCACTCTCGCCTCACAGCAAGAGGGTCCTGGGTTCGATTCCCGGGTCGGCCCGGGTTCCTTCTGTGTGGAGTTTGCATGTTCTCCCCGTGTAAGCGTGGGTTCTCTCCGGGTTCTCCGGCTTCCTCCCACAGTCCAAAGACATGCAAGATGGGGATAGGTTAATTGGTGACTCTAAATTGCCCGTAGGTGTGAATGTGAGTGTGAATGGTTGTCTGTCTCTACATGTTAGCCCTGCGATAGACTGGCGTCCTGTCCAGGTGTACCCTGCCTTCGCCCAATGACAGCTGGGATTGGCTCCAGCCCCCCCGCGACCCTAAAATACAGGATAAGCGGTAGAAAATGGATGGATGGATGGATGTTTTTATTGGCATCATTTTCATATATCAAGGTCAAATATTATCAACAGTACAAACATTTTAACAAAACCCTCCCTCCCCCCGGCGGCAAACCCTTCCCTCCCCCCTCCCCTCTCGGTCTGGTGTCTTACTGGTACTGGGTACTTTAATTAGACCTGAGCAGGTCCGTTACAGCCGAAGCAGCTCTCTTCCATGAGTCCAGTGTAGAGCTTTTAGCTTTGTTCACCCGTGCTGTAGAAAGTTCTAACATGACCACATCCTGAAAGTATTCCAGCCATTTCCTAGCATGTAGACTGTGAGGAGGTAGCCAACGTTGTACTATTAGCTTTTTGGCAGCCGTCAAACCAGCCAGCCAAATTTTGCGTTGTTTCTCATTCAGCCCCAACTGTGAGTCATCATTGAGCAAGAGGATAGTCGGCTCCAGAGGTACAGGTTTATCAATCATATTAGACAAAGTCACTGTTACCTTCCTCCAAAAGCCATAGACCTCTGGGCAGTCCCATACCATGTGTTTAAATGTTCCAGGTGTATTCAAGGAGCACAGGCCACAGTTTGGGCTGGTTGACAGCTTCATATGAAATCTCACAAGTGGCGTCAGATAGGCTTTCTGACACAGCTTATAATGAATCAGCTGGTGATTAGGGTTCTTGGACGAGTGAAGTGTGTTCTTCCAGACACTTTCCCAGTTTATGTCCTCTTCCGCAACAGCCAAGTCTCTGGACCATGCCTTGGCCAAGGGTAGCTCTTTCTGTGTATGTGTTTGAAGTCGTGAGTACACAACTGATACGAGTCCTCTGGTGTTCGTTGTGGATAGCCAGCCTACAACAGGATGTGTCTGTAGCTTAGAGTTCGTCTGCACACCATCGGCACGGAGAGCTGACCGCAGTCGGAGGTACAAAAAATGGGATGATGTTGGCAGATTAAAAAGAGAACACAAAGTCTGGAAGCTGCACATACCCCCCGGATCAAATACATCTCCAAGATTGTACACTCCCTTTGAGGACCATGCAGCTGACTCAAACTGTAACATGATTTTTATGTTTCCAGCTGTCTTTTAAATCGTATTGATAATGAACGTTACTTTATTGTTGTTGGAATTGTACGTTAACGTTACGAATCGAAGGTCCTGCCAGCCGGCTAGCCTACAGACGGTAATTTACCATAGAGGTTAGCGAGCGTAACCGAAGCGGCAAATGTGCCGTTTTTACCGACGTTATTTAAGAAGATGGTGCTTATGTTAAAATGTAGTTATATATTTACTAACGGCGGTAAATAACGCGGTGCACCGTTGTCTGTTAAAGGGATACTCAAACGTACAAACGTACAGCATACTAAATGAACGTTTGAGTATGCTGCTGGTCACATGGAAGTATACACATATCATACTACATTTTTTTTTGTTTTTTTAACTTTATTGACATCTCGTCCTCATCTTCTCTCACGTAACTGAATCGATAACATTAGCGGTTCTAGCTCCCGTTTAATGGAAATTACTTATCAAAATATAAAGCATGATTATTATTACACTTTAATAAGAAATATTTAATTTACACACAATTAAATATTTCTAAATATTTTAAGTCAAATTCCTCCCAAACGTACAACCGCTACATCCTTTCTCAAAGGAGGAGACGGCAGCGGAGAGGAGAGGGAAGGACACGTGGAGACTGGAGGCACGGAGACTGGAGGCGAGGAGGTGGAGCAGCATGGACAGCGGGATGAGGGAGCTGAGTATGGAGTTAGATTTGTGTCTTTATTCCATGCGAGAAAATAAATTATCTGAGAGAAAAAAAATGTTTGAGAGAAAAAATTATCACACTGATAGCAAAAAAGCATTTGATGAGAGAGAAAAAATATTTGAGAGAAAAAGTTTTCATACCCCTAGCAAAAGTTTTGAGAGAAAGTATTTTCTCATAGAACATAAAAAAATATAAATTTTTAAAATTATTTCTGAGAAAAAAAAAAATCTCTCTCAAAATATATTTTTTTAACTCTCCAATATAGATTTTTTGCTATCAGTGTGAACACATTTTCTCTCAAAACGTTTTTCTTCTCTCCCTCAAAACCTTTGCTCTCGAAGCAATTTCTTGCTCTTGTGTCAGGATTATGCTCTTGTTGTCAGGAGTTTGCTCTCGTGTCAGGATTTTGCTCTCGCTGTGAAAATGATGTCAGGGAGGGGCGCAGAATCCGAGAGCGAAGCGGAGGAGACGGTCAGGTGGTTACAGTTTTTCTCTATTGCTAAAACACATTTCACGATACTGCCCTCACTTTTCCCAAAACACTTTTCTAAAGCTACGCACACACAACCTCACAGTCTCTTTTCAAAACCAACCCATCACACCTAAACAGTTGCGCATATGCTCAAAAGCAAACACTGACAACACAATACCGCTCAAGGCCTGCAAAATGTAAACACTACTGTTCTTTTTACAGTTTCACAACTGCCGGGATGCATTTGAGAAACCCTTATTTATTTATTTATTCTCAAATATGTATGGAGACGCTCAGTGCTGTAGGCGCCAAGTTCAGCATGCTGGTGAAGAAGCCCTCTAGAATTCATGGCAGCGCAGAGAGTGATGTTTCCTCCACGTTGGCCGGGCACATCAACGATAGCTCTCCGTCCTATGATGTTACGGCCTCTCCTCCTAATTTTTGTGAGGTTGAAGCCAGCCTCATCCACAAATATAAATTCATGGGGTCTGGCCATGGACTCCAACCCGAAGATCCTCTGTGGAAACAAATAGCGTTTTCAGGTGTTCAGAAAGACAGTCAATACAGCACATTACAGTACGATAGTATAGTATTGTATGTAAAGTATACAGTACTTTACACCGTGTACATGGATTGTACTGTACTTACTTGCACATACTGGTGACGGAGGTGTTTTATTCTGTCAGAGTTGCGCTCAAAGGGTACCCTATAGGTTGCTTCATGCGTACTCTCTGGCGCTTGAGGACTCTGTCTATGGTTGTCAGGCTGACATTGTCAATGGTCGGAAAGTTCAAATTGTCACCAATGATTCTCTCCCGTATCTCCCGTAGTCTCATCACATTGTTCTCCCGAACCATATCCACAATGAGGACTTCTTGGACTCTGGAAGCCCTCCCACCTGCACTTGGCAATCTTTCAACTCTAGAGAAACAAACATACAGAAATTTGGTCAGAAATGGTCCTTGCAGTACACACTTTTACTGTAACCATGATTGAACTTGTCTGTATGTAGGTGCACTCCACTATACTACTGTATACTGTAAACATCTACTGTAGTGACTACAGTACTGTAAAAAACTACTACATACAGTACCTGTTGTGTTCTCTGAAGGCCTGAATAATGGTGGCCACTGAGAATCTGCTGAAGTTTGGTTGGACTCGTTGTCCCGCTTTGGTCATTGTCATGCCGTGGACAATGACGTGGTCAATGACTGTTGCTCTCGTTTCATCTGTAATGAAAATTCGTTGTCTTGCTCCCCCTCCTTCTCCTCTCCCTCCTTGACCTGCTACTCTCCCTCCTCTGAGATGAACTCCTCTTCTTCTGCCTTGATCATCCATTTTTGTTTGGAACCTTCAGCAAACTGCACTGACTTATATAGGTGCGGTCACATCATTTGCAACAGGTGTTTTCAATTTTGAGTCGTTGTGTTTACTGAATGCCACCAGAGGGGTATTCCATCCAACTCGCTAAGCGCAAAGCCGGGCTAATTTCGATAAGCCTCGCTACCTTTAGCGAGAGTTGCGTTCCATCAACGTGACTTGAGGGACTCTCCGCTAAGTAACCATGTAAATTTATCCGATCAAACTAGCCTGCTCCGGGGCAGGCTAAACATCAGGCTTACTTTAGCGGGGGTTTCAGAGAAGTCCGTCTGTCGGAAACAACTGTACCAGCAGAAGGTTCCGCCAAGCCTAGTCCTCGTGATTTTGTCACGTGAAAGACCAAAAATTACCAGAATTACATATATGAAGTACAAACAGACTATATTTTCATCAAGCGCCAAAGAATACATGCTTGCAATTAAAAAAATATGAATAAATCGTTTATTTTGTTTAACACCTACTGGCCATTTGATTATCTAAAGTCCCCAGTTGGGTGAGTGGTGACGTACCTGCCCTTAAATGTGGGCATCGCAGGTTCACATTCCGGCGAGGATATCTCATGTGTGTGTTTTTTGTCTTTGTCTTTAGATCAGAGAATTAGACCAACATTTTACTTTAACTATGATAAATATGTCATACAATTTCCCCAGAACCCAAATATAACTTGCAAAAACATGATAGATATTAAGATGTTATTATTAATAGCACGTTATAGATCCCAATGACAAAGGCATTGCTGCATGCAACTTTCAGGCACATAAATTCCTTTCAGGTGAGTTCATTAATAAGTTCATTGAATGTATTCATTAAATTGTTGAGATAAATGAGTTGGTCAATGTAGATGCATTTACTAGGCCTATCTAAAAAAAGAGAGAAAGAGAGAGAGAGAGAGTTCTGGCCAAAGAAAGAAAAAGAAACGACTATAGTCGGGAATTGAACCGACGCCTGCCGCATGTAAAGCCGGCGCATTACCTCTACACCATCCTCACATTAGAGAAATCGTAGTCAGTGTTATATTAGAACATGTTACTCTTAACGGTACTTCCGTATTAAATAGCTCGGCAATTCTTGCCCAAGCAGCCTCGCGATTTTTATTTATCACTACAGTATTCCCTTTTTTGGTTATGATGGGTTTGTACTCCTCATACAGTTCCATCAATAATTTCTGCTCTGGTCTTTTCTGCCATTTTCTCGATGATTCGACATTCCTGGTTCTGGTCTGGCTTCATATCCCGTGAACGCGTGTAACACACGACAACGTTAGCCTCGCTTGAATAAGCCTCAACATAGCGCGGCTGAAATGCGTTAATGGAACGGGTTTAGCCGCAAGTGGAAGTTGGCGTTAGTTCTAACCAGGCTTAACCAGGTAAGCGCCGCTTTAATTAGCGAGTTTGGTGGAATACCCCTCAGGTATGTTCATTGTGTTCAGGTTTTGCTGACTGTGGGTGGCATTTTGCATCACATGAGCTTCACAATGCATATTGGCGCAGAGATATATGCAAAATGTGTTTAGAGTTTTGAGAAAAAGGGGATGAGTTTTGTGAACAGTGTCTACAGGTGAATTGTGTTTGTGGTTGTGGCAAATGGGGGGTAGTTTTACCAAATGTGTTTAGGCAACTGGTCATTTGGTTTAGAGTACTGGGTTTTGTGTTTTAGCAATAGAGAAAAACTGTAGTTATAGAAATGCGGAGGTTGGCGCTGTTGAGGTGTGGTCCTGCTCCTGGAACTCTGCCAATTAGGCTTTGTTACAACCCAACAGTACGAAAGAGTCTAGGAACAGAAGGGAAGCAACAAAGCAAGTGTACGGTTGGCTAATCAGCCATTTATTTAAACACAACAAGAACAAAAGCACAGCAACTTGGCTACAGTCCGCCACAAACACACGGTGAGCAGTAAGCTCCAAGCAGACAGCACAAAAGCAGGTGTCAGGCCTGCACGGGTTTTTAGACTAGTTAGTGGCCCTCCAAAATAAAAGCACAAAACAAAACCACTCTTCCACTAGTCTAAATCCCCCCTCCTTTTCTTTACCTATTCTTACCTGTTTTTCGAAAAAGAATAAATAAATACCTAACTTAACTTACCTACTCTGTATCACCTGCATGAACAAATTACAAACAAAGTGCACACAACAGGAGGTACCACAACACACAAACAAAGTAGTCATAATAGACTACGTTAAGAATTTTACGAAGACAATATAAGTCACAATGGTTCGAACAAGTTGGCGTGTCTGATCAAGGTAAATCACAGATCGCCTCGCACCAACACAACAGCAGCTCTTTTATGGACCAGCAGCAATGAGGCTCCACCAAACTCCACTGACGAGCCGATTGTCCACACCTGCAGCAGGAGGAGACGGAGGCAGGGCGCAGAGGGAGTTCCCAGACACCTTCCATGACATCACGGGGATCCCTCTCATCAGGAGACAAGCAGCACAGAAGAGAAAACACACGCTATGCCCCACAACAAACTCAGAACGCCGCCAGCCGTAACACCCCCCCACCTAAGTACGAAACAAGCATGTTTCTGTACCTCAACACCAAAACAAAAACAAAACTGTTACATACGAGACAGTGCATCGGCTACGATGTTGTCAGATCCCTTCTTGTGCTTAATCACCAGGTTGCGATCCTGTACCTGCAACGCCCAGCGCATGATCTACCCAGGACACAGGATACACAATCAAGTCATCCAAATACGCGTTACAGTTCACTACACCTGCTAGAACAGTATTCACAAGCCGCTGGAAAGTTGCTGGAGCATTACACATGCCAAACGCCATCACCGTGTACTGCAAAAAATGATCGGGGGTTACAAAGGCAGATATCTCTGATGTGCGCGCCGTCAGAGGCACCCGCCAGTACCCTTTTAGCAGATCTAACTTGCTTACATATCTTGCAGCACCGAGTGTATCAATACAATCTTCCATCCGTGGAAGCGGGTAGGAGTCTAACACAGTTGCCGCATTCACTTTCCGAAAATCAGTTATGAACCGCGGTGTACCATCTGGCTTTCCCTCCAACAAACATGGTGAGCTCCACGCCGATGAACTGGGTTCGGCCAGTCCATTACTGAGAAGATATTCGCATTCTTTATGCATCAGCTCACGTTTAACGGGATTGACGCGGTACGGGGCCTGTTTGATAGGACGTGCATTTCCTACGTCAATATCATGGGAAAGCACAGTTGTTTGAGAGGGCACATCACCAAAGAGACAAGGATACTTAGAGACAAGTTCTACAAGTTAACGCGTTTGGGTTTCATCTAAGTTTGCAAGACTTTCGGGCAACAGTTTAATCATGGCAGAATTTGGCAGCCTAGGGGTCAGTGAGGAAGAGCGCATGGCTAACCCATCATCCTCCTCGTGGCGCACTGGGGTAACAACAACAGCAGCGGCAGCGCAACCAGATGTTTCCACAGCGGGGGAAACAGCACGGGAATGATATGGCTTCAGCATATTAATATGACACACGCGGGTTTTACGCCGTCTATCGGGTGTCTGCACCACGTAGTCGGTGTCACTCAGCACATGTTGGATAAAATAAGGCCCGGAGAAGCGCATAGAAAGAGACGAACCGGGGATTGGAAGCAACGCGAGGACTTTATCTCCAATTTCAAACTTTCGAGGGACACTAGAGCGGTTGAAGCGCCTTTAAATCTCCGACTGGGAAGATGCAAGGGATTCTTTTGCAAGAGAACGAGCGCAATGTAACCGCTCACGGAACTGAGACACATAATCTAAGACATTACATTTTGGAGACTCCAGCGTGAGAAACTGTTCCTTTAACGCTTTCACGGGGCCGCGTAAAGTGTGTCCAAAGACGAGTTCAGCCGGGCTGAATCCCAGCGATTCTTGGACACACTCTCGGGCCGCGAACAGGACAAAAGGGATGCCTTCATCCCAACTTTTGTCCGTTTCAAGACAATACTTACGGAGCATAGACTTTAATGTTTGGTGCCACCGCTCTAGCGCACCCTGTGACTCGGGATGGTACGCACTGGACACCACATGTTTAATATTAAGCGTTCTCAGGACTTGTGCGAACAACGTGGACTTTGTACCCTGATCTGTTTGCACAAATTTTGGCATCCCAAATGTTGAAAAGAATTTGGTGAGCGCACGGACAACAGACCTGGCAGTGATATTGCTCAGTGGCACAGCTTCAGGAAAACGAGTGGCAGCACACATGATGGTAAGCAAATACTGGTTACCCGACTTGGTTCTGGGCAGCGGTCCAACACAATCAACTATTATGCGTTCGAACGGCTCCCCCACAGCGGGTATTGGATGTAGCCGGCGGAATGACTTGGTTGGGCTTTCCGGCTAATTGACAGACATGACAGGTTCGGCAGTGTGCAGCTACGTCAGATTTTAACCCTGGCCAGAAAAAGTGTTTCAACACAAGATTGTAGGTCTTGTGGACACCCAGATGACCGGCCCATCTGCTCTCGTGAGCCAAAAGCAAAACATGCTCACGGTAGCAGGCAGGCACAACAATCTGCGCCCCAACACCCTAATCCACTTTCTCAGCCAGAGGAGGAGTCCATTTACGCATGAGAATACCATCATTAATATAGTAACACGGAATCTCAGAATTCTGATCCCCACTTACCACAGCAGCGAAACATTTCTGGAGGCTTTTGTCTGCCTTATGAGCCGCAGCGAGACGGTCACGCGTCACTGGTAACCAGGAGACACCTGGAGCGGAAACACTATTACCACTTATCTGAACACATTTAGAAGACGGAGACTCTACCGACTCAGGTTTTCCATAACAGGCTTTTCATAGAACATCTGTGGAAACACACTGTCAGCTAAATCTACAGTATATCGTTCTGTTTTACAGACTCTACGGAGGCTTGTTTTGCAGCCTGAGCGCGCGTAATTACGCACGACAGGAACAGATGGGGCTGTACAACAGAAGGCTTACAAGTCTCATGCACGGTGTCTAACACCTCAAGGACAGGCTCCACTTTCCCACCGGCAATGTCATTCCCCATTAACATGGATATCCCGGTGACGTGACGTGACAAGATGGCGCGCTGAAGGTGCTGGCGTTCTTATCACAGACCTAACATTTAACAATTAACCAATCGGATAAGCTACAAGACCCTTTGCAGCAAAAGAAGTGCCTCTCCACACTAACAACGACTACACGAATGAGTGAGAATAAGTGGTACCGGAGAACGAGACAAACAGCGAAAGAAAGTGTGGATCGCCAAACAATTGAGAGCATGTCGGAAGAGCTGCCCCCGGCCTGGGCCCTAGAACTATTGAAACAATCTGCAGATCTGAAGGAATCTGTCGAGCAAAAGTTTGACGCACTGAACGGAAGTATTAACAGCATGAAAAAAGATCTGCGTGCAATGACAAATAGAGTGGCAAATGCCGAGCAGCGCATCAGTAATCTGGAGGACTTTAAATCAGAGCACGCCAAGACGGCCAGTGATTTACACAAAGAATTCCACCTGCTGAGATCTAAAGTCACATATTTGGAATCTAAGAGCAAAAGGAACAATCTGGTGTTCGTTGGTCTAAAAGAGGGGCTGTTTGAGGCATCCAATCCAGATACTGAGCTGGGAGAGATATTAAAATATATATTGGATCTGAACCCGGAATCTGGAAAGGTGCCAGAGGTGGAACGGCAATACAGAGCACTACGCCCGAGACCGGGACCTGAGGATCCACCAAGGCCATACATTGTCCGCATGCTCAAGTGGAGTGATAGACAGCGCATCCTGACAGCAGCGAAGGAGCAAAAAGCTTTGAAGTGGCACGGGGAACCTTTCCACGTATTCCAAGATCTTCCAGTGGAGATACAACAGCAACGCGCCGCCTATACAAATGTGAAGAAAGCTCTTAGGGGAGCAAATATTCGCTTCGGGATGCTCTATCCTTCCAGGCTGCTGGTAACGCTGCAAGGGGAGAAATTCATCTACAAAACCCCCGAGGAAGCGCGTCAAGATCTGCGTAAACGGGTGCCATCGGCCTTTGGCTGAGTAACGGGACCAAGACAGGTTAGTGAACTAACCACCAAGCAACAGAATGACACTCTTTTTGTTTACTGGACGTTGTCTAAATAATGTAACTCTGTTGCTTGTTTATTTATCGAGCCTACCGTGGGTTGATATGGGTTGAACATGACATTTAAAGTGTAAGAAAGGTCTAGAACGCTAGACTGATTCGCACATCCTTGGTTCATGGACGAGGGACAGACATTTTGTCCCTGTGTTTTTTGTGGGATAACCACCCATTGTGATGGTATTTTTTCTTTTTTGTGGTTGTTTGCTGTTTTTTCTTTTGTTTTTTGTTTTGTTCTCCCCCTCCTACCCGCTATTATGGTTGCAGTATTTTTTTTTCTCTCTCTCTTTTTTTCCCTCATACATTACGCGCATTACGTGCATGTATACCTGCTCATATATACACACACACACATACTGTACACAGGCGCTCATGTGCCTGCTCTCTCTCTCATATACACACGCGTACACACACATACACATACACACGGGCATACAAACCCCTAATGTGTGTGTAAACTTTGTTTGCAAGAAGTTATGTCTACTTTAAGGTTGATAAGTTGGAATGTTAAGGGGATTTCTAATAAAACAAAGAGATATAAGATTATTACGCATCTGAAATCCCTAGAATGTGATGTAGCAATGTTGCAGGAGACTCATTTGATAAATGTTGAGTGTGTCAAACTGAGACAGAGATGGGTTGGCCAGATCTACTCGGCACCAGGTTCTGGAGCCTCGAGAGGTGTCTGCATTTTAATATCAAAGCGGGTGTCATTCAAACTCTCCCAAATAGTCACCGATAAGGAAGGTAGATATGTTATCATATCAGGTTATCTACAGAATGTAAAATGCACATTAGTCAGTGCTTATGCTCCAAATATAGGCCAAGCTGAATTTTTATCTAAGCTGAATTTTGTTCTGTCTCAATTTCCGTCAGACCCAATATTAATGGGAGCAGATCTTAATCTTGTTAGTGACCCCCTGGTGGACAGATCAGGCCGCCCTCTGCCTTCAGATGCCTCACTATCAGCAGGACTGAAAGAGTTTCAAACTTCTCTGGCAGTGTCTGACATCTGGCGTGCAGTAAACAATTCTGCCCGCGAATACACGTTTTATTCCAACGCTCATAATTCCTATTCTAGGATTGATTATTTGCTGTTATCACAAGCTATGGTAGAGAATGTTATTGACAGTAAAATACACAATATCCTTATATCTGATCATGCCCCACTGTCAGTCTTGTTTGTGTTGTCTGTAAATGATCATAAATGTAAAATATGGAGATTTAATAATTCCTTGTTGAAAGATGAGGTGTTTGTATCCACACTAAGGGGAAAGACAAGTGAGTTCATAAACTTTAATTTGAACTCTGTGTCATCAATACAGACAGTGTGGGAGGCATTTAAAGTAACTTGCAGGGGTTGGATAATTAGTTATGCTACGATGAAAAAGAAGGAAAGGGTATTAACGAAAAATAGACTAATCTTGCAGCACAAAACATTGGAATCCCAACATATGCTGGACCCCAATAATGTACGACTTAAAAATGAAATGATGATTGCCAAAACAGAACTGCAATCATTGATTCATGAGGAGACAGCTTTTGCATTATTCAGACTCCGTAGAAAACATTTTGAATCGGGTGAAAAAGCGGGAAAAATGCTGGCACTAAGGTTAAAACAATTGGAAAATCAATACCTTCTATTTGTGATGATTCAGGATCAACTATATTTGAGCAAACTCAAATTAATAAAGCCTTCAGAGAATATTATATTAAACTTTACCAGTCAGAGGGCTTTTGTGAAGAGAAGGATATGGACATGTTTTTCAAAGACATTTCCCTACCAGGTTTAAAAGAGGAAGAGAGAGATAGTCTGGAGTCACCGGTTAGTGAGTATGAGATTATTTCTGCCTTAAAATCACTTCCAACAGGAAAGTCACCAGGCAATGATGGTTATACTAGTGAATTTTATAAATGTTTTCAACAAGATTTAGCCCCCCTTCTTAAACTGCTATTTAATGATATAATAGCTAACAACTCTATGCCACATAGTATGTCCCAAGCTATAATTTCTTTATTGCCTAAGCCAGGAAAGGACCATTTACAAATGAGCAGTTTCCGTCCTATAAGTTTATTAAATAATGATTATAAGTTGTTTGCCAAAATTCTTGCAAGGCGTTTGGAGTCTGTAATACCCTCATTGATACATCTGGATCAAGTAGGATTCATTAAGGGCCGCCTTGCCTCTAATAACATGAGGAGGCTTTTTCATGTAATGTCAGAGGCAAGTTCTTTGCAGCATCCAGCGATGGCTATATCGCTGGATGCTGAAAAAGCCTTTGATAGGATAGAATGGCGTTATTTGTTCTGTGTGCTCACTAAATATGGTTTCGGGCCAACCATTATTCAATGGGTTAGGGCTCTCTATAATAATCCAGTTGCATCAATTAAAACTAATGGTATGATATCAGAACCTTTTCATCTTATGAAATCCACCCGGCAGGGCTGCCCTGTTTCACCATCCCTGTTTTTACTTGCCCTTGAACCTTTGGCATGTGCTATACGGTCAGAGGCAAACATTTCTGGTGTACATATTGGGGGATATGATTTCAAGGTTAATTTGTTTGCGGACGATTTATTATTAACATTAACACAACCGTCCCAGTCTGTACCTCAGGTGATGAAGTTGATTGATGCATTTGGGGCTTTATCAGGATATAAGGTAAACTATACTAAAAGTGAAGCTATCCCCTTGAACCATTGGACCTACTCGTCACATCTTGGTTCTGCCCCATTCCAGTGGAGAATTGATGGCATGAGATATCTTGGAATAAATATCCAGTCCCCCATAGAAAAGATTTTTGATTTAAATGGACCACAACTTTTGAAGGCAATCAGGGAGGAAGAGATGGACAGTTTTGCCCATATCTTTATGGGGCAGAGTAGAAGTTATTAAAATGAACATCCTACCTAGACTGTCATTTCTAATATCTGCCATACTATTAAAATTTCCACCATATTGGTTTAAAGAAATTAATAAATTGCTTACAGGTTTCTTGTGGAAGGATAAGCCACCAAGAATTAGTCACAAAAAAATGTTGAGACCTAGGACAAGTGGGGGATTGGGTGTCCCGGATGTTTATACATACTACTTGGCCTATAATGCTAGATTTCCCCTGTCATGGGCCTATATGAACAAGAATGAAACGGGCAGTTGGAAGTGGACTGAAGAGAAGGTCCTGGCAGAATATAGTAAATCTGCGTCGTTAACAGCTTTATTTTTCCATCCTAAAATTAATTTTAAATTGGATAACCCTATAATAAAATTCTCATGTGAGGTAGTTAAATCTTTACACAAATGCTTACTTTTTTCGGGGTCCTCACTACCATCATGCCCTATATGGAATAACCCGCTATTTACAGCAGGGGGCAGACCATTGTCCAACAATGTTTGGAAATATAAGGGTATTAATTAACTGGGCCAGATTATCAAAGATGGGGACATGATATCCTTTAATGAATTAAAAATTGAATTTGGGGTTAGCGACACGGAATTTCTATCATATGTACAATTGAAATCTGTTTTGAGGGCACTTATACTAAGAAATGTCAACATTGGTTGCAACTGTGATTTAGACAATAAGTTCAGGAAAATTGCCACAGGGAGGAGAGTGGTTTCAGTTTTGTATAAGTTGTTATCCCTGGCCTCTCCTGACAGCCTATGCCACATAAAACATCAATGGGAGAAGGACTTAGGTGTCACTATCACAAATGCTCAGTGGGAATCCATTTTGAGAAATACAACTGCATCTTCTAAATGTGTGAGATATAAAACCATTCAATTTAAAGTGTTGCATAGATCTTACATTACACCACCACACACCTTGGTTACTGATTAGAGACTATATGGAAAATGTATAGAACTGCAACCCCCCCCCCCCCCCCCCCCCCCCCAGGTGTTTAATTTTTTACATTTTCTTTCTTCCTTTCTTTATTTTCTTTTTGGTTTTTGTTGGTGTTGTTGTTGCTGTTTGTTTGTTGGTTTGTTTACATTTTCTCCTGTGTTGTACACAAAAGGAGGTGGTTTTGTTGTGTTTGTTGTTGTTTTGTTCTTGTAATAATGTGAGAGTTGGCTGTTGTATAGCCTATGTTTGGAAAATGGGGGGGGGGGGAAATGTCAATAATAAAAAAAAAAATAAAAAAAAAACGGATATCCAACGGATCGGCAATGCAGGACACACAGCTATAGGAAACACACCGCTAACAAGTTTGGAGCGCAGGTACACATAATGTAAAGGATGTGGAACATACCCCATCTCCACACCCTGCAGTACTGTACTGTAACCACAAGCCGAATCACAGGTAAAGGGTAAAGTTTTGGCTAAGATTACAGACTGTGAACAGGCAGTGTCTCGCAAAATCTGAATGGATTGTTGATCATTCATCATCATGTTGCCATTTAAGGACACCCAGCCCTCTGAAACAAACGGCTTAAAGCACTGGTCAACACTCTCCTCAGCGAACTGAGCATAAAGTAGATCACTGGACCCTGATTTTATCAAACCGACGCCTTTGTGATGCCCTGCCAACGCTGCCGGTGCTGATTGAGTCTGCTCTTTCCGTTTTAATGCTAAACAGTTGGAAATAATATGACCAGGTTTATGACAGTAGAAACACTCTCTGTCTTCCTTACGCGCAGCGGGCGCTTTGTCAAAGTTACTGGGTGTAACAGGGACAGAGCGAGGCCGGTCAGAAGAAGCAGGCACAGGAAAAGCAACCTGATGAGTAAGCACATACTCATCTGCCATAACAGCAGCAACAGACAGGGACTTTATTTTTTGTTCATTGAAGTACACCAACATGCGCTCCGGTAAACTCTTCTTGAACTCCTCAACAAGAATGAGTTCGCAGAGAGCGGTAAAATCAGTCACCCCACAAGATGTCAACCAACGATCAAAGAGATTTCCCTTGTCCCTAGCAAACCAACGTAAGTTTGGGTTGAACTTTTTCGATGAGCTCTGAATTTCTGCCGGTATGCTTCAGGCACAAGCTCATAGGCGCGCAGAACAGCGGCTTTCACTTTTAAGTAATCTAAACTGTCTTCCACAGGAAGTGCAGACACAACTTCTTGAGCTTTTCCGTAGATCTTACATTGCAGGAGCAAGGGCCAGATCTCTAATGGCCATTTTAAGGCTGCTGCTAAACGTTCAAATGCATGGAAAAAAACATCTACTAAAGCCTCTCTAAATTCAGGCACGAGAGCAATATACCTGCTGATGTCAACTGGAGGCAGTGAACCGGTGGGAGCAAGGGGCGTGGCTATGGTAGGGACAGTTCTCTGTGCGTCAAGCTCTAGTTGTCGGATTCTGATAGCTGTCTCTGCTTCTAACTCCAGTTTTTTTAACTTGCAGGCGATAATCAAGATCAGCCTGTCGAATTTTCTCTCTCTCCTCAGCCTCCATCTTGAGGCGAGCAAGGCAGACTTTTATACGGGCGTCATCTCTAGACCCCATGGACTCAGACAGTGAAAGGGCGTTGAATTTAGGCAAAGTGAACGTTGTTTTAGGCCGTACCTTAGCCTTCAATCTGTCACCCAAAAACACCTTGTCCTCATCGGACGTATCCGATGCACCCTCAGTCTCACCATGCACCAAATACCTAACTTAACTTACCTACTCTGTATCACCTGCATGAACAAATTACAAATAAAGCGCACACAACAGGAGGTACCACAACACACACAACAAAGTAGTCATAATAGACTACGTTCAGAATTTTACGAAGACAATTTAAGTCACAATGGTTCGAACAAGTTGGCGTGTCTGATCAAGGTAAATCACAGATCGCCTCGCACCAACACAAGAGCAGCTCTTTTATGGACCAGCAGCAATGAGGCTCCACCAAACTCCACTGACGAGCCGATTGTCCACACCTGCAGCAGGAGGAGACGGAGGCGGGGCGCAGAGGGAGTTCCCAGACACCTTCCATGACATCACGGGGATCCCTATCATCAGGAGACAAGCAGCACAGAAGAGAAAACACACGCTATGCCCCACAACAAACTCAGAACGCCACCAGCCGTAACAGGCTTCAATTCACTAGCAAGGACCGCACCGTCAACAAGATGCGTTAAAGGATTTATTATTACTGACAAAGGAAAATGAAGTGTCGAAGATCTTGAGTTCTCGAGTGCGTTGTGGGGATTCTTGTAGAGAATCCGCCGCCGCTCCCGGGCAGCGACGGACCCCCAAAAACCTCCAATTACTTAAGAAGAGATTGAGCAGATCTGAGATCTTTCAGATCTGAACGGATGTAGTGGTTGTACGTTTGGGAGGAGTGGCGACCATGGGACGTATGAAGTGTTCAGGGATGCCACTATGGGAGGCTGAAGTGGCCGCTCCGATACTGAAGGAGTGCCCGGAGTAGTTGTTGGGCAAAATACAAGACAATGAGAGCACAAGGTAAAAGTGATGATGGCATTTGAATCGTGTAGCCACTTGGCCGGACTCGGAAATGAAGAAGGGATCTGTCCTGTTGTGCTCTGAGATTTGCAGAATTGCTAGAGTTTGCGAGGTTTTCGAAGGGATTCAGTGGTGATAAGACCTTGAAGAAGAAGACGGGTGTGGGTGGACCGAATTGATTGGTTTTGGTTAGCTTTGAGTGGAGCACCATGATTCCCTTTTGATCAGGGAAGTTATCTGGGGATAGCTGGTGGCCAGGCCTGAACTGCTGGTTATTAGCTTGGAGAAGAAGCTGGTACCGCTAAGGTAAGCTTTGATGGTGTGTGTTTGGATTGCCCTGATGGAATGGGCGTAAGTGATGAAAGAGTCAAGGTATTAAGATCGAGTGACGGAAAGGTTGTGTTGTATTGGTCGTGGAAGTGGTGGAAGCTTTTCCGAGCTGTCAAGTAGTAAGAGGGGGTTGAGGGTGATATGGAGGAATGGCTTTGGGAAGGTATCGGCATGAGGTGCCAAGCTTTGGAACTTCTGAAATGGGAAGCAGGAAAGAGAGTCAGCGATGGTGTTAGCTTGACTGGGAACATGAGCTGCATGGAGAACATATTGATGTGTAACGGAGTGCCAGATGAGGCTCCGTGTGAATGGCATGATGGATGTTGGAGCATCCTTTGTTAATTATGTCTACGACTGCAAGGTTATCTGAGTATATGGGGATGGACTTGCGGGACCATTTGTGGGGACCAAGATGGCGGCGACTAGTATAGGGTAGATCTCAAGAGCACAGGGAAGCGACCTGGCATTCGTTTCCAAGCTCTGGGGGCTGTACTGCTTCGAACCATCTTCCGTAGAAACCCCCAAATGATGGAAGACCGTCCAAAGGATGGACGACATATGGAATCCCGTGGTTGTTGGACAGGATCCAACAGAGGGCTTTAGACAAGTGGTCGAAGAGTTTGGGGCTGCTTTTGCAGCCAAAGCAGAGCCTGACGGCAAAGTAATATGCACCACTTCAGCGGTCACCGAAGAACGCAGAAGTCGGGGTAGATAGGGGGACTTTTACCCTTTACCGGCGAGTTTAATAAGGGCGATGGCATGGTTGATGGTGGTGTAGTGGAGGGAAAATTCTTCGCTCGGGATCAAGCTATTGGTGCTGGGAATGGTACTGCCATGGGGTGCTGAAAGATTGATAATGGTGCATTTCTTGCCGGAGTATTTCCTGGTTGCAATACTGAGGGGGCTGATGCGGAGTTAAGAAATGGAGGATGGATGACATGGAGCCTTCCTTAACTTCTTTAGTGAGAAGAGGCTGGGTGAGATGGGGCACCGCGAAGGGAGCATGTGAGGGCTGCATGGGCGGCAAAGATGCGGCCAGATTTAGAATGGTGGACAAGTAATCGTCCAGTTCATTGCGTTGCATGGGGAGTTTGGAACAGAGAACGTCTCTGTAAAGGGAGAAGGTGCATGCGAACTCTATAGGAGTAAGCTCTCTGGAACGTGTGGGTGCTCTCACTTTAGACTGGGGGCGCCCTCGTATCCTTCAATAAATCCGTCTGCGGGTGGTTGATGGAGGGAAGGCGAGATATCCGACCCTCCACTTGACTCCTTGTCCAACGGACTCGCGACGAGAGCATCATATCGGCCTGTCCATGCCAAAGGGGCTCCCTCAGCTTCCGTTCCACTGCCAACCCGCATCCCCTTCCTCTTCCTCCGCACCTGCACCATCGGCTCTGACCAACCAGTTTCTGCTGACGTCTCTATCAGCTCTCCTCCTTAAGATCCCCTCTGCCTCTTCACCCCTCCTGGAACATCTTCTGTTGCTGAACCCTCCCCCGATTCCATCCCGCAGTCTGCCCAGGACCCCAGCAGTCCCCCGGGCTTACCCATATGTCTGCATCCACATGGGTCCCCCGGAAACAGGTGAGGCCTCCGCTGCTGCATCAGCCCCCTCAGCTGAAACAGGAACTGCCGGAACTGCCCCTCGATCGAGACAAGTCCTGCCATTGCTTGGACCTCTTCCAGTACCCCCTCCAGTGGCCAAAGGCTTGGGGCCTGCATCCTCCCTGCCATATCTGTGTATGTTCGAGTACGAGAAGGGAACTCCCTGAGAAGATGCCCCGCTGCCCCACACCCATGGTAGACCCGCAGTGCAGCGCAAGAGGCAGCACCGTGCCCAGCACCCCCACAGTTCCAACAGCAAGACTGGGCACATCCAGCCGCCAGATGTCCGAAGCTGCGACACTGCCGACAAAAACTCGGCTGCCCTGAATAAAACAAAAAACCCCTGTCCCCCCAGATTGAGAAGTAGGCAGGAAGGAGGGTGCCGAAGGCCATCACTGCTGCCTGGGTCATCCCCCTGTAGGACCCAGAACTATCGCTGTCCGGACCAGACACCGTAGCTGTCCCTCAGGTACTTTACTGGCTTGTTCACCTTCCCATACCTGCCCAGGAACATTGACACTGCCTCGTCCCCGACATATAGATTGTAAAGGTGAACTGTACAATCCGGACATTCCTTTTGCTCAACCCTGAACATTGAAAAGGGCACAGAGTCTACCCTCTCTGTGCATGTCCTAAGCACCCGGTCATACAAGTCCTGGCTGTGCAGTGTTAGATCATAGGACACTTCCAAGACATTCCAACAACCTGGTCGGGGGCAAGATGAAAGCTCTGACATGCCACCATCCATGACAGGTCCCGGAGTCTGTTTGGGAGAGCAGGGTGGTTGATGTTGCGCCAAACTGTTTCACTTCGCTGAGTGCGAGCCTGTGCACTGGACTCACTGGTTCCCGCTCCTGCACAAGGGAAATCAGAGAGCGGTGGTTGGTTAAAATATGCAACTCTTCCTGCTCCAGGTTAAAACTTAAAAAGGTCTGAATAAAAGCATATGCTGGAGGTAGGTTAAAAGACACAGGTACTCTAAGATCCCAGGGTAAATTCACCCAGAACCGTGTAATTGCTGCATTGGGTTTCTGGATGGGGTGGACTCTGACCTGGAGTCCGGTATATCTGCTTCCTAAAAACAAATTTGAGGTCTGGAACTCCTTTTCCTCCTTTGTCCTTTGTCTTCTTCATCACGTGTCTTGTAAGTCTCTCCCATTTGGACCGCCACAGGAAATAAAAGAGGGCTGGTTCCAGGTCTAAAATCACTTTCCTAGGTGGCATAAAATCAGAACTGATGAGTAAAAGCAAAGGTAAAATCACTGCTTTGATGATTAAAACCTTTCCTTCTAAAGTCAGTCCTCCAAGTGTCCAGTACCCTAGTCTCTGTCTAACTTTCCCTACCAAGTCTGGCCAATTTGTTGTCCCTTCCCCCTCCCTATCGAATTTGACCCAGAGTATCTTGTGGTCAGTCTGAGTCACAGTCAGGGGAAGTCCTGTCTTTTCAGTCACTGTCCATGGTCCATAAAATTGGGCTTGGGTCTCATTTCTATTTAGTTTTGACCCAAAGGGCCCGCCCAAACCAGTCAGTCAAGTCCAGTGTCCTGTTGACAGATAAAACATTCGTGCATAAAATGTTAATGTCGTCCATGTATAAAATGCATTTTGCTGCAAGCCCCCCACTCCCTGGCACTCCCACCCCATTGATTAATTTGTCCCTTCTCAAGATCTGTGCCAATGGTTGCATGCAGGCGATGTAGAGGAGGGCAGATAACGGACAACCCTGACAGACACCGCAGTTTATATTGACTGCTTTTGTTAGTTGCCCATTAACAGTGAATTTTGCTGGTAATGCCCCGGTACAGCAATCCCACCCAGTCTATGAACCTACTCGGGAAGCCCATTTTTTTTGCAGTACCTGGAATAGGTACTGGTACGAGACCCGATCAAATGCTTTCTCAAAATTTAAATTTAAGACTACTAGCCGGATGTTTCTGTCTCTCGCATAACAGATGGTGTCCCAGATCAGTACGAGGCTGTCGGTGATCTTCCTCCCCGGGATGGCACAGGCTTGATCTGGGTGAATCAGCCCTTCTAAATACAAAGTCATTCGTGATGCTTAAATTTTACTGAAAAGTTTACAGTCAAAATTTAAAAGTGTGATGGGTCTCCAATTATTTGAGTCGGTCTTGTCTTTGTCCTTGTGAAGGAGTGTCACTATCCCTACTCTAAAACTATCAGGTAGTTGGTCAAGTCCATAAAAACAGTTTCTTCCCCTGGGGACTTCCCCGCCTTAAAACTTTTCAAGCACTTGTTTGTCTCTAGGAGGGTAAAATCTTGGGTTAAAAGCACGCTGTCATTTATTGTTTTGTCTATACATTTTAAAACTTAATTTATGGTGTCAGTGTGTACTACTTTCTCCTGATATAGATTTTCATAAAAATGTTTAACAGTCTCTATTAGTTCCCAGCCAGCATGTCCATGTGGGGCCCATAAGGTTTAAATTTGGGCTGCAGATAAGGGTCCCAAGTGGGTTTGTCCGCAGTTTCCATGGTGGCCCCACCTGTGTTTGCCCATATGGGTTTCAAGTTGGTTCTGACTGGGTTTCAGGTGGGGCCCAAATTGGTGAGTTGCACAGGACCCATGTAGGTCCCATATCAGTGCCCACATGGGCATGAAGAGGGATCAGACTGGACCCTTATATGGGTGGGTCCTTATATGGGCAAACCCACTTGGGACCCTTATCTGCAGCCCAAATTGAAACCTTATGGGCCCCACATGGACATGCTGGCTGGGTTGTTGTGTTGTATTTGCTGTGCACCCGTCGTCTTTTATTAGCCTTAAAATGCCCCCCCCCCCTTTACTTAATATTTTCTTAAAAAAATATCTTGTGCGTTTTTCCCCTTCCTCAATTTCTTGTTCCTTGCTTCTTAAAATCACACCTTTACTTTTAATTTCTGCTAAAACCGACATTTCTTTTTTTGATTTGTTTTATTTCTTCATTAAAATCTATTCCCTGTTGGTTTAGTTTAAAATACCGTTGGAGGCATTTCTGCAGTCCCAACATGCGTCTGTCGTCCCTATCTTTCTTCTTCTTACCTGCCTGCCTAAAGAAAGTCTGGGTCCGACCTTTCACCATTTCCCACCAGTGTGCACGTGTATCGTAAAAGTCTTGGAGAGTCTGCCACTCTTGGTACCGCTCCCGACATTGACTAACTACCTCCCTATCTTCTAAAAGGGAGCAGTTGAGTTTCCACAGACCCTTCCCTGATGTCACATCAGAAGAGAGTGACAGGGTGCAGGAAAGCATTGCTTAGTCTGAAAAAAAAAAGGTTCCAATCTAGCATCAGTTGGTGGGCAATCTCATGATAAAAAGTGGTCTATTCGAGAGGCTCTGGTGCCATCACTACTGAACCAAGTGAAGCCCTCCTCTCTAGAATGCATGGTTTTAAAACAGTCTGACAGTTTAAAATCCCTGCATATATCCTGTAATAAAACTGATGTTTTGTCTACTCTAAAATCATCCCCTGCCCGCTTCCTATCTATCCTGCTTAAAATGCAATTAAAATCTCCTCCTACAACTAATGGTGCCCTACCTAGCATGTGGGACTGCATGTCTTCTAAAAAGTCATACCTGTCATTTTTGTCATTAAAGCCATACATATATTAGACGTTAAAATCCTTGCCCATCAAAGTCATTTGTGCTAAACTGCCCGGCCCTCTCTCACCATAGTGCTGCCCTTAACCAAGACATGGGGATTTTTGATTAAAATGGACACTCCATCATTTCGATTTTCGTTCGATCCAGTCCAAATTGATGTTTGTGGCCATAACTCCTCCCACTCTCTGTAGTGATTTAAGGGGGCCCTATTATGAAAAATCGACTTTTCCATGTTTTTCAACCCTAAAATGGGTCCCTGGGGTGTCAATAAGTCCCCACAGTATCAGAAAAGACCACCATCTCTCTGTTTCACTTTCTCAGTTTGAAAGAAATCCTCCCGATAAAAGAACGGTTTGCAGAATGTCCACTAAATGACGTCAGCACCGAATTTTCCTGTGCCTTATATGGGTCATCTCGGCTCATTAGAATCGCTCCACCTGTGTGGTCCCGCCCACATAATCCCCATACCTGTTGGCTGTCAGTGTGATTTACACACAAACCAGTGAACCAAAATGCCAAAATCAACGGAAAGCGAGTTGGCAGTCCAATTGCTGATATTTACTGGCATCGTCGGAGCATCTACCATGGAAATGTGCGCACACGCGTCCGTAAATGTGTGTTTGTGTGTGCAACGCACTTCACCGACAGGAGCTCTGACAACATGGGCCGCTACAGCTCAGGATATACCTCTAACCTGAGGCTAAAGTTTGGATCAGTACCGACAGTCCGAGAGCCAACCACAGACACAGAAGCGGTAAGTTACTAAATATTATGTAATATGCCGTGTTACAGTTTACCGTTGCTTTCTTAGCATTGGTGTGTTAGCATTGGCGTGTTGCGCTAAAGTTAGCATTGGCGTGTTGCGTTAAAAGCTTCCATTGTATTGATATTGAGGACCGTTAACGTTACGTAGTACTGCGGGGGCCCAAACCTGTAAAATAACGCTAGACATCAGTTTGCTTGGGAACATTTTGTAGCTTGAATGCGGCAGCGAGAGCAGCTGATCTGTGTTTGTTTATATACGCCGATGCATAGACGACGTCACCAAACGTTTGTTTTTGCACCGCTAACGAAGGGATTTTACGAGCTGTTGGTGCGTCACCACATCAGTTATAGTGAAATAGTAACGTGTTCCACATTTCAGATGTAGTTGTAAACTCTGACTGTCTGTCTGACTGTCTGTCTGCTTACAGAGCAGCAGCTCACATCAGCGTCCCACAGCGACCCACCACAGCTACTGTTGGCACTCACCTGTCTCGGAGGACTACAGGCTCCTTACCCAAGTAAAGGTGTGTAGCCTGACATGTAGCCTACTTGAGATCAGGTTTAACAGCAACTAGTAGTTGTGCAGATGTGTATTTCTATTATGTGATATCATGGGTTTCATTTCTCCATACAACTGTGTTACAGCTACTGTGTCCGGCAAGGACTTTGGTGTTGGCACAGCCATGGTTCCAGACCCGTTTCACAACCACTCCAATAAGGAGACCATCAAAGAGAGCTCGCCTGGACCCGGTAGAGGAGGAGGATACTTTGGAGGGTAGCTCTTCCTTGACTTCAGAAGAGCTTGATATGACCCTGCAGAGTCAGCCACAAACAGTTTGCTTTGTGTTCTGAGATAACTGTGAACTTCAACTGGTGATTCATTTGACAATAAAGTCTTTACACTAATTGTAAAATGTGTCATGGTTAATATTACTGAAGTAATGGTCAGGAAGACTGCATAATATGTTGCATAGAGGGATTTATTTTTTATAAAACACAATTGATAAACAAACAACAGACTGCTGTATTCCTCTTACATGTAAAGCACCATAACCAGCTATATTTCATGCGTTTTGGAGAGAGAACATTCAGACAGACGGTTCCAACCAGGATGTCCCACCATGCAAGCCTCTTCCTCCTCCAGCTGCTGCATCCGTCTTCTTACCTAGTGTGAATCATGATCATCGTCATGTTATATGAATAATAATCTCAACAGATAACTTGGTGTAACAGACAGTAACATTACCTGTGGTGTCTCCATGCAGCATACATGTTCGGTGTCTGAAGGCCCACTTAGTCACCTAGATGAATATAGTAAAGAATTTGAGCATTTCAACAACAAATCTTGTTAATATGGTAACCTGACTGACTTTGCTGACAAGCTGAGGTGTAAACCTCATGTTTGAATTTTGTAACAGTAAGTTTGGCACGTAATGTTGAGATGGAGCACAATCATTTACATTTACATTTAGGTCATTTAGCAGATGCTTTTGTCCAAAGCGACTTACAATAAGTACATTTGTCAAGAGAAGGAAACAAAGAAACCACGACGTATCATTGCCGATGCAGTAAGAGCTAAAAATAGAACAAGTGTTAGGTCGTCATCTGAGTAAAGTAGTACTTCAAGAGCAACAGTGCTAAGATCAGAGTGCTATAGGTAAGTTATTTTTTATTTTTTTTTTTTTTTTTTGGGGGGGGGGGGTGTCGAGGGAGGGTGTTAGTGGGTCATGCTATGTAGAGGCAAGGTGAAGTCTGAACAGGTGAGTCTTGAGCCTTTTTCGGAAGATGGAAAATGACTCTGCTGTCCTGACATTGGTCGGGAGTTCGTTCCACCACTGAGGCGCCAGAACAGAGAAGAGTCTGGACTTTGCTGAGCGATATTTGTTTGCTTTCAGCGATGGTGGTACCAGCCGGCCAGCTGAAGTAGAGGAGCGAAGTGCTCGCTTCGGGGCATGAGGTTTGACCAGTGTTTGAAGGTAGACAGGTGCCGTTCCATTGATGGCCCTGAAGGCCAGTGTCATCGTCTTGAATTGGATGCGTGCTGCAACAGGGAGCCAGTGGAGGTCACGGAGGAGGGGGGTCAGGTGGGAGAATTTGGGTAGATTGAAGATAAGGCGTGCTACAGCGTTCTGGATACGCTGTAATGGTTTAATCGCAGAGGCCGGGAGTCCGGCCAGGAGAGAGTTGCAGTAGTCAAGGCGGGAGATGACCAGTGCTTGGACCAAGAGCTGCATTGCATCCTTTGTGAGGAAGGTCCGAATCCTGCAGATATTGTAGAGGGCGAATCTGCAGGATCGGGCCACAGCAGTGATTTTGGGGGTGCAGGATAGTTGGTCATCAAGGATTACACCCAGGTTCCTCGCAGTTGAGGAAGGTAATACTGTGATGCCCTCGACAGTGACCGACAGGTCCATGCGAGGGCAGTCTTTCCCTGGGATGAAGAGGAGTTCTGTTTTATTCAGCGAAGCACTCAACTGTTTGACAATACATAGTACCTAGTATTTCTCAGTACCTGAGTGTCAGTAGTACTCTGTAGTACTTGGTAGTACTAGGTAGTACTTGAGTGACAGCCGAGCCAGGTGACTAGTACTGGCAAACAGTTGAGTGTAGTTTTTAGTACTTTCCTGTTTAGTACATTCCTGTCCACCAATCAGAGTACTCGGTAGTACTTGGTAGTACTAGGTAGTACTAGGTAGTACTTGAGTGACAGCTGAGCCCGCACTCAACTGTTTGACAATATATAGGACCTAGTATTTCTCAGTACTACAGAGTACTACCAAGTACTACCGAGTACTCTAATTGGTGGACAGGAATGTACTAAACAGGAACGTACTAAAAACTACATTTAGTAGTGGGAAATGTAGTTTTTTCAGTCAAACGTCTTCTGCTCGGGCATATTTTCACCTAGAAACTCCGTTTAAACTTTAAAATGGAGACACGAGCGGTGTGCTCTGATTGGTGGACAGAAATGTACTAAAAACTACATTCAGTAGTGGGAAATGTAGTTTTTTTAGTCAAACGTCTTCTGCTCAGTCATACTTTCACCTAGAAACCCCATTTAAACTTTAAAATGAAGACACGAGTGGTGGGCTCTGATTGGTGGACAGGTTTTGAAGTACATCACAATACTCAAAACGGACTACTCTGACAGCTCAGTCAGCAAGCAGTCTCTGTATCTGTATTTGCCTCTAAAACAACTCTGTCTCGTTTGAAATCTCGAAGAATCTCATCGTAATGTATATACACTCTGGCAGTAGCCCCCGTGGCCCTTTCAAAATTTCCCGGCGGGGGAATTTTCTAGTTATTATTGTTCTCAATATTTTTGTTTCAGGATTTGGAATTGACTCTAGAAGGAGTGGCACACATGTTCCAGATAGAGGGCAGCCTGCTTGGTGCACCTGCCTGAACTGCCGACGCATGCCAACCCAAATGGAGAACTTGTGCTGTCGGCAGGCTCCGGATCAGTGTCTGAGCAGGAGTGCCCATCTGGAGATGTACTTCCTGGATGAGGGTACACTGCGTCTGGTCAGGATGACGTGGAACGACATCTTCGCTCTGGAGGACAGCCAAGATGTGGGCAGCGATAACAGAGAGTTTCGGTTTGCTGCCTACCGGCAATTTACGATATGGCAGAATGGGCGTCTGGGAAAAGGGAACCGGAGGCCGATACCGAGCTACTATGTTATTCGCATCCGGGCCAAATTCCCTGACCCTTTTGCGAATTACACAGGTTACAAGGAAGCTCCATTTAGGGTGCCGGACTGACCATTTCTACAATACCTCAAAAAATAAAAATTTTCAGCCAAAGATTTCATCCAAAAATAAAAACCATTTATGTACAGTCTATATTTTTATATTTATTTTCAAAGTTTACAGAAAAACAAAGTATTTTTTCAAATTTGCAGTATGTACATAGTTTTATTTTGTATTTATTTTTTATATGTTTATAATAAAATAAATGTCTGGTAAACAAGACGGTCTTGTCTTCTCTCTTCTCTTGCTCACATCTCTGGATCATGTAGCTGAGGCCTTTATTGAGAGAAGAGAACAGTAGCGTTAGAACACATACCAATGCTCCAACTCCAGCCATTAGAATATCTTCCCTGTCAAGATAATGTCACCAGTGTAATCAGTGGTGTGTGTGTGTGTAGTTGGGAAGTGTGGCTAAATACATGTCAGCACTTCATGTTATTTTATATTATAATATTTTTCAATGTTTTGTCTATATTCTGAAAAGATTGAAATTCCTGAAAACATACTAACCCCTCAGACACTGGTTCGATTGGTGATAATCGATGAGAGATTTTAGCAGCTGTCCGCTTGCTGGGTGTTGATGTTCTCATCTCCTTACTTCCCTGAGTAGCTGCTTCAGGAGTTTGCTTCTTCTGGTAGCTGGAAAACAGCAATATTTTAAAAAGTTACAGTCTGAGTCAGCAAGCTGGCTGTGACTTTGCTACCTTAGTGTTTTTTCTCTGTGGCCAGAACAACTATGGCCATACAATGTTTGCCTGCAACAATAATAATATGAAAATATGCGTCTCAGTCGTTCGGTAATATTGTGCGCTTCACTTTTACAAACAATTTCTTTTGCTTTACATACAACGCAATGTATAATGTCTGGAGCAATCTTGTGTGGAAGGTACAACACAAGTCAAAAAAAATAAATGCTAAAAGCTCTCTCTCTCTGAGCTTGTTTACATGCGATTGTGCACTTAACGGTTAGCTCTAAATGCCTTTTATTCAGCTACATCACAACAGTATCATCAACACGTCAACACAATAGCCCCTAATACACAGCCTGTAAATACCGTTACTGTACCCCCTAAATACTGTATTTCCCAGGGACGGGAACGAGACGGGAGCCGGTGCTGTGTGTATGATATAGCTTTATCCCCTACACTCACGAAGCAGCCGGGGAGCTGTGTGTAGCTAGCGGCTAATATGACTACACAGACACGAACAAATCGTTAGCCTGTTGCTACAGCCAGCTGCTAACGTCACCTCCCGGATATCAGTTGGGCTTGCGGTCCCATATATAAAGGGATCATTTATAACTATTCGGTTTCAGACTAAAGGACCGTGGACAATGCGCAGTCTGTAATTATTCAGTGTTACACAGCGTTGGACTAAGTTACATGTTAGCAACTAACGCTACGTTAGCAGCTAACGCTACTTTGCACTTTAGCTCATTCCGAGTCCTCGGTGATCTCATAAGATTTTCAAATCAAGCCGTAAACATGACCTGTAATGTATTCTTACCTGGTTACTAGGAATTAGCCATGTCAGCATCTCCATGAGTCGAATGCATATCCAATGTTTATCCGGGTGCCAGCCCGGCTTTGGTCATAACTTTCGTTTGGACTCACGACTTGCCGCTGATAAAACCTTCGTTTTCTTCTTGGTATTACTTTTTAGTGGACTTTGTGTGGTGGTGCGTCATTTTCCGGCCGAAGCAGAGTCCATTACTACACATACAGTACTTGAATCCACCGCGCTTGTCTTCTTCCGGTCTCCAAGCCGTCGAGTACGCGCATTCAGCGTCATTTGACGTCACGTCCACCGGACTGCGCGGGAAATTCGGACCACGAATTGCAGTACATCATGCAGCACACAGCCTGTTCAAGGCAATGGGGAGATATGTGTGTGGTCTCATTCTTTTTGGTTTTGAACGCTTCATCACCCATTAGCATTAAAAGACTTAAAGTGAATGTTTATTTTTTCACAAATCCTGCCCTAAGTCCCTTTAAGTGCTTAATTTACCGCAAGTACTGACTGTGGCTCCTCCTTCCCTCTAATCAAGTCTATTCACTACAGGTGAGCTGGCTCAAAACAAGCTGATTGCTCACTTAGCACAGACAGCTTCACAAGAATTTCAACAACAAGCTATCAATACTAGATTAAATATTACCACTAGCTTTACTCACACAATGCCTAAACCCAAATCTACAATCACATTTATAAAACACAGCACACAGCCTATAATTCACAATTCAGCAAATAATTCTGGAGGACGACATGATACTGACCAAATCCTGTTGCTTGTTTATCTTTATATGTGTAGAGGATCAAGTTTTTAATCCTGTTAATGTGATGTAAACAAACTGCCCGCATACAGGACGCTGTTTTCAGCGGGTTTTCATCCGTTTAAATATAATGTTACGTCCCCATTTGGAAAACATGCAACTGTGAACTGTCAACAACACGGCACTACTTATAGGCGTTACTTATAGAGCGAAGAACGCAGCATTAGCGTCATTGTGCTTAGCGCTAGCTACGCTAACACACATCGAGTTACCGTTCAAAACGTTACACAGACATGTTAACTAACCATCCAGGTTCGTCCTGCTGCATCCACGGCGTAGAACTTCTACAGGAGCTGGTCCTGGTTCTGGGTCGGAGTCCGGTCGGAGTTCGGCTGGACCGCTGTTGGTTTGTAGCGTAGAACCATAACCATGGCAACAAGCTGGACGCGGACAGCACGGGGCGGAGAGACACAACCACTTCCTCAGTAGGAGCGGGGTCGGGGGTCATCTCATTAGCATAAGGCTACACCGCGACAGAATCAACCGTTTGAAAAAGTGGGGTAAAAAAGCTAAAAATGAGAAGTGTGATCCACTCCGAAATACATGTTCCGATTGTTTTTTCCAGTTAAGGAATTCAAAGACCAGGTTTGGAGACACCAATAACTTATATTAACTTGTGGAAAAATAGCATAATAGGTCCCCTTTAAAAAGGGTAGGCCAAACTCCTGTATTAAAAACACATCTGACTTAAAAGTGTTAAGAAAGGTTAAAACAGTCTGGGCTCTAACTCTCGACTTCACGCTTCTCACATTGATGGTTGAGAAAGTGTCATGAGTATGTGTAGTGGCGAGGATAAGGTGGAAGTAAAAAAAAAAGAAGAGTTGAGCCTAATAATTTGACCAACAACCAAATTAGGAAAAGGAACCGACAACGCCACCCTGGGAATCTCGCCCAGGGAATTAATTTGGAAGGCACACAGGTAAGTTTACTCAATCAGGCATGAGACGTGGTTCAGATATTTAGAAAAATATACAACTTTTATTGTTGACTGACCAGTTTAAAATATCAATTTCATTCATACAAAAGAAAATCAAAACAAATATCAAAAAAGGGAGGCTGGAGCTGAGTGTATGGACAGGAGCGTAGTGTAGGAGGGGGGGGGGGGGTAACCAAAAAGAAATCAACTCAACCACTCAACGTGACACACAAACACACTCAGTGAAGTGAAGCCTGCTTCCCTGGACACTGCAAACCAAAAAAGGGGATACCACCACCCAGACACCAGCACTGCCACCACCAGTCTCCAGCAACTGAAGAGAAATAAATTAATAGATCAATCACAAAACAAAAAGGGCAAATAATCTTAACCAATATCAATACGTGCCCACTTTAAGAACTGAAAAATAAACTAAAAGAACAAAACAAATTTAAATATGTAATCAATCCAAAATAACAAAATTACTCGAATAACACACACACACACGCACGCACACACGCAGGCCAGGCCAGGCCAGGCCAAGAGCAGCCACACAGCCGAGCAGCGTGAAGACCACGCAAAGCCGAACAAACGGTCAAAACGGAGCAGAGCGAAGCATCAGCGGTTGAAGCAGAGATAAAACAGCGACAAAGCAGCAGCGACCCCAATCAGCTGATCGCACGTTACACCTAATGATAGAAGAAAATAAATAAATTAGCGTCACTACAGTTAACAGCAAATACTGCGGTCGGTTGCTATACCAACACATACCTGGGACGCACCGATTCGCACCGGAGGAGAGAGAGAGAGGGAGAGAGACCGGCCACTGCTGGTGTTTACCTGTGACCACACTAGCGTTAGCCCTCAGACAGCATCAACTACAATGGCAAGAAAGGGAGAACACTTACCGCACAAACTACGCCACACATATGGGACGCACGAAAAACAGCGCGCCAGCAGCTGCCGTACAAACAAGCACAAACGCCGTGAGCACGCAGAATAGGACCGAGCGACCAGTGTGGTGGAGCAGCGGGCAACCATACCTGTCGGACCAACAACCGGTGACCCGGAAATGACGCACCTATGACGACAGAGGCGCAAAAGGACGAGCCAGTGGAGGGTGGTGGCTTTTATACTGGCCCAGAATGATAGATGGCACCTGTGTGCTGCTACATATGGTTAAAAACAACAAGTATGACATTTTTTTTCAAAAGGGGTGTAAGAGTGTTAAAAGATCTTAAAAACAAGGCAGTTATTGCATTTCTTGTGAATGTAGCTCTTCCTTCACCTCAATGGGGGACAAGGGAGGAGGGTGAGCTGCATTTCCCCGTCGAACTCTTGGTGTTGGCCTGTCTGTTCTGTAATCTTGAATTCAATTGTGTGTTCTTGGGGGTTGATTGCAGAGCTATTGTTAAATAGGAGACCTCATTTGGTGAATCGGAGGGAAAGACTCTGGGCTCCTCCACGGAGGAACTGTTTGAGGAGAAACCAGCTCTCACCCTCTTCTCTGAGGCTACTGGAGACTTAGAGGACAATTCTGATAAGAGCCTCTTGGCAGACTGGGCATTGGGGAGGGAGGCATCATTGCTATGGTGTTCTTTTTCAGGAGTAGCTCTGCCTTCTGCCTGCATCTCTCCAGTTTGCTCACTGCTTCCTGCTGGGGTTGCAGGCCCCTCCCCTTTTCCCGCCTCACCTGATCCCTGTTCTCCAATCACAGGATTTTGCGGAAGATTTGAATTTTCCAGCCCATTTTGTACATTTTCATGTCTCTCTCTTGCAGCCTTTAACTTGTTGGCAAAATACCTTGGGTTGTCTCTGAAGAGGTGGTTTGTCTCTTCACAAAGATTGCACTTTCTGCCATTGGTACACTGTTCAAAAGTATGCCCAATTTCTCTACATTTCCCACAGGTAATTTTGTCACATGCTTCTGCCAGGTGCCCAAGCTCACCACACTTGCGGCAGAGCTTGGGCTGACCTTGGTGGTGGATGTAGCCCCTGTTAATCCCCAGAACTATCATGGATGGCAGATGTTTTAGACCCTGGAAGCCCTAAGGGTCCTGCCATTGTTGGATGGGGACCCTCCAGGCACAATTCCAGATGCCATCTTCATCCCTCACTTTGGTAGCCTGGCCTTTAACAGTGCAGTATCTCCCCAGCCATATACAAATGTCATCAGCATTTACTGTCTCATTGAACATTCTGCCAATGACTGTTTTAAAGGCATTGTCGGTCACTTTCTCAACATTGAAAGCAGAAAACTGGGGTTTCTCATTTTCAAACCGTGTCCAAAAATCTCTCAGACTGGCAGAGCGAAAGCTTACATCAAATCCTTTATTAAGGCAGTGTAACAATACAGTTTATGTCTTCTGGTGGGAAATGCAAAACTTGTTGGATTAACTTCCTGGAGAAGTCAAGCCTCGACATCCATATCAGTTTTCCATCCATTTCTTTGAAATAAAAACGGACACTATGGTGCCTCCGCATGCCGGCATGGTTAGCCAACATGGTGGAGGCACCTAGCACTAACAAAACAGGCAAACACAATCCCTAAAAGGACTAAAATCTTAAAAAAAACTAAAATATAAGTTAAACAAATAAATAGATAACAAAAGTAAAAGTAGTAAAACTTACCTTGCAGGTAGATGGTATGACCGTGCTCTCAGGTACAATGAAACCTCTGTGTAGTTGATTTGCAACAGTGATGGTTGAAATACATCACACAAGAGATAATTTCCTCCCAAATTTGCAGGCAAGCAATACCACAAACAGGCAGAGCTTTCCTACAACAAGGAGGCGATTGCAGTCTTAGCCAAAAGGCCGAGAAGCGATACCCACTGTTATGACCCTGGGCAGGGAGGTCATTATGTTGTATTGTGTTTCTGTGTTGTGCTCCCTCCCTGTCAGGAGGGGGTGCTGTGCCTTTTGTGTGTGTGTCCTAGGTCGAGGTGGAGACGGCTGATTTGAGGATCGTTGGAGGGGGAACATTTAAAAGATGGAGCCTGCAGCAGCGCTAGATTGATTCCTCTCCCTTCTCCCTCGCATGCTGATCTTGTTGCTCGTTATTGAAATCGTAGCCTTTTGTTCGCTTCTGTACCAGTGTAATCTGATGGTGGTGGCAGAGTCTCTGGACCACGGTATAAATAATGTAAATAGTGTTAATTTTGTAGTCAGTCCAGTTTTAGTAGGGGTGAGTAGCCTTTTTCTTTGAACCTGTTTTCTCCTGTTTATTGGCTAGGGAGTGAGGTAAGACAACTTGTATTTTGTTTCCTTTTATTTTGGATAGAAAAGCTAGTTTTACCACCCAGCTCTTTTGTTTGTTGTTTTAGGTATTGTTCACCCTGAAGCCTCTTTTTGTTTGGGTTAATAAATCCCATTATTTTGGACTGCATCCATTCTGGTTTTGTTGTGTTTTTTATTCTGGGAGTGGGAAAAGAGAGGGGTCACGTGTGTTATGTCCTGGCAACCCCTAGGCCAGGCGTAACACCCACAATTGGTCCGCGGTAACTCTGTGATCCACCGCACAGTTACACTCACTCATGGTGCAACAATCATGTCTACAAGTGAAAAAACCTTCGAAAATATATGTCGACAATTTCGTTTAGCTCGTAGCAATCACGTTGGGTAATATACGCCACGAGGGTAATATAAAAGGAAATACAATCAGTTCATAGAAGTTTCTAGTGAACTTCTACGCTTGCTTACCGAGTTCAATGAGCCAGTTACCTGACTACGTTAACGTTACAGTTGGGCGCTTCCTTCGAGGGGGTGAGGGGTCAACGTTAGTTAGTCTTGACGCTGAAGTTAAGCAGAGTGAATGAGTAACCGTGAACACCTGGAGTCACACACTCACGTACACACTCAACACGTTTCTCTCATTCACGCCCGCACGCACATGCACACACTCACACGCTCACACGGACACCAAACAACCACGAGTCCTGGTGGTGCCGCCGCTCAGCCCGTGACTCAGGACGGGGCGGAGGTAACGTTGCAGGCAGCAGGTGTCACAGTTTATAGCGAAGCAGAGAACGCGCCGAGGCGCAACGTGGAACTGCGGTGAGCTCCGCCGACAACAATTAAAATAGTCACACAGTCGTCACCGAGTCGCGGCTCGACTCGGGGTCCGGCGAAGCAGAGAACGCGCCGAGGCGCAACGTGGAACTGCGGTGAGCTCCGCCGACAACAATTAAAACAGTCACACAGTCGTCACCGAGTCGCGGCTCGACTCGGGGTCCGGCGAAGCAGCAGTGATCCCAGGCTACTTATCTTTAAGCTGCGACTATTTGGCAGGCGTCCTTGTGGTCAACCATAGAGGGAGAATGTACTGCTCCGTGGAAGATGGAGCGTCTCAGGTCCGCGGATGGAGCGTCCGGAAGCTTAGTCCTCCAGTCACAGGTGCGTACTGGAACGGGGACAGTAACCGCGGCCACAACTACCCGCTGTGTGGAAGTGGAAGGCTGCAACCAGGAAGTGGGTGGGGCTCAGTACCAGGGAGCAAGAGGAAGAAAGGGGGGGCTAGAGCCTCCCTATATGCCCTCACTCCCCTACCTCCTAGGCCAATCAACTCGCATCAATTAAGGAGGCAGAAATGTGACTGCTCATACCATTACATTTATATAGCTCAAAAAAATGCACTTTACAGTGTTAAAGTTCTTTTGTTTTGTTTTTATTTATTATTATTTATATTGCTGTTAAAATGCACTTTGTAGTATCTGTTCTGGTCTATGTTCAATATCAGAATGGCTTGAGCCTTTATTTGTTGATTGGTCACCTTTGGATAATCATGTTCATTATTGCACTTTAGCCTGTACAAGCTAATTGTTAATTTGTGTCTTAAGTTCAAGTGTGTGTTTTTTAATTGTTGAGTGTTTTTGATTATTATTAATGTTATTTATATGTGCCTGTCCTTGTGATGTGTGTATGTCTGTCAGCTCCATGTTTAACTAAATGTTTGCAAATGCTAGTAAATGTTTGTCTCTCGTCTTGTCTCGTGTTCTCGCTCGTAGATCTGTACCTTGTCGTGGTGAGCGAGCATTAAACTAAACAGATCTTGTTTACTTGTGTTTTATAAGCATTGCCTTTTAAATGAAACACATTCTGGGTGAAAAATAAAAGTTGTAAAAGTATTTGGAGTGTCTGTGTGCTTGGGTTTCACAAGGGGTGGGATAGTGGAAAGAAGAAACACACCAAAGCAATAAGAAGTCCTTGTGTCTTCTCCCCCACTACCAGAGATGTGAATACACCCCCACTGTGCTGGATGGGGCAGATCTCATGTTACACATCATAGCAGGAGGTGCAAGCATTTAAAAATGTTATTGTTTGTATGATCAGTTTCCCCTTTATAGTTCAGGACAAAAATGTAATAATTGTACACTTTTCTAACTTAATATGTAAATCTCATCAATCTACATCAAATCAAACTATGCAAATAATGCAAACAACATTCAGCAGTGGATTTCAATAAACTAGGCCTTGTACATGACCATTTCTGTAAATAAGATTTCAGGACATTCACTACCAGATGGCGCCATCCGTCTCGATTGATCCCAGGGTTGAGGGATAGGGACTTGGGGGGGTCATGAGCCATTCCCGGGCGGTCTCCCATCCAAGTACTGACCAGGCCCGACCCTGCTTAGCTTCCAGAGATCAGACGAGATCGGGCGTGTTTTTTTTTTTTTTTTTTTTTTTTTTATCTTTTATTATCAAAAATACATATTTTATGTGCACATTATATACAATGTTCCCTCCACCGAACCCCACATTTTAAAATAAAATTAAATTAGACATCTGTCGCTTCTGGGTCTAAAGCAAACCATTAACAAAACAAAACAGAACATACTCCAAACAAAATAAAACCAAACGAGATCAAACAATCAAAATAAATCATTCAAAACCCTCCAACATGACAGTGTCCTTCCTTTATCCTTCAAAAATTAAATACAACACCCCCATCTCCCCCAATTGTAACCAATGTGCTCCCCTCCACAAACCCACTGGTGAACTCCTCTTCCTTAATATAATTGAAAATTAAATGTATGTCTTTTTTTAAAATATTCACAAAAATCCCCCATACATCCACAATTTTCTCCTCGAAATGGGCCAAGTTTCTCCTAAGTTTGACAGCATACCTCGCATGGCTCAGCACGTAGTTCATAAGCGACACATTGCATTCTCTCATCTTTTCATTCACGCCAAACAGCCACAACTCTCTCCAGTCCATTCTCTCCACAAACTCTCCCCTCCAGTTCCTGCTGATCAATTCTTGCATTCTCTCAAAATAAACTTTCAGCTCACTGCATTCAAAAAACTCATGCATACAGTTTTCAACACCCACTCTACACACATCACATTCTTTCCTCACATTCACATCAAACCTACTGATAATTAAATTATTAAAAACCCTATTGTGTCTAAAAAAAAAATCAAAATTTTCACATTCATTACTATTCCATTTCACTCTTAGATTTCCCCACATTTTCTTCACATCCATACCAATCATCACTTTCCCCCATGCATTCTCTCCCGCCGGTCTTCTCACATCTTTCCCTCTGAAATATTTGTATATCACCCTTGTTTTCAGATCTGTCAGCTTTATTTTGGTTTCCCCTTCTCCCACATACATCTCCACATCACCCCCTCCATTCAATCCATCCCCTCTCTCAATCATGCTCACCCATTCTCTCGGCATCCCGTTCTTTATTTTCTCCATTATCCCCTCAGCTGTTCCCGACCACATTTCCTCATCCCTCTCTCTCACTTCATCCACAATCACCTGTGCCCTCATAAACCCCGGTACATACTCAAACACTATATCCCTTATTTTCCTGATGCCCGCCCTCCAGATGACCCTGTTATGTAGTGTGTGCCCCTCATGTGTGATTTTTGGATTTAAGAATATTGGCTGCTCCCATACATGTTTCACATTCATACACTCATACTTCACATTCTCCACAAACTCTCCCCACGCTTCCAACATCTCCTGGTAAAACTCACTCACACCACTCAGCATTCCTTTTTTCATTCTCATATACACACCACTCTCTCCACACCCCCCGCACCTGTTTATTGCCTCCCCTAAAAACACCTTCCACACATGATCTTTTTTATTCTTTAAATATCTCCCCATCATCTTCACCCTCAGTGCTTTCTTTTTCTTTTCTAAATTAACTAACTTTAACCCACCGTCCTCGTGCTCGTTCTCCAACACCTCCCTCGCTATCTTTACTCCCTTCCCTCCCCACAAAAACTCACTCACCATTCTCTCCACTTCCGTACTCACTCTCTCAGGCATGTCCAACACATTCATCACATACACAAGCTTACTCATTATCAACGCATTCACAACTACCACCTGGTAGTTTAATTTCAGTCCCCTCATCTTCCAAAACCCTAATATTTTATTTATCCTATTCACTATCCCTTTGTATTTCTCTCCCTTCTCTATCTGCTATCCCTAAATTCACCCCTAACACACTAAAATAATCCTTCCTTTCTTTCAGCCCTAACTCACACCTGTCTATCCTATCTTTACCTACATACATGATTTCTGACTTATCTAAATTGACCTTTGCCCCTGATGCCCTCCCATACTGCTCTATACTCCTGAAAACTGCCCCTACACTTTCCTTATCCCTGACTGTGACTGTTGTGTCGTCTGCGTATTGGTATAGTAAACTCACCTGCCCATCTGGTAATTCTATGCCCCTTATGTCACCATTGTGTGCCAGGAGTGCCGCTAAAGGCTCTGCCGACAGTGAGTACAGCAGGGCCGATAGCGGGCACCCCTGTCTAACTGACCTTTCTAACCTAAAAGTGTCTGTGAGAACCCCATTTATTTTAACCCTGCTAACTGCTCTGTCATACATTACTTTAATCCATCCGATCAATCTATGCCCAAATCCCATCTTTTCTAACACCCTGTATAAATATTTGTGATCTACTCTGTCAAATGCTTTGTTTAAATCTAGACTTACTATTATTCCTTTTCCCTGTCTTTTCATGTACTGTATGGTGTCCCTTATGCTGCTTACTGTGTCTGCTATATCCCTGCTTGGTATGCTGTATGCCTGTGTGTTTCCCACTATCGTCCCTATGACTCTCTTTATCCTTGGCTAACACCCGTGCTAGTATTTTGTAGTCGTTATTTAACATGCTGAGTGGTCTGTCATTTTCTAATCTACCCCTATCTCCTTTCTTATATATGATACTAACTAATCCTATCGTCATGCTCTCTACCATCTCCCCTGTCTCTTCTATATTTCTAAATAATCTATCTAACACTGGCACTAATTCCTCTCTAAACTCTCTATAAAATTCTCCCGTTAACCCATCTGTCCCTGGACTTTTGTTCCTTCCTAACCCTGCTATTGCTGCTTCTATCTCCCCTGTCCCTATCTCACCCTCACAGCTTTCCCTATCTCCCTCAGTTAATTTAGCACTCACCTTATCTAATACCTCTTCGATGTCCCTATCCTCAGTTTTTTCTCCCCTGAATAATTCCCTGTAAAACTCCTGTACCCTATCTGCTATGTCTACAAAATCTGTTATTATTTTCCCGTCTTTCCCTACCACCTTCTCTATGTAATTCCTCTTCTGTTTCACTTTCTCTAGCCCTAAAAAATACTTTGTGCACCTCTCTCCCTCAACTATTTGTCTTGCCCTACTCCTAACTATTGCCCCGTTACACTTTCTCTGTTCTATCTCTCCTAATTCATCCTTCAGTCTTAAATATTTCTCCAAATTATGCCCTGCTTCCCTGTCTAACTCCCTACTTTCTCTTTCTAGCTCTCTCTTTACCCTTCCCTCTCTTTCCCTCTCTAACCTGCCCCTCTGCCTGCTATACCCTATACTAATCTTCTTTATTTCCTCTTTCACGCTCTCCCACCACCTCCCTATGTCCTCCTCATACTTACTCTCATCCATTCTCCTTTTTAAACATTCTTTCACTCTCCTTTTATACTTCTCATCATTCAACACCTCACCATTCAGACACCACACCCCTCCCCCCCTCTTCTGCATTACACTCCCTATACTAAACCCTACCATCTTGTGATCACTAAGTGCAGTCGTGCTATATTCTATGCTACCTATCCTCTCCGCTATGCCCTTTGTGCTCAAAACTAAATCTATCCTACTCTGTTTTAACTCACCTCTGACTACTTGTGCTCTAGAAAATACTCTCCCCTCTGGATTCCTTTCTCTCCACACATCACTCATCCCTCTCTCTTTCATCACATCATTCAACACACCCCTCGAAGAATCACTCCTAAAACATGCACTCGCAGACGCATCCAATCTCCCACACCACACATTAAAGTCACCCACCACAACACACTCCTCACCACACATCTCCCCCAGTTTCTTAAAGAAATCCCTCCTCCCCTTCTCCTCGTTTGGTGCATATATGTTGATTAATTTGATCGTTTTCCCCACGTGTTCAAAAGTAATCCCGATGATTCTGCCCTCCCCATCATCCTCACACTTTCTCACGTTCTCAATCACTCCCCTCTTTGTTAATATGGCCACCCCTCTACCCTTCACTCCCCCATTATTCACATACACTTCTCCCATCCACTCCTGCTCCACTGCCCTCACACACTCCATATCCCAATGTGTCTCTTGCAAACAGATAATATCGGCTGAGCAGACTCTCAAGATATGCTGTCTCCTTAGAGTACTCCTTAGCCCATTTCCATTAAATGAAATTAACTGAATCATAAAAGAAACTAAAAGTAAAAATAAACAAAAGCCCATTATTGGTCACTCACTTTTTGAGTCTCGTTTGAGCCCTGGTCACTTTCCTCCTTTGGGGTCGTTTCCTTGTCTCTATAATTTTGCTCCACTTATCCCCGTCGCTGTCAGTGATGTCCGAGAAGGTGCCGGCCGCACTTGTCCCTTCTCCCCCAACGCCTCTCCTCTCAGATGAAGCCGCAGCACTCAGCTCCCTCATCCCGCTGTCCATGCTGCTGCAGATGCCTTCTCCCTCACCTTCCTCGTCCATCTGCGTCTCCGCCACCACCTCGTCCGCGCCCTCCTTCCTCTCTCGTCCGTCCTTCTCCCTCCTCCATGCTCTCCGTCTCCTCCGCTCCTGCTCTCTCCTCCTCCCCGTCCTCCTCTCCGACCTCCTCATCCTCCTCTCCGACCTCCTCGCCTCCAGCCTCCTCGTCTCCTCTCTCCTCCACATGCCTCTGCTCCTCGTCTCCGCTGCCGCCTCCTCCTCTCTCTCCTGCCTGCTGTCGCTCTTCTCGGTTGCCAACCGCTCCTTCTACTCCGGCTCCAGCTCCACCGCCGCACTCGCGTGCGTAATGTCCTTGTGCTTTGCACTTAAAGCACTTGAATTCAGGACAGTCTCTTAGGATGTGGCCCGGCTGGATGCAGATCCTGCACACTCTCACCTGCCTGTCATGAATCACCCGGAAGTACTCCGGGCCCGTTGCTGTGTCGAACCGGGTTGAGTACGGCAGGGACTGTACCTCTTCATTAAACTGGACCTTAAGATACCTCGTCCCATCTGCAACATCAGTTTGATTGGTGTCATTGCCTTCACCCCCCACATGTCCAGTTTAGCCTTTATGAGTTCATCTGGTATATATGCCGGCAGGCTCAAGAAAGACACCACCATTTCATTATTGGTTAGCTCTCTCCCTATTATGTTTGTGTTCTTTATTTTCACCCCATCCATTAGTTTGTTTTTCCCCCCTCTTCTCTCAGCGTGATTTGGAAGCTTCTATTTCCTGTGCTTCTGCATGCCACCAGGTCTCCACACACCTCTTTAATCTTCTTCATCAGTTCCATCACAGTTATGTTTTCGTTTCCTTCCATCTCCACACGCACCGTTAATTCTTTTGAGTACGTGCTTTTGTTTACTGCCATACCTTGTCCGTTGTCCTTTTCTCGTAGTCCTTGTCCGTTCCGTGTCATTGCCATTAATTCCGTCCTCAGAAAAAAAAAAACACACACTTGTAAAGTTTCCCCAAACAGTGAAACACTGCTTGGGGAACTCACAAAAACAAACACAAACGTTGAAATGCCACTCACTCTAACGACAGACTTGAACAAACAAACGATATGGAACAGACTCTCTCACACACATGCACCAAACTTTTCGCTCTACTTCCTGGTTTATCACAAAAGGGGCGTGTTGTGGGTGGTATGGCCGTAAGTCAAAAGACGGAGTCAGAGAAAAGCCCTTTATAGATGTTGATGGTCACCACCATTAACGCCTGGGTGCACTTATCGCCTGGAAATTTGAATAACTTCAGAGGAGTCCGTTTTGAGGATTTCGACGTACTGTACCTCAAAGACATTCTTCTTCTCAGCCACACAGCTCTCCTTAGCGTACTTGAAATACCATTAGATTAGATTAGATTAGATTAGATTCAATTTTATTGTCATTGCACAAGTCACAGGTACACGGCAACGAAAAAAAGATTGCATCCAACCAGAAGTGCTATAGCAGTAATAATAAATATATAGAATATAGAATATACAGTATTGACATATGTAAATGCTATTGCAACGGTTGAATGGTTATAAACAGGCAATAATATGGAATTAGGGTATTTACAGGTTATAAATATAAATATAATAAGTGTATACAATATAAATTAGCAAGCGTATATGTACAGTAGTGCATGGAGATTAAGCAATGTGACAATATATACATAGTATATACAGTATATAATATGAACAGATGAGGTTACATGATAAGAGTGTGTCAGGAGGCAGAGTTTAGGAGAGTGACAGCTGTTGGGAAGAAGCTATTCCGGAACCGTGTGGTTCTGGTCCGGAGGCTCCTGAAGCGCCTCTTAGAGGGTAGGAGGGTAAACAGTCCACAGTAGGAGTCTTTGGAGATGGTCCCGGCCCTTCTGAGACACCTCATCCTGTAGATGTGCTCCACAGCAGGAAGCGGTGCTCCAGCGATGCGTTGGACGGCTTTCACCACCTTCTGCAACGTTACGGGTGCCTGACAACACAAATTAAGCTGACCTTAACTAAATTACCTTCTGTTTTTATTTTCGACAAGTAGTACTGCAATACCAGGTCGATGCGTCGAGTGGACGGAGCAAGCCCCTACTCTACCTCCCTCTTCCAAAAAGCAATTTAATATACGGTCCCCGGGTAGGGGACGTATCAGATATTAAACTGATAAGAACACATTTTTTTTTTCGAAAATGTTTATTCAAACATCAAGCAAAAATGTACACAAGTAACCTTTTAAAATACAACAAAGACATCTGTAAAACCATATCTAAACAATAAAACAATTATTTAAAAGAGGTAATACAGATACAATTTGTCATCTGTTAAAAGGTGTACATAAGATATATTTTTGTGACATACATGTTGAGTGTTCATGTTAAAAGTCTTTTAAAACGGAGTGCATTGGTAAAAGGAAAACTCTTTTCAAAGTCCCTTCTTGTGCAGGAGCGCAGTGAGTCTATAAACAAGGAGACTCATCCTGCTCCCCCCAACAGAACTGGTCTCTCAGGATCCGGTCGTGGTGCTCAGAGGAGATCTCTCCCCTTTGCTCCTTCCCACCTGCCTCACCTGGAGTATCAGGCCGCCGCTGCATTAACCATATCCCGTGTGGCTCCAACTCCTTCGTCCGAATGGGCACAGAGTAGATTCTTCTCTGTGGCTGTGGCTGTGTCCTCGGCCTGCCGCCTGTAGCTCCGGCCAATTGGGCCGTTACTGACAATAACAGATGCTGCATCATATCTTAGCCAAAAAGCCGAGATGCGATACCGTGAAAGGGTCGGAGGTATAGAGCTGATCCGCAGCACCGTCCCTCTCATTGAGAGGTCTGGTGCTAAATGATGTGTTTAAGTGACACTCTGTAAATCTGAAAACAAGTTCACTGAATATGTCACTGGGGAATAAATCCGACCGCACAAACGCACCAAATGAGGAGAATTTATAAGAAACGAGGAATTAAGAATGCGTCACGTGGGCGTCACCTTGGTCACGTGACACGCTCGGGTCCAGCGACGTTGTAAATCATCAGAAACTCTAGCTGTGTTCGAAATCATTCACTCATTCACTCACTCCCTATCCCCTACATCGTGTATATGATATAGTGCACTACATCATGTACACGATGTAGGGTACGACGGGAGGAGAATTCGGACACTACACGGGTCATTTTCTGAACGTGGTTACGTCAGCAGATGCGCCAGATACTCCTGTGACGTGAGTGGGCGCGCCGAGCATCATGTAAACATACCTGACGGTATAAAGATGTGATTCTTCATGGCGGTTGTGTTCCTTGGTCAATAAACTGTTGAAATATGAATGGTGTGTGAGTTTGGTTTTGTCAGCTACTGTTTTGTGTCCTCGTCATGAGCTGTAAATGCTCAGGGTTGCGCACAAGCTGTAAGATACGTAGCGCGTGCGAACTAACGCTAGTGGTCAGTAGCTATTTAGCTCGTAGCTAAGTAGCTAGTTGTCAGTAGCTATTTAGCTCGTAGCTATCGGCTACTTGTGTATCGGCACGGCAGCATTGCATTGTGGGATACGGGAGCACAATGTAGTGTACATCGCTTGTTCACTCAATGTTGCGGTGCATTGTGGGTATTTTGTCGTCCACTACATAGTGGATGAAATCAGCCATGGAGAATTCGAACAACACTACAAAATGGCGAACACACTATATAGTGCACTACATCCGTGATAGGGGGCGATTTCGAACACAGCTAACGTTTACAGCCACGTTACAAAGACAGTCGCAGCACAGAATAAATGTTCGACGCGTCGCAAATGTTCCACGAAGAAGAAAGTGTTTTTACGGTCCGGTCACATGCTCCGCAGCAGCTAAACGGCTTCCGGTCGTCTCGAGTGGAGAAGAGCTGCTGCAACTGCCTGAACTGATCGTTAAACCCACAACAGAGTTCATTCGAGAAACTACAGAATATTACAAAACACATGTGTAGATAAAATACTGCAAACTAAAAGTAAACAGTTGTACTTCATATAAAAATATGTATAATATACAAGGTAAGTTTTTTTTTTTATTGCGTCTGAATGAAAATGGGGCAACTTTTGCGTCATATAAATGTGCTTATGTACATTAGTACGTGTAGTGATAGCGCCATCCATAGTAAGTCCATATATCACATTTTAGTAAGTATTATTTTTAATATTTGACAGGTGATTTTGACAGGGAGAGCGCAAACGCAGTCCCCCACTATCTTAAATTATGCAGTTGAGATTCCCACATTTGGGGAACTCACAGAGTTGCAGCTCAGCCAGAGCGCAATGGCTAAGCCACGCCCTGGGTGAACCACTTTCTTGATCATGGCATCTCCCCTGCCAGATAAGTATGAGTTGTACTGATCTGAGACCGCGCAGTCATTCACGGACAGACCACGCTGACTCACGGTGCGGAGAACAGATACCAGAGTGGTCATACTCGGGGACCACCGGGACTCTGAGGAGAGACACACGTTTAATACACAACACAATCATTTAACAAAGCTGACAAAAAGATGATTTTCAGTTTACTTGAGAACTATTTGTTACATTTCCCATCATGCACTGCAGTATTTTCACATAGAAAGCCATCCTAAAATCACCAGTTGTATCTAGTTGACTCTAATAAATCAGTAAAATCAGACAACCCCTTGTCCGACTCCTCTTATAAGGCATGAGCCTTCTGAACGCTGCCTGGGTCCTGGACTACTTCACTAACCGACCTCAGTATGTGAGTAGACTGCAGTTCAACACAGTGGTCTGCAGCACGGGGGCCCCGCAGGGAACCGTCCTGGCTCATTTCCTTTTCACCCTCTACATTGCAGACTTCACGCGCAACTCCTCACTGCTACCTCCATAAGTTCTCTGATGACTCTGCGGTCGTCGGCCTCTTCAGGGACGGGGACGACAGAGTACAGGGAAGTGAACCTGGACTTTGTGGAATGGTGCAATATTTTCTAAATATTGCACCAATTTAAATTATAAAAATTTGTCTTCTGAACGTCTGTAGTCACCATGGCAGAGTGGTGCTGGTGGAAACAGTCTGGTGGTTGTGTTACATCTTCAGCTTTGAACCAGAAAAGCATGATGAAGAAGTCCAGTGATTGGAGATGACTGGATGTAGCTCTAACATGGGTAGGTGCAGGTTTAAAACTAAGTGTACTGTTTTAAATATATTTTCACCCAAATATGGATTTTAGCATTTCATTTTGAACTTATATTGCCGTAGCAAATGTGCAATAGAAATGCAGTAGAAAATATGATATCATGATTGTTAATTCAGAGCATGGTGGGTTATTATGTCTAATGCATTTTAATGTCAGATTGTTGAGGTGGAGCCAATTTAATTTATTTTATTTATTTTGTGCAGTAGTTTAATCTCCCAAACTAAATTTTAATCTTGATATATCTTTATTTGAATCTTAATTTTACTGTAAAAGGAACCAGTAACTGAAGCTGTTGGATAAATGTAGTGGGCTCAAAGTATGAAGGTATCAGAATTTCTTTTCTAAGCAACTTTTAAAGGTAGATGAGCTCAGTGTAGACATCAGTCCACCTTTCAAGGTAGGTGGTACCACCTAAATGCCTGTTTAAAACTATAGCATCAATCCTGCAAACCTTCTTCCACATCTTGTCCGTAGGTGGTGCCATTTCACCATGTCCTCCCAGAGACGGTGTCATATGAAGGTGGGTGGATGCTCCTCCTCCACCTGTAAAGCCTGGCCTGAGGGCAGTTTGGCCTGGGACTGGAGACTCAGGTGAGTTTAATACAAAGAAGATATCCCCCCGACATGTGAGTGAGAGTGATGATGAGATCTGGACCTAAAAGTTAGATTTCAGTCTTCAGTGTTTTCACTGTTGACTACCAGCCTTCATTCAACCTCAGTGTCGTCTCATTCATCACAAAACTCTCCCAGAACGGACTTCCAAGCAAATAGGATCCAACTATTTTGACAAATCATTATCATTTTACTTCCTTTTATGATTGAATATGTATTATGTAATTTCACAACTGTAAAGTGACTGATTCTTTCTTAACTTACCTTGTATTCAGTACACATGTATCAAGCCAAGTTATACCATGAGATATGTGAATATACCTCTCATTTGTAATGAAAATGATCGTGACAGAGTCCTCAAGGTAAAACAAATAATGTGTTCCTTATGACATCTCATTTCTTATGAGCTTGTATTTCAGCATACAGTACATTTGTCATGAAAAAGTAACAAACTCTAAATGCAATTTGAGGCAATTGTATTTCCATTTTTATGCTACTTACATTTAAGTCCCTGAGGGTTCAGGGTTTAAGGCTTTAGGGGGGGGGCAGTGGGACATTTTCTAATAGACTTCCATGCAATTAGATGTATTTTTGCAAACAGAGGAGTCTGGAGAGACTGGACAGTTTATTGTTGCTGCCTGATGGAAACTGATGTTTTTCTGAAGGATGAAGTAATATCCTCTGTCTTTTCCAATCTGCTCTTGGCCCAATAGAGGCTGCTGTTCTCCCACTTACTGTCAAACCTATAGACGTGTCCCTGGTTGATCAGCAAAGCATCATCGCCTTCCAGCTGAAGCTCTCTTCTTACCATCATCACCCAGTCTGTGTTCAGAACAGATACTAGCTGATACACACCAGCCACCTACCACAACATGTCAAGACCCATATTGAGTTTTGTATCATAATCACTTAATTGTTTAAAATAATAATACAATTTAAATACAAGGCATGTTTCTCTTCAAGGGCAAAAAAGGAGGAGTGCAATTTAAAAAAGGGTTTGGTTTTCATTTCTATTTTGTAAAGCAAAAGACACCAGATAACAGAAACCTATATTCTGAGACCACAAATAATTAAGTTTAGTAGCAAGTTATTATGATTCAGTACGAGGCGCTGTATGGTAGTCTAACTTCATGTAGAGATTTAGATTTAGATTCAGTAGCCATGAAGAATGCTTATTCAATAATTTAGCGTTACTTGACTCATGAATTTCTTGACAGGTCTCAACTCAAGTCTAAACATGAGACAAACATGGCCTTGGCTCCTGGAGCATCTGCCGTTTCTAGCCCAGTGGACTTACTACAAGAGGTCCTTATGAGGTTCATGATGAGGATGAGGCCAACATTTTGCATTCATGCTAACACAGAAGCAGAATGTAAAACATGTGTGTCTGTGTGGAGAGTGAAGGAGGAAGTACTCATATCCGTGAATGGCCCCAATGACGGCGCTTCCTCAATTCTCAGTGCCTTGCCATGTCTCCCTGTTGCCGGTATTGTGCATGTGTGTGTATGTGGGTGTGTGTATGGAGGGTAGGAGGTGTCTACTTTATTGTTTTTATTTTTGTGTAAAGCACTTTGTGCTGCGCACTCAGTGTATGAAAAGTGCTTTATAAATAAAGATTGATTGATTGATTGATATCTGTTCACTGCTTTAAAAGAACAGATACCACAACATGAAAATACTCTACAAGCAAAAGTCCTGCATTCATCTTTGGCAGATTAATTAATAATTCAAAAAAGCTGCAGCACTACTTTACTTGCTACATATTTTCTACTCCACCATCAAGGAAAAGCAATCCAGCCACACAGAGGGCCAATGTTTAAAGTTACATGATTCTTAAAGAGGTCATATTGTTCATGTTTCTTCTATCACTTCTTGAATAAATCAACAGGTGAGTCATGTCATGAAGTGGAAAACAAAAGAGAACTGGATGGCTCATTCTGAATGGTCTTGAGTAGTTTCTTCGGAGCTGACAATGTCGTTGAAGACTGCAGTTGCCTCTTCACACTCTTTGTTCATGGATCTTATGGGGATCTATAGAGGAATGACAGAATAACAGTCTCTTATTGGTCCTTAATGCTCAGCAAGGACCTAAAGGTGTATTTCAGACTTCTTAAAGGAGCAGTGTTTAGGCTGAAGGTAGGCTTGTGATAGATAGTGACCTGCCCAGCTGCCTTTGCCCAATATTTCTCCCTCCTCACCCCTCCTACCCTTCTTCCTCTGCTGATGACTGTGCAACTTACTGAACCAAGAAAGTAAATGACATCAGCTCCTGATTCACGCCTATACCGTCCCAGAAAACATCTCCACTAACTCTCAACTCTGATGGCCTTACCAGCTTTAGCCCCCTCACCTCTGAAGACGTTCACGCACTTGTTACATCTAACCGTGCCACCACCTGCTCCCTTGACCTGATTCCCTCCTCTCTTCTCCAAGACATTTCACACGACATCTTGCCATTCCTCACCACCCTGATCAACTCCTCCCTCACCTCAGGTGTCATTCCAGCGGCTTTTAAGACAGCTACAGTGAAGCCTCTCCTAAAAAAACCCACCCTAGACGCTGCTGACATCCAAAGCTACAGACCTGTATCTCTTCTTTCATTCAAGTCAAGTCAAGTCAAGTCATGTTTATTGATATAGTCCATTTCATACACAGAACGGTAGCCCAATGTGCTTAACATAACTTTAACTTTAACTTTACTTTATTTATAGAGCACTTTTCATACAAAAAACATGTAACACAAAGTGCTTTACACACATAAAAAAAAAAAACAGCACATACCCACATAATCATAACATCCATCCATCCATCCATTTTCTACCGCTTATCCTGTATTTAGGGCAGGGGTGCCCAACTCTGGTCCTGGAGAGCCCCTGTCCTGCACATTTTAGGTTTCTCCCTGCTCTTACATACCTGATTCTAATGACGTGCTCGTTATCAAGCGACTGAAGCTTGTCACAGGTTTGAAAATCGTTTGAATCAGGTGTTTAGAGCAGGGAGAAACCTAAAACATGCAGGACAGGGGCTCTTCAGGACTGGGGTTGGGCACCCCTGATTTAGGGTCACGGGGGGGCTGGAGCCGATCCCAGCTGTCATTGGGCGAAGGCAGGGTACACCCTGGACAGGCCGCCAGTCTATCACAGGGCTGACATGTAGAGACAGACAACCATTCACTCTCACATTCACACCTACGGGCAATTTAGAGTCACCAATTAACCTATCCCCATCTTGCATGTCTTTGGACTGTGGGAGGAAGCCGGAGGACCCGGAGATAACCCACGCTTACACAGGGAGAACATGCAAACTCCACACAAAAGGAACCCGGGCCGACCCGGGAATCGAACCGAGGACCCTATTGCTGTGAGGCGAGAGTGCTACCAACTACATCACCGTGCAGCCCCATAATCATAACAATCACATAAAATATATAAAATGTCATAAGATTCCTCTCTAAAACCTTGAAATGTGCCGCCTACAACCAACTGTCATCCTATCTCTCGCAGAACAACCTCCTTGACCATTATCAATCAGGATTCAGGACTGCTCACTCCACTGAGACGGCCCTCCTCACAGTGACCGAGTCCCTGCGAGACGCCAGAGCCTCATCCCACTCCTCCGTTCTCATTCTCCTCGACCTATCTGCTGCATTCAACACAGTCAACCACCAAATCCTCCTCTCCACCCTGGCTGAACTTGGCATCACTGACTCTGCTCTCACCTGGTTCACATCATACCTGACAAATCGCACCTTTCAGGTCACATGGAATGGCTTTATGTCCAAACCCTGTTCTCTGGACACGGGTGTCCCTCAAGGCTCAGTATTAGGACCGCTTCTGTTCTCACTATACACCAGATCACTAGGTTCTGTTATCACATCGCATGGATTCTCCTACCATTGTTACGCAGATGACACCCAGCTGTTCCTCTCTTTTCCCCCAACCTCTGACACTCACATTGCAACTCGCATCTCGGACTGTCTGGCTGACATCTCTGTCTGGACAACTGCACATCACCTCAAGCTGAACCTGAATAAAACCAAACTCCTCTTCATCCCGGGGAAAGACTGCCCTGGAATGGACCTGTCGGTCACTGTCGACAGTATTGCCTTCCTCAACTGCGAGGAACCTGGGTGTAATCCTTGATGACCAACTTTCCTGCACCCCTGTGGCCCAATCCTGCAGATTGGCCCTCTACAATATCCGCAGGATTCGGACCTTCATCACAAAGGATGCAATGCAACTCTTGGTCCAAGCACTGGTCATCTGCCGCCTTGACTACTGCAACTCTCTCCTGGCTGGACTCCCGGCCTCTGCGACTAAACCACTGCAGCGTATCCAGAACGCTGCAGCACGCCTTGTCTTCAATCTACCCAAATTGACAAAGTGAACCCCCTCCTCTGTGACCTCCACTGGCTTCCTGTTGCAGCACGCATCCAATTCAAGATGATGGCACTGGCCTTCAGGGCCATCAATGGAACGGCACCCATCTACCTTCAAACACTGGTCAAACCACACACCCCGAAGCGAGCACTTCGCTCCTCTACTTCAGCTGGCCGGCTGGTACCACCATCGCTGAAATCAAACAAATGTCGCTCAGCAAAGTCCAGACTCTTCTCTGTTTTGGCACCTCAGTGGTGGAACGAACTCCCGACCAATGTCAGGACAGCAGAGTCATTTGCCATCTTCCGAAAAAGGCTCAAGACTCACCTGTTCAGACGTCACCTCTATGGGGTCAGTTCAGTCACATTAATAATGAATGCACAGAGATGGATTCACAAATGTATTTTGTGATTCATATATAAATGACTCTCTTCTCACAAATACATTTAGTTTTAAATAAATGTAATATCCATCCATCCATCCATCCATCCATTGTGTACCGCTTATCCTGTATTTAGGGTTGCAGGGGGGCTGGAGCCGATCCCAGCTGTCATTGGGCGAAGGCAGGGTATACCCTGTACAGGTCGCCAGTCTATCACAGGGCCAAAATGTAGAGACAAACAACCATTTACTAAATGTAATATAAATCCATAGATATATGAATTAAAAAAAATATTTGCAATTTTCATCAAAAATGTATTTATATGTTGTTACATTTATATACAAACTGTTAAACTTGAATTCAAAAGACGCGTTTCATTTGTGAACTTGTTTGCATTTGTTTGTGAACTGTATTTTTTTGTGGATTTTTGAGACTCTCCTGGCGTGGCTGGATTCACAAATGCATTTTTTTCAACAAGGAACTCTCTGTAGCCAATCAGATGCCTCCCTCGTTTTCAGCCAATCACATGACTGCATTCCCACGAGGGGTACTTCACCATGGCCATAGCACAGCTTTTTTGCGCATTTGCGTTAGCTAACTAGTTAGCCATAAGGCTTTTAGACAACGCATCATAAGCTAACTTAGCTAGCATAATATGATCCTACTAACATCAGAAAACATAACCATATCGGTCATTTGCTTGCTAAAGCTTACCTGTTGTTAATGGCTGCAAAAATAAGTTACAAGCAAACCATAATAACTAATAGCTAAATTGCTTACTACATTGGTTTCAAAGTGCTGACTATAAGAGCTAGCTAACGTTAGCTAGCTAATGGATTTCACTAGCTACAAACAAGCTAATGTTGGCTAGAGAGAGAATAAAATCACTTTTTTAAATACTTTTTGTCCTTATTTCTTTTACCGAAAAGCAACGCAAAATGCGCAGAGAAAAAGCTGTGCTGTGGCCATGGTGAGGTACCCCTCGTGGGAATGCAGTCCAGTGATTGGCTGAAAACGAGGGAGGCGTCTGATTGGCTACAGAGAATTCCTTGTTGAAAAAAATGCATTTGTGAATCCAGTCACGTCAGGAGAGTCTCAAAAATCCTAAAACAAATACAGACCAGTTCACGAACAAATGCAAACAAGTTCACAAATGAAAAGGGTCTTTTAAATTCAAGTTTAACAGTTTGTATATAAATGCAACAACACACAAATACATTTTTGATGAAAATTGCAAATATTTTTTTAATTCATATATTTATGGATTATATGACATTTATTTAAAACGAAATGTATTTGTGAGAAGAGAGTAATTTATATATAAATAACAAAATACATTTGTGAATCCTTCTCTGTGCAATCATTATTAATGAGACTGAACTGACCCCATACACCTCGACTCTACTTTTCTTTTGACAAATGTACTTATTGTAAGTCGCTTTGGACAAAAGCATCTGCAAAATGACCTAAATGTAAATGTAAATGTATAAGCTTGGATTGACTCCATAACTAACTCAATAATATTATATTATACTCAAATATTCGCAATGTTAAATTCATACCTGATTGCACACAGCTTTTCCATAGCGTACAAAAGTGGCAAAGTGCTCGCAGTTGAGATTAAAAAGATGATAAGAGAAGTCCTGATCCAGAAGGGCGTTGCAGCGTCGTCTCATGTCCTCAGAGTCTGATGGTGCAAAGTCGTGGCGGCTGTTACTGATGGACACTTGGGCTCCTTTCGGGACGTTCACCTCACTAAGAGGGACTCTGCGGATCTTGGTCTCTCCAAGAAGAAGGTCACCACACACAGGGAAGAATGCTTGTAGGTGAGTTCGTATGTTGTTCATCAGCTGTCCCTCATCTAAAGAGTGAGACAGTTTACTTACAGGATGTGCAAACAATCAGTTTTCAGTCTCTATCATGTATATAAGAAGTGGACGTAGTCAACGTGACGTCAGCCATTGGTTTTTGGGTGTTGAAGCTGCGAGTTTGGCATTTTGGCCTTCACCATCTTGGAATTTTTGCAAGGTTGGTAACTACGGGGTTGTAACTACGGCGTCGTAATTACCGGGTTGTAACTACGGGGTAGTAACTACGGGGTTGTAACTACGGGGTAGTAACTACAGGGTTGTAACTACGGGGTTGTAACTACGAGGTTGTAACTAGGGTTGTAACTGCGGGGTAGTTACTACGGGGTTGTAACTATGGGGTTGTAACTAGGGTTGTAACTACGGGGTTGTAAGTTTGGGGTTGTAACTGGGGTTGTAACTACGGGGTTGTAAGTTTGGGGTTGTAACTGGGGTTGTAACTGCGGGGTTGTATGTAAGGCGTGGCAACAGCGGTGTGGCAACGGTGGTGTGGCAACGGTGGCGTGGCAATGGCGGTGTGGGGGCAACCTTTCAATCACTAGGTAGCGACGCCCTAAAGCATTCCCTGCTTCTGTCTGTTGATTCTAATTGGACCATAATTTACAAAATGAACATCATGACCGAAGAAGATTTGAAGCGATTGTGACAATAAAATCAATCCATCCATCCATCCATCCATTGTCTACCATTTAACCTGTATTCAGGGTTGCAGGGGGGGGGGGGGTCTTGTCCCAATTTGAATTATTTATCCTTTAGCTTTTATTCCATCATAGTCATCTCCATCTGAAGTAAATACATTTTCTAGCTGTCCGTATCTCCAGTGGAAGCAGTGCTACTGAGCTTTTCAAAAACATATGTAAAGCATATATAATTTTGGTGCGTTGTGTATTTTTTTTAATATGGGAGATCTCAGAATGATTATTATGGGTTTGTGAAGGTGATTATGTACAACAATGTCTCCATGTTTGATTTCTTTCAAGTCTCCTTAAAAAGATACATTTCGATGTTATAGTTCATCTCTTCACTCAAAGGAAAATAAAGTGAGAAACTGGACACGTCTAATCCAAACCCAATGAACGAAATTACATCTGATCACAGGACATTGTTAACCAATAGCAGGCAAAGAACACTTGTGCAAACAAACTGCAGCAGTTTTATCCTGTTAGTTTTGAGCTATTAGTGAAGCTCAATAGCGGAAAGGACGAAGATATACAGTATATCAGGTTTTAATACACACTGCATGTTAGTCGACAGTAATGCTTTTAGTAGTAGTAATGTTTTACAGAACTATGATAAGAAAAACGTTTAGGTTGCCAGGTTGTGAAGAAAATGTATCCTCTCACATCACACTTGACATTTTTTTAGCTGTTTAGTTAATAAGGAAAATCCTTAAATTCTGGGAAAAATTTGCAGAACACAAGACACAATAATCTCTTCTTAATGTGTCAATACTTAAAATACAGATATCTAAGGCTTGTTTTATTAAATTAGATATTAACTGCTCCATAATTACTTAAAGCTTATAGAGCTTTTATCAGAGGATGCTGCCAAATCAATGGAGGCAATCCTCTCCTTGGACTCCCTGGGGCCCGAACACTGTGGGTCATTTCATTCATTGCAAAAATGCACAAAATCAAGTGAAATAAGGTGTGTATGACTCCTTCAGGAGTCTTTTCACAGGTGATATTGTACATTCTTCCTTTTTGAAACAAAATTAATTGATTTAATGTTAACTGTAATGTTGTCCTCACCTGCAACAGCAAAGTGGATTACATATCCATCTTCATCATATACGCCCCAGTGTGAATATCCAATGGGGTAGGAAAACTCTATCAAGTCTCCGAATCTGGCAGCAGCTGTGATTTCTTCCACCTGGTTCATGAGAGTGAATGTGAATAAATGTCCCCACCCTGCTCCACTCCCATGCAGCCACAAAGCAGGTTGAGCTACATTGCATTGAGTTCCTTCTTTAGTATTGGTGAGTACAGGTCAAAGTCATCAGATGTAAGTCTCAGCACGGTTGTTTGTGAGTCATGCATTAACAATGTTGTTGACACCTTGTTGAGGTTGACTGAACCTATTCTGAGTTGCTCTGGACAGACATATCTGCTTCTTATATGCAATGTAATACAAAATAACATGACAAAATATATGAATGCAGAATGGCTCAACAGGGTTCCATCACACAGTTCCACAGTTCCACCGACAAAGTCGCATTGCTATAGCACATTATATAACATCACTTTATCTAGAGAGTAGATTGATCAAAAATACAGTAGATCATATTCTAATAGTTTTTGTTTCATTGAGAGCTGGTCTTTGTCTGGTTCTTACCTGCTGGTTATCCATAGCCGACTCCTGGGGAGTAAGTGTGAGGACTGTGCTCGCTGTTGGGAGGCACGTTGTCCTAACATGGCGTGTTGTGTAACAATCTGGTTTGGACTGTTTGTTTGTTGGACGTTATCTGAGGAGAAAGAAAGAAAGCTGATTGGCCAATACAGTAAAATACTAATACCTCAATAGTAAAATAAAAAATACTGCCTTGAACAAGAATCAGCCATCAAACATGCTACATGTTAAGAACAGACTTGAAGAACAGTCAACATATTAAGCTTTTTCTTTCCTGAAAGTAGATAAAAATGTAATTGCATAACTTTCGCTCAGCTGACAGGGTAAAACACTAATATGAGTGGTACTTCTCAAAATGAATGCATTTTCTTTCAATAGACAGTATTCAAGAGGCTGTAATTTAGTATTAAAAAGTGTGTGTTATCTCTACATTAAGTAAATATGGAAGATATTTGTTCATAATTCAAATCAAAAGTTCAAATAATACATTAAAAGAGATTAATTAATAAATATTTTAATAATCAGATCAAAAATTATCTTAAGTAAAAAGCAAAATGAAAAAATATATAGTAAAAATGTCTCTAAAATGTGATTTGAAAATGTAAAGTGATAATGAAAAAAGAGACAAATGGAAATACTCAAACTGAAAACTTCAAAATGATAAAGATGGAAAAAAGAAAATGGAAACAAATATGAAACTCAAAATAGTGAATGTAAAACCTATATAAAAAATGACTGTTATTAGCATTTTCCATTTTCCTATCTGTATCTAAATGCGGAGGCGTGGTGGACTAAAGGTTTGAAATGGCTGAGGAGCAGAGGCTCCTTGTGGCCAGCAGGGAGAGCTGACTTGTAAAGAGCACTGAGTTTGGCTGAGCAATATACTGTGAATCCATCAAACCTTGACTGGATTAACTAGAGGAGCGGTTTATAGTTCATGTTCATTATCAATTTACTGTAACTGCTGTACAGTAATTTCCCTCGGGATGAATACAGTTTATTATTCAAATAATCAACAAACATCACCTTTAAAACTGCAATCATACCACCTGAGATGACAGCATACATGCCCAAACATCAGCTCGAAGAAGTGTGTACATTACACACTTATTGTGTCTGTGTCTGTGTGTGTGTGTGTGTGTGTATGTGTGTGTGTGTGTGTCAGCAGAAAGAGTAGAGGAGAAACAGCAGAGCTACAGGAATAGGACGTGAGTCTTGTCATCTGAACACCAAGATATTTGCATGAGTTGGCCCGAGTGATGGTTTGGTCAAACACTACCAGTTTTGTTTACATTCAAAAAAAGGTGCTTATCGTTACACCTAGTCACAAACCTTTGAAAGTAGTCAGATGGGTCGCAATTATTTTTCAATACAGATACAATTGCAGTGTTGTCTGAGAATTAATGACATTATTATTTGGATAAAACACTTCAACCCTCATCTGTGTTTTAAATGAAAAAGACTGAATTCCAGCCTCTCTTTGTGTTGGTGCAACGTTTTGCCTGTCAAGCAGGGGGGTATGACTTCAGGACTCTGGTGCTCCTCCCACTTCTTGGCCGGCCTCCTGAGGATCCTGATTGGAGCGGCACCGGAAACAACGCATCAATCGGACAGTCAGTCATGGCGGCTGGGATTTCTATTGATCAGCACCTCAACTGTGTCTCTCGACTTTGTATAGTTCTTGAGTGTGGACACTGTACAGACTTAGTTTGTGTGAAAAGGAGGCACTCGTGAATTGTTTAGGGAGTGGGCCAGGTATATGAGTTAGTACTGATTACACACACCTACAGTTTTGGTTTGGAAGGTTTTGAAAATAGACAGGGAGGTTAGATTTTTTGTTTCTGTCAATTGTAGTAACTCGCCGTTTCCAGGTCCTCTTTTGGTTATCCATTTATTTGAGTTATACAGCACTCCCAGGCCCTTTTTTTTAATCTTTTTTGAGTTGCCTCAGTTATTTGTATTTTGTTTACGTTCCGTTTTCTTGTTAATTAAATAACTTTAAATCACCTAATGCATCTGGTTTTATGCTAATTCTCTTCCCTCTTGACGAGCTGGGTCGTAACTATGAGTGAACTGACAGCCCTGGGGGCTCCTCATGTGCTAAATACAATTAGAGAATCAAAAGTTCTTTTTCCACAGAAAATGGCCTCTGTGATATTATCCATCCATCCATTATTGGATTATCCTGTTCATGATCACGGGGTCATATATAATTATATAATTTATTATTAGATCAGTATAAATCATTGCTTTGGCAGCATTTTACATTTTGGAGTGTCAAATAGTTATTTATATCTAACCATGATCTGAGAAGTTATGGGGCAAAACCAATTTTTCGAAATATATTTTATTAGGCTATTTTTATGAGGCTATCATATGTTTTTTTTTTTTTTACTAAAGTATCTTAAAACTAAATCTCTGAAACCAATGTTGTAGTCGAGTAGAAGTATAAGCGTATGAAATGGAATTATATTTTTTATGTTATTTAATAACTTACTTTACTTTGCAGGTCCAGCGTATCAATTTTAAATCGCCAATACTATAGATTAAGATGTGAAAGTACAAGTTAAAGTCCTGTTTTTAAATAATTTTAAACCTACAGTAGGTATTATCAGTAAAATGTTCTTAAGGAGTTAAACGGTGAAGTAACATTGTTAAATCTGTTTGGTGTTTCTGGATTAACATTACTGCTGCATTAATGTGTATGTTGCATTTTCTAACTAGATTAATCTACATCAATACACTGCAAAATTTTACGCTGTGAATTCACAATAAATTATTGGATAAATTTTGCATGACTTTCACAGTAAGGATTACAGCAATATACTGTGAATTAAGTCACAGCAATTTACTGTGATTTCAGTATTGTGATATTACAATGCATTGTTGTAAAAGCACAGCTGTATACTGTAACTTTACAGCTTCTATGGCAACGCAATTACTGTGATATTACAGTACATTACCGGGGAATTACCACCTTTTGCTGTACATCATTACAACAAGGCCCTGTACTTTTACTGTGAATTCACAATAAATTATTGGATAAATTTTGCATGACTTTCACGGTAAGGATTACAGCAATTTACTGTGATTTCAGTATTGTGATATTACAATGCATTGTTGTAAAAGAACAAACAACTCTGAGGTAAAGTCAATGTTAGCCCAATGGTATATTTATTTACAAATAAATATTTTTCAACATACAGCAAATGTCAAGAAATTCAAGAATACAAGAAATTCAACTTCCTAGTCAAACTTTCCAAAGCCATCTTAAAATGCAGAGAAATTGTGCAGAAACTTACGAGTCAACTACCTGTCTCACTATAATGGCCAAGTCAATAGGTTTCCTCAAAAGGGCGCTCACATGAGGGTTTATTGTTGTCTGCTCCTTGGTCTTTGAGCCTCTTCCAGGATTGATGCCCAGGAAGCACCTGTTAATAAGCAAAGATAGTTTCAGTTTTAAATAGATTTATGGATGAGTTCGCGAGATCAGGATGGTCTCACCAGGCTAGCCTCAGGTACCTCCATTGTCAGCAATTTAGACCTCAAGACAATCATTGAGTTGGAAGCCTCTACTATAATGTGAATTACAAGGTTAAATATATATACAATACCTTTGAATGAACTCCAGCGTCAACAATCCAGCAGCAGGATACTCGAGGTTGAAGACTGCTGAAGAAAGCAGCTACTCCGTGTAAAAACAAAGGGTGTGGGCCCATCACGACATGTCCCTCGATGAATATCAGCCATCCAGAGGGCTTCATCATGTTACCTGAAAATGAATAGATACAACATCATGTGTGATGAGCACTTTGAGATCTGCTTCAGATACAAAGGGCTATACAAATGTAATTTGTTATCATTATTATTATTTATTGTGGTGATGTAGATTTCTAGAATAAAAAAAAAATACTGAGTTAGAAATGTCGATACTAGATCCAAGTAACATTACCTTGAATGAACAAGCAGGAGGTGCTGGGGCGTTCTGGAGTACTAATGTCCACAGCAGTGGTGTAAGTGGCACATGGCTGTAACATAGTAACACACAATAGCATGGATTTAACATTAAAGGATAAATATTGTTCATTGTCAGAGGTAGTAAATCATACAAGGTAATACATGGCGCCTAATGTAATCACTCATTTTACATTTTAAATATTTGAATAAAAAATCTTTACATTTCAAGGATGCGTCAGGTGGTAGAGCTGATGGGTCAGGTGGTAGAGCTGGTGGGTCAGGTGGTAGAGCTGGTGGGTCGGGTGGTAGAGCTGGTGGGTCAGGTGGTAGAGCTGGTGGGTCGGGTGGTAGAGCTGGTGGGTCGGGTGGTAGAGCTGGTGGGTCAGGTGGTAGAGCTGGTGGGTCAGGTGGTAGAGCTGGTGGGTCAGGTGGTATAGGCCCATCAGCCTGCAGGTAGGACCTATGCTGCCTAAACATATGAATTTGCAGTCCTGTGTGTTTTCTGTAGCAGTCAGGCACCCCACACTGGAAGTAATAATAGGGGGCATTAGTATACTGTTTTGTGTGCTGAACAAAGTTATACACATTCTCATACACATGCTCACATCCAACCAATTTACAGTGGAACATTGTGGTGCATTTAAACTAGTCACCTACCTGATCTATTTCTCCTCACTCTTAGCCGGACACTGAACAGGATAGTTAGCCTGGCCATCTGATGACGTAGAAAAAAAGAAAAAGGAGAAATTACACAAAGGCAACCAACAATATGCATTTCAGTTTGAATGCAGATTATGATCATGAGTATGTTGTAAAAAAAAATGATCTGTACATAAAACGTAATGGAGATTTTTGGAGTTACATCACCTGTGTACGGCAATATTATCCCTAGCTGAAACTCGATCGAGAGCAAAAGCGTTTTTGCAGAATAGTAGCCTATCCATGCATGGAGAGGAGCTGGTCTGTGTGGAATATCTCTAACGATGCAGGGAGCCGCTACATGCCCCATAGACTAGCTAGTCATTAGCCCGCTTAGATCGGCTAACGTTCGGCAAAACCGCTTTTGCTCTGCAGTGAATAGTCAAAAACGAACGGGAAAGTAAGTGAAAAAGTTCGTGCTTAATGTCGCTACGTGTACTTTTCAGTGCGTTATGTTCGGCCACGTAGCCCCGGTTTGATATGAAGCTGAACTGGAGGATGCGGGTGTATTGTTAGCCTCGGCTAACACGGTTAACCCTGTGTTTCGGTGCGGAAAGACCACTCATGAGAGGAGAATAGTGACGGCGACGTTACGCGAATATACAGCAAAACACCGCCGCCGCACGCGCTCACCCAGAGCAGACCAGCCCCGCGAGCGAACATGACGACAACAGTACCGGTAACAGTCCGGAACGAAATGACATCCGAGTGGAAACAACGGCCCGCTACTGACCAGTTCGGCTTCAAATCAAACCTGGGCTACATGGTCTAACCATATAACACATTGAAAAGTACACGTAGCGACATTAAACACGAACGTTTTCACTTCCTTTCCCGTTCGTTTTCCTTCTTATTTCCCTCTCGTCTTATTGTTCTTATCTCACGTAGCAAATCCTTGCTAATCATGCTAGCAGCCGTTTGCTAGCTAGTATTATTACTACTGCTATTAGCAAATGCTGTGAGATAACGTTCAACAATTTCGGGCAGTAAATATTATTATCATATTACAACAACACAGGTGTAAGTGCTGCAAACAGAGTTATGCGTGCTGCTCACCTTCTCCATTCAGCCGGGATGAGAAGAGGGAAACCGCCGCGTCTTCAGTTCAAACAAGTTTGGTTATGTCATGTGACTTCCCAGGGTAGTTCAATACAGTATTTCACTGTAATAATACTGTTGAATGCTGTGAAATCCTTGCATTTTTTTACTGTGTTGCTGTGATATTACAGACCTTGTTGTGATATAACAGGGGTTTTTTGATTGCAGGATTTTACTGTAAAATTAGAGTTAGATGCTGTAAAAATACAAGATACTGTAGTTTTTACAGGTATTCATTGGGATATTACAGGGGAACTAAATTACAACAAGTTACTGTAAAATAATACTGTTAATTATTGTGAAATGCTGGTAATTTCTAACAGTGTACATTATATTCTACAAGATCATCATATATCCTGTGACAACCATGTATATCTATAATATTATAAACATAACTATTTAAATCAACAATTTGGAGGAACATGCTTTTTACTGGACAGGAAGGGTGTGAAAAGTAACTATGGACTCATGCTACCTTCATCCAGAGGCCAAAATGATCTAAAAACTCCCAATCCACTATTTAAAGAAAATAATAGATTGACTCAATCTGGAAAATTCACTGACAAAATATGCAATTATGAAAATCTTTTTAATGAAAATAGTCTTTACATATGACATTTGATTTATCAGCGGTATCAGAAATATAGAGATATTTGCAGTCACTGAAATCTCTCAGCAAACCTTTCTGGCCCTCTGTGTAACAAATAGGACAGGACAGGTGGCAGGCGTCCTCTGAGGACAGGACAGAAGAGGACAGGAGAGGACAGGACAGGAGAAGACAGGACAGGACAGGACAGAAGAGGACAGAAGAGGACAGGAGAGGACAGAAGAGGTCGGGAGAGGACAGGAGAGGACAGGAGAGGATAGGAGAGGATAGGAGAGGACAGGAGATGACAGGAGAAGATAGGAGAGGATAGAAGAGGACAGGAGAGGATGGATAGGAGAGGAAAGAAGATGACAGGAGAGGACAGGGCAGGCGTCTGCTGAGGGAAGTTGTTGAACGCAGTCAGAAGGCGAGTTTATTGAGGGGTGGCACGAGATGATGCTGCACTGCGACACCTCCAGCTCAATCATTTATTCAACACCTTTCATGAACTCAAGGAACTCTGCAGAGAGAAAAATCACAAAGTCAATGTACATTTGTAAAATATAAATGATATGATTGATTCATATGCATTAATTATACTCTTATGTCCTATATTATTCCTTTTAAGTTTTAAGGCCACACATGTTAGTAAATGGTCTTTTTCCTCTGTCATTCTGAAAAACAAATGTGGTTTTAAAAGAAATTTCATCCAGATGAATACACAATTGAAACGCTGTCATTAACTTACATCCATTTCCTGGAGATTTACCCTAACCAGAACCTAATTGTAACCTTAAACCAATTCTTCACCCAAACATGGAATGATTTATGTTATGTCTTTTAAATCACTTCTTACTCACACTTTTTATAGACTTGCTTTTATGTGATGTCACCCTTTTTTATTTATTCATTTATATTTTATTGTCTTTTTACCTTATCTCTGCTAATGTGTTTGTTGTATTTATGTATCATTCTGAACATATTTACATTCTGCTGTCAAAAGAATACAATTATTATTATTATTGTTATGTAACTGTCCCAGTGTGGTCTAAAAGAGAAGGCACCACAAAACTCTGTTCTCCATGTATGCAAAGCAACACTTAGGGCCCTAGTTTCGTGGTGCAGCGCAGGGCGGTGCAGGGTGGCGGAGCCGGCGTAATGCAAGTTTCGACCTGCGCAGCCTTGCGCACGGTCAGTTTGGCAGTTTGGTGGATCGCCTGCGCCAAGATGGGTGTGCCGGCACAGCAGGGGGAGCAGTGTTGCCAGGTGTACGATAATTATCGTATTTGTACGACAATTTTGCCCTCTGTACGATGTACGATCAATAATCCCAAAAAAGACCAAATATACGATAATTTGAGCATTCCGTGAATGTGTGGTTGTTATTGGTTGTAATCAGCCTGTCGCAACTGTCTGTCGGAGTTTTTTTGTGAATCTGAAGGCATCTTTTCTAAATGTGAGCTACGAGTAGGGTTGTCACGATACCAGAATTTCAGTAGTCGATACCAATACCTGTGAATTTCCACGATTCTCGATACTAATTCGATACCACAATTTAAAAAACAACAACAACAGGACCCATGTACTTTTAAATTCACTAATTTATTGAAAACTGCTTCAAACTGTCAAGTATTTAACACCACTGTGCTTTAAGATCTTTTTGCACAAGGTTTAAATTGCAGTACCAGCTGCCAACAGACCTATAGCCATCCAGTATAAAAACAAACAATACTGTGCTTATAAATATGGTCATAAATAACAATAGTCAACTATTTTACATTAAAAAAAGAATAGCAATGGCCCATAGCCAGGTTTGACGTGCTTCCTCCTTTGGTCTGAAAACTTCTGAGGCACTTTTTGCATGTCGGCTTGTTTGAATCAAGAATTGCTCCGGATTCATCCGCCTCGAATGCAAAATATTTCCACACGCGACTCTTCGCACCTGTCTTGTCGACGAGCCGACGTGTTGTGCTTTCGCTCCCACCCGCTGAAGCCATTTTTTACGAAGACGGCAAGTTTTCTTCTTCAGCGCCGCTTACTGCTCTGTGCTGCTCACACGCGTATACTGCCCCCTTCAGTTCCGCCAAGAATCGACACGGCTCGCCGAGTGAAAAGTTGTATTTTCGGTTCTGACGATACCAGAAAAAAGCAAGTATCGAATTATTTTTTTCGTGTCGGCATCGAATTGGTACCGAAGTATCGGTTCTTGTGACAACCCTAGCTACGAGTGACGTGTATGCGTTTGCCTCAGAACAACGGGCATGATTGGCTGAATAGTCCGCTACGCCCGCCCCATGAGTGAGGAAAAGAAAAAAAAAAAAGAAATGAAGAAGAAGCAGAGCCAGTCTAGAGATAAGCGCTGCAAATGAGTGAACATGTTAGACGCTATTCAACACTAGAGTGACTATAGGGCATCAATAGAGTTATTTTGGTTATGACGGGTGTACGATAATTTCCCTCAAAATACGATAATTTTATGTCTCTGGTACGATAATTCTACACTTCTCACCTGGCAACACTGAGGGGGAGGCGTCACAGATTCAGCTTGGCGTAGCGGAGGTTTCGCGGCAAAAAAGCCTCGCCGAGACTGCGCCGAAAGCCCGCCAGCTCCAACCTAGTCTACCCTTGGCGTAAGGCGCAAATAAAGTCCATTCATTCAATGCGAATCACAGCTGGCGGATCGGAAGTTTGGCTGACGGAGCGCAGTGCGTACACGTCACCGAGACCTCACAGGCAGGTTTCCACAGTTCCAGGCACATTTAAATGCAATAAATAATCACAACAAACACTATTTAATGCAACTAATTGAATCAACACGTGAATTTATATCTATATAGATTGTCCCGTCACATCTGACGTCAGATCAAAGGCGGATGGCACGCGTAACGGAAACTCAGCCTCTCGGACCAAAACATCTCCCTCTCTCTCTCCTGTTTTTTATAATATCGGCATTGATATTATTATGATACGCACGCACAGCGCGTGATGCACGTGGTGGGAGCGGCAGCACTGCTTCTGTCATCGGGTTGTCAAGTGACGGATCTTGCACTGAACCTCCCCTAACGCATTAAAGGTGAGGAGAGGAGCTCATTTGATTGGTGAAGATCTGAATCGGCTGTATTAATCCCAGTCCATGCCTCGTCTCCTCCTCGTCTCCCACTCAAGGTACGTGTCCACAGGCAGCGGTGTTTCCCCACGGCCCATTCATTAGGCTTGTTCGGGATGGTCTTGGCTTGACTTGACTTGACTTATCACGCCGACGAGAGCTGCAGGTGTCTGAGGGGGCGGGCTCTAAAAGAGATGGCAGCCAAACGCCGTCAAGTCGGACAACAAAATCAACCTGACTATGGTGCTCAAGCGATAGAACACGGCAGCAGACCAAAGAGGATGTTTTTTATATATATACACACAAACACATATACACACACACGCAAGGCAACATGTGGAAAAGGCGCTGCCAAGCGCTGCAAGAAGCGCCTCTTAAAAACTTGTTCCCGCGATGTTTTGGGTCACGTGATATGGTCGTGACCCTGTGACGTCTTTGCAGTCGGCTGCTAAGTCGGACACAATGGCTGCGTTTCGGATCGCATGCATTTGCGCCTATGCATGCACCAGACTTGAGAGGATCCGCCTGAACTCGTCATAAACACGTCAAGTTCTCACCACATCAAGTCGGACACAGGTGCACTTCACGGACTTTTTTTATTTTTTTTTATTTAATCTTTATTAATAATTGTATACATAACAAAAACTGTGGAGCCAGGGGAAACTTCACGGACTTTGCACAAAGAATATGGCCTGCCCAGTGGCGCTGGCTTTCTTCGTCGCTGACGAACTCGAGCCGAGGCATTTGAACTCCCGTTGTTGACGGAGGCTGAGGAATTTTCTCACGTGGGAAATACCACGTGATAATTCTAACCAACTAGGGCAGCGTTGAGGGCAGTGTCTTATGTCCGCACTTATTTGAGACCATCTGCGGAGAAAAGTTTGCGAAGGGAGGTACCCTGGAGATACCGCAAGTTTTTAAAGTCATGTGACATGTCGCAAAGGGAAGTTATCACCAGCATTTGTGACGTTTTTTTCCCAGAATGCCTTGTTTTGCGAGGCAAATGCATGCGCATGCTTGATTCGAAACGCGCCTAATTCTAGCCATCATGCATCGCTTTCAACCCACAATCCATCACGTTAGGTAGCGCGCTGCAGGCGGCTACATCAAGTCGAATTCGCCTATTATATGTGAAAAGCCGTGCAATGCATTCTGGTAGCGTTGTGGCAAATGTCGAGAGACGGCGCACGAGTTGGCCGCTCCTCATTTGCATAAAGTTGAAGTCGAATCTACTTTATACTAATCAGAGGCGCCGGGCTCGACTTGCCGCCTCTGGAACGCTCACAAACGGTCGCGAAAATCTTCTAAACTGAATGTTGTCGATATAAAATAAAGACAGATTCAGCAACGGCATAGCTTATTTCTCGCTTAAAATGTTTTCAGAAACACCTTTCGGTGAACTATTTTCGTAAAATAAGAGAAAGTTTCCAAACGAGCCGCCATGTTGGTCTGCGTGAACTCCGGAGCAGACAGGACAGCTGTGAAAGCGATCGTCCAATCAGGTGCAGCCATGAAGTGTGCGTGTGATTGTATGAAGGAGAGCGCCTGTCAATCATCCTCTAGTGGCAGCCCACCAAGCGTGCAATACTGGGAAGCGGCGCGTCCACTCGCATTTAAAATCGCCCCTGTGGACACGTACCTTCACGCCTTCTTCTCCTCCCTCTTTCTCACTTGCGTGGGTGGGCGAGACGGGAGGTGTGCCTGCACTAGCCTGCGCGGTGCACGAAACTTGCAAAGTCCAGGCGGACACACCCCGTCGGCGTGGCGCATGTGCACTGCACGCTGACAACGCCTAGTCTACGAAACTAGGGCCCACAGTGTGTGATGCGCGTGGTGGGAGAGGCGGCGCTGCTTCTGTCATTGGGTTGTCAAGTGACGAAACTTGCACTGCACCTCGCCTAATGCATTAAAGGTGAGGAGAGGAGCTCATTTGCTTGGTGAAGATCTGAATCGGCTGTGTTAATCCCAGTCCACGCCGGTGTACGAAACTAGGGCCCTTGGTGTCATTCTGTCATTTGTCTCAATCCAACACTGGTCCACAAATTTGGTCATCCCGGATTGACTTTTGTAATGCTGTTCTCTCTGGCCTTCCCACCAAACTGCTCAACAGGCATTATGTAAAACTTGACTGCCTGGATCAGCACCCAAATCAAAACATCCAAACACATCACCCCTTTCTCATCCCACTACACTAGTTCTGTTCACATTCAAAGCCCTCCACAACCTCGCCCCCAGTTATCTCTGATTTCTTTCAGGAGTACGGCCCCTCCTGCTCCCTGCGCTCATTCCCACCTTCTGACCATCCCCACCTCAGGGCTCAGCACAATGGATGCTAGGGCCTTCAGCCCTCAAATAATCAACCTCAAACCAGCCCTCAAATAATATGTATTATTATCATTCAGTGTTGTTGTGGAGGTGACAATGTATTCTGTTGTTCAGTTTGTTATGTTTCCTACATAGCTGGTGTGTGGCTCCCGTACCATCATAATCAATCTTTCCATCATTGTTTTTGTCTCCGTCCTTCATCAGCTCCTCGATGTCATCTTCTGTGATGGCTTCTCCAGTGGAGGCCAACATGGTCTTCAGCTCTTCTAAGTCTATGTAGCCATCCCCGTTCCTCGACACAAGATAGAGGAGTCAGTTTTACACTCATCTGGAACATGTGTTGAACATCTGTTTTGCTGAACCACATCATGTCTTTCTAACAATGTATTCTAGTGAAGTTTTGGCTGTTGGTCAAAGTCACCAAAGTGTTCTTTGATTGGCTGATTTAAAACACTGACTTCTCTTCTATTAACTTGCTGATTATTATGGTGATAGTATACATTATATAGGATTATGCTGTGCATATACTGTGTTATAAGAAATAGAAATATAAACCTACTTGTCAAACATGCGGAACAATTCTGCTAACTCCTCCTCTGACTTCCCTTTGCTCTCCTCCTTCATGCAGCGGACCATCATGACCAAGAACTCATCAAAATCCACTGTGCCACTGCCTGTAAATACACACCATCACATTCTCATATTTGCAGTTATTAGACCTTTCACAGTCTTTAATGTACACTCAAGGCGGTCTAATTTTATTCAAATCATTTTATTCTGCTTTGAAATGTTAAAGTGTGTTGCTGACATACCATCCTCATCCACCTCATCAATCATCTCCTGGAGCTCCTCAGGGGTGGGATTTTGTCCCAGCATCCTCATCACCTTCCCCAACTCTTTGGTACTGATGCAGCCATCCTCTGCATCCTGGATGAAGATGTCAAACGCAGCCTTGAACTCTAGAAGGAACATAGTTTCAAGTTACTCACAACTACAGAGTTTAACGTCAATAAGGTTTGTTGACACAAAACAATAACAAGAATAAAAACATATCAGAAGTAAAGTCTGACACATCAATAATCAGTAATTATCTTTAATCCAATACAGGATGTCATACTTTTTTTATCAGTATCGGGTATACATTAATGGCAGATATAGATGATGGCAGTAGAAAGTATCAGTAGCAGCAGTAGTGTTACTTGAATCCTTGAGGCATATAATGGTAGATATAGATGATGGTAGTAGTAAGTTAGATATGATCGTAATATAGAGATGATATGAGTAGTAAGTATCAGTAAAAGAAGTCATGTCCTCACCATTTTTCTGTTCTTCTGTCAAGTTCTCAACCTGGAGGGAAACAAAATCAGGAGGATTATGGTTTGTATTTCCTCACTTCTTTTTTCCAGTGAAGAGTTTGAGCTGGGCAGGGATGCAGATAAAATTGTGAGAGCAGGCTGACTGCATGTCATCCTTCTTTCCTCACTTACTATTCTTGTGGTGTGGCAGAGAACAAAGGCAGTGTTTAATAGCCATCAGCTGTCGCTGCTCTTCTTCCTATCAACTGACCGTCTCGGTTCTATTGTCAGACACATGAGCTAATCACTCTGTGCTGTGTGAGCTCATCACACCACTTGTTTCATACAAGTTGGAATCAAGTGTTATATTGTATACTTTCTTCTACAGTAAGTCTAATTTAAACACAATTTTTCTAAGATTATCCTTATCTTTTAGTTGTTTATACGAAGGTCATGACCTCAGAATCAACAAGAATTCAGCTGAACACCAGAGCAGAATTTCCTGACAGTATAATCTGAACCAATAAAACACCAATATAATTGAATCCAAACTTCTCTGGTAGTCAAGTTAAGTTTACTTTTAGTTACTGCATTGCCGTTGCATTGTGGGTGCTTTCGTTCTATGAATGTTAAACTTGACTGACAGGAATCAGCTGTCACTGTGTTCCTTATCAGATCAGAGCCTGCAGACACCTCCTATATCATTTTGTGCAACATTCTGTCTTTTATTAACACACAATAACAATATCTGTTTCAAGGTTTTGTGATTAATACTTGAATGCATGAATCATCATCAGAAAAATAAATCACACAGTACTCACCGCGGCTTTATAGACGTCATCCATAGCTGCTGGTCTGCCTCTGATACACCACTACTGCACTCAGACACGAACACTGCCAGCAGTAGCTGCCTCAGTCTTTATGGTTTGAGTGAGTGAGCCACTAAAAATCTCTCGACCATCCCACTACAACCACGGAGGGAGGGGTGACAGAGATCTATAAAAAGAAATTAACAGAAGCCAACTAACAATGGTGAAACATTGACAGCAGCACAAGAGGCAAAGCTCCTTGTGGTCCGCTCAGCTAGTTTGGATAAAATGCCAGCTGTCATTAACTTTTTTTTCTACAGTAGTTAGTTAGTAGTAGTTGGTTCTGAAAGACCTTACCACTCTTCTGGTCCGATTGTATCAAATCTATGAGAAAATTACCTGAATTCTCACCATATTTATTTTAAAGTTCATTTATTTCAAAGTAAACATTGTTAGCATATGGTCTCAATCATTAGTTCCAAGTCTTCTTCAGCATTTTACATCCCAATATGAATAAGGGAGTAACAATTGATGTAAATGGCCAGGAGGAAGGATGGAAGATGCTTGTTGCCAAAATATATGTACAATTTATTAATTTATAAAACAAAGAAACAATGCAGGTCACTGATCTGCAGAATTGCAAATGAAAGGCGAGCTTGCCAGCAGGGCCGTGGGAAGTGAGTTTTGGTTGGGGGTGCTGTAATGGGGGGTAAATCCATAAAAATAGGCTTTATTTGAAATGGTACAAAATTGATTGTATTTCATTGAAACGCCTCTGTAACAGGACAGCATACTAGCATTGCATGGCACACAGCACAGACATACATCACTGTCAAAAAAAAAAGGCGACAAAATGCAAAACGCACACAGATTGATACTAACACAAACAAAGTAACCGTTTGCTAAGGTAACAAATGTTGCTGTAAAGCCTTGCACCGAAAATGACGCTGAAAACAAACACGTGAAATATAAAACTGTTATAAATTAAATAAATAAAATAAAACTTAATTATTGACGCTTCTGACAGAGTGTCAAAACAGGCTTAAGACAACCCTATCACACAGCATTTTAGACAGAACACACTGACTCAAAACATCATAGGCCTACATAACGCATAATTCATAGGCTACATTATACTATTGCCTACAACAAATGCTATAAAACATCATAAACACACAGTATAGCCTTAGCCTACATTTCCAAAAAACACAGCACTGCGCAGAGCATATAAACCATCAGCATAAATTTATAACAAATCCATTAAAAGACCAAGAGAAATAATTAAACTATTCAGGCATCATCATTAGGCATACGCTGCTTGGCGGCAGCTGATAATAGCCTATATCCATTCCTTACCATGAGATGACAATTTAATATGACGTATTTGTCGTACCATAAAGCTTAGCGGCTTAGCGTCATAGGATATCTCACTCAGATTTTTTTTGTTCATTTGTTTTGTTTTTGTTTAGATCTCCTAAGTTTAATGTAACATTATATTAGTGCATAATAGACAGGGGGACGGAGAGTTTTTATACATTTTTTTAATATTTATTTTTTGATCGCGAGTGATATGACACATAAATACACGTGCTTTCCTGCAAGCCTCCAGCACCCCCACTTCCCACGGCTATGCTTGCAGGAACAGGCAGAAGTCAATCACAACCAGCAGGGCCCAGCGCATCAAACGCTGGTTATGGTTACATCTGAGAAAGAATCAGGATTATGGTACATACACATGAAAGTGCTGAAGGGCGAGAAGCAACAGCCTGGATGGCTCACTTCACCCTCACTGTCCTGCAGCAATACAGCACCGGCCCCAGAGGTGCTTGCATCCACTTCAATTTTGAATAGAAGAGATTAGGAAAGGGACCACTGGAAAGAAGGGACCTCGCAGCTCTAAAAGCATGTTCACACTCCTCGTTCCACACAAAAGGAACAGAGGTACGACACAACCGAGGACAACCACCACAGAGACATTTTTACTGTAGCACCGATAATAAACAGCCATACCCAAGAAACACCAAAACTTACGTTGGGTAATGGGAACTGGAAAAGACAACTTTCGCATCTATAGGACAACTTGACCATGACCAACTTGCTCTCCTATGTAGGTAACGATGGCCTGACTGAACTCACACTTTGCAAGGTTAAGGGTCAATGACCTCTGTCAAGTTTGGTAATGAAGGTGGCAGGACCAATACTGTCTATATCGCCCTCCATGTTTGGCAAGGGAAACAAGTCTGGTATTGTTACTGCATTAACCTTGCAAAAGTCTGCAGAAAACGGAGGTACCATCAGCCAGTAGACACGGAGAAGTCCAGGGACTGCGACTAGGCTTCGCCAATTGATTTTCCAGCAGGTATTCAGCCATGCTCTTCATTACCTCTCTTTTAATAATGGGGCAATGGGAGGCATGTCGTAGGAGATGCAGAGCCGACATCAATGTTGTGCTGCAACACATTGGTACAAGATGGCACGTCATTGAACAAGGTAGAAAATGAACAAAGTAGCTGAGTAATGTCATTATGCTGAGTTGAAGGTAGATAAGACAGTTGTGATTCGATAGCCAGAACTCTGAGTTTGACAACCTACCACTTTGCTGACCATCACTAAGCACTGTCAGACTGTCATCATACGAAGTCTCAGCACAAACCAAAGCAATGGGACTCATACCAGGGGCGGCAGCCTCCGGAGTTACTTTAGGCCTTCAACATGTTAATGTGACATATTCGAGTCTTTCTTCCCAGCTCAGGAGAGTGAATTATATAGTCTGTATCCGACACCTTATGTTTTACCACATACGGCCCTGAAAAGCGAGCAGAGACACATTTGTCATGAGACATGAACCGCTCTTTCAGTACTTTCATAGGACCATGCAAACTATGTCCAAATAAAAGTTCAGCTGGACTGAACCTGAGGGACTCTTGCTTAGCTTCACAACATTCAAAAAGGACAAAAGGGACCAGTGTTGCCAGGTGTACGATAATTATCGTATTTGTACGACAATTTTGCCCTCTGTACGATGTACGATCAATAATCCCCAAAAAGACCAAATATCGATAATTTGAGCATTCCGTGAATGTGTGGTTGTAATTGGTTGTAATCAGCCTGTCGCAACTGTCTGTCAGAGTTTTTTTGTGAATCTGAAGGCATCTGTTTCACGATTGGCTGGAAATTCCAGCCAATCGTGCTTTTCTAAATGTGAGCTACGAGTGACGTGTATGCGTTTGCCTTAGAACAACGGCCATGATTGGCTGAATATTCCGCTACGCCCGCCCCATGAGTGAGGAAAAAAAAAAAGAAATGAAGAAGAAGCAGAGCCAGTCTAGAGAGAAGCGCTGAAAATGAGTGAACATGTTAGACGCTATTCAACACTAGAGTGACTATAGCGCATCAAAATACGATAATTTTATGTCTCTGGTACGATAATCCTACACTTCTCACCTGGCAACACTGAAAGGGACCCCCTCATCCCAATCCTTCTCTGTATTTTAACAGTACTCACATAACATTAACTTGAGAGTTTGATGCCACCGTCCAAGTGCACCCTGCGAATCTGGATGATACGCATTGGATACCAGATTCGACACTCCCAAAATCTACAAGGTCTGTGTGAAGATTTTATAGAGAAAGTTAGTTCCTTGATCAGTCTACACAACTTTTGGCATCCCAAAGGTGGTAAAGAACTTCAACCAACTATCATCAGAGCATCGGTGCCGTGATGTGGTGTGCCTCAGAAAACTGAGTGGAAACACACATTACTGTCAACAGAAACTGATTACCTGACTTTGTTCGCGGCAACTGGCCTATGCAGTCAACAATGACACGTTCAAAAGGCTCCCCAACAGCAGGAATAGGATGCAGAGGGGCTGGAGGCAATACCTGGTTTGGGTTTCCCACAATTTGTCAGGTGTGTCAGGTTTTACAGAAACATACCACATCCGCCTTCAAACCTGGCCAAAAGAAATGTTTCAGGATACGGTCATATGTTTCGGTAACACCCAGATGACCCGACCATTCATGATCATGTGCCAACTCTACAACCTGCTGTCGACAACCTGTGGGGACAACAGTATGATAAACATTAGCCCTGTCTTCACCTGCAAGACCCATTTACACATCAGTACACCAATTTACAGGTAGACCATATTCTTTAATGAGTAGGACTCTGTGGAACAACATTAAAAAGGCAGAGGGGACACTGAGTGTGAGTGAAATCCCAGTTTATTATGGCCAATGGCCAAGGGAACAAAGAGATTGGCAGATCTTGCGCCTCGCCTAGTAACACAGCTAGGCGACGCGCCACCAGAGCATTTAACGAGTTGAGAACGTAGATCCGAAGAATGTAAAAAGTCAGTAGTTGCTCGCACGGGGCTGCTGTTTTATGCAGTGGTTAAAGAGTCATGTAAATATGCAAGGCGAGCTAATTGGATTTCCAAAGCTCATTTAATACGTCACATGGACGGTGCAGCTATAACAGCCTCTCTGGCTGAGCCAGGATGCTTTGTAAAAGGGAAACCATTGCAGTGTTACACCACAAAGCAAAGTTCTTTATAAACGCTGCGATCACGGGCATATTTTTGACTCTTTTTGCTTTCCGTGATTATGACCGAATCTTCTGTGTAAAAAGGCCTAACACCTTGTGGGAAAGGTTGGTATACTGGTCCAGTCCGGTGTTTGGCTCACAATCTCAAACCAGTTTGAAAATGTTCATACCGGCCCATGCCTACTTCTTAACCTCTGTGATGCACTGTCACCATTCATGTGCTGAATGATGACCGACTGTGCATGGTTTTGCTGCTGGGCATCGAGTTCATGTGCATGAGTCAAACCATCTTGAAGTCCCACCTGTCATATGTCATGCCTGGGGGGGTGGAATTTAATTTCAGTGGGGGGCCTCCCTTGTGGTTTGGTCCCCCAGGTGGACAATGCTAAAACCCACCATGATGCCCCTGGTGCATGAAATCATGGAGTCCGTGCAAGGGGCGAAATATTTTATCTCTTTGGATCTTCAGAGTGGTAACTGGCAGGTGACTATGGATGAAGTGAGCATGTAGAAGACTGCCATGATTTGCTGTGTTGCAAAAGCTGTATCAGGCCCAGCTAACCCTCAATGTAAAGACATGCCATATCTTCCAAAATCCAAACTTGGGTTAAGATGGACCCAGGGACAATCAAGGCCACCACTGCCTACCCAGCACCAGTAAATCAAAAGAGCCTCCAAAGGTTCCGGGGATGGTGGGGTGGTACCACAAGTGTATCCCCAGGTTGGCGGATAGAGTGGTTCCCCTGAATAATCTCAATGTGTGGTATGTCAAGCTGCCTTTCAGTCCCTGAAACAACTGTTATAGTCTCCACCAGTGCTGGTTCTGTTAAGGCTGTGTCTGTAGGACCCAAAAGCTGACAGGACGCTGACGAGAGTTTGAAGATGATTGACATGATGTGGGGCAGTAGCAGGAGGGGGGCAGGCAGATATGATCAAGTCTAGTAACTGTATTATTGCATGGCTGCTTAATCTGTAACACCAAATGATTTCTGGATTGCATAATAATCATATAGTAATAAAAAGTATGATTCGTGTGGCGCTTCCTGGTTTAGACCTGCTTTTAAGAGGCAGAGAATTTTCACGAGTCAGTGAAGCAAGCATTTTTTTTTTTAAATGTAGCAATCTGAGACAATCTGCACTTTTAGACAGATCAGGAAAAGACAGTACATGACATGCTGTCTGACTATTCAGTAATCAAATTAATTGCTGCTTTTCCCAACGGCCACACTGGAATATCGAGTAAAATGCTCAAGATGTAATATCATTATATCGTGTAGGACAACTGAGGTGTTCACTTGAAAATTGAAATAAATGTTTCTGTAAAGGATGAAACCAGAGAGCTGGAGAGAAGTTCATAGAATGGCTCAGCTGACCAATCAGAGTGTGTGGTGGGGGTGAAGCATGCTGGCAGGTTTACTGCATCTCTGCCACAGAGACAGCTAAAACAAGAGAGCAAGTTTATTTAAAGCTAGCTGGTATGATGGCCACAGTTAGCCTTAGAAACCTCATATCTCTGTCATTCTTTTGGCTATAATGCATACACAATGGAGCAGGAAAATATAGTAATGATGAAATAGTCTTACTAAAACATCTCAGCTGCTGTCTAAAAGGGACATCATGCATTTTGTTTTTCTTCTTTTCTTTAAAACACACTTTTAAGATGAAAGGACACATTTTATTCATTGATACTGAACTAGATTTCATGTAACATCAGTGAAACCAGTTTCTTGTGGAAAAGTTTTCCATTAAAAAAAGATGAATGCCATTTTAGCTTTCTGCCATAAACAAACAGCAGACATATTTTTATTAAATAATAGTGGTCATGAGTGTGTGCTCAGCAGGCCATTTTAAAGGCAACATTGTTTCTAAATGTTTATTTTCACTTATTGAATGACATATACTGAAAGCAATGAGATAATATCAGCCTCAGTCTATTTATCAGTCAGCCTAAATGGTGAAGAATCAGTTGGGATGTCCTCACAGAGAATGCTTGTTAGGTCACTCATATAAATTTCCCCATTAACACACAAGCTCTCCATATTTGAACATGTTGAAAGGCAGCCACTTTGGTCGGATTGAAGGTTTTCATGACTGCATATGTTCTTCCTTATTCATTTTACTATGTCCAGGAGTCATATGTCTACATGACAATAGATACAAAGGGCTATTTTAAATGTCTGCCCTTGACTAGAAATAGTCCTCTAGCAGTGGGGAGGGTGAGAGGGGGAATATGGTCATAAATCGCTGTTGTAAGGCTAACACTATGCAGGACGGACAGACAGCACCTGCCAATGTGCAGCAGCTGTAGAGAGTGGTCAGGGGTCAAGCCTCTGATTTTGGACGTGCACTCTACGGATAAACAGTTATCTGTTGTCAAAAAAACAAAATGCTTTGCAGGTTATCACACTGCTTCAAGTCAAGTATCAAAATAAACACAGATGACTCAAGACAAGCACAAGATTGCTCGAAGATCAGCAGATTTGCAGTAATAACACACGAGAGGAACACAACCTTAATGTAGTGTATAGAACAGTGTCGAGCAAACATACCTATGACCTACAGTATGTATCTATGACATCTGCAAATAACCTTAATTCACTACACACTTCTGATTGTAGAGAACATTGATGCAACCGCATTTCCATAATTAACTGTAAAACTGCACCACTATGAACATATCAAAACATCACCTGAGGCTGAGGATGTGAAGAAGTTGGTGCACTGGCAGATGTCCTGGGAACATACCTGGGAAGTCTATGTGCATATCCATTTCCCCCAGATTCATTATCAGCTTTCAGTTGTACTGCTATGGTGGCAACTTATCGTCGAACTCGTGACAATGCTGATTGGGAAGTGGACCGGCAACAACGTAATATGAGCAAAACAAAAACACGTAACGCAAAATCCAACTACTATAAAGAATCTCTCACATCCAACTTTAAGAATCCTAAACAATTCTGGAATCAAATTAAAACCATTATTAATACATCTGACAAGCACTCTATTAATAAAATAAGAGCTGAGGATACTATAATCCATGATTCACTAACTATTGCCCAAACTTTCAATCAGCACTTCTCGACTGTATGTTCCTCATTGCTACCGGAATCCAATATTATATCTTCCTCTAGCCATATTTTAGCCTGCCCCAGTTCCAGTTCCTTTTCCTTTAGGAAAATCTCACCAGTAGAAGTTCAGAATGCCATCAATGACCTGAAGGTGAATAGCAGTCCAGGACTTGATGGTTTACAGAACAGGTACATTAAGTTATCTTCCCATGTTCTAATATATCCACTTGCTGATCTATTCAACCTTTCATTGGCCACCTGCGAGTTACCAGCTATCTGGAAATGTGCCTGCATCACCCCACACCATAAAGGAGGTGATGTACTTGACACCAATAATTACAGACCAATCTCTATCATATGTTCCATCGCTAAAGTATTTGAAAAGTTAATTTATAATCAACTTTCTCACTACCTCACAATTAACAATATATTATCATCTTTCCAGTCGGGTTTCAGGTCAAACCATTCAACAACAACTGCTCTTTTGAAATTTACAAATGATGTGTTTTCTGCTGCTGAAAATGGTGAACTCACTGGTGCAATCTTTATTGATTTAAGTAAAGCTTTTGATTTTGTTGATCGCTATTTGCTATTAGACAAACTGTAGAATATTGGTCTCTCTCTCAATGTAGTCCAGTGGTTTAGCTCTTACCTTCACAACAGAAAACAGTGTGTTCTCTTAAATGGATATCAATCTGATTTTCTTACGCAACAATGTGGTGTCCCCCAGGGGTCAACTCTTGGCCCACTTCTATTTTCGATCTATGTAAATAATCCCCCAACAAGTCTTGCTAAATGCCGTGTTCAACTTTATGCTGATGACACCATCATATATACATCCCAGTCTGACATAACACAAATTCAGTCCTCCCTTCAGTCTGACTTTATTTCTGTCCAGGAATGGTTGTCTTGTAACAAACTCCTTCTTAATAAAACAAAATCCTATATTATGATATTTGGTACCAGACATAAACTTAAATCCATCCCTGGTTCTTGTGTTATAAACTGTAATGACGGCTCTTCACTGCATAAAGTTGAAACCTTCAAATATCTTGGCGTTTGGCTAGACACTGAACTTACTTTTAAACCTCACATTAATCATCTTTTACGCAAAGTCAATTTTGGGATTAATATGTTGTATCATTCTCATACTTGTTTTCCATCTAATGTACGTAAGAAACTGGCCACTCAATTTATACTCCCAATTATAGATTATTGTGATGTTATATATCAAAGTGCTCATAAATCTGACCTTGCTTCACTTAACATAGCCTACAATAGACTCTGTAGATTTGTCCTTGGATGCCCTTTTCTAACCCATCACTGCACAATGTACACTAGACTCAACTGGCCAACATTGAATATGAGAAGACACATGCACTGGTTACAGCTGGTATATAAATGCATTCACTTTAATTACCCATCCTATCTACAGCAGTATCTTACACTATATACAACAAGTTATCATATTAGACATTCATCGCAACCCTTTTTTTCTGTTCCCAATGTCATTAAATCATTTGGTAGAAGAGCTTTTATGTTTAAAGCACCAGCAGATTGGAACAACCTTCCTGCTAATATCAGATCCAGTTCCTCTCTTGGTATTTTCAAGCATGCTCTGTCTACCCATCTCAAGGTGACCTGTTCCTGTTTCCACTGAAGATTCATTTCGGATTTGTTGAACTGACACTAATCATTATATATTGTCATTCTAGTCTCAGTGTTGACCATTGTGGCCTTATTACGGTTGATTTGTTCTGTACAAAGTTAGTCACAATAACCGTGGTTTGTCCTTGTTTGTATTATTGTTTTTGTCTTTTTTTTTAATTTGTTTGTCTGTATGGTAGTTTTATCTGTTTGTTTTTCTATATTGTTGAGAACATGTATGCTTGTTGAATCTATTTTTGTCTATATGTTTGGACCCCCTCGAAAACGAGATGGTACATCTCAAGGGGTTTTATCCAAATAAACGAATTTTCACGATGGTCAAACATGGGCCCACATTTCTGTATTTTTACAGTTGAACAGCTGCACCCAATGAATGAACCAACACAGCAAGAGACAAGGCTTCACAACCGCTGACCCCTGACCCTACTTTTTTGGCCTCAGTAAAATCCACACATATAGAGATCTGAAAAATATATTTTTACAGATTTAAGTCATTATGTTGAACATTTTAATTATTTCAAAACTATTTTGAATACGATCTTGATATGTCTGCAATAGCCATTCAAGAAATTAACATTCAGAAATAGTCGGTATTGGCTTAGTTCTTTGCTCAAATTCCACATGCACTGAGATTCACAGGAAACGATGTACTCAGGAGACCACATCGTGTCCCCTACAGACACAACAGCTCACATCTCATTGGCTTCAACTGACCTGTGATGGCCACAGGCGCAGTCTTTGCCACCTTAAGGGCTTTTGTCTACCTAGGCTACCTGAACCACAAATGCATTAGCATGGCCTCCACCATGAAAGCCCATTCCATATGGATTTTATTACTTTACTGTGCAGTAGTCATCAACCAGATCTCAAAGACACTACAATTTATATTCTTATTTCAAAATGACAACTGACTGCTGCAGAGAGCAAAGCAACAGCACACACTTGTTACTCGGCCTCCATGTATATTATCAATCAATGCCATCTACTGGCACAACCCAGTACTACAACAACAATGCAGTACATTTGTCTCACCAACTTCCTAATCTCGTAGCCCTACTTGTCGGTAAAGTACCTTGTTTGATCAGTCAATTTATCAATGTCAATTAAATGATTGTTGATGAATCAGTGACATCACCTGTTCTAAAACCAAGTTTGGGTAGTTTTCAGGATATTTGTTAATGATACGTATCCACCAGCCTTTGTGGAGGAAAGCTGCTCTTCATCATTTCTGTTGGTCTCAGCAGTGCAGAGTCATCCTTCCACCACCACACCTGGGGGCTATTGCACAAAACCGAAATAAGGGATTAAGCCGGAATTTCCCAGTTATCCTGCTAAAGTTATCTGTGATCCGATTGCATACAAGCATGTCACATACAGTAAGTTTCCATGGAGATGTATCCTGTGAAACTAACAGCCAGGATATATCAATCTCATCCTGTATCTCAGCCGCTTTGTTGGGTAACCAATGTGTTCATTCCTGCACGTTACATATCACCATCCAGGAAGTAGCCTGCTGTCATTATTTAAACACGGTGACCATTATTTTACATTCAATCAGCCTATATTCATATATTATATTCTATATTATAAATCTATCGTCATTGTCACAGTTATAATTGTGTTCATGAAGCTGGTCATATTGTTCAGTAAAGGTTCCACGAGCATCAGGTCCGATAACCGGACTGTGAGCCCCCTCACTCCCCCTCTTTGATTCTGGGTGTTGTAGGAACATATCATGTTTAATTCCTCAACTATCAGGATGAATTTTATTGATGAACCAACAACGAAAATAATCAAACTCATGGATTAGAGTTGTGCTTCTCCCCCTTCTCTTGGGAGAAGACTTTGTGAAACAGAGTCACTAAAACCCCCACAGGAAGAAACTCAACAGGGTCATCAAACCACCTAAGGGTGAAATAAAGCAGATCTCCTGATGACGTTAAACCCCTGCTGACCCAGCGGTCAGGACCATTGAACTTAAACAATGAACAACTAGGTCCCCTCATAATGTCCCCTCTTTCCAGGGCATAAAAGGAGGAAAACCGTCATCACAAGAAGACATTAACACCTCATCAAAGGTTCCAGGTTTTGAGTAAGTTTTCTTCTGGACACAAGCCTTAAATCAGGATGAAGACCTCTTCCTCCCCTCTTGGAGTCATGAATTAACACCTTGGTCTGTGGAAACGAAGGGAAGGGGGTTTCCCCCCTTCCTGCTGACATGCAGAGAAGAGGTCAGAGGGAATCCACATGAACTAAGCCAGAACCCTGTAGGAAATCATGTTCAACATTAGTTTAAAACCATCCATAATAATCATTAAGGAATTATAAGCATACTGGCAAACTTCCCGTCTTCCTACGCCGAAGAACAGAGAAGTTACCAAAAAGTAGTAAAAAAAGTACCATGAGAGGCTGGAATTCACCATGTAGCCTCTGTAGCTGCCTATTGTAGAGGGTTTCTAGGTTCAACTGTGGCTCTCCAATTAACCTACTTGCCCACCTCACAATCTGATTCAGCAAGTTTTTCTTTTTTAGGGGTAGGTTTGCTGAACCAGGACACCGGGCTAAAGGAAATTCCAGACTCAATGACACATCTGTAAAACATAATAAGCAGCTTTCTGTCAATATGGAAGGAGGACAGTTTCCTTAGACAGTGTAAACGCTCGTTTGCCTTTTTGTATGCAGTCACAAAGCTTAGTTTATTGTCGATGGTGGTCCCGAGGTATCTGTAGTGGTCTACACACTCCACTATCTAACCATTTATACTAATTGGTTCCTTAGCCCTGGGGAGTCTCCTAAAGTCTACACACATATTTTTTGTTTTAGATGTTCATTTGTAGAAAGTACCCATCACACCAGTCTACAAAATCTTGGACAACTGGACTATGGCCTGTCTCATTTTCCTGTAGCAGGCTGACAATGACAGAATCATCTGCATACTTTAAAATGATCTGTCCTCCCTGCTGCTGCGGCACATTTTGGTGTAAAGAAAGCATTCTCTCACTGTTACCAAAGTACAGTACCTTTGGTTAATGTAAAGACATACCCTCCTCCCTGAGTTTTATTCGTCACCTCACTGTTCCAATCTAAGCGGTGCAGTGCTCCAAAGCCACTGATCATCAGGTGTGAGCAGGGTCTCAAGGCCCTCCTGTCAAAGGCTGCGCACCCCCTTTTGCCCCCCTCCCCTCGAAATATTTATGGATTAAAAACCATAACAAATATAGAACAAATTAAGACACTGAGACATTAACAATCAATCATCTGAAGAAATATTGTTTATACCGTTCCTATGGTGATTGTTTTTTGATGCATAGCGGCTAGTTAGCGATTGTGTCAACAGAGCGAAATGGACCGATTTCTGATAGCCAAAAAGCGAATAAGAGTGGACGATGGTGGTGGTGATTTACGGACGCAGGACAGAGTGATGATGGACTTGGAGGATGAGGATGAAAGCGAGGATGACGAAGGGGCGGTAGTAGGTGATGAGAACAGAGAAAGGAGGAGGAGGGGAGATGAGGAGAGAGAAAGACAGCATTGGAGAGCGAGTGAAGCAGAGTTTAGAGGACAAGAACGGAGGAAGAGGAGAGGAAGACAGGAGTGGAGAGTGAGGAGGAGGAATTTAGAGGAGAGGAAGACAGGAGTGGAGAGTGAGGAGGAGGAGTTTAGAGGAGAGGAAGACAGGAGTGGAGAGTGAGGAGGACTAGTTTAGAGGAGAGGAAGAAAAGAGTGGAGAGTGAGGAGGAGGAGTTTAGAGGAGAGGAAGACAGGAGTGGAGAGTGAGGAGGAGGAGTTTAGAGGAGAGGAAGAAAAGAGTGGAGAGTGAGGAGGAGGAGTTTAGAGGAGAGGAAGACAGGAGTGGAGAGTGAGGAGGAGGAGTTTAGAGGAGAGGAAGAAAAGAGTGGAGAGTGAGGAGGAGGAGTTTAGAGGAGAGGAAGACAGGAGTGGAGAGTGAGGAGGAGAGAGTTTGAGAGGAAGAGGAGGAAGACAGGAGTGGAGAGTGAGGAGGAGTTTAGAGGAGAGGAAGACAGGAGGAGATGAGGAGGAGGAGTTTAGAGAGAGGAGAAGAGTTGGAGAGTGAGGAGGAGAGTTTAAGAGAGGAAGACAGGAGTGGAGAGTGAGGAGGAGTTTAGAGGAGAGGAAGAAAAGAGTGGAGAGTGAGGAGGAGGAGTTTAGAGGAGAGGAAGACAGGAGTGGAGAGTGAGGAGGAGTTTAGAGGAGAGGAAGAGGAGGAAGACAGGAGTGGAGAGTGAGGAGGAGTTTAGAGGAGAGGAAGAGGAGGAAGACAGGAGTGGAGAGTGAGGAGGAGTTTAGAGGAGAGGAAGAGGAGGAAGACAGGAGTGGAGAGTGAGGAGGAGTTTAGAGGAGAGGAAGAGGAGGAAGACAGGAGTTGAGAGTGAGGAGGCGGAGTTTAGAGGAGAGGAAGAGGAGGAAGACAGGAGTGGAGAGTGAATGAGGAGGAGTTTAGAGGAGAGGAAGAGGAGGAAGACAGGAGTGGAGAGTGAGGAGGAGGAGTTCAGAGGAGAGGAAGAGGAGGAAGACAGGAGTGGAGAGTGAGGAGGAGGAGTTCAGAGGAGAGGAAGAGGAGGAAGACAGGAGTGGAGAGTGAGGAGGAGGAGTTCAGAGGAGAGGAATAGGAGGAAGACAGGAGTGGAGAGTGAGGAGGAGGAGTTTAGAGGAGAGGAAGAGGAGGAAGACAGGAGTGGAGAGTGAATGAGGAGGAGTTTAGAGGAGAGGAAGAGGAGGAAGACAGGAGTGGAGAGTGAGGAGGAGGAGTTTAGAGGAGAGGAAGAGGAGGAAGACAGGAGTGGAGAGTGAGGAGGAGGAGTTCAGAGGAGAGGAAGAGGAGGAAGACAGGAGTGGAGAGTGAGGAGGAGGAGTTCAGAGGAGAGGAAGAGGAGGAAGACAGGAGTGGAGAGTGAGGAGGAGGAGTTTAGAGGAGAGGAAGAGGAGGAAGAAAGGAGTGGAGAGTGAAGGAGAGGAGAACAAAAGGAGAGAGAAAACATATTTAGTGAGTTAAGAGACAGTTGTAAGAGTATACTGTATACAACTATACACTGTGCTATAATTCTCAGTTACACTCTTGTAAATCCACAGATGTTCTCTGTGGTGGATTTGTATTGTTTTTTGTGCTTGTTGTTTCATTTCATTAAAACTAGTTAAATATGCTTGTGTTTGTTTTATAATAAACGTTTAGTAACATGCATTCCACAATATGTAGTGTATCAGCACGGCCACGGGAACAGTACATCTATATCTATTATAGTACTATTTGTTGGTGTCAGAATTCACTAGCACCTCCTATAACAGGACTCCAGACTAACTTTTTGCATTGGTAGCACTGGTGCGCCTAACTTTTTTTTGTAGATGCACCAGCACAAAATTTAGGTGCACCCACATTTTTCATTGCGTTGCCTTTAAAGCCAAAAAGTCACCTTTTTATCGCTCTCCTTTTACATAATGACACCCCCTTATGGCATAGCTTAACTGCAGCACCATCAGCACCCAGAGGAACCAAAATGGGACCAAAATGGGACCAAAATGGTCGCACTCTGGAGCCCTGTATAAACAATCAGACCCCCTCATTGCCCCCCCAATAATAATTTTCTGGTGCCGCCACTGGGGAAGGCTATGCTGATTGGAGAGAACGAGAGGCAAGGCTGAAGACACAGCTGGGAGACAAAAAAAAGGAGGGAAACCAAGACAGGAAGCAAAGCATGTGACAACAAGGACTACAAAATAAAACAGGAAACCATAACCATAACCATAAATACAAAAACCCACAGTCATGACATATATGAAGATGGCTGTAACCACTGAGGAGCTTGATGAAAATTGAAATATCATGTGTCAAAAAAAAGTAATTCAGAGAATGGCACTAATTAAAAGTAGTTCCCTACAGCTATTTAAATTATTTTCAGCTAAATGTCTGCATCCAAATCCCTTTGATATAGTTTGTATTGAATTGAATGGAACACTGTCTAAAATTTGCATTTCTCAAAAAAATTGGTTTGATTCAGTACTTTCACTTTGCCTCTATTTATCCTCCAGCAATCAAACAGCCAAAATCAGCTGGAGGAGGAGGATGAGGAGGGAGGAAGAGCAGAAAAATGCTGGCTGTTCATCCATCCAAGCAGCAGCCGTAGCAGCCTCATGTTCTCGTCTGTAACTCAGCCCCAGTAACTCCAGAGACAAGGGTCTGTATCGCCATCTGCAGGCAGCTCAGACACACTGCAGCTTGGCAGGACCAGGAGTCTGCAAGCCTGATGAGCTGGAGCTGAGGCTGTAGCTCAGTGGAGATCCGAGGACTCCTGGCTGGTGGTTATGCTGATGACGGTAAGTATGACGCCTCCCCCACAGTGACTTTTTTTGAAAAAAGTTAATTTTACGTGCTTGAATTACTCACTAAGCTTTTATACTTCTTACTTAGGAAGCGACTGTATTAAATGTGTCTGTAGCAGCTCTGCCCCTCTCTTCACCCGAGTGTCCAAAACATGCGGCCTCAGTTCAGACAAAACACACAATCACACAATCGATCATCGACCTTCAGCCTAGGGTGCTCTGGTACCATGTACACTTATGAGCATCCTTATGTTTGAACATGGCGTTCGTTATGGACAGACCATGACTAGCACAGAAGTCCAAGTTTGGTGCATATGCACAAACAACAGTCAGAGTTTTCCCCCCATAACCCGCAGGCGTAGGGAGGCGAACTTCTCGTCCATCGGGGTAAACTCTAACACAACAAAAACAAATAACCATACACTGATTCTAAAAACTGTGGAGGTGCGTGGTTGTGTTTCCACACAGACGACGCTCCAATCCGAATGTTCAGAAACAATTCAATCTAGACACAAACCCTGAGGTCCCAACATCCCCCCTTCGCTGTCAGGATTACACCCGATGTGTGATCCTGAGAGGGAATATCCAAGGTTTGGTCCATCACTGGTAAAGATCATTGTCAGTTCATTTTAATTTGTAACATCTGGGCTTTGTTTGTTACTTTAGCTTAGCTAAGCAAGAAAGAAACCATAACATTACAAAAATAAGCCATTAAAAACTAATCCTCGAGCAGAAATACCTAACCAGAGTTTCTAAGTTCTAACTCAGGGTTAGTGAGATAATGAACATTAGGTGGTTAGTGTTGTGAAAAGAATGGCACATTTGGTTGGTACGACAGTAATCAGTGTGGTGATGTCCTAGTCTAGTGTTGTGTAATCGTGGTCTTATTAACACAATACTACAGAAACATCAATCATTTACATTACATTTAGGTCATTTAGCAGACGCTTTTGTCCAAAGCGACTTACAATAAGTACATTTGTCAAAAGAAGGAAACAAAGAAACCACGACGTATCATTGCCGATAAAGTAAGAGCTAAAAATAGAACCTAATAGAAGTGTTAGGTCCTCATCTGAGTAAAGTAGTACTTCAAGAGCAACAGTGCTAAGATCAGAGTGCTATAGGTAAGGTTTTTTTTTTTTTTTTTTTTTTGGGGGAGGGGGGGGTGTCGAGGGAGGGTGCTAGTGGGTCATGCTATATAGAGTCAAGGTGAAGTCTGAACAGGTGAGTCTTGAGCCTTTTTCGGAAGATGGCAAATGACTCTGCTGTCCTGACATTGGTCGGGAGTTCGTTCCACCACTGAGGCGCCAGAACAGAGAAGAGTCTGGACTTTGCTGAGCGACATTTGCTTGATTTCAGCGATGGTGGTACCAGCCGGCCAGCTGAAGTAGAAGAGCGAAGTGCTCGCTTCGGGGCATGAGGTTTGACCAGTGTTTGACGGTAGAAGGGTGCCGTTCCATTGATGGCCCTGAAGGCCAGTGTCATCGTCTTGAATTGGATGCGTGCTGCAACAGGGAGCCAGTGGAGGTCACGGAGGAGGGGGGGTCACGTGGGAGAATTTGGGTAGATTGAAGATAAGGCGTGCTGCGGCATTCTGGATACGCTGTAATGGTTTAATCGCAGAGGCCGGGAGTCCGGCCAGGAGAGAGTTGCAGTAGTCAAGGCGGGAGATGACCAGTGCTTGGACCAAGAGCTGCGTTGCATCCTTTGTGAGGAGGGTCCGAATCCTGCGGATATTGTAGAGGGCGAATCTGCAGGATCGGGCCACAGCAGTGATGTTGGGGGTGCAGGATAGTTGGTCATCGAGGATTACACCCAGGTTCCTCACAGTTGAGGAAGGTAATACTGTGATGCCCTCGACAGTGACCGACAGGTCCATGCGAGGGCAGTCTTTCCCTGGGATGAAGAGGAGTTCGGTTTTGTTCAGGTTGAGCTTGAGGTGATGTGCAGTTGTCCAGACAGAGATGTCAGCCAGACAGTTTGAGATGCGAGTTGCAATGTGAGCGTCAGAGGACGGGGGAAAAGAGAGGAACAGCTGGGTGTCATCTGCGTAGCAATGGTAGGAGAATCCATGCGATGTGATAACAGAACCTAGTGATCTGGTGTATAGTGAGAACAGAAGCGGTCCTAATACTGAGCCTTGAGGGACGCCCGTGTCCAGAGAGCAGGGTTTGGACATAGAGCCATTCCATGTGACCTGGAAGGTGCGGTTTGTCAGGTATGATGTAAACCAGGCGAGAGCAGAGTCAGTTATGCCAAGTTCAGCCAGAGTGGAGAGGAGGATTTGGTGGTTGACTGTGTCGAATGCAGCAGATAGGTCGAGGAGAATGAGAACGGAGGAGTGGGACGAGGCTCTGGCGTCTCGCAGGGACTCGGTCACTGTGAGGAGGGCCGTCTCAGTGGAGTGAGCAGTCCTGAATCCTGATTGATTAGGGTCTAGGAGGTTTTTCCGCAAGAGATAGGATGACAGTTGGTTGTAGGAGGCACGTTCCAAGGTTTTAGAGAGGAATGAAAGAAGAGATACAGGTCTGTAGCTTTGAATGTCAGTAGCGTCTAGGGTGGGTTTTTTAAGGAGAGGTTTCACAGTAGCTGTCTTAAAATCCGCTGGAATGACACCTGAGGTGAGGGAGGAGTTGATCAGGGTGGTGAGGAATGGCAAGATGTCGTGTGAGATGTCCTGGAGAAGAGAGGAGGGAATCGGGTCAAGGGAGCAGGTGGTGGCACGGTTAGATGTAACAAGTGCGTGGACGTCCTCAGAGGTGAGGGGGCTAAAGCTGGTAAGACCATCCGAGTTGAGAGTTGGGGGAGATGTCTTCTGGGAGGGAATAGGCGTGAATGAGGAGCTGATGTCATGTACTTTCTTGGTAAAGTAAGTTGCAAAGTCATCGGCAGTAAGGGAGGAAGGGGGGGTAGGGGCAGGAGGGGTGAGGAGGGAAGAGAACACGGAGAAGAGTTTCCTGGGGTTGGAGGCAGAAGAGTTGATCTTAGCCAGGTAGAAGGCAGATTTGGCTGCTGAAACAGTTGAGGTGAAGTCAGAGAGGAGGAGGTGGTAGTGAGCAAGGTCCTCGTGATGTCCCGATTTCTTCCATTTTCTCTCTGATGCTCGCAACAATGATCTGTTGGTTCGCAGAGGTTCAGACAGCCAGGGAGGGGCGGGAGATGATCGCGCCGGTCGTGAGATGGGGGGACAGAGAGTGTCCAAAGAAGAGGAGAGTGAGGACATCAGGATAGAGGAGGCTTCCTCAGTAGACATTAAGGAGAACTGTTCCGAGGATGGGAGCGAGGAGATAATAGTTGAGGAGAGAGCGGAGGGAGTGAGGGATTTCAGGTTGCGGCGGCTGGTGACTATTCGAGGCGTAGAGTGGAGGGATGAGGTGGGCTTCATGGGGATGGAGAAAGACACAAAGTGGTGGTCGGACACGGTGAGCGGGGTAACAGAGAGTGCCGAGATGTCACAGGATCTTGTAAAGACAAGGTCAAGTTGGTTCCCGGCCCGGTGAGTTGGTGGAGAGGGGGACAGTGTAAGGTCAAAAGCGGAAAAGAAGTCTATGAATTCAGATGAATGCAGCTTTCCCGGGTGGATGTTGAAGTCACCGAGGACGACAAGTGGTGTGCCATCATCAGGGGAGCAGCTCAGGAGGGCATCCATCTCATCCAAAAAGTCACCAAGAGGACCGGGTGGGCGATAGATCACTATGATGTTGAGTTTGAAAGGAAGCGTGACAGAGACGGCGTGAAATTCAAGCGTAGATCGGGGTAGGTGGTCGAGAGGAAGGACCTGGTTGGACCATGTGGGTGAGATGAGGAGCCCAGTTCCTCCTCCTCGCCCTGTTCGTCTTGGGGAGTGTGAAAACGAGTAGGCAGTTGAAAGGGCAGCTGGACTGGCAGTGTTTTCTGGGGTGATCCAGGTCTCTGTGAGGGCCAGGAAGTGGAGAGTCTGCAGGGAGGCATAGGCTGAGATGGTGTTCGCCTTCTTGACTGCAGACTGGCAGTTCCAAAGCCCTCCTAGTACTTCAAGTTCCTTACCGGTGGAGAGTGGTGGGTAGCAGAGATTGGATGGGTTACAGCCTCGAGTGAAGGGGCTTCGGTGAAATCTTCTCCAGTGCGATGTCCTGACTGGGATAAGACACATGGCTGCGAGGGGGGGGGGGGGGGGTTGAGATGTTATACCTACCTCAATGGGCTTCCTCGATGGACTCCCGCAGATAGACTCCCTGGGCCTCATTTATCAATCTTGCGTGAAAACGGGCGCAGATCTGAGCGCAGATTTGGTCTTACGACAGGACACACGTGCGATTTATGAAACGTTCGTATCTGACCAATTTCAGCGTACGAATGAGCGTGCGTTGATAAATGCGGCGGCTGAATTCGATCGTCATTAACATGTTACGCCCATAAATATTCCTGTTTCGGAGGCCTCGCCCACTGAGGTTAAACATGGAGAGACGAAACATGGGTAAGAAAAGAAACTTTTCTGACAGGAGGTGGAACACAACAAGACAGTGCTTTTTGGCAGCCTGAAGGGTGGCATAAAAGGGGCTCACAAAAAACGCTGTCTGGAAAAAGATAACGGAGGCAGTCAACAGCGTTGCCGCAGAGGAACGGACTCCAGCTGAGGTTTGAATATAATTCTCAATAACTTAACCCATGCCTAACGACTTAAATGAATCTTTTCATCCGCAGCCTAAAAGCTTATGTCTGCTAACTGATCAAAACAATTCTTTACATTTAGGTCAAGAAAAAATGGTCGGATATGAAGCTGGCCACCAAGAAACGCTTTGCTGCGTTTAAACGCAGCATCAGGCAGACTGGAGGAGGCCAAACAGACTCCAGCCTGATCTTGACGGGGACGGAGGAAAAAGTTGCCTCCTTAATTGGGTCGGAGTCGATCTGTGGCATAAGTGGTGGAGGTGACACAGAGATCCCTGCGGTCCCTGAAAACGCGCTCACGTCTGACACGCGCGTATTGTTCCTTCAAAATAAGCAAGTATGCCATCATCAAGACTTGATAACTGTCAAAGCATCTGTTTAAATAGGGGAATGAATAAACATCTGACCAACCACAGTGGAACGATGATTATCTCAACAGGTGCTTTTATTTTTGTTCCTGTTCTGTCACACCCATCGGACAAAAACAAAAACAATTACACATTTTTGCCTTTAGTTAATTTGCAAACACACATTTCTGCTTGTATTTATGATTCTTTCACATTTTAATGTGTAATTATTAGTTGTCATCTTAGGCTATTTATCCCATTGTTTAATTTTTTGAAAGAGGTATCAGTAAAAACATGGGCTTTAAAAGAAATGTTTTCGTTTTAATAATCCGTTTTGATCTGTTCTAAATATGTGACTGCTTATGCTTAATGACAGCTGAGGTTTGTTCATTATTTTACGCCAGATTTTGCTGTGCTGCACCGCAAATCCACAGACTCGAATTTGCGTACACGAGCTCAGACCTGACGTGAGATCTGATCGCAGCTTCCGCTTACGTCCAAATTGATAAATGCCGAAGTTTGCGTGGAAATGGTCGTACGCACGGTTTTCGGTCGTACGTTCGTTTGATAAATGAGGCCCCCTGTGTCTTTGTTCAGCTGTCTTGACTCCCGCAGATAGACTCCCTGTGTCTTTGTTCAGCTGTCTTGACTCCCGCAGATAGACTCCCTGTGTCTTTGTTCAGCTGTCTTGACTCCCGCAGATAGACTCCCTGTGTCTTTGTTCAGCTGTCTTGACTCCCGCAGATAGACTCCCTGTGTCTTTGTTCAGCTGTCTTCTGATGGCCCGACGCTGCAGCTGACGCTGAAGTGACAGCCTTTTAAGTGCTCAATTTACCGCAAGTACTGACTGTGGCTCCTCCTTCCCTCTAATCAAGTCTATTCACTACAGGTGAGCTGGCTCAAAAACAAGCTGATTGCTCACTTAGCACAGACAGCTTCACAAGAATTTCAACAACAAGCTATCAATACTAGACTAAATGTTACCACTAGCTTTACTCACACAATGCCTAAACTCAAATATACAATTAGTTTCTGACTTACCAACAAGAGACAAAGCAGCTTCCTTCCTTTCTCCAGAAAAAATGTGGTTTGAAGAGAGTTACTGCTGTCCCTTAAGTTCTGACTGTGGCTCCTCCTTCCCTCTAATCAAGTCTATTCACTACAGGTGAGCTGGCTCAAAAACAAGCTGATTGCTCACTTAGCACAGACAGCTTCACAAGAATTTCAACAACAAGCTATCAATACTAGACTAAATGTTACCACTAGCTTTACTCACACAATGCCTAAACTCAAATCTACAATTAGTTTCTGACTTACCAACAAGAGACAAAGCAGCTTCCTTCCTTTCTCCAGACAAAATGTGGTTTGAAGAGAGTTACTGCTGTCCCTTAAGTTCTGACTGTGGCTCCTCCTTCCCTCTAATCAAGTCTATTCACTACAGGTGAGCTGGCTCAAAAACAAGCTGATTGCTCACTTAGCACAGACAGCTTCACAAGAATTTCAACAACAAGCTATCAATACTAGACTAAATGTTACCACTACGCTTTACTCACACAATGCCTAAACTCAAATCTACAATTAGTTTCTGACTTACCAACAAGAGACAAAGCAGCTTCCTTCCTTTCTCCAGACAAAATGTGTGAAATCAAAATTTAGGATTTCTCAAGTAATAGGAGGAGTTTGGCTATTACTGAGTTTAGTCTATAAAACTAATTGGTCTAATGTCTGACGGTCAGGTACTGGGACTGGGCTGTCACTTAATACTGCGAAAAGTGAACTTTGGAGTTCTTGTGCCTTACATGCCTACTATGTTGTTGCTCAGGGCTGTAATGCTCCATGTAGCCAGAAACAGAGGAAATATCAGAGATGCTGTTGTTATCTGAGTCCTCAGATTTATACACTGCTGGTTCATGTTTCTGGATTTCGGAGTAGGGCTTCCTACTGCTTCTGTGTGAATGCCCATCTCGAAGCAGTTGGTGGACATGGCGGTGATGCTCAGTATCCCCACGCCCTCTCTTGCCACCCCCCTTCGCGCTGTTATGAGGGCTACGCTTTAAGGCCGCAGATGTTTTGGATGCAGATGTATGGAAGTTAGCAGGCTCTCTTTTAATTTTGGAAGCTACGGAGATTTCCCAAGCCGTCTGTGTGAACTTCTTAATGTCAAACATGGAAAGATTTTCAATACGTGCTTTGAGTTGACCACGAACGCAAAGGGTGGAGGTTCTGCACGTACAGGGTTTTGAAGATGGGATTCTCCTCCAGACCTGGTGCCATTCTACAGAAGACTTGCCCCATACTACCCAAAGGGAGGAAGTCAATCAGGTGGTCGTCTAACTCTCTCAAATAGTTGTCAACATTATGATTCGAGTTGTCGGGATCAAAATGTGGAACATCTTAGAGCTAAAGCTCTTCAAGGGTGCGCCTGGCAAAATTATACTTATGAAAATGAATATTGTACAATTATGAATGCATATCAACAGTGCTCTGTCCCACATGGGGCAACAATTATGTTGGGGGACTAGCAGGAGCAAATTCAATTATATTAATAATCCAATTAATATCAATTATTCTATTGATATTAATAATTATCTATTAATGACACTGTGTTAATGTAATATTCTACAAATGTGTCCTCTTTGTTTAATTTTTTTTTTAAAATTCCTAACGGTTTCCCCTCGCAACCCCGTGTTTCACGTCGCTATGAACTGTGGGTAATTCCCTCAGATAAAGTCAGCATTGATGCTGACTTACAGAAAGTAGACATAAATGGCTCAAAAAGTCCTGCAGCGCAGCACTTCACGATGTGACCGTGGGACAGACCTGAACCCTCAGGGACTTAACGGGAACGCACATCAAAGTCTGTGAGTGTGTGAGGGGGACGTTGGGATTTGGCCCTCCTGTATCCTCCTTGCAGCTCCTCGGAGGTCTCTCCTCGCTCCTCAGAGCAGAAATAAGACGTTTGAGATGCCTTCAAGACGGCTGAACGACCTCTGGTTCAACCAAGGAAATATGAACTAAGAGTCAGGTAGAGTCACACTCAACAAGTAAACACAGTAATCACAGGAGTCATGTGAGGATTCAACATCAGAGATGGGATCATTGTGGTGAAGGTGACTCACTCAGTGAGGAGATGAATAGATCAACATGACCTCTATGAGCTGGTGAATGATCGGGCTGTATGGGTTCAAGGTTTGGGGATTTTGGAGTTGTTTGTACTCGTTTGGGTTCAGCAGTCGCATCATTTTGTGACTTTTCTTAAAAAAAAAAAGTCATATGCAACTGCTGGATTATCTGTTAAAGTTAATGACAGTCCATAATGTATGGTGTAATACATCCATCCATCCATCCATCCATTTTCCTCCACTCGGTGTAATACATATTTATTTATTTCGGGCATGTCAGTTAAATCATCATCATCACACTTTGTTCAAATAATACAGTGCACATGGCCGAAAGGGAAAGCGGGAGAAGCCAAGGCTTATCTAGCCCCGCCCCCATTACCCACAGGATAAAATCGTCATCATAATATTATCTCATCTTTAGCATTTTCCATTTGACATAACATTTTCTTTTACTTGTGACATTTGACATAACATGTTACAGCAGTAGGTGGTCCAGAGAGCTGTACTCCCTGCTACGTACAACTGACATCGTACCATACAAGCTTCTCAGGTTCAACTTATTGTTTGGGTACAGAATGTTCATTAGTTATGCTCCCATCCCGTCACAACACCATGTCTGCTGATTCGTGCCTCAGACCTTTTTCAACTCTCATGCAATAATCTGCACCGGTCAACGGTTGAATTTACATACTTTTTCTTGAAGACACTTAGTGTTGCTGATTTTTTTACTTCTTCTTCTAACACATTCCATTGTCTAACACCTGTGACCGATAAGGAAATGGATTTTAACGTAGTTCGTACCTTCCTTTGCCTGAAAATCATGTCCCCTCTGAGATTCTGTCTATGTCTGTGTATGAAGAATTTTTGCAGGTTCTGGGGGAGAGTTCTGTTAGAAGCTTTGTACATCATTTGTGCTGTGTGATAGTTTATTAAATCATATAGTTTGAGTATTTTCGATTCTATAAATAACTGATTTGTGTGTGCCCAGTAGTTGGCATATTGTAAGATTCTCAAGGCTCTTTTTTGGAGAATTAACAAGGGCTGTGTGGAGCCTTTATATGTGTGTCCCCACACCTCTGCACAGTATTGCAGGTGCAGAGAGACTAGTGCACAGTATAACAGATGAAGTGCTTTTTGATTTAGTATTTTTTGTACTTTCCAAAGTATGGACACGCTCCTGGCCAACTTCCTTTTTAATTGTCTTATGTGTGGCTTCCAACTTAACATGTCATCTATAATCACTCCCAGAACCTTATTCTCACGGACCCTCTCAATATTAACTCCGTTTACTTGAATGTTGGGGCTGTTGTTGCAGCCTCTTTTACCATATATCCTTGGGGCAGTCACTGTCGTTGGAGCAGTCCTCAACACACAGTCCTGCACCCCAGTTCTTGGTAGGACACACTCCTGGCTTGGTGGAAGCAGGGGCGACACAGGCGGCTGCACAGTCAAAGACACAGCATTTGTGGTCATCAGGACAGTCTTGATCACACAAACACCCCTTTTTTGATGGGACGACATCAAGGCGACATGGGCATTGTCCTGCTTTTGGAACATTCAACATTACATCGCCTTCAGCTTCTGCAGCAAAAACTACGATGAATGCACAGAGTGCAAAAATCAGTGCACAAGCTGTCGACCAGTGTTGCTCCATGTTAACTTCCTTTCTCGAGGTAATGAGGGAGCCAGGTCTCTTTTGTAATTTGGCAGAAGAAACACGTGTTTTTTTCATGCCCTGTGTTGACTGGATATTGGATATTCCTTAAGGTCAATGACATTCCATCCTTTGAAATTTCTCATATTATGTTTTTAAATGGATGGATCTGAATCCATCTACTGATATTATGAACATAATCATTCTCATGGGTAAATATATTCACTGTAGCTAATGGAGAAACAGTAAGCCCTACATTAGTTTGTTTAATAAAATATTTCAAATAATGTTTTATATCACTTGAAAAAATACATTATAGCAAAATAGCTAGAACGATTTATGGCGATATATCTGTTTATATAACTGTTTTGAAATGTACTCCTTTATTTCATATTCTTGCCCCTTTCCCTTTTGTATTTTAATGGTCTTGCATGATCTTACCATGTTTACTTGGTATGAATCTCCCTTTTTTCTGTTGTTTGTATGGTACTGCTTGTGTTTTTTTTCCTCTACAAGCTTTTGTATGTTTGTGGTATGATTAATAAAAACAAAAACATTTGAAAAATGCTGAATAAAGTGAACAATTTGTATCAAACCAGGTTTTATTTATTTGATGTGATACATGTGTGAAACAAACAAAATAAAACAATACTTTTCTTTCGATTGGTCTGACTGACAGTTTCAAACCGTCTCATGGCTCGTGTGGTTGATGTGAAGTCCAGATGAAAAGCACAGTGACTGAGTCCTGATCTAAGCACTGAAGGAGGTGAATCAAACGTTAGCGGAGTGGAGAGGACAGAAAGAACGGCTGGAACTAGAAAAGGAAAAGTGAATTTTAAAAAAAATCTGCATGTGCTTCAGAGCACAACCACGAACCCACAACCATCCCAAACCACACACCAACATCTACTCAATACCCAACCCAACCCCGTCGTATAAAAATACAGAGCCGACAGTAAAAATGTAGAGCTCCGCCATTTGTTCAACAGTAACACTGACTAGCAAAGTGTCTCTGGATTTAGTTGGAATGGAATTCATTCTGGAATGAGTCGAGTCAAACAAGTCAACATAGAGAGTGGAACAAGACAGTGGAGCGGGAGCGTTCATCACTAGTCTACGTTAACACCAAGGACTGGGTCATTTCAGCTTCAGTTGACAGGTTTAAGACAACAACAGGTACTGGTGTTCAGACTGACAGCTGCCCACGGGATGGACGATGGGATACGATGGCAAGAAGGTATACAAGACACCAACACACTGCAGCAGTTCATCAGACAATGAGATGGGATGTCACACTACTGCTGTGTGTGGGGGGGGGGGCACATGGTTGACATTTGGGTAAAAAGTGGTGGATGACGCGTATTGAAAGAATTGTCGTTTCGTTCAGCTCAGCGCAGAGTGATCTGCTGGCAATGTGTGTCAATCAACAGACAATCCTAAGCATCATGGGTTATTTGATCATGTACCCAGTCCATGGTGTCATAGACTAGTGACCAGCATGTGTGGGACTACCACTGTCCGACATACATGGAACATTCAAACAGACACATTGACAGCATTAGTGCAGCAGAGTGACAGGAAATGATCGTTGAGCGGTTGCCAGGTCCTGAGAGGACAGCGAGGTCCGCTCACTGGAAGGTGGACTTCAGGTCTTTGAAAGCACTGCGTCTCTGTTTCTGCTCCTCGGCCTGCTTCTTCTTGGCCTCCTGCTCCTGGCGGATCTCTGCCTCGAAGCGGTTGGACTCGTTGAGGGCATTGACCTGTCCAGCAGGAAAACACAGAGCTGTCAGCTGATGCAGTGGATCACCGCCCAGTAGCAAACCTGAAGCCCTTCAAGTAGCTTGTTTGAAACTGTGTTTAAAAGAACACGTGTGAAGATATCAAGCCTGTAGGTGTGAATGTGTGTTTGAATGACTGTCCATTTCAGACAGTGATTCAGTGATTCCACACATGCACAAGTCTATATTAATGACTTTGAATTCAAAGTTATTTGTTATATATTTAAATCAGATTTTGCTTTTTACTTTCCATTTAGTGTGAATGTTTGTGTACTTGGTAGTGAGGGAGGACTGAAGCGACTTCTAATAGGCTGCTTTTGTTAAGATCTTCCAGTCCTTTGAATGCACCATGAGGAGAGAGGAGAGGAGGCTTTTGGAGGGCCTAAGAGTGAGGAAACACTGATGTATCTTTTTCAGCACCAGTTACATAAAGCCACAACAGTCCACACGACTCGACAAATGTAACGGTTTATTGAGCATTGTTAAGTCCAAAAGTTAACATTTATTAAAAAAACAAGAGATGTAATCATCAAAATCCACAACATAAGTGTTTGTGGTGACTGTTGCTCAGAGCTACATCAGGGCCTCCACTTGTCAGAAAACCAGTGATCTGATCCCTGGCTCCTCCAGTCCAGATGTCGAGGTGCCCTTGGTCACAGTACTGAACCCCATGTTACTGAAGTGTGTTGATGTGTCATCAGTTTGAGTGTGTGTGTGTGTGTGTGTGTGTGTGTGTGTGTGTGTGTGTGTGTGTGTGTGTGTTAAGTGCTTTCTCTGAAGACTAAAGTAGGGCCATCCATCATTTTAAATAACTAGATATTCTGCTTTAATCCATGTATTGTAGGAACATGGAATTGTCCAACATCTCTTGGTATGCTGAAGCGTTCAGAGTTCCTTCACTGGAACTAAGGGGCCAAGCCCAGCTCCTGAAAAACAACCCACACCATAATCCCCCTCCACCAAACTCTACACGTGGCACAATGCAGTCAGACAAGTACTGTTGTCCTGGCAACCGCCAAACCCAGACTCCATCAGATTTCCAGATGGAGAAGTGTGATTGGTCCCTCCAGAGAACGTCTCCACTGCTCTAGAGTCCAGTGGCGGCTTGCTTTACACCACTGCATCCAATGCTTTGCATTGCACTTGCTGATGTATGGCTTGGATGCAGCTGATCACCATGGAAACCCATTCCATGAAGCTCTCTACACTGTTCTTGAGCTAATCTGAAGGCCACATGAAGTTTGGAGGTCTGTAGTGATTGACTCTGCAGAAAGTTGGTGACCTCTGTGCACTATGTGCCTCAGCATCCACTGACCCCGCTCCATCATTTTACGTGGTCGACCACTTCTTGGCTGAGTTGCTGTCGTTCCCAATCGCTTCCACTTTGTTCTAATCCCACTGACCGTAGACTATAATATTTAGGAGTGAGGACATTTCATGACTGGACTTGTTGCACAGGTGGCATCCTATCACAGTACCACGCTGGAATTCACTGAGCTCCTGAGAGCGACCCATTCTTTCACATGTTTGTAGAAACAGTCTGCATGCCGAGGTGCTGCTTTTATACACCTGTGGCCATGGAAGTGATGGAACACCTGATTTATATTATTTGGATGGGGGAGTGAATACTTTTGGCAATATAGATATAAAATGAGAGAGAGAGAGAGAGAGAGAGAGAGAGAGAGAGAGAGAGTGAGAGAGAGAGAGAGAGAGAGAGACATCAGTTATTTGAATAAATGACTAGACACAAGCTGAGTTCCTGTCTTGTTGTCAGCCAGCTGATAATGAAAGTGAAGGGATGGTAAACTGATTGCAAGTTAAACAGTTCATTATTGATATCCTTACTGCAAACTCCGTTTGTATCTTGGAAACATTCAACACACAACACATCAAATTCTGGTGCATATACTTCTGTCATTCATCTTTCTTATCCCTCAACAATATACAGAGAAAATGGTACAAATGGTAAATACTTGTGATTGACAGTTATTAATCAACAGCTACCCTTTGATTAATCTAATCTAAAAATGTTTAATCATTTGACAACCCAAAATCTTGTGTGTTTATTGCAATTACAGCACAGCTAAATACATTATTCTGGTTCCTCCAGCTGTGGTAAACCAGCCGACGTGGATCTTGCTAGATTTAGTGAATCCAGCACCTCTGGATGATGTCATGAACCCAGGGAGGTTTGGTTTCCCAGCATATCTGGGACTTCAACATGTAAAAAGCAGCAATAGTGCTTATTTCAGCCATTTATTGATCAAATAAAGAGAAATGATCCAGCAGAAGTATGAGTTTGGTGAACACACCTTAAGAATCAGCCATGAATGTCGATTAAGCAACCTCCGTTATTTCCCCTCCTCTCAAACATGGTCGGACACCGTTGGTGGATTGACTGTAATGAAACGTCGTGGTTGTGCAAGATGCCACTTGTACTTACTTTGGCTTCAAAGAAGGTCTTGGCCCCCTTGACCCCCTCTGTGGAGACGTCGATCTCAGAGAGACGAGCGAGGACACAGAGGCCGCTGTCCTCTGCCAGCTCTCCTGCTGCCGCTTTCCTGAAGATAAGTAGGAACTGAGGAGGAAGAACAAAGAGACATGGATGTAGGTGGAAGGAATAGGACATCCTCCGTCACATTCAAAGCTGGTTTCCTCATATCACCTCTCTGAAGCTGAGCTTGTTGTCCAGGTCCTCATCCACCTCCTTGATCATGTTCTTCAAGCCGAGGTGCGTCTGCGGAGCGCCGAGCTTCTCCATCATCAGCTTCAGCTCCATCAGGTCAATGTAATTGTCTTTCCCGGCGTCAAACCTGGACAGAATCCAGTAGAAACCTCGTTGATGCATGCTGTGCCACTTTCAAGAGAGGCATCAGCTGCTTTTGGTTCCTCTGTTCTTTGCCCACTCTGGGACACTCAGTCAAGTGAGAGTGAGCTAGAGTCGGGTTTTAGAAACCAGAATGTAAACTAGAAGATTTATTGATATGACATGGGAAAACAATCCAAGGAAAGAAAAGGATATGAAAACAAAACCCTAGAAAAATTAAGTGGAGAAAACAAAAACAAACAAACTAGGCGTTTGATGCGTTGGTCACAGTTTTGGTGCTCGGCCCAGCAGGACTCGTATATGCTCAGTGAATGTGAGAGAAAATCAATATTAAGTATCGGCACCACTGGTTTTCCATTTCCATTGGTGTCAGTGAACACAGCTATCAACGAAATTAAAGTGTTCTCTGGATTATCCAAACTAATAGGGACACTGTTTCTGAAAAGAGATTGAGGAACAATAAACTACAGTGTGTGTGTGTGTGTGTGTGTGAGTGTGTGTGTGTGTGTGTGTGTGTGTGTGTGTGTTCATGGCAATGGAGAAAGCATTGTGTAATGACCGACATGATTACATGATCTATTATTTCTCCATCCTGCCATAAACTAGATGAACTTCCACCTGAGCGTGAGTTCTTTAGATTTAGCTCTCTCCAACCTCGGGGTTGAGTGACATTTAAATCTTTTCCGAGTCGGTCACTGGCTGGCATGGTTCCACGTCTATTTTCAGATATATTTGTTTACCAAAGAGTCTTCTGAGACACAGGGCCTGTTTTCCCATGAAGGAAGCTGCTCTGTGTCCCATCTGTGTTCGGGGGGGGGGCACAGCCTTCACGTCTCGCTGATGCCGGAAGAATCAGCTTGGATGGACTCACTGACGGGAGGTGGGGGTATGTAATGTTGCTTTCCAACATTACATACCCCAGCTTTAAAATACTTTGAATTAGAAGGTCAATTTGGAACTAAATATTAAAAACACTATAATATATGCATATACATTGGCTTCTTTAATAGTATTTATAATTATCTGTATTTAATCTGAGGTTAAATTTGTATCTTCCTTTCAATAATAACAAACAGGGGGTGTCAAATAGTAATTTCAGTTGGACTTGGAAAAGTATTTCTAAAATATGAAGAATATATTTAAACATACCTTGCAAGTTAAAACCTATTTGGCAATAAACCTGATTGAAAAACCAACGAGCGTATGATAGATGCTGTAAGGTCTCCACAGACCAGAAACATGTTATTATCCCCTCCCCTCCCCTTCACGTGGAGCTTTTGACGTTACTCTGCTGTTGGATATAGAGGAGGGGGGAAAAGACCATAAAAATCCTTAAAAAATATAAAGTTCATCCCAATTAAAAACCATTAATATCAACCTTTCATTTTCCATTCTACCACATCTACCACCATCAAAACAGAAAGGAAGGTGTTTCAGTAGCTAAGCCCGCCTCTTGCCTGGGCCAAGTATGACATTGGCGAGTGGATCTAAAAACGGATCTAAAAACTGCGAAACAAATCAAGGAAACCGTGAGAGGAGCGACACCAGGCACACGGTATGACAGGAAAACATTGGTTTCTAGCGAAGCATCTTTGTGTGTTCGGCCCCTAAAGACAGTCCAATTATCTGTGGATTGATTAGTCTGATGAAGGATACACTTCCTTCCTCACCACACTCCACAATTCCATAGAGAACAATGGTGATAAATGCTGACCCTGTCTGATTGGGTGTGAACCATTTGAAGGTGGCTATACAGAGAGTGTGTGGAAGTAGTGCATGTAAACCCCCCGGACGGGCCTGGACATGACAGGAACTTGAAGAATCTTGGCAGATCATATCACAGAAACAGGCAGAAGTCATGAACATGCAAAAACAAAACGACAGTCAATCAGGGGTGTTTTCCAGAGAGCGGGTTCAACCAACTCTCAACTCTGAGTTTTCGGTTCCAGAACAGCAGTTCTGAATTAGTTCAATCAACTCTGAGTATGTAACTTACGCGCATGCCTGCCAACTCTACAAAGCCATCATCAATGGAGCTCCAATACTATGATTCTCCATGGCAACCGGGAGAGAGTTATTAGATATTACTGAGTGTTTATGTAGAAAAAGAGCTCATCCTTAGAAAGCGGACCAACATTACTGCATCAAAGTAGAGATAGTTGGCGTGACAGACATTTACGGCCCGACTTAATGCGTATCGCGTAACGGTTTATGTTCAGCTTCGCAGAGCAACACTGTGGCGTAATGCAACGCTGTCTACAGGGCAGCAGAGGTTCAACTCCCATAGTTCACAAAGTAGTCCACTGTAGAATGTCATCTTCATATAGGTGTAATCCTACAGGCACAAAAAGAAACTGGCTGCAGCTGAAAATTAAGCATAAGAATATTGCGCAAATACGTTGACTAAGGCATAATGTTTTAATCATATTTCACCCATATTAAACAGTAAATATAAGCAGCTATTTCAACATAGAAATGTACTTAAACATTTCAGAAAACTCTCGTTCGCAAAAAAATCTGAAGAGCTCTGCAAAGAATTTGGTCGTGGATTATGTCCGCGATATGAAATGTTGAAAATGTCAGAGAATATTGTTTAGATATGTGATCGGTAGGAAAAACGTTAATTTTCTACAAAGTAATCAAAATCCTCTCCCGACGTAAAACTGCTAGAATCACTTTTATTTCCATATAAATTAGGTTGACGAGGAAACGACAGAGTCCGGAAAAGGCGGAGATATGTAGCAGAAACTCAGTTTTTGTTGAAGAAAACCTGCCAACGAGCAGGTTAGGTTCACAGAGTCAGTTACTATGGTAACTGACCTAAAAGTTTAGTTCACTCTCTTTCTGGAACTGAGTTTCAGGAAAACCTGCTTTCTGGAACACACCCCAGATCAACAGTTCCTGTTTACTAAAGCTCTTCGGATAGGAAAACAAGTCAATGCCAAAATCAACAGCAGAATGAAGACTTTTAGTTCCAAGCTATAAAACTTCATTCTCACCTTCACATATTCAGCTAGGTGTCACAGACTTAGAGGTGAGTTTGTGACATTTAGTGCAAGTAAGAAGAGGTGCTAATAAATGCTGCAACACTAGCACCACATTCACTCACTCTGACTGCAATCAGCACCATCATGGCAGCAACATCCCCTTCATTTTAAATGACGTTTGAACAGCCAATAAACGCTCCACTAAAAGGAAACCTTTGTGACCTTCTGGCAGAGTAACACACTGGAAGCTCCACAAAACATATGCATTCCGTTCAGTTGTACAAATGATACTAATACAACATCACAGCTACTTTCCCCTGCAAGTGAAAGTAAGGGAGGCTTCAGACTAGACCATTTAACAGGTGCTCACGGAACAATTTGAACTGCAATTGAATTGTCAAAGTTTCTTTCATGTAACAAGATCTCTGACATTTTACATTTTTATTCCATCACATCAGCTCAGAATAGGATGAGGTGACTTTGTGATGATGATCGGAAATACAACTACCCTCTGTTGACTTTTATGAGAAGAGTAATCAGTGAAAGGACCATACCAGCATTACTAACATGTCATGGTCCATGGACAGCATAGGCCAGCTGGCGTACATACACCTCTTTTTTTTTTTATACCATAATTGCTTTATAGCTTGATAGTTTGTTTGTTTACATTTCGTCGTTGAAATCCCCCTTCTAGCTCAAATTGCAGTTAGAAATGTAGTTCTTGTAAGGAACTACTTTTTGGCTTAACGGCTCTCTTGGCTCTGTTGTGATTGAGGGCAGAACCAAAGTGTGGTGGAAAACGGTTCATGATTTCCTGAGAGAAACAAGAATACAACTCCTAACAGAGCTTTGAGTAATTTATTAAATAAAGGGTCCAAAACAGGCTAGCAGTCTCTACAGACAGACTGTAAACAGACAGTCTACCAGTCTAATAAGTCAAAGCCCTCGCAAACAGGGTGTCCAAGCGGACCGCATCACCAACATACAGCTTCAGAGCAAACTACCTGGCCAGATGGGGGAAAATCTGGCCAGGTAAATGAAAAATTCCCATCACACAAAGTAGGAGGTCAACAATCGGCTGAACGGTACACCTCGGGCTTGTGTGAGGTTCAGGCTCGTACTGATACGACTCAACAGTCGCCATGAAATGTATTTTCAACTTCCCCCAGTGCGTCTTCCTCATATTCATACTCCATGTTGGGAAGGTGTTCTCTGACCACTATCTTCTTCTTTACATTGAATGGCGGATTATAACAAGCTTGTTTATCTGACCACTCCCTGGTTACAAAGTTCAATCAGAGCCAGCCAGAGAACTTTTGACCAATGGGATGCAGCGGAGGGAACATGTGTTCATTGAGCACAGAGATTTACAACAAGTGAACCCAGGACGTAATTAATGCGATTTGATAACAATGTGTGAATGTATGGATTTTATTAGAGTAATACAGTAATTTAAGATAAAATAAACAATGCTGTGATTTTCAAAAGGTTGAGTTACATAAACCCAGAGGCTTAACAGTCTCTAGAGTGTTTTGACACCGTTTCAACATGAACAGAGGTTGAAACAGGGAAGCTGAGCTCTACTAAAGTAAACACTGATGCACACAAGATGTGCTAAAAACAGGAGCAACCTCTGCTAATGGAGTCAGAATTAGACTGGTACGGTCCTTTTATCGGCTGCCCTGAATATAAATGCTTATCAGGCATTATGATAACTGTTTATGTGAATCACATATTCATAATAGTTTGTTTCATCATCAGACAAAAATACAATAACTCTATACTCAAGATATGTACGTCACAATTCCTGCACTTATTTCTAGTATTATATTATTATTATAGTATTACTTATTTGTTTATACAGTGTATTATTCTATTCTAGTTATAGGATTATATTTCACATAGTTGAATATTAACACTTTCTGCTGTCATTATGCACAATGATGCATGAGAATCTTTTATATTAGGTTCTTCTTCGTGGTTCTGATTATTAATAAGTCCATCGTTGTGACACGCACCTGCTGGATTAGTAAACCCAGCATTAACAGCTTGTTGCTGACCAACATTGTGATACTTCAGTGTTGCAAGGCAATGTCAAGAGTAGCAGAGAGTTCACTATACAAACAATGCATTTCTTTATTCTTCTAACAAGTCGGATCCGAAGGTTAAACTAACATAATGTCAGCGTGTTATTCATTGTAGACTCGAGAAAGAGGCTCACTCATCATCACTGACAAAGTGTTTCATTAATCAGTCTAAAGGAATTTAGCACACACACATTTAAGCTGTCCGAGAACACATTATATTCAATTCCTTATAGTCAGTGAAAGCCTGTTGACTCATTTCCTTATCACTGACTGGATCGTGTCCCCACCCTGCACAGAAATCCAGCACATGGACCAGTCCGCTACTAATTCATGTATCACGTTCGTTCATTAGCCCTTTTAAAGGGTAGATCTCCTATCATATCACAAGACCCCACAGTGCTGTCATTATTATTCGTTATAGTTGTATACTGTACTTATTCGACTCAAGCCATCGTGTGACCTACATGAGCAACGTACCCAGTCAACTTCCTATAATGAGAAACATTAAAGTCACTTCCTTGTTATGTGAAATAAAAGAGGGCAGCCAGTGGGCCTGATTTAACGAGACCAGCATTGACCCAGAACTGTGTCACACTCACGTTTTGAACATCTTCTCCATGTCTTTGATCTGGCCCCGGGAGAACTCCTTGAACTCGGTGTAGGGGTTGAAGACCCTCATGCTGGGCTGGCAGTGCTCCCCCTGCCCCTCGTTCAGCTCTCCTCTCCGCAGCAGCTTGGCGCCCAGCTCACAGTCCGCGTTGGCCGTACTCGGTTTCTCCTCCGACCCGTTCTCGTGTCCCAGGTCGTCCACGGCAACTGGATCCTCAGCTCCTTCTTCGATCTGGAGCCGCCGGTTGAGCTTGGACGAGAGCTCGTCTGTAGCCATCTTCAACCTGGGTGGGCTGATATCTGACGAACTACAAAATGTTAGAGAAGACAGCTAATAAATCACAAATATACTCGCTTATCTGACATTTTTGTTTGCATTACCTGTGCTGAGCTCTAAGTTCAGAAAAATGCCTCCACTTCCGGATGTATATCGGCTTATTAGCTACGTTGTCCGCCTGTCTCCTGTCACGCTGTCGCCACGCCTTTTAAAGAGACAGTCACGATAAATCACAACACGTCAAGTTGGGACGCTGATCTCTCGTCCATGACTAAAAAGAGGCTGCTATTTCCTCATACCTTCAAACGATTCATTTATCTTTTCAGTTCTTTGCAATGATGAGTCTGAAAGTAGAACTGAATATATATAATATTACTAAGAGCATATTGAACTCTGAAGGGAGCTTTGAACACTCCAAGCTGGCTTCCTACCTCTGTGAAACATTACATGTAAAATATATCACCTGTAGCCAGATGCACCTTAATGCACAGGTTTACCTGAGGGCGGACGTGACGCTGCTCCCATGAGCCACCTCCACACACCTCTCTCTCTCCTGCAGCCTGACGCTGCACCACACCCTCCTCCACGCTCACCAAGTAAGCAACTACAGACCTGACTCTCCTTCCATTGCTCTCCAAACCACGAGAGCGTGCTAACTTTGAACAACTCTCTTCCTATCTTTATCTGACCAAACCTCACCTGGTCCTCACCAGTCTGGTTTCAAGGCAGGTCACTCAACCGAAACTGCCCTTCTTGCTGTCACCGAGTGACTTGACACCGCTAGAGCAGCCTCTCTCTCCTCAGCGGTCATCCTTTTGGACCTTTCAGCAGCGTTTAACACGGTGAACCACCAGATCCTTACTTCCACCCTTGAGGATCCAGGTGTGCCTCAGGCTCAGCACTCTCCCTGCTCACATCCTACCTCAAAACTACTCTGCGGCCCCCACCCAGACTGCAAAAAACCTGGGTGTGACTCCCGATGAAATCACGACTGTATGCTGTCCTGGCTCCTAAAAACACGTCCCTACCAACTGCAACTTGGCTAAGAAGATGGTTTATGTAATATTTTGGCTTATTTGAAGCTAATGTACTTGCTGTTCTGGGTTTGTATCCTCACGGTTGAATGCCCTTGCTGGAAGTCACTTTCGATAAAAGCATCATCCATCCATCCATCCATTTTCTACCACTTATCCTGTATGCAGGGTCGCAGGGAGGCTGGGGCCGATCCCAGCTGTCATTGGGCGAAGGCAGGGTACACCCTGGACAGGTCGCCAGTCTATCACAGGGCCAACATGTAGAGACAAACAACCATTCACGCACACATTCACACCTACGGGCAATTTAGAGTCATCAATTAACCTATCCCCATCCTGCATGTCTTTTAGACTGTGGGAGGAAGCCTGAGAACCTGGAGAGAACCCACGCTTACACGGGGAGAACATGCAAACTCCACACAGAAGGAGCCCGAATTTGACCCCGACCCGGGAATCGAACCCAGGACCCTCTTGCTGTGAGGCGCCAGTGTTTCCCACTACACCACCGTGCAGCCGATAAAAGCATCAGCTAAATGAAATGTTATGTAATGTATTATTGCCCTCGACAATATTCCAACATAGCAGCTCTCGCGGTACATTTCACCTACAACATTTGGTAAGTCCATGTATCACACATGCAATTCAAAAACAGTCTCTTGGGGCCATGCTCTAAACCCAACATTTTTGAATGCCACAAATGTCAAAAGTGGTGAAAATGTGTAAAGTCTTGCACATGGATCTGGCAAAATGGCTCTAAAGAGCCCTTTACTAAATGAAAACATCCCACCTAGATGAACAAAATGTCTTAGGCCGATACCTGGAAATGCAAAAGAAAGCCTCCTGGAGATATGATGTTGAGGTATCCACCTAAAATGTCCAAGACACCCACCCGTAACCCAATTAATTTAATCAAAACCACATCAAATGAATCATTAATTGGCTATAATTGAGAAACAAACAAATACTTGGAAACATTGTGAAACACTGAGAAACTGGGGGGCGGCTGTGAGGTAGAGCAGGTTGTCCTTTAATCAGAAGTTTGATCCCCGACTCCAGTTCACATGTTTGCTCTTGAAGGCTGGGTCACAAGTGAATATGTCTTGATCCTGAAGGTTGGGTCCTGTTAATGTGTATCAATCCTAATGGGCAGGTTGCACATGCCTCTACCATCAGTGTATGAATGTGTGATGAATACTGACATGTAGTGAGTGGTTGCAAGACCAGTAGGAGTAATATAAATGCAAGTCAATTTACCATTGACGCAGGACCTGGTTTCTTTGAATCTGACAGTGGGAAGCCATTCGTTGATGATAGGGTAGGTCAGAGACTTTCAATGATTTATACTACTGTATTAACGTTTTTGATGTTTCTTCTGTTCACAAAGAGAAGGGGCAAACATTGGGAATACTGTTATAGAACTATAGAACTGTTGTAGAAACAACCGTGACCAAGAGTTGTTTATCATAGAGCTATAAAAACATTGTGTGAATGTCTGTATGCACATTGTTGTTGACATTTAAAGATATGTAGGGCTAGAAACTCATGAACTTAATGTCTTTACTGTTGTTTTTTATGAAATTACCTTTATTGTTCATGTCATCAAGCCATAATTTCTGAGATTATTTTACCCCCCCCCCCCCCCCCCCCCCCAAAAAAAAGAGCATAATGTCAACAGTATATTAACCAAATATATACCCTTTATAGTCGTTCACTGACACCATTATTTAAATGGCTTAACCGGCGGTATAAATCAATAAATAAAAACAAAAGTAATTACACACACATATATATAGAGCTCATATATATATATATATATATATATATATATATATATATATATATATATATATATATATATATATATATAAAACAGCTATCATATCAAGCAAAAAATACTAATACAACGCTGCAGAAGAAATTTCTTTCAGAATACTGTTTGCAGAAGTATTTACAAATCTGTGTGTTAGAGTCATTCATATGAATAGTCTTTTGATACTCTGTACACGGAGGGCAGTAGGTGTTAAATAAACTTAGATTCAAATTAGATTCAAATTCTTCTGTTGGACTTCAGGTGTTGCTTTGTTCTGGATCGCTGATTGGATCTTTCTTAGGTTTTGTCTGACTCTCACAAACTCCATCAGCTGGGGATCCTCTCGTACCTTCTCCTGTTGCTCCTTCTCCCTCTGAGAAGAGAAAACAGGACAAGCATGCCACTGCTCTTTCATGGAAAGATGGCAAAAAGTGTGACTTCAAGACGATGGAAGAAATGCGAGACACATAAATGAGCTGGAATGGTCTCTTTTTAGACGGTTACCATAGTTTGCAATACTTCATTCAATCTTCAGTCTAAATTATTGTGTGATTGCTGCAACTCACTTTTTTCAGTAACCCTTCCTTGCAGTCCCCTAAATATTTATCCGCTAAATATGGCATGAAGTAGTATATTAGGTAATTTCCTGTAATTACCATTGGCAAATAAGTAGGTAAATACAAGAAAACTAAAGCCTAAATACTAAGAAAAACTTTATCTATTGTATACTTTCCAGAAAATTAGGCATCCAATTATTTGCCTTCTCTCAATTTAAGTTTCACCAGTGATCCGAGATTCATAGGCTACTTACCTATAATAGTATTTGTGAAGGTGTGTTTACAACAAACACAAAGCACCTGGAGTTACTCACATGAGTTTGACCGCAGGACTATTGTACTACTATATTTGTGTTTATTTGCGGGCTAACTCATGCTAGACATACCAGGGAAGGTTTACCTGCACAACAATGCTTCATCAATCATGGCTGAAATCACCACTATTGCTTGTCCATAAATATCTGGAAATCAGAATCATTTTGTAATCCCTCTGGAAAATGTACAGCTGCAGTTGCTTTATAAGAGAAAGAGAAGAAAGAAAGGATCAAATAAGTATGAAAATATAAAGTATAAAATGTAATGTATGAACATAATGTATGTATAGAAAACACTATATAGTAGTGTATCTGCTGTTGAGGTAGTATGATAGAATCTAGTGCACATAAGTGAAGTTTGACAGTTATACTGTATTAAATGTGTACCTGGGTGATTATCATTAATATTATCAACCACATGAGATATGTTTGTTATCAGATTTAACTTTAATTGCACATCATGAGACTAACAGCCCACGATCTAGTGTTAGATATTAGAATATTAGACTCACACAGGAAATTTGCATTTTCTACTAAACGTGCTACTTGTTGTCAAAACTATGAGCCAATCAGCTCTTAGATGAGGCGAGAGCCAGGCGTTTCCCATCATGCCCCGGGCTTGCAGTCGGTTGAGAGCAACTGCGGTGCCTGGCTCTAGAAACTGTGGCCGCCTTGATCTCGTGAGATTATCGTTGCCCACGTGTTCATTATGACAGAGCAAGTTGGGATCAAGTTGGAGACAAAACTAATCAGCATGCATTGTGCGGTGATCGATTCTGCGCAGGCCTGGCTCATCTCGAATGGGCCTAATGTCTTGTTTGAGTTGAAATATTTAAATATTATAGAGCTAAAGTGGTATCCACCAACGCTTGCCACAGGGCAAAGGAGGTGGTTTGATCCCTGCCATGTGCAGTGGGGGTCTATTCTCTCATTTTTGGTGGCCTTTGGTGGACAGAGGGCTGTCCCACGCCACTATTGAAGTGCATGCAAGTGTGTTAGGATGAGACCTGTTTTCGGCCACCCTCTCGTGAGACCGTTACTCCGACAGGTTAGGACAGGCCTGCGACCCCCAAAATAACTGTGCCAGAGACTGAAACAGATGACTGAAACATAGGAATGTGTGCGTACACGACACATGCACTAATAGGCGTATCCAAACACAGGCATAACGACAACACAACAGCCTGACAACCATGATATGATTTTACGTAAACAGTTTACTATCAGATAAAAGCAGAACACCTCAGTCAAAGTCATCTCCATGGAAATTATGAGTGAACATTGCTGCTGTCAGATTCTTTCATTTCCATCTTACTAGAAGAATATCTCAATCAAAGTAATGAAAATCATCTTGGGACGCCCCACTTTGGGAACCCCTATGTTGGGAGGCAATGGCCAGTGCTGGTGCCTCTGCCCTGCAGTGGGAACTGCTACTGTCGAGGGTTGAGGGCCCCTGTGAGCCTCTGAGTGCTTCCCTGTGCAGGCGTTGTCATTGAAGACAGCTTCGCTGCAGCTGTCAGGGGAGTGGCGACTGAGCGCGGGGCAGCTGTTTGTAGCAGCTGCCATCAGGAGAGATGCTGAGGAGAGGCCGTTGCCCACTTAATCTTTCAGGTATGTAACATTAAATATTACTGAAGAACTGTTGAATGTTAGCTAAGACTACACCTAATCCAGGGTAAGTGTAATACCTTCATTTCAAAAGTTGTAATAGCCGTCTATGTTCAAATTAGTGCGCTTCCTTAAATTGCATGAGGAAATGATAGCGCAAGATAAAGTTAGGCTACCTCATGTTGTTTCTGTTGACGTCTGAGCAGCACATCCTCCAGAGGAGTCCGACTCTGTCCCTCCTCTTCCTGGTCACTCTGCACCCTCTTCCTCCTCTCCATCACCCGCTCAAGTTCTGACCTGCTGCTCAGTGCCAGGCCCCTTAGTCCATATAGGAGAAGACAGAGCAGCTGTTAGATATGGTGGGAAAGTCAACACAGGTGGTTTATAGACAAAAGGACTTTATTTTGTTTCATTAATCAAAAGGATACAGTACATGAAGTGCATCTTTGCTAACGGCAAACATCTGCTGGAGGGCTTAGTATCGAGTTCGTCCAGGAAGTTCACTCCCTTGTGACCTTTCCCTCTGAATTATGTGCAAGCTTGCAATGTTGTACAATCTCACGAGGAGATCGCCTGAAATGTTCCTACTTCCTCCTGGTTGTATTGTATTTAATTTTATTTAATTTAATTTTAATTGTATTTAATTATGTCACCATGTGTGTTTTCTGTTTAAAAAGTGCAAGTTCTACTGATCCATCTGTTAAGTGGTTCTCCAAGGTTTGTTTACATGATGTAACACTTCCTGCTTCCTGTCTTTCTCTCTCTCCCTCTCTCTCTCCCCCTCTCTCTCCCTCTCTCTCTCTCTCCAGCCGGATCACCCAGCGCCACAACCGGTTAGCTGCGCTCTCCCCTCTCGGATATCTCCTATCATCAGAGGAGTTCGGTCTATGCAAATGACTCCCTTCGTTACGTAACAACAGCAGCTGAATCTGAACAGCCTGTAGGAGTGCCGTTGTACCAGTGGGGGGGCTGCAGAGGCTATGCAGGAGTCGCTTGTTTTCCTCATTCTGGGAGTTGACAGGCTCAGGGAGGACCAGTTTATAGGTGTAGAGACCAGAGAAACCCTGTTTTTCATAATATGGGACCTTTAAGAACTGGGCATCTGCTTCTAAAACATCCCAACATGCATCGAAATTTCCTTAAAAATGCTGCTGTGAAATCAGGGGCCCTAGTTTCGTAGACCGGCGCAGGGTGGCGCAGCCGGCGCAGTGCAAGTTTCGACCCGCGCAGCCTTGCGCACCGTCAGTTTGGCAGTTTGGTGGATCGCCTGCGCCAAGATGGGTGTGGCGGCGCAGCAGGGGGAGGCGTCACAGATTCAGCTTGGCGTAGCGGAAGTTTCGTGGCAAAAAGCCTCGCCGAGACTGCGCTGAAAGCTCGCCAGCTCCGACCTGGTCTACTTTCAGCGCAAGGCGCAAGGCGTAAATAAAGTCCATTGATTCAATGCGAATCACAGCTGGCGGATCGGAAGTTTGGTGGACCGGCGCGCAGTGCGCACACGTCACCGAGACCTCACAGGCAGGTTTCCACAGTTCCAGGCACATTTAAATGCAATAAATAATCACAACAAACGCTATTTAATGCAACTGATTGAATCAACACGTGAATTTATATCTATATAGATTGTCCCTTCACATCTGACGTCAGATCAAAGGCGGATGGCACACTAACGGAAACTCAGCCTCTCGGACCAAAACATCTCCCTCTCTCTCTCCTGTTTTTTATAATATCGGCATTGTTATTATTATGATACGCACGCACAGCGCGTGATGCGCGTGGTGGGAGCAGCGGCGCTGCTTCTGTTAAGGTGCGTGTCCACAGGGGCGATTTTAAACGCGTGTGGACGCGCCGCTTCCCAGTATTGCACGCTTGGTGGGCTGCCACTAGAGGATGATTGACAGGCGCTGTCCTTTAAACAACAGATTTTTGCGAGCGTTCGCGAGCGTTCCCGAGGCGGCGAGTCGAGCCCGGCGCCTCTGATTAGCATAAAGTAGATTCGACCTCAACTTTAGGCAAATGAGGTGCGGCCAACTCGCGCGCCGTCTCTCGACATTCGCCGCAACGCTACCAGAATGCATTGCACGGCTTTTCACATAGACAATGAATGGGACGCGGGGAAACACCGCTGCCTGTGGACACGCACCTTCATAGGGTTGTCAAGTGACGGAACTTGCACTGAACCTCCCCTAACGCATTAAAGGAGAGGAGAGGAGCTCATTTGATTGGTGAAGATCTGAATCGGCTGTATTAATCCCAGTCCACGCCTCGTCTCCTCCTCGTCTCCCACTCACGCCTTCTTCTCCTCCCTCTCTCCCCCTTGCGCCGGTGGGCGAGACGGGAGGTGTGCCTGCGCGAGCCTGCGCGGTGCACGAAACTTGCAAAGTCCAGGCGGACACGCCCCGTCGGCGCGGCGCAGGTGCGCTGAAAGCTGACTGCGCCTGGTCTACGAAACTAGGGCCCCAGGTGTTCAAATCCACAACTTTTTTTTTTATTTATTTTTTTTAGAAATGCTGTGCGGTGGTAAGATAAGCACATTAGGTAAAAATACTGAAGATACTGGATTGTCTGCAGCCACAGGTTACATAAACCAGGAAACCAATAAAGTTGGAACACCATACTATGACGGCGTATTAGGGCCACCAAAAAAGGTTGGCGATATTCTGAGAAAAAAAGGCGCAAATTTGCTACTTTATAAAGTTGCAGATTTGCTACTTTATTACGATGCTAACAACCAGCATTTATGTGAGCTAACTTCCCATGAATGTAGGCCTACGCATTTATTTTTCTAATTAATACATCACAACATGTGACAACTCCTCGTTAAGCTCCTTAGGCTGATGGTTATTGTTGGTTAATTTTGTAAGGGCCAAATTGTCATCTTATGGGTGTTTTTTGATCAGACAGTTGGGGTAAATGCTAGCGGTAGCTTTCACTTAGCTTTCACATGTTTGCCATTGCTCATAGCAATGGCAAACATCCGGTGTTAGCAGATCCAAGCAACATGTTTATATCGGCTATATGCCAAAAAGAAAACGGAGGAAGATTAAAGATTAAGATTCTTTATTACATAAAACATTTTGCAAATTTGTGATTTTTTTCACAGATTTATTTTGTTTTTTGCTTGTTTTTTGTTTTCCTACAATGGCCCTACTATGCCGTTGTACCATACAGTTGAGATGCTATAATAGATTTGTGTTCAAATGAGCAAGCAGCAACACCTTGCTTTCACTGGTAGAGTGAGTGGTACTGGTGGAAGCAGGTCAGTCCTCCTATTAGCATATCACTTTACACTGATTCATTCTCCCACTGCTGAGCATGGACACCAGGTGTATGGTTGCACATTTGTCAGGGAGAGAAAGAGACTCTTATGTATTGTTAATGATCCCTGACTGAGGAGGGAGAGGCATGAAAAGCACATACGTTCTTACAGAATGCTGAGTTAAGACAGTTTAATGGTCCTTTGCTAACAGAAGAATAATGCTCTTTTTTTTTTACTGAAATCCCATCGGAGTTCACTCATTGGTCTTGGTTCCTGTATGATACCTACCTCTTGTGGGCCAATAGCAGTTCCTTGTGAAGCTCGTTGTGAGTCCTGGAAGCCTTCGCAGGGTTTGAGAGGTCAGGTTTAACTCTGTTATCTGGCAAATCATATGATAGACCATGTCAAACACATCGACACTCAATCTGTCAACACAGGATAGATTACACCCAGCTAAGCGGGGACAAATAAAGATGCATCCAAAGTTTTGGTTGCACTGTGAGCCAGAGGTTGGAAATATAAGTATCAATACTTATATCTATCCATCTTTATGAGTATTTATTTTTCTGACCGCTTTTTACTTTTACTCCCTACATTTTAAGACAAATATCTGTACTTTTTACTTTTCAAAACAGGCTTGTTACTTTAGATTTAATGCATTTGAGGGGAATTACGCAAGAAAAAAGAAACAGACAGCCAGTTTCCCTGGAAATGTATTTGAAAGTTCAGTTTAGTTTTGTATGGGAACGTCATTTTGTTGTCTGCCAGGATGTCCAGGTGTTGTAACAGACAGTACAGGAGAGAGGCGGCTGCATCATCTGTGCCTCTCCTTAGCTTAGATGCATATTGGAGGTTCCAAAAATGAACTATGCACCATCATACCACATACCATGTACCATCATACCATGTAGGCCTACCACATCATACCACGTACCATGTAACATCATACCACATACCATCATACCACGTACCATGTAACATCATACCACTTAGGCCTACCACATCATACCATGTAACATCATACCACGTACCATGTAACATCATACCACGTACCATCATACCACGTACCATCATACCACGTACCATGTAACATCAGACCATGTAGGCCTACCACATCATACCACGTACCATGTACCATCATACCATGTAGGCCTACCACATCATGCCATGTAACATCATACCACGTACCATGTAACATCATACCACGTACCATCATTCCACATACCATCAGACCATGTAGGCCTACCACATCATACCACGTACCATGTAACATCATCCCACGTACCATCATCCCACGTACCATCAGACCATGTAGGCCTACCACATCATACCATGTAACATCATACCACGTACCATGTAACATCATACCACGTACCATCATACCACGTACCATCATACCACGTACCATGTAACATCAGACCATGTAGGCCTACCACATCATACCACGTACCATGCACCATCATACCATGTAGGCCTACCACATCATACCATGTAACATCATACCACGTACCATGTAACATCATACCACGTACCATCATCCCACATACCATCAGACCATGTAGGCCTACCACATCATACCACGTACCATGTAACATCATCCCACGTACCATCATCCCACGTACCATCAGACCATGTAGGCCTACCACATACCATCATACCACATACCATGTATCATCATACCACGTACCATCATCCCACGTACCATCAGACCATGTAGGCCTACCACATACCATCATACCACATACCATGTATCATCATACCACGTGCCGCCCATATCACCATACCACATATCATGAATATAACATACCACATATGACTGTACCATACACTGTACCATGTAGCACCCTAACACATACCACTGTACCACATATCCCCATACCACATATCACTGTAGCACGTACCACCATGCATGTACCACTGGAAGGGTGTGCTGAAGCCAGAGACACTGTACAGAAGAGCAAGGCCAAAGCAAACATTGTTGTGTGTAGAAAAACTAGATCCAGCAAGTAACTCTCCATGTCGAACAGCTGACTGTATTTGACGATCTGCAATCAAGAGTGTGTTGGCACCAGGCCCTTCTACGGGACTACGGGTCTGTAAGTATTGTTTATCATCCCTGGATTTTCCTTGTATGTAATTATTATTGTTAGGATATAAACCATTGGCAGACACGTTAGCTTGCGGTTGAGGTGTATTCACTTGGAGTAAGAAGCTTGGTGGGGAGGGGATGGTGTTGTGGGACACAGAAGGGAAAGGCTTGATGGAGGACCACCCAAGGACCTGCCTTGGGGGGGATGACAAGAATTTGCATCATGAGAAGGGAGATAGAGATCAGAAAGTAAACAAGACACAGTTACTGGATATATAGCTCATATTCAAAATTTGGATAATGACTATTTAACACAGCTAGGAGCTGTATGTAAATTGAAATTATATGTAAATGATATGTGACAATGTAATGAAGGGTCAGGATATGATAGCTTCCTCCTGTCCCTCCTCCAAGTTGAAAGATATTCTTGATTTATTTATTTATTTTGTACTTCTTAATTGTATGATGCATTTCATGTCATGTAATTCTTGTACTGTGAGGCAGGTGTTTCTGTAAATGACTAGTCAGAGCAGATAAACTAACTGGAGAAATTGTGTAGGATTACTCCTGCTAATTGTATAACAAGTGTCAAAATAGTATGAAATAAACACAAATGTGTACGTTCTTATTAATTTGCGACTAACACTAAAAATGTTAGCCTTCTTTCTTTCGTTTCCACTTTTAAGAGAGAATATGTTGACAAATATTCTGGAGTATGTATATAAAAGGTAATGCAGAGCACATTAAGCACACTTAACTTTACAAAAATGATGAATTATAAAAATGCAGACACTATTAATTTGTCATAACACCATACGTGATCATGTATCTTAAGAGCTGTTTGAAATCTCACGCCAAACAGGAGGAACGTACACCAGCTGCTCGTAGCTCTGCAGCCTTCAGATAAAGAAGGTAACGGAAAGGACGTGGAGGCTTCTCCTACCTGTGCTGAGCTGGTCCTTGATGAGAGGCTGCTGTCTGAGAACATTAGCCATCGTGCCGAGCTGACAGTCAGTGATACTATTGAGGGCAGTGTTACTTGAGAGCCCTGGATGTGCCATTACTGTCCAGCCCCTCATGTTCACAGTCAACAGGGAGACAGTGTTGGACAACGCGGGTTTAGCACCGCTCTGCTGAAGACAGCTACATGTTCCAACTTCATAAACAACTTCTATTGCAACAAAGTGGTACAAACCCTGCAGGTTTGCATTATGCATTTGCTCTGATATATTACTTTAAAAAATAAAATTAAAGTAATAATACTAACATCTCCAATTTGCACAAATAAGTGTGTAATGCACAACAGGTCATCCCATTTCAATTATTTACAACATGTACAGTAATAATCAAGGTAGCGTATGTGTATTATATTATTATTAACTAGACACATTAAAACAATGTGATGTGACTATATTCCATGACTCATAGGCCTGCTTCATTAACATGCAATTTCACATAAATCCTTATTTTCTTTGAATAATTATCTTTTTATTTATTTCTCTTAGTGGACGGGAAGTGAGAGCGAGATGAGGCTCTTGTGAACATGGTGGTTTTTACATCGTGGGTGACTCACTTACACTCTTCCATCCAGACGGGCTCTTAAGAACATGGTGGTCCAGAGGTATGTGGAGGAGAAGACAAGGCCAAGGCAGTTATGCAGAGCGTAGAGGGTGTCAGCCTGACTGCTGATATGTGGACATCCATTAATATGGATGCATATCTAGCAGTGACCTGCCATTATGTGGAGGACTATGGAAGCTGCATACAGCTGCAAACTTTACTACGACAAGGTCTCTCAAGGAGGAAAGGGGCATTGAAGGCAAAGTGACCTTCATTGTGACAGAAGCAGGAGCCAATATGTTTGCATCTTCGCTCATTCACTAAATTTAGTGGTGAAGAATGCAACTCCTGGCCTTCACACAAGGGCACGGAAAATAGTTATTTTCTTTACAACAACAGCAAAAGAAAAGCTCGGAGAAGTGCAGGAGCAGATGAACCGTCCAGTGATGAAGCTGATTCAGGAGGTGGACACACGCTGGAACAGCACCTTCATGCTACAACAGTCAGTGGGCGGAGCTCTTGCGACGCTCAGAACAGACGTCAGACCTCTCTCCTCTGAGGACTTACTGCTGCATGTCTGCAATTGCTTGGCCCCTTTTACCAGGCAACCGTAGAACTGTCAGAGGAGAAGACAGGTTCATCAAGGTCATAGGTCATCCCTTCAGACTTTGTGAGACTGTTGTTCACTCATGACGAACAAATATGGACACGTGTGCAGACACACACGTAATCTGTATGCACTGGACTTCAGCTCTCTGTACCACCTACTGCTGTAACATGTTATGTCAAATGAAAAATGCAAAAGATAAGATAATATTATGATGACAGTTTATCCTGTGGGTAATGGGGGCGGGACTAGATAAGCCTTGGCTTCTCCCGCTTTCCCTTTCGGCCATGTCTATTTTACTATTTGAACAAAGATGTGTGATGATGCTGATTTAACTGACATGCCCGAAATAAATAAAATAAATAAATAAATAAATAAATAAATAAATAAAAAATGACAAAAATGTTGATGCTATACTTGCATGACACTATGGGCAAAACAAGCCACAGTACAGCAACATTACTCAGACAGAACTTGGTGTCAGACGAGGTTTGACTCGGCAGAGACCCAAACAGCACTGCCCCTCGCAGCACCACTGGATCCTAGATTTAAATCCATTGGATTCTTCAATCAAGTACAGGCAAAGACATCAGTAAAACGACTGACCGCAGAAGGCTCTCATTTAATAAGATAAACACCACCTGCCACACCTACAGAAGAACATCACACACATCAGCTCAACCAGCACCAGCCAATGTGGGAAATCCATCATCCACATGTATGTTATAGTTAGTTAATAGATGAATTGTAACCTTTCAGTACAAATGATTACTGTCATGATTGTCTTTTCAGATTTGTCTTTTGGAAACTCTGGACAGAGATGCAACTGAGGCAAGGAGGGCAAGCAATGCCACAGCGGATGCTACAGTAGAGGTGCAGCGCTACATGACCGATCCACCACTTGCATGATCAGAAGACCCTCTAGCTGATTGGCTGAACCATCAACATGTCTACCCTCATCTCTTTCAACTTGCTAAACAATTTCTGTGCATGCCAGCACCATCCGTTCCTTGTGAGCGAATGTTTTCTTAATGTGGGAAGGTTGTGAGCAAAAAAAAGAAACGGCTCAATCCAAACACTGTTGAAAAAATCAATGTACCTCAATAAAGATCTTTGAATGTTCCGATCAGCCCCGTCATAGGGACACAAGCACACCCTTGGACTTGGGCAGGTGCCCCCCTCCTTCGATCATCTGCTGACCACCATATCCATACCCAACCTTTGCAAACGCTGAAGTGCCTTTAACCTGAATTCTCTCTGCTGGCCATCAGGGGGCGACTCCTCTGGTTGCAAAAAGACATCTGATTGTATGGAAGTGTATGAAAAAATGAGCCTTTATTACTCACTTGATTCATTATCTCAGTTAACACTTAGCTGTAAAGTTTATCTTGAATAAAGGAAGCTCACATTGCTAACAGCTACAGTTTATTGAAATGTGTAACCTTTAATCATGGCTTGTCGTCTTCATTAAATAGTTTTATATACGTATATTTCGACCGTCCATGACTTGGAAGTGCAATGTAGAAAAATGTGTGGTATTAAGTTCAGTCTACAATGGTTTAGTCCAGCTTCTGTGTGAATGATGAGTTATTTTCCAGGTGTGAACGTTGGATTAGACCACTGAACAGTCATGTGGATCAGTGTCAATGATTTCATGTTTTACTTCTCATAGGGCCATGCACATAACATCACTCTATAACGTTCCCCAAGTCAGTAAGGACGAAAGCCTGGAGTATTCAACACAAGCACAATGCATGCTGGGAAGTGTGTTACAAGCTAACAACCTTTCTGAACCACATGGTCAGTGTTTAAAAGGATATTTCTCACTACTGAATCAAAAGGAGACGTTTTATATTGCTGAGTGATGATTGTGAAGTCTGAGGACTGACTCGGTTTGTAGCAGGAGTTTTATTTCAAATATTTTAGCTCGATTGACTTGGGATTTTTATCTATAGAGTAAACTACGCAGTACATTTGTCCTGAAGAGGTTATCCTTCATTATCTAAAAAAATGAAGCGAATTGCACTCTGCTGGTGTATTTTGTATAATATTCCTATTTCTATACTTTTTTTTTTTTGTATTGTATACTGGTAGTTGTTGTAGTCTGTATATGTATAGTGTATGCTAATATATGTAATGATTTATATTGTGGATTCTTGAGATGTGTTTATCGTGTGTGATATGTAAAATTAATTCACTGTATTACTATTACATTCAGTACACGCGCCCTTCATCCGCAGGATAGAAAAGAAGCCAATGTCGCCATCTGGCGGTCATTCTGGTGTAGTGCAAATCCCCTGCTTTTAAACTTCATCCAGTTTTCGATCTCCGTAGCCTCATTTAAAATGTGCTTTCCCCCCCAAAACGAACTGATTATACTACTCATACTCATACAAGAATGTCAAGTTGTTATAGTCAGGTCACCTCATGAGCGACAAAACCGACCACAGACAGGCAGGCAGACAGACAGGCGGGCAGACAGGCAGCTTCTGTTCCTGTTTACATAATAAGTTCTGCTGGTCTGCCGACATGGATGCTAATAGCAACATAGTTCTATGGTCGGCTATGACACGTTGTTTTTCATTTTCACTTAATTCGGTTGGTTCACTTTTATATTATTATTATTATTATTATCATTATTATTATTATTATTATATGATATTATTTCTTTATATGAGTTTCCCCTCTCAAGTCTGAGTCGATCTTACTACTTTGCTTCTTTTTTCATCATCGTGAATTCAGACGTTCATCTCCCGCTGTGAGTCTGGTTCCTGCTCCTCCAACACAACATGACGCTCGTCCTGAAGCGGGAGAGCGGGACAGAGAGAGGAAGAGGAGGAGGAGGAAGAGGAGGAGGAGGAGGGGGAGGGAAACACCCGGAAAGAAAGCCCCGTCAAACCAAAGCCATGTTGTCGGAGTAGGAGTGTGGTGAAGCTGCGGGACAGACAGACAGCGGGACGGACAGAGGGACGGACAGAGGGACGGACAGCGGGACAGACAGCGGGACGGACAGAGGGACAGACAGACAGCTGGACGGAGGGACAGACAGCGGGACCAGGTCCTAGGACCAGGTCGGGGATGAGGACAGAACTGGACATTTGGTCCAGGAACCGAGCCTGAATGCCGCGGCGAGGAGCTCCGTGAGAAGCTCCGCGCTGACCTCCAGACGGCAGGTGAGTGGAGGGTGGAGGGACGACGTTCGCAGTGTTGGCACGACGCCTGCTGTCAGATGAGTGGCTGCATGGGTGTATTAATGTGAGGGAAACAAGTCTACACTAGGCTATATGAGCTCAGCGACAGTATCGGTGCAAACAGACCCAATACGATGATGATGCACAACAACAGATCTTTGCAGACAGACTGGAGGGTATCGATGCCAGACCCGTCCATGTTTATGAATGCACGTGACCTGCAGGTTTATGTCCAGGTGTGTCTTCATCTCATCATGTGTGTCCTGCAGGTCCAGGGCAACGTCCAGTAACGTGACTGTGCTCCCGCTGATGGTCCTGTCAGTTACGACCACTGAGGTTTACTGTTTAACTCGATGACTAAACTCACACAAGAGCCATTTAAATCCAGAAACCCGACCAGGGTGTTTGCTATCAAACAATAATGCTGCTTTAAATGAGTCCCAGGCTGTGTCCGAAATCATTCCCTACTCCCTACTCCCTACTCCCTATATAGGGTAGTTCTATGGAGGGCACTATATAGTGGACTCAAAGGCAAAATTAAAAAACACTTTCGGACACTACTCGGGGGATTTCTTTCGGCGCCGTTGATGACGTTGTCCTGACGCATAATTAATACGTGTCAGATTCCACCAACGGCTTTTAAGTCTCACGCAGAGAAATTACCAGGATAATTATTTTTTTAATACATATTCGTTGCGAAAATTCACAAAACCAAAAGAACGAGTCCTCCAGCAGGAGGGGGATTCCGTGACCGTCTCATTTCTTGAGAAAAAAATAATTTTCAATAATGAGACGATCACTAGGCTACATCGTCCTCATTGATATTTTTATTTTCAACGATCCCGATCGGGACCAGGTGGACTTCAGGACCAGGTTGCAGCACCACCCCACATCTCCGCGATCCACCAGACCTGAACAGGCTGCAGTCCGTCCCCGACCCCAAACTCCTCAGCGATCGCTCGCCACAATCTGTCCCTCATCTCCGCATCTTTATAGTTTTCAGCTGTCAGCTGTCATACGGCGCTTTGGTTTGAGTGACGGTTTTTTGACGGACGAAGACCCCGCCGCCGCCTCTCGTCGGCCGGCGGGCCACCGCAGCCTGTCGCCGGCCACTGTAACTTATCGCTGGCCGGCCGCCACGGCCACCGCCAACAGCCGCCGCCTATCGCCGGCCACCAGCCAACTGTTGCCGGCCCCTGCCGCCTGTCGCCGGGCGCCGGCCGGCCGCCGCACGCCCAACGTCTCATATAAATAAGTAATATATATCGCGTTTTTTTTAAGTAAATAAAGGAAAACATCACACTTTGGCCGTTTGTGTCGTCTTGTTCTGCTCTGCAATACATATATTAAATATTAACATTTATTATTGTACGATTATTCATATTTCCTCCGCTTTTTCCTGCTCTCTCTCCTCCCGTCCCTTCGCGATTTGTCTTTCTGCGCAATGCATGATGGTAAAATTTGCTCGGCTAGTGACCATCGGCTGTACACTACTTTTCACGATGCATTGTGGGAAACTTTGAGTGGACTATATAGGGAATAGTAATGCTCACTACACATTCGGACACCCCTACAAAATGGCGAACTCCCCCATCGCCCATTAGATTATGAGCGTGTCCATACATTACACATGGTTCCTATTTGTGGCACAACAGGAAACTTGGGGAGTGACTAAAAGAGAGGATCACCCAACACATCAGCATCAGAGAGCATGAGGATGAAGGTCTGTGTGGATCCACCAGTCTACAGATGCTCACATGTAACATTAGCAGTAAGCACAAAGTACAGGTGATACTGATGGAACGTATGGGGAAGTATTTGATCATAAAGCAAAGTAAAAGTTTGACTTTCTGACTTTTGAGAAGTCAGAGGAGCAATCCTCTGGAAACCATATGGTCATCCACCCAATGTTTTCTGGGAAAGAGATTTCAATCTGGACCCTGGTAATCCGAATGGGATCTGATCCATCAGTCGCCAGGTCTTTGCAGCTACGTGTTAGTCAGTGCTCTGGAAACAACAACCTTGGTCTCCCTTAGACCCTGACCCCGATGAACCTTTACCAACAGAAATCATCAGCTTTCAGTGAAACACTATGCAAGAATGTGCCTTCATCTTTGGGCTTTAACTGAAGGCTGCCGTCCCAGTGGGAGTCATAGATGACTTTGTGTGGACAATCGGAGGCTGTCTTCTCCTCTGTCTCTGTCTATTGTCCATTCAGCTGGCAGGCCCACAGCGTCTTCGTCACGATCAGCCCGTTGAATTATTCATGTTTTTCCATCTTAATTCAACAAGAGATTGTTCTTTTATCTGATGCTAATAACATGACTTCTAGTATAAGGTCAGTGTTCACTGTGTGATGGTAACAACAGGTCCTGGCCTTAGTCTGGTCCTGGAACGATGTAGGTGGGACTGTGTAACAGTCTGGGAAAGGACGTGTGTGGATTTGCTGGAAAGGAATGTAACGCGTCATGTTGCCTAAGGAAAAATGCAGCAAAACACAACTATAACCGCTCATCCACATAGATAGACACTGGTTTCTCAGACCTCTTGCCTTCAGCAGCAGCAGCAGCAGTGAGTGGCTGCTCATGTTCTCACCGTGTGAGCCGTCGTGGCTGAACATTGCAGCAGGAACTACCCGACATGCTGTTTGAGTGCCAGGTGTTTGTATTTCTGCGTCACAGCTGTGCCAGATGCAGTTACGAAACTTTACAGGTGTGGGAAGTGTGTGTGAAGGTGGGACTGGTCCGAGCAGGGCCGTCTGAAGTATAGGGGGAGGTGGTGAGGAGCTGCTCCTGGTACACAGCTGGTGTGATCCCTTCAGATGGTCTCTAGTTAGCTCACAAGTATGTCATATTAATGTATGTTTTAGAATGCTGCTGTGCATTTATTTATTCATTATATATATATATATATATATATATTTATTATTATTATATGTATATATATATATATATTTTTAATTTGTATTAATTTAAAATAAATTAGTTTTCTTGGTTATTCAGTCTGTATGATAATTCTTCAGGTTGAACAGTTTATTTTGAATGTTAGCTTTTCATTATTATTATTATCTAGTTTATTTTAGTACTATTATACCAGTATTATTTTGTATTATGTCTGTGTTAATGATGACACAGAGGACTTCTCGTACTGGCTTGTGGGACTTTGAGTGTCCTGCCAGATGGCAACAGCTGAATGATGAGTGAAGGGCAGGGTGGGCTCGTGGCTAATGGCTGCTTGTATAGCTTGTGGAGTCCTGGGTGGGCTCATTAGAGACCTGGGTAACCCTTTTGGTCACGGGCTGATTATACAGATTCTGGAAGACTCACAATTGAAATGTATGAAAACAGGTTGGATTGTAGACTTAAATTGTTTTGACAACTGTTAAAAGTCATGTCCTTGAATAATTACTGAGGTGATCCGTGTATTCACAGGAGCTGATGTGACTGACAATGACCTCTCCACATCCACCTCCCTGCACCCCCGCCGGTGAGTCATTCAGCCATCCAATGTTCAATAGCAATTTGATTTCTGTGCTGGAAGTCTGTCCAGAGCAAAATGAATGAGAGTGGAGAGAATTGATATCAACATCAATTTATGTGAGAACTCCAGTTTGTGTGTTATGTGGAATGAAAATTGTCTTTTCATTAAATGTTACTGATGAATGAATGAATGACGGTTCATTGAATGAATGACAAATACATGAATAGATTTGCAGGTTGAACATAGAATTCTAAATACATGTGCCACTGTGGATTAAAGGACGACTCCAACTTTTTAGTATCACACTTCCTAAAAGTTGGAGGCAGACTTCTTTAGGAGGGTTCAAGTAAACATTTTTTTTCCCATAATGCAGCACAGGTGGCTCCGTGGTAGTGCAAGACTTCTACTAATCAGAAGATTGGTGCTTCAATCCCAAGTTTGGACGCATCCGTAACTAACTATTTCTATACCAATATTTACCATCTTTTATAAGACTCTCCTTAGCCACAATTTGTAACACAAGAAGTATTTCTGACTTTGAAACTCAAAGTCTCAAGTCAAACATAACCCTGATGATATCAGCAGTACTCCCCTGCACCTGAAAAATATTAGAAAACTAAAAAAAGTTTACCCCATTTTAGATCACATTGTTTCTGCCATGACACCCTGCAACAACGGAAACACTGTAGCAGAAACCTCAGGTAAACACTGACCTGGTGCAGCCAGGCTCAGTAGTGTTTGTAGGTGAAGCCTGACTCATTAGGGAAAGGGCCTACTGCCTACTTACCGTATGTTGTGTAAGAAGGAGCAAGCCACTGCAAGCCATATGTTCCAGCCTTGACACTAATCTACCTGTGAGGGGGAGAGGCACTTTAGCAGCAGTAACACAGTGAACTCTGAATGCCTCCTCAAGTAAATATACTGCCGTCTAGCAAGGGAAACTACCTACTCTACTATCATCAAAGAGGCAAAGAGGTGTTTTTTTTATGTAGCGTATTATCATTGAGCAGTTAATTTATTATTCACGGCCTAATTAACCTGCTTGAGTTCCCCAGGATGATAATCAGCTCCTGGGCCCCTATTGACTGCTGCTTTCTTCAGTGTGTACAGTTCTACGCTGGAACACGAGGCTCCATGATAATATATATATTCACAATACTGCAGTCATGATACAATCTTATTGTGATATTTCAATTTATTTCCTTTTTAAACTGCAAATGATGCAGCTTGTCAACATGTTTTGCATTTACATTTACATTTAGGTAATTTAGCAGATGCTTTTGTCCAAAGCGACTTACAATAAGTACATTTGTCAAAAGAAGGAAACAAAAAAACCACAACGTATCATTGCCGAAAGAGTAAGAGCTAAAAATAGATCTAAGTGTTAGGTCCTCATCTGAGTAAAGTAGTACTTCAAGAGCAACAGTGCTATGATCAGAGTGCTATAGGTAGGGGTTGTTTTTAGTTTTTTTTTTTTTGGGGGGGGGGGGGGGTGTTAGTGGGTCATGCTATGTAGAGTCGAGGTGAAGTCTGAACAGTTGAGTCTTGAGCCTTTTTCGGAAGATGGCAAATGACTCTGCTGTCCTGACATTGGTCAGGAGTTCGTTCCACCACTGAGGCGCCAGAACAGAGAAGGGTCTCAGGGCTCCAGAGTGCGACCATTTTGGTCGCATATGCGACCAAAATTTTTATGAGTGCGACTGAAAAAAATAGTAGGTCGCACTGGTGCACCTAACGCTGCTCGAGTGAAAAAAAAAATCATAAGCGCAGTATCTCTTTATGTTCTCCTGATGGCATCGTGGTCTAAACCAATAAGAGACGGAGCTCGGGCGGGTCCTTGCCTCTGATTGGCTGTGGTCCTTTTCACTGCTGTAAATTGTGTCAGTTCGAACAATGCGAGCGAACAGAGCAAGTACTCTGAGCACTTCGATTCTCTTTGAAAGTGAAGAGAGGCAGAAAGCCTCGCCCCGAGACTAATTAAAAAGCCCAAAAATATGCCTTCAGACAGGACTGGTTGAAGCAATTTCCCTGGCTGATGTACGATAAAGAAAGGGACTCAATTCACTGCATTTATTGTTGGGAGAGCGATCAGAATTTGTCCGGTAATAGTGCGTTTGTGGAGGAGTCAACAACATTTCGCATCGAGACATTGAAAAAGCGCAATATGTCCAAAAAGCATACTACATGCCGTGATAAGTGTGTTAATAAAGTGGCCCCTCATCCAGCTGCATTTCAGCGTCAGGCTGTATCGATCAGGTCCGCTGAGGAATCTGAAATGATTATAAAATTCAACGTCCCATACAATATTGCAAAGGAGGAGTTGCCGTTCACTAAATTTAAGTCCGAAATGATTCTGATGAAAAAAAATGCCGACACGCTAAAGAACAAGACAGCTGCGGAGGTTGGAAACGCCACGTACACGTCATTCATGATTGACGGAGACACAGAAGTCTCTATGAAGGAGTGCGTTATTGTCTACTGCTGCATTTTGCGTAAAGGGAGGCTGGTCAACATGTTAATTGGACATGTCGAGGTGGAGCATGGACACGCACAGTGTTTGAAGGCCCACATTACAGCATGAGAGATCATGAATAGGAAAATTGTATAGTAGCCTATTCCTAATATTATTATTAAAAATGAATAGCCTAAGTAAAAATATAAGTAGGCTAAGCTAAGATCACATAAACAGTTTTCCATTTGCAATCTATAGGCTAGTGACCTGTATGATCTTTTTATTGTGCCACAAAGCAAGCATTTACTGCGCTTGGGCATCAGTGTGCAGATTGGCTGGAGAAAACGGTTCCTCTGGGTGCTGATGGTGCTGCAGTTAAGCTAGGCCATAAGGGGGTGTCATTATGTAAAAGGAGAGCAATAAAAAGGTGACCTTTTGGCATTAAAGGCGACACGATGAAAAATGTGGGTGCACCTAAATTTTGTGCTGGTGCACCTAAAAAAAAAAAAAGTTAGGCGCACCAGTGCAACCAATGCAAAAAGTTAGTCTGGAGCCCTGCGGTCTGGACTTTGCTGAGCGACATTTGTTTGATTTCAGCGATGGTGGTACCAGCCGGCCAGCTGAAGTAGAGGAGCGAAGTGCTCGCTTCGGGGCATGAGGTTTGACCAGTGTTTGAAGGTAGATGGTTGCCGTTCTATTGATGGCCCTGAAGGCCAGTGTCATCGATCTTGAATTGATGCCTGCTGCAACAGGGAGCCAGTGGAGGTCACGGAGGAGGGGGGTCACGTGGGAGAATTTGGGTAGATTGAAGACAAGGCGTGCTGCAGCGTTCTGGATACACTGCAATGGTTTAGTCGCAGAGGCCGGGAGTCCGGCCAGGAGAGAGTTGCAGTAGTCAAGGTGGGAGATGACCAGTGCTTGGACCAGGAGGTGCGTTGCGTCCTTTGTGAGGAAAGTCCGGATCCTGCAGATATTGTAGAGGGCAAATCTGCAGGATCGGGCCACAGCAGTGATGTTGGGGGTGCAGGATAGTTGGTCATCGAGGATTACACCCAGGTTCCTCGCAGTTGACGACGGCAATACTGTGATGCCCTCGACAGTGACCGACAGGTCCATGCAAGGGCAGTCTTTCCCCGGGATGAAGAGGAGTTCGGGTTTAGGTCTTGAGGTGATGTGCAGTTGTTCAGACAGAGATATCTGCCAGACATTCCAAGATGCGAGTTGCAATGTGAGTGTCGGAGGTTGGGGTTAAAGAGAGGAATAGCTGGGTGTCATCTGCATAACAATGGTAGGAGAATCCATGCGATGTAATTACAGAGCCTAGTGATCTGGTGTATAATGAGAACAGAAGCAGTCCTAATACTGACCCTTGAGGGACACCCGTGTCCAGAGAACATAGAGCCATTCCATGTGACCTGAAAGGTGCGATTTGTCAGGTATGACATGAACAAGGTTAGAGCAGTGATGCCAAGTTAAGCCAGAGTGGAGAGGAGGATTTGGTGGTTGACTGTGTCGAATGCAGCAGATAGGTCGAGGAGAATGAGAACGGAGGAGTGGGATGAGTCTCTGGCGTCTGAAAGGGACTCGAGGAAGGCCGTCTCAGTGGAGTGAGCAGTCCTAAATGAGTCTGACTTCCTTCCTCCAGGTGTTGATCCCGAGCCTTCACTTCCTGTTATCTAGACTACTGAGATCTTGACAAAGCCCCCATGTGATTTCACTTTCGGAAAAGCGTTTTGCGTCGTAGTTGTAGCTGTGATGAGCAGAGTTTACAGAGCATCACTTTGTTAAGTCTCTGTCTGAAGTACTTCCACACTCTCGAGGATCGTGCTCAAGTTTTGGAGCTGCAGCTTGTTCTACGGGAGAATGCATGCTTCCACTGGCCGCAGCCTTGCTATGTGCTGATGCACGTCATGCAAATTGGACATTTTGTCCCAGAATACTAATGTGACAATGTTTGCACAGGGTTTGGTCACATTTTACACTCAACAACAACTGAAACAAATCGTTGTTCTTGCCTAAATGTTTCCCCGAGGAATATCTTATTTTAGCTAGAAAGTGCAAGTTTTTGTTACTAATGACATGTTCGCCCAAAGGCAATGCACTTTTTTCACATTGCCTTTGTATGCGATTGTTAATGCAAAAGTTAATGCAAAGAGCCGATCATCATTGAGATATCCTCATGTGGTGTTAATGAAGTCCTGATGTTGCTAAATGAGAACTCAGAAGTCTGAGATCACCCAGAGCGCTACGGCAGCGCCTCATATTAATACAGAGACCAGACCAAACTATGTGATTAATACATGTGTATAAACTATACACTGTCTATAAGGGCTGCAGCAATAACCACATCACAACCATATTAGGAGGCTAACCACAGTGCTGAGCCCATCGCCGCTTTCCCACCAGTACACAGGTTTTCTGCAGATCAATGAAAAGATATTGTAAACGGCCAGGTCTCTGCACAAAGCGTAAACATATAGCATTCAGCAAGAGCATCACGTCACTGTGTATTTATATAATTTTGTGCTGATTATGTTGTTCATGTATGAGCCCAACTAGGGACAAGAGTTGAAAATGAGCAATAGCTATGAACTCTCTCAGGGCTGTACAGTGCGACATGTATGTTGCACGTGCTACACCAAAACATGCCTGTGCTAAGAATTAATCGGCCCTGTAGCACGGGGTGCTATGGGCAGATTTAGCCACAGAAAAACTCTTTCTGTGTAGAACGATGGTACTACGACCATAGACGTCGGAACTAGGAGTGCGGGGGATGCGGCCGCACCCCCTCCCATCCGCTCCCCATCAGCTTCCCCACGGTATCCGAGCACTCTTTCTCAACCTTGCGCAGGTTGAAAACCTGGCTGCGCAACACTAGGAAGCAGGAGAGACTTACGCATTATGCTAATCATAACTCTACACTATGTTAATTAATCGCTGTTGTTAGAATCAAATTCTATTCTATTTAAATCAAATTCTATTCTATTCTATTCTATTCTATTCTATTCTAACCTTCTTGTCCTGGCAGTCAAATGTAGGGCAGCTAAGTGAAGGGAGAGGTGAAGCTCACATGAAAAAGGTCAACAAAACTACCACTTTGTCCACTACAACTCAGCCCTTGCTGTTGCTTCGGTGTGTAAGTCTAACTTGTGGTTCAAGTGACCGGCGAAGACTTAGAAGTTAAACGCCTTATCTTTAGAGTGTAATCTCTCCGACAGTACCAACAGCTAATACTCCTGTGGGAGGAGGGGCCAACGCAGGCTTTACTGCTCTGCAGGCTCATCGGAAACCTATTATATGGCTGAGTACAAACACTTTACAAACACAGAAATTCACTTTTTTATTTTAGATTTTATTTTTAAAATGAACTGACTAATATACTTCAACTCATCATGAACATCAACAGACATTTAATTATACATGTTTTTTTTTTAGAGATTACCTCTATTTTGATGCTTTTTATGCCATCTTATTTGCATTCAAGGTCAAGGTCAATTGCCCCCAATGCTGCGCCATCGGTGTGTGAATGTGTATAAATGAGTTAGATCCTGATGTGAATGTGTGTGTGAATGGGTAAAAGTGACTGAATGTAGTATGTGAAGCGCCTTGAGTAGCTAGTTATCTAGAAAAGTACAATGCATGTTCATGTCTTCTTTTTATTATTTATTATTGAATTAATTATTAAAGAAATGAATTACTTTCTCGATTTATTCGGAGTTGACATGTTAAGATATCGTAGTTAGATTTACATTGAGTACAAACAGAATATTTCACAATAAAAATTAAATGTTATTTATATTCACAAATGAGGAATGTTACTCAATACATTTACTCATTTACTGTACCAGTATTAAGGAACTTGTATTCCAGTATTTCCACTTTATACGTCTACTCCACTAAATCTCAGAGGGAAATATTGTACTTTTTACTGCAATCCATTTATCTGTAAAATATAATTAACTAATAAATGATGATGTTTTATTATAGATTAAACTATTAGCAGTATATAAAGTCATCACTCCACCATAACCATTTTTCCCCCAAATTCCATTTTTACGTGTTTTCTTAATTATCTGTTTTACAATTTAAGAGCATTTTTCAGATGGTTTCTAATCATGTATTGAAGTTCACCAACTCAATAACAAATTCTGAAAAAAATAGTGAACAAACTTTCTTGTAGTTCTAAATATTATTCTTTATCATTCAGAGACCATGCAGATATGCATAAATTATGCAATTTTATTCATGGGGAGTTACAATACATCTCACTGGCCACTTTATTAGGTACACCTGTCCAACTGCTTGTTAACACAAATTTCTAATCAGCCAATCGCATGGCAGCAACTCAATGCATTTAGGCATGTAGACATGGTCAAGACGATCTGCTGCAGTTCAAACCGAGCATCAGAATGGGGAAGAAAGGTGATGAAGTGACTTTGAACGTGGCATGGTTGTTGGTGCCAGACGGGCTGGTCTGAGTATTTCAGAAACTGCTAATCTACTGGGATTTCACGCACAACCATCTCTAGGGTTTACAGAGAATGGTCCGAAAAAGAGAAACTATCCAGTGAGCGGCAGTTCTGTGGGCGCAAATGCCTTGTTGATGCCAGAGGTCAGAGGAGAATGGCCAGACTGGTTCGAGCTGATAGAAAGGCAACAGTAACTCAAATAACCACTCGTTACAACCGAGGTATGCAGAAGTGCATCTCTGAATGCACAACACGTCGAACCTTGAGGCGGATTTGCTACAGCAGTAGAAGACCACACCGGGTGCCACTCCTGTCAGCTAAGAACAGGAAACTGAGGCTACAATTCACACAGGCTCACCAAAATTGGACAATAGAAGATTGTAAAAATGTTGCCTGGTCTGATGAGTCTCGATTTCTGCTGCGACATTCGGATGGTAGGGTCAGAATTTGGCGTCAACAACATGAAAGCATGGATCCATCCTGCCTTGTATCAACGGTTCAGGCTGGTGGTGGTGGTGTAATGGTGTGGGGGATATTTTCTTGGCACACTTTGGGCCCATTAGTACCAATTGAGCATCGTGTCAACGCCACAGCCTACCTGAGTATTGTTGCTGACCATGTCCATCCCTTTATGACCACAGTGTACCCATCTTCTGATGGCTACTTCCAGCAGGATAATGCGCCATGTCATAAAGCGCGAATCATCTCAGACTGGTTTCTTGAACATGACAATGAGTTCATTGTACTCAAATGGCCTCCACAGTCACCAGATCTCAATCCAATAGAGCACCTTTGGGATGTGGTGGAACGGGAGATTCGCATCATGGATGTGCAGCCGACAGGGATGTCCCGATCCGATATTTGGATCAGATCGGCCGCCGATATTAGCAAAAAAATGCATATCAATATCGGATTGGCCTGCACGGGAAAATCCCGATTCAGTTTTTTTTTTTTTCAAAACTCCGGTCCGTGTTTTCCAGTGCACCGATGTAGGTAATCCATTCCAGTTTTTTTATTCGCCATCGCGCCATCGCTCGAGTTGAAATAATTGAACTTTTGCGGTGAATTCGCGTGAAGACGCGCCGCGACAGCCTATCAGCGTTGAGATCGTCACCGACGTGCTGACGTACGGACGTCCTGGTGTTCACTCGCTTTTTGCCGGCTTGCCGCTCCAGTGAAGAAGATGGAGGAGACACTGATAGTCGCCGTGACCGCTCACCCAGAGCTATATGATAGTTCCTGTCCCCTCTAACGTCGGCGCCTAGCCCGCAGACGAAGCTGGGAACTTCTCCAGAGTAGATACAGTGCAGCGATGGTGGTTATCTCAGCCATGATCGACGAGAGAATGAAATGGCGGAAGAAATGTTGTTTGGGCGAGCTCATCGCGCGACGCGATGACGCGATGCCGCGATGAGGCGTTTTTTGGCATATTGGACCGGCGTCAAAACTGGAGCGTCTAGCGCGACGCGATTTCATTTGTCGCGCGATTAAATCACGTTCATCGCGTTTGGTGGGTACGCAGGGTAAAAGACGAAGTTTGTGTGTGGTTAATTGACTATTTATTTTCTACTCAGGTTTTCTGTGTGTTTTGCTTTTTTTATACAGTTTTCAATATTTGCACTGATGGCTTTTTAAGCCTTGGTTTACACTCTTGTTGTTCAAGAGCAGAGCACTGATGCCAATTCAGTTTGTGTGGTTAATTGACTATTTATTATTTTGTCTATTTTGTGTTTATTTTACCCTGTTAAGAATAAACAGGTCAGCTTCTCATTACCAACCATTTTGGATTATTCAAACTAACCTAATTAAGTTGGCTAGTTGTTCTTAAAAGTAAAACCCTTTTCAACATGAGTCTGACAACAAAATGAGTAAATATCTTTAATCTTTAATACATGCTTGGATCGGCCGATACTAAAAGCTACAATATCGGTATCGGATGGGAAGTGCAAAAAGCTGGATCGGGACATCCCTAGCAGCTGACAAATCTGCAGCAACTGCGTGATGCTATGATGTCAATATGGACCAAACTCTCTGAGGAATGTTTCCAGTACCTTGTTGAATCTATGCCACGAAGGATTAAGGCAGTTCTGAAGGCAAAAGGGGGTCCAACCCGGTACTAGCAAGGTGTACCTAAAGTGGCCGGTGAGTGTACATTCCAATAGTATTCAAATATGGGGACAAAACACAACACATGCATTTCAACAGTATTATATACATTCATGATAAAAGTCATTACTTTGGACCTCCACTCTTACCGGTCAAAGGTCAGCACATCTGTCATTCCCCTCGGGGCCGCTGTCGGTTTTACCATCTCTTAGTACATTACGGCCATCAACGTGATGATCAGGTCAACGTAGAGACACTTTCTGGGTCACCAAACACATTGCTCAGTGCTGCGTCTTTGGACCACCACCTGGTCTCTCCAATAGATGACAGATGCCTGTGACGCACATTCTGGCTTACTTCTTCCCAGATATTCATTTGCTGTCTCTTTGAGGAATACTGCTACATCATTTAAGAGACAGAAGAGGGATGCACTGGCTATGACCGCGAGTACCAGGTTAAGCATGTGCGTATAGCACATGGGCTGATAACCAAGCAGAGAAGCCTGTACTCTCCTTGCATGTTGGCGGCCCCATCCCTAGACTTGCCGACACACTTACTAACATCCATACCCAGCTTGTCCAGCACCTGATTTAGCAAATCGATGAAATGCTGTCCAGAAAATGACTCACAGTCAATCTCTTGTGAATCACATCCGTTACGTAAAGCATTATTACTGAGCACTAGTCTTTGCTTGCAATGCCTTGAGTGGTGGTCCAGTAGCGATAGAATCTTGAATTAGAAGGCCGATAACCTTTATAACACTGTTCACTGTGACTTCCGAGAGGAGAGCGACAAGCGGTCAGCTGCCTGCAGCTCCATGCACGTTCTGGCTATTTCCTATGCACTTCTTCACATGCCGTTGCAGAGGCAAATCGAAATTGCTGGCCCAAAATAACAAGTTCCAAAATTCCATTCCATTGTGAACAGTATCATCATCTAAGGTGTTAGCAGCTTCAAATACCTTACCCCTGTAATTATCGTGCTTCCCTATAACCTTAGCTATCTCCATTTCACGCTCCATCACTTGTCTCCTTTGGGGAACCTCCTCTCTCATGGCAGATATCTGATAAGTCTTTTATGTTTACTTTGCTGCTCTGTAGCAGGGAGCTAAAGCTAAACATTACGTGATAATTGAAGAACAAATCCAACTCCTCTGATTTCGGCCTTGTGCTTCTTCTCCCTCTTTCGACTCCTCACTCGGCTCTCACACCAGGTCAGTAGCTGGATTGCTGCTGCTGCTGCTGCTAGCACGGGTAAAGGAGCTAATTTACTTATCGCTTGCTTTGGTGGACAAAAAATATCCATTAGCTTGGCACATTTAGCTGCACCAGCCTCATGGTCTTTTCTCTTTTTTGCCCTTATTTTTTCTACACTTCTTTTTCTCTTCTTTTCTCTGTCTTTCTCCATTTAGCTGTGCTTGACCCCGAACTGTCCACTCGGCTGATCCACTTGGGGAGGGGATGTTCCCTCTCTCCCTCTCCCTCATCTATGGGCCAGTCCATTCTATTTAGGAGGCTTTTTTGATATGCCAGAGTTGCCACAAGTGGTGAATTTCTTTATGTTTTTTTTTTTTTTCTCCAAAATCGGACCAAAAGTGCATCGGCCCTTCTGGCATTTGCCACAACTGCCAGATTGTCAGTCTGCCATGGCTGTTGTTGATCTCATTCAGGGATCTCGCCATTGTGGCCAGTTTTGACGGATGTAGCAGGTAGTTTCAGTGTGGAGGAACAATGCTGCATTCATGGCAACAGTCTAACAGTCATTTTAAATGGAAGCCGCTGACATGAAGCTACAAACTGACAGTTGTTTCTGTGTGACGGGCATGACCCGTGATAACTCAAAGTTGAGCTGGTGTCAACCCATTCAGCACGGCGAAGCGCCAGCCAATCATGTGTTTTTGTTTCATCCTGTCTTTTCTGCTACACAGTCTGTACATTGGTCTTACGGACCACTACTAAATCCATTGTTACAAAATAGAAAGGACAGGCACTAGGTAAAACCTTCCAAATAAAAAATGTTTATTTCACCATTTTTCTGGCCACCAGAGACCAGATCTTATTTAGGGGCTTCATATTGAAGGGGCTGGATACATTATCATTAACACTTTCATAAACTACAGTGAAAGAGTTGTGTATATAGTACTAAATCACTTGCTTCTTTCCTCTGTGTCTTTATCTAATGGGGCATCACACACAGAGGAAGAGGAGGATGAAGATGAGCAAGGGGAGGAGTTTGAGTTCGACGACATGGATGACATCAGACCTCCAGAGATGAGGCCCGACTCCACAGACATCTCTGTGTCAAACCTTCAAGCCAACACAAACACAGTGCAAGAGACAGTGTGGCTTGGCATGAATGGAACAACTGGTACAGGTATGAAGGACCAGAGCTCCTCGCTGTGCCACCAGTCCTGCTCAGGTGAATATAACTTACACACAATAGGTATAGAGATATTTTAAAGAAGGTTCATGCTTGTAGATGGCATTGTCATTTTCTTCTGTTTCTTTGCTAGATATGAAGGTCCGGGAGTCACCAGAGGGGTAAGTTATGATGGAATAAATTATAGCCTATATGTAAGCCAAACAATAATAATAATATTTAAAATCAGTGTTGAGTATAGGATCTACGGCTATGCAAAGAAAACATTTCACATTGAGGTGTAATTTTATGTCTGATGAAGGTAGAATTGAAAAAAATGGGTGTAATGCAGTTCAGAGAGAGAGTGACCAGAGTTCAGTCATAGTCATGGTCAGTCATACCATCACACCCTCATACCAGTCCAAACACCTACTGAGATATTAAGGAGCTTTTACAATAAACACGTTATGTATTTAAACACGGAGTAAAAACTCAGCATACAAGTCACTCAACTTCATCTCGCCTCATACTTTCTTGTGATACAAGATGTGCTATTTACTGCCCTGGATGTCATGTTGTGTCCTTGTCTGGCTGTTCTTGTCTCTGTGTTGTGTGTGTGTGTGTGTGTGTGTGTGTGTGTGTGTGTGTGTGTGTGTGTGTGTGTTTGTTCCCACTCGACTGTCTCATATTTGATAAATTCATTAAAATTCAATATGGATCCTTTGAAATAGTAGTTTGACACGGAAAAACCCTGAGAAAAATGGACTCAAGGCTCTCTTACTATTGTTATTCCATAGCTTTAAAATCACGTTGCATTATCTTCAGCATCCAACAGAGACACCGTTACAGAATTCCAAGGTTCGTTTTTCAGGCTTTTGTCGGTTCAGAAGTTCCGGAGCAACACCGCCTCACAGACTGATGAAGTATGTCTTGTTATATTTAACATTCTCTGACTTTCTATGACCTTTAGCTTTAAATGCTTGTTACAGATGTTCCACCTCCTCTGATCTGGGAGTGACTGGAGAGTCAGACTGTGGCTGGAAAGCAAGCATTATTTATGAAGGTAAATAAATAAGAACCAACACATCCAGCTTTGAGCTGGAGGTGCTTTTGTGTGTCCACAAACGTGAGCATGTTTTTGTGTTTCATTGCATTCTGACAGCACAGACATCACTACGAGCCAAGGAGTGGCTCAGTGTGGTTTCAGAGCTCACACTGCGATTACACAAAGGTACACAACCTGCCTCTAGTGTTAGCTTTGGTAGCAGCTAGCTTGTAGCAAAGGTAAACCACCTCCCTGTACTGTAAGCGCTGGTAGCAGTTGGCGTTTAGCAAAGTTACACAACCTGCCCACGAGTTAGCTTTGGTAGCGACTGGCCTTTAGCAAATATACCCAACCTGCATCTAGTTTTACCTTGGGTAGCAGCTAGATTCTCCCAAGGTACACAACCTGCCTCTATTGTTAGCTTTGGTAGCAGCATGTGCAGTCATACTTGTGGGAAAGTTGAAGTAGTGAGCTTGTGTTTGTTCAGCCAATTATGTTTCATGTATTTGCCAGTCTCAACAGGTCAGTCATGTGCATGAAAAAACCTGTTCCTCAGAGGCTTCCTTTGCATTAATTGAAATGAGTGGTCTTTCATGAAGACTGTGAACTTTGTTTTTCAGAGAATTAATCAATAATCTAAGTCTATATAATTCACATTGCCCCCTTTGAGTGAGCTGGGTTCTCTGAGAAGGTATGAATTGTGACACTCCAAAACCACATAAAACAATCCCAATGTTGTGGCCTCGGTATACCAATTTATTTCTTATGCTGACATGTTTTTGATGAGTCACTTTTAAATCATGAGGAGAACTGTCAACCCAGGTAATCGACAGTACTCTGCAAAATACTTAACAGGTACTATTACGACTGAGCTCGGACTTGAACCCAAACACATGACTCAGGAGACAAAGTGAACAAACAAATAAATCTTTAGAAAAGTCCAACAGAAAATCACTCACAAGGAGGGAAAAAACTGCAACAGCTAACAAACAAAACCACTCTATTGAGGGAAAAATCCACAAACAAAATCAAGGGCTTGACAAAGTATCAAAGAAAACACAAAACCTGACGAGACAGGGGCATGGGACAAAGGCTCAACAATCTTTGATAAAATGGAGGCACGGAGCCGGTTCTCTGGTACGCAGGACAAGACACAGTAATGGGGAACAGGTGGAAACCATCAGGGTGGGGAGGACTATCAAACTGGTGGGAAAAACACAAGGGCAAGTGGCAAGTTACCTGAAACGAGAGGAGAGAAGAATTTTCAAAATAAAACAGGAAACCATGAGACAACATTGACATAAGACAACTAAGCACAACCAACTTTCTTGGCCATGACAGGAATCACAAGGTTCTTATAGACATTTTATTTTTTCCTGATATTCTGACATCATTGCAATACAAGTGCATATTTATTTCTACTATTGAAATAGCCGATGGCAACTGAATCTACAGTACAGACCGCCAGATGTCAGCTGTCAACATCATGTAAACTCTATGTGATTGTTCCAAACAGAGACAACACGGTGTGTTCCTTTAACAATGTGGTACTTGAGCCAATGCTTTCATTGTTTTGTAGAAAAGCCTTCTTTGTTGGAAGAAGGTGGTAAGGACAAGTCCAACGGTGCAATACACGGGTTCTGCCCACATCAGGAGTCCTCTTTAGTGAGTCCACAGACTGAACATCAGGTGGATGGACCCACCAAACAGAGCACAGGGACCTGTTTGGCCAAAGACCCAGAGGTCATCTATGATGACGTGCCTACTGAGAACCAATACCCAGTGGAAGGTGAGTCTCTGAGCACAGCGTCATAGTTTTTACATTATGGAAGTCTGCACAGCAGAGACCAGTATGTAACTCTTCCACCTGCATGCAGTATTGGACACTAGACTACTAAAACAATAGAGGCTTAGAGGAGCAAAATGGATACCACAGACCAGAGATGTCACTAGGATGTAAAGACAGGGGGCCTTGGCCCCCAGGAGAAGCATCTTTGTAGTCCTGTATTAGAACTACAACCAGTGAAGAAGTCCAGCTAGTAACCAGTTAAAAGCAACAGACATGGTCTTCTTCCATTCTCTTTTGTTGACAAGAGTTACTGTCATGTCGACTTTTAGACACATTAAAGCTGCATACTTAGAACCTGATGATGTAAATGTGTCTTAAGGTGATACCGTATCTAATTCCTCTCTCCATTAGATAAGCTGCAGGTCTATGAATGGACTTTAATTACAGTTACTGTCCTTTGGTTTGGTTTAATCAGAGCTCAGTATCATGTTTCTGTCATAAAGTATACAGTAGAATAACCCAAATAACTGTATTTTGTATGGATTTACTCTGTATTTATTCCAGCAAAATGAGGATACACTGTCTGTAAAAAAAAAAAGGAATAAATAAATTAAAAAAGCTCCTGTCCCCCTAAAATAGCTAAAAAGAGACATATTGAGACAGAGACAAAGGCTCATAGTTCAATTATGGATAAAGATTGATAATATATGTCAGCAGGTCTGGCTGAAGCAGATGAATTATAAAGCACCCGGCAGGAATGACATCCTATATTGCGCCACTTAGTTGGTGATTTGTCTCATGGCTAACAGGAAAACAACGATAATCATCCGCGTCAGTGTGATCGATCTAAGATGTGTCCTCTGGTGGTGGGAATCCTCGATGATAGACTTTACTGCATCGCAATGCATCATAGAATCAATTATTTCTCCCACCTCTAGTGTCATCCCTGTCTTGTAGAGGTCACGAGCCAAGGTGCAAACATTCTTGCATAATGTTGCTTTAATAGATGACTCACGCGGTTTTTCCTTTGGCCTCTCCTTCCAGATGTTGAGGATATCTATGAGGACATTCAGAGACCTGGTTGCCACGGCTCCAACGGCTGGAGCTCCAGTGAGTTTGACAGTAATGATGAGCTGTCCGACACTGAGCCTGTTCCTCCAGCCTGCAACAATAGCAAGGTACCTAAAGGTTGATTGGTTGTCATAATTCAACACTGGGATGTCTTTTCAATGATTTCCAGATTTATAATTTCTCATCATGTTTCTGTGGTGTCTGGCTGGAATCTACTCAAATACTTCCTTTTTAGTAGAAATTGTTTATAGAAAGTTACCATTCCTATCATCATGTGATAAACAATTGATGCCTGTTATGACACATTATGTGGTATTTTTGCCCACATGCTGGATGTTTGCTCATCAAATAGTTTTACTTTCTAAATCATTATTTTTGTTTTTTTTGTATAGTTCTATTTCTCACAACTTTATGTATTTCTCTATTGTTTATGACAGAGTTTATATTTATATTGTTTTTAGGTTAGTGGGAATTATGTAAAAGAAATCTTACTGACTAGAGATGTAATGATTCTAGCTTGACATGAACTGAAGCTAAAGTAGCTGTTGTGAAATTACTTTGCATATCCTTTTTTTTAGAAGGATATGTGATAAAAACAAATACTTGGTCACATGTTTTCAAAGATAAGGGGTGATTATAATTCATTCAGAGCAAATAAAGAATACAAATGAATAAAATAAATCAAAGCAGAATTAAATATTGTTTTCGGCCACTTGGGGGCGGTAGGATGCTGTCAACTGAACATTGGCATATTATCACCTTATTATGTGAACATGGCTGTGTTATTGCAGTTGCTTATTACACAGCCTGCAGTTACAGAACAAGGTGATCATTCATTCATTGGAGTCGTGTTTATGTCGTCTTTAGCCTCCACCAACTCCTAAGGGAAATATGGTGTTGTGTTTATTTGCTAAAATGCTCCACGGTGTTCACCAGCCACATGTATGTCTGCTGTGCTGCTGAGATTCCCGGACCCCACTTTGACAACCTCTGTTGTAAATGTCTTGGATTATTCCCTGCATTGTGTAATTGTTGAAGGGCGTGGCTTGATTACTTGATTTGCTATTAAAGAGGACTCTCTGCAAATATGTGGGGCTGTGCTCTTCAAGGTCAGCTGGCTATAGAGGTATATCTATACCCAGACAATTTTTTTTTTAATTTCTTTTTGTACATTTTTGCCAGTATTCTGATACCTTATATCCCAATATATGTGTGTGGTCTCCCACCAAACCATGACCCCTCCAGCAATGTTTTGAGGTGTTATTCTATTTTGAAATATAAATGGAGCTCTCAAGTATTGTGCAGCTTTAATAGCAGCACCCTCCATGGGGGCAAACAGCCACATCTGCTTTATAGTGAATGTACAGTGTTTAATGAAAAGAGGAAGTGGCAGTCCTTCGCCCTGTCAGCACTTCTGTGTTCTGCTTCATGTGTCGCCATGTGTGGACTTTCCCTACTCAGCTTATATGCAAGTGTTTTGAAAAAGACTTTCAGTGTGGAGATGTAACGAAGCGAACCAGGAGTTTGTCAACTGGCTTCAGATGCAGAGGATTCTCTCGATGTCTTGGATTTGAGGGAGTTTTTAAAGAGAGGGCTTGAAGGAGAAATAAGTTGTCACTCATATATGAGGCACGTGTCTTCATGTAAGTAATAACAATTGGATTGGATCACTATGAATGCCTTCCAGGAGAAACAGTCATATATGTTAGTATATATCATATGTCAGTCCTGGTGACCTATCCCGTCTTTATGTGTAAAAGTGGGGGTTCCACTTTAATGGTGATTTTTACTGAGGTTGATACATTCAGTATACAGTTGATGTCTTAAGCTGCTGTAAGCAGGACGGCGAAGGCAGGAAGACTGTTGCTGTGGTGATGAGTCTGTCTGTTCCAGGCTGGGTTGACAGGCTTCACATAAGACAACTCACTCTTCTGATCCAGTCATTCATTGCCAATGTAAAGGACTGTCCAATTAATCCAGCTAGCTTATGGTAATGCGTTTGAAATAAATAATTATTTTCTAATCCATTTGACGGTGTTGAGGTTGGCTCTGCTCCAGCTGCTCTCCGTAGGGTTTACTGTCCTTGTCTTCTCATTAACAGTCTAATCCACATTCCCCATTTTGCCGTCCCCCTTTTTTTTGCGTGTAGCTGCATAATTGAATTAATGTTGATGAATGTCCATGTCTCTTTCTCTGCAGTACCATGACTCCAATCATAGTTGTCCAGTGTGTTAATAATGAGGCTAAGACTACAAATCTGTTGTTCCAATACAGGGATGGAGATAAGATCTGACCTCAGATCACCATAGAAAACACTCACAATGAGTTAATCAGAGTGAATTTCCATTATCGCGATGTGATCACATGAGTGAATTGGAACAACTGTCCAGCTCACTATCATGGTGGAGACGTGAAAAATAGAGCCTTAGCATTTGAAAAAAAAGGCCTCCAGGAATTATCAGAAAGAACAAAAATTTTGTATTTGTCCTTTACGATCTTCACAAAAAAACCTCTCTACAATACAATACAAATGAGTTTGTTGGCTAAATGTGATGTAAAGTGATTCCAGCATGTTTTGCTGCCATTTAAAGACTTTTAGGCATATTTTGATGATTAAAAGTATAATATTGTGATTGCAGTTGCCGTTGTTGTGGCAGGATAATCATCGTCCTATAGTCGTAAACCATGTTTGGGATGTTTATTCTTTATACCTTTCAGTAAATTGTGGTATTTGAATGCACAGCGTTTGTCTCTCTTTAACCTTGAACCCTGCTTCTCTGCTGTGTGTTTTGGATGTCCAGCTGCCTGCAGAGCTGCTGAGTCTGAAGGAGCGTTGTGCCGTCACCAGGAAGGAGTTGGCGGTGCGTCTCAGTACACCTCATGTTGCACACATCAGGCAGAGCTGTGACACTAAGGTAGGAATCGAGTCCTCCTCCAGTTTCCATGGATATAACGTACTAATGAGGGCTGATACATTAAAAACAAGAGCATTCATTTGTTCCTCAGATTTGATCATCTGCATAACCTTGATTATTTTGTGTTTTCCAGGTGCAGCAGCTGATGAAAGCCGCCAGGAGTGGTACCAAGGACGGGTTAGAAAAGACAAAGTTAGCCATGATCCGCAAAGTGTCATTCCTGCAGAGAAAAGATTCAACAGGTACACATCACTGGAACTGGGACTAACACGTTCAATCAATCTGTTCAGTTTGTGGGAATCAGCTTTAATGGACCAATCCACCAATAATGGAACATGTATCAGTTTCCTCTGGTGCATACTGATGAATGGCCTCTATGGTGACATATTGTCGAGAAAACAGGCTGCCCTGAGAGCAGTCACACCTTCGTCTTCTCAGGAAGTCTCTTTCTCTTGGAAGTAGGCGTGCCGTGTACTGAGTTAATGCAAATCCACTCATCACACCTTCCTCCATGTTCTCTGTAACTCTGTATAAAACTCTGACTAGCCCTACTCACATCAGAGAGACGTCCTTTTCCCCCCGACAGTGATTAAACCTCTTTTGAACCAGCCACAGAATTGGACCTGACGAGTTTTTCTTCCACAGCAGACAGGTGTAACCATGGCGTTTAAGGATGTACAGGCACAGCAAAAGCATATCACCTGAGAACCCACAAAGACTGGAAAAACAAAGTTTCCCCCAGCAAAGAATAATGTCACTTTGGGACATGCTTGCATTGAACAAGCTGCTGTTGAGCAGTATCTGCGTGATCACAATTAACGGTTGCATTAGCATGAATGCAGATTGACCATTTGTTGGCGTGTTCTGCTGTTGCAGCTGAGGGGAAGGACGATGCAGGTTACATGGACGTGTCTGTGTGTGAGTTAAAGCACCCTCCACCACAGCTCTGCCCCATGCCAGAGGGCCTCAGCAGTCAGCAGGTGTGTATGTGCACTCATGCTCGTCATTCTCCAGCTGCCTAATGAACCAGACAGTCTTATTCATCCATGCAGATGGAAAAGTTATTCTCAAGGTTTCATGGTAACGAGTCATAGTCATCATATATACTCATAATCTACTGTCAGTGGTACCCAACACTTCCTACAGATGGCAAATGAAAAGCCTCCCAGCAGCTCGACGCTGCATCATCCTCCTTATTCTGGAGGATGTTGTTAAACGTCTGCAACCTGCAAGTGTTGCATTTTGTAGATTACAGATTACATGATGGAAACCAGGGGTGTCAAAGCATAATAACCTATAAATAACGACAACTTCAAATGGCAGAGCGCATCAATTCAGCCAGAATTAAACATGGAGAGGCAGGAAGTCAAACAGTGAAAGAAAAATAAAGACTTCCTGTTATTTTCAGAATAAAACGCTCCATGTTGACAGGTTAAATTTAACGTAACTACGCTTGTACATCAAATACTCCTCCTTCGGTTGTGTAAACTTTGTTGTGTTTATGCCGCATATATATATATTGTATATCTGTGTTGGTCAGCTCCGGCATGAACAGCGACTGTCATGGAGAAATTTGAGATAGCAGTTAGTTTTATTGTTAAATTGCAGACATCTCTGTAATTTTTACACTTAGCAGAATCATCTCACACACCGGATTAAACCCGACCGGCCCGCCGACCATGAGATTGATACCCCTGATGTAAACAGACGAAGACACTGGAATGAATGAGTGATTGAAAACAGTTAAATGAGTTGTTTTTGAAAGAAAAGAACACCAGGGTGATAATGGACGTGATGATGTGGACATGTTACACACTGTACAGCTAATTCCATGCGTTTTCTTCCACATCGGGTGAATGTGATGCCTCCTTCAGGTCGTCAGACGTCTCATTCTCAGCTCCATCGTACAGAGCGAGAGCAGCTACCTGGAGTCTCTCAAGAGAATCCTCCAGGTGAGTCACATCTGTCCTCAGGTAACTGGGTCCCACTGCATGTCGGTGTGGAAGGCCCGGCTCATTTCTGGTGTTCACTGTCCTGTTCAGCTCAACCCCAGAGCATCAGTGATGATAGAGCTATTCTATCTCACAGCTGACCTGTCTTTGTCCATCAGGAGTACCAGAAGCCTTTGCTGGAGCCACAGAACTTGATCCTGAACACCAAGAAGGTGCGTCAAATCTTCTACCGTCTGCAGGAGATCCATCAGTGCCACTCGATGTTCCAGATCGCACTGGCATCCCGCGTGGCCGAGTGGGATCACAGCGAGAGGATCGGAGACCTGTTTGTAGCCTCGGTCAGTCACTCACCCATCTGCTTCGCTCATTCATTTCTGTTGGAGCTGTCCAGCTGTCCGTCAGTCATCAGTTTCATATGGAGGGCCTTATTAAAACGATTTATCTAACACACAGTTTTATTGAAGGCGAGTTATTGACTTCCGCTGGAAACAGAGAGTAAAAGGTTCTAGCAAAGCATAATTCTGGAGAAAGACATTCACAAACAGCAGTGACACTGATATTTTCTGATACATTTAATGGATGGATTTTTTAAATGTGATCATGTTGGAGGTGAATCAGGGAAATGGAAACGCAGGCACGCAGAGGAAATGGAGCAGGTACCAAAACTAGATACCAGAAAGATTTCTATTCGAAGCCATCCACCCATCCGTTCTCTTCTTCTTATTTGGGTCCGAGGTCCCCAGCAATGGTTTCCAGCTCTTCCTGGGGGGAGCTCAGGTGTTCCCAGGGTAGATTTTGGACTCGCCCAGAAATCCTAGAGCAGACACACTCATCTAGACACCCGCGGGCTAACTCCAGCCGGCATGTTTGACCCGCACGCCGATAAGTTCTGTTTACAAATAAATTACATTTAAAGCCTGAAAGAAAAAAATCCTCGATCTCATTCTTTGGTCAACATTTAGACGGACTGGTAGATCAGAGCTTTGCCTTCCAGCTCAGCTTCTCTTCACCACAACAGTCAGATACTTGAACCCTGCTTGACCCCCCCGTCTCACTCTCCATGTTACCATCACTAGTGAACAAGACCCAAAATAGTGGAACTCCCTCCCTCGCAAGTGATTGATGATCAGTCAAGAAGCCTTCAAATCCAGCCCTCACCTTGTATCCTCTCCCACTTCACCACCACTCCATCACCCATCCAGTGTATCATTTTTACATCTTTTGCTCTTTATCTTCTGATAACTATCTTTACCTGGCCAACGGTTAGTTGATAAATTAAGAGAAATAGTTGTTTCTCTTAAATCTTCTCCAGCAGTGAGTTTTAATGTAGTGAATGTGTGTCTGAAGAGAAACTGTATCAAATCATTTATCAAAGTCCTGAGTCACGGTTTCCTCCACAGTTTTCAAAGTCCATGGTGCTGAATGTGTACAGCGACTACATCAACAACTTCACCAACGCCATGACCCTGATCAAGAAGGCCTGCTTGTCTAAACCCGCTTTCCTCGACTTACTCAAGGTGCTTACACGTTGTTTGTTTCAGACTCCAGTTAACCCTGGATACTCTGCACTGGGCAGCTCACTGGAGTTTTACAGAACATGAAACATTTTTATCAAATGCTTTGAACAACCAACCACAAACACCAAATTTGATACATTTAATAAAGGCGATGTTAACTTTTGCATGTGGTTACTTTGTGGCGGGTGTTTATATTTTTCTGATCAACTTTCAATCAGTTAGTTTGGTGGTGTTGCTGTGTGACGTTTTAAAAGGTTAGTATGGATTCACCGTAGTCAGTCGCCATGATTTGGGTGTGAAGGCCGAGCATTCACTTCTCAAAGGGCACTGTGCTAGTTAAAAGAAAGACTTTCCCGATAAACTGCACATGAAAAGAGTTCACTTTCATGTTAAATCTGAAAACATATCATTTGAATGTGTAAAAAAAAATAACTACTGTCTACTGTGCATTTGACCTTTTAGAAGAAGCAGGCCTCCAGTCCAGACAGAATCACTCTGTACGGCCTGATGGTCAAACCCATCCAACGCTTTCCTCAGTTCATTTTGCTGCTGCAGGTGAGTGAGCGACACACCGTTCAGCATCAGCACCCTGCTCTCTCATCGTCATCCTCACAAACTGCAAACTCACAAAATAGATTTCCATGATGGTTAATGTAATTCAGCTTCAACCTGGTGGACATGATTTGAGGGTCCTTCAGGATCAGGAGTTTGAAACATTTTCTTCCTTTATGTATTAATGACTTACTCCACAGTTTTAATGATCAGTCATTGAGGTTCTGTTCTGACCCGGGTCCCGGTTGTGAAGCCACGTGGGGGGTTATTTTAAGTCCTGAATTGTTGCACTGAAACTGTGTGTTGGAGTCTCTGACATGAGGAAGTGAAAGGCAGTTACTCCTGCGTCTGCTGCAGTGCATTGTGGGTAGAAGAAAAAAAATGGCTCTAGATCTTCCTCCTCAACACCTGCTTTTACAAAACAAAGACAGGCGTGAATGTTCTCGGACCCTGCTGTCCATGGAGACCCTGCCTCCTACACAAAGACGTTACCACACAACTAAACTACATTCTTAATTCAGTAGAAGAAGTTCTAAACAATTTGAAACGTGTTGACAAACAAACAAACCACACGTTACTGTTTAGGTTAATTGGATTTCAAATGACTATGAAACTGAAAAAAAGAAAAACGTAACAAAATGACTTGGTTATAATGGGAAACGAACACAGTCTCCCGGTGGAAGTCCTAAGTTATTTTTACCCGTCCACCCAGACCTCCTACCACAGCGACTCATTTGAAATAATTTGTGACACGTCAAGATGAAATGTACGAATGTACGTGTTTAGGGCCAATGTAAGACAAAAAAAAAAAAAAAAAACACACAGCTGAGAGACGGGGGCAGTTGTCTGAGAAAAAAGTTGCAAATAAGCGAGTTTAAAAAGTTGCAGATTTGCTACTTTATTAAGATGCTAACAACAGGCATTTATGCTAGCTAACTTCCCATGAATGTACGCATGTATTGTTTTAACGAATCCATTACAACGTGTGACAACGCCTCGTTTCAGGTCCTGAGGGTGACACTGTTGATGGTTATCGTTGGTTTTATTTAAATGGGCCAAATTGTCATCTTATGGGTGTTTATTGATCAGGTGGTTGGGCTAAGATGCTAGCGGTAGCTTTGTTGTCATAACAACGGCAAACACGCGGTCAATACTTCCTGTATGACCTCTATAAATAAGTCGCAAATTTGCAACTTCTTTCGTATGAATATTGCCCCCCTCTCGGCTCCATTTCCCCTACAGTGGTCCTAATACGCCGTCGTACAAATGTAATCTCCTTTCTGTTATCAGGACAAAACGTGATGAACAACACAGCCTGTTTTTGTGGGAACTAGAGACAATATGAACATTTTATCCTGGCCAAAATAATTGCAATCCATGATATTATCCAGATAATTATTATAAATAGTGGATAGAAAATTAACCTATAGCCTGTAATTAAAATGCAGTAAATCTATGTGTGTTCCTACTAATCACACAATACTTGCCATTTCTGAGTAAAAAACAAAAACAAAATAAACAATTGCAATAAGTTGGTTTGATAAGTATACACCCCTTTAACTGAAGCGTCCCTCAAACTATCTCAGGAATAACTAATTGCCTTCAAGATCACACAGTAGCTCATTGACCTACGGCAGTGCCGAATCACAGCAGGTACCGTGATGACTTGAATAAAAGCAGCTGTTTCCCATGGTCCCTCTGTGGAGGAGCACAGAGAGCAGCCTGGGCTCCAACATCTCCCAAAACAGATTCTGTAACACAGCTGTGGAAATAATCTCCATAGTCAGTTAAAAGTAGATGGAGGTCAGAGTACCAGCATGGAGCGAGGCAGTGTACTGCTGTGGACATATTTTAGACAATATGAACAAAAACAATGAACATCAGTTTAACTGGACACTATATATACCATGATAGTATGTATTTTCACTGCTTTACCTGCTGCCAGGCATCCCTTTGTGATGGGGAACTCATATGCATATAATCCATGCTCTCATCAAAGCCAACCAGACTGCTTTGACAAAAACAGTAATTGTACCTCTCAGATGACAGGAGTTGCTGGACCATCATCACATGTAGGAGCCAGTTCCTTCGTTTAAATGTCTTCCTATTTCTTTATTGGTATTTTGGATTGTGTTTGTTTCTTCTAAGTAGAACCCAGGCAAGGTCAAGGGAGGGGTGGTGCTTGTTAGACCTTAACATTACCTGAATTTGCCTGATTATTTTGCATCTTTATTCACCACAACATTTCAGAAGTAATGTCATTTAGTGTATATTTTATTTTTTCTTCATGCAGCCAACAAGGAGCCAATGAAACATATTTTTTTTCCTTTTTCTATTTACAAATGGATAAAAACATCCTTCTCTTCAAATACTGTATACTATTTACATTGGCCGCGTTTCCCAGATTCGTTAAGAAGCTCTTAAGTGCTAAGATCGTCTTTGCAGCGCTCTTAAGAACGCTGTGAAAGAAGGATGTGTTTCCCAGAGTCGCTCTTAGCCTAAGAAGATCTTTCACTAAGAAGGAAACGTAAGATTGAGCTGACCCACTCTTAACAGCCTTCTTAGCGACGAAATGCTCAGTGATCAGGGAAGTTTATATTCTCCACTTTTCGAAATAATAAACAAACAATGCTCAATGTTGTAATGCGCTAAAAAAAAAAAAAAAAATCATTAAATTACACGTTTAAGTTTTCCACACTACTATCTACACATAAAAACACATCAACAACCCTGTGGCATTTCACAGATATCAAGGAAACAGATCTAAGCTGAACCTCATCCAGAGAGGCTCCACCTGCTACTCTATATAAAGGCGTTGCCAAAGTCCGCGCGTGTGAGAAACCATGGCTGCAATACAGCACGTTCTCGCTGCGAACCAACAGCGTCGCCGTGCGCGAAGCCAGACAGTTTATATAAATGCTTACGTGCGTCAGCACTTCTCGCCACTGGACGTGCTGTCAGACCGGGCTGTCCAGACAAAGTACCGGCTGCCCCGTGCGGAGATCCAACGGCTGATCACTTTGGTGTTGTAGTACCGTAATTTTATCAATAGATGGTGCTGTTCTCTATTGCTTGTTATCAGAGCAACGGGAGTTCCGGTTCTGCGCTGTGTCTCGTGTATGTTGTGGAACGCCGAATAAAGATCACGTAAAAACAACATTTGGTGTCTCCACACATCCAGAGAGCAACCCGCTGCAACTTTGCCCTCAGCCCTGATGTGCAGCTCCTGGCTGCGCTGCGTTTTTACGCAGTGGGGAGCTTCCTGGAGGTGGTGGGGGACGGCACCGGCCTCAGCAAGGCATCGGTGTCACGGAGTGTGGCAGCTGTGACACCGATTCTCCTGCGTCATGCCCGGACCCACATAAAGATGCCCACCACACGAGACGAGGTCAGCCAGGTCCACCAAGGGTTCCACGCAGTGGCTGGGATCCCCCGAATAAAATGTCCCGGTGCTGCCAGACCTCGTCCACTAACACGCCCATCTCCTCCGCGGTGACCGCCGGTGCCCGCTTGGTTCGCTTGCTGCTGCTTTCTTCCATTCTCACATGTGTGTGCCTATATCCACGGGGGTATAGATGCGCTAATGGGCTTGATTACTACTTGGATACCCCCCACACACACACACACACACACACACACACACACACCCACCCGCACCCGACACATGTGTAGCCTAATTGCACCTGTGTCGGGGGGACCACGGGGCGCTGTGTGTGACTTATGCGCTGATAAAGAGGTGGGTGATCGATTAGCCTGGCATCGATTGATTCAGTTTCAGCACCACCGCGGTGGACAGCTCCCACTAAGAGCTTCTTAAGAAGCTTCTTTGGCTTGATCCTAAGAAGGCAGTTAAGAACGCGTCTGGGAAACACCCGTATCTTAGCGCTCCTTCTTAGCCGAACCCTTCTTACGAGCCTTCTTAAGTCCTTAAGAACGATCGAATCTGGGAAACGCGGCCATTATCTTTTACCCCTAGTTGCTAAAAAAAAAGAAAAAAAACAACTTAAACCGTTTTACCCATAGGTGGTTCAATATGAGAGGTTGTATAAGCTAAGTAATATTCTGATAATGATGTATTTGATCCTGTGTCGCTGTGTCAGGACATGCTGAAGAACACCCCGGAGTCCCACGGGGACCGGCTGCCCCTGCAGCTGGCTCTCACTGAGCTGGAGACTCTGGCTGAGAAGCTGAATGAGCAGAAGCGTGTGGCCGACCAGCAGGCTGAGATCCAGCAGCTCGCACACAGTGTAGGGGACCGCAACCTCAACAAGGTGAACCCTGGTGCAATACATTCATTAAACCTGTGGGGCGCTGTTTTACAGACTGGGGTTGTAATAGACTGTACTAATCACCTCCTCTTTGTGGTGTTGGAATGATGGAATGGCCCAAATGCAATCCATGTAATCAATGTAATACCTTTACGTGGTCCTAAAAACACAATATTCCTACTAATCCGTTTTCTTTGCTGATGAAAGTGAATATTCCACTAATATTTCTGTTTACATACAGCTGTTCATATTTATTAACATAATGTTAGTTGTGTTTTTTAATATTCCCTCGTTGATGCTATGACATATCATTTATCACTTTATAACATGGCCAAGTTGAAAGCTGGATGTAAACAGGAAAAGGTTGTGTGTCACAAAGAACAAAAAACACCAACAGAGGCTCCTATAGTGGATGTGCTTTAGACATGTCCAAAGAATGCTGCTAAACACCTGAATGATATCAACGTATCACAGAGACTCACAGAGTTAATGTCCTCTTTCATGCAGTTCTATGAGTGTTTGGGGCTCTGCTTTACTCAGTGAGCTGCTTTGTTCTTCCAGCTGCTGAACTCGGAGCTGAGACAGCTGGTTCAGTGTGAACTGCTGACTGAAACCGTGTATGGCGATAAAGGTCAAGTCCTCAAGTCGAAGGAGCGCAAGGTGTTCCTCCTCAACGACACCCTCATCTGTGCAAACGTCAACCTGAAGTGAGAACCTCCGACTGTGTAACCCTGAAGCTGCTGCTTCATCTCTCCTGGTCTCTCTGCAACACGTCGATGAGTCACATGCGCTCTTCTATTCTAATCTAAATGCAGAAATGGGAAGGTCGGTCTTTGGAGCTTTGACAAACAGAAAGTAGTTAAATGAGCAGGCAAAATCAAACGAAGAGTGAGATGTAGTTCTTGAGCAGCCAACTGGTGGTGCATCTTTTCTCCTGGAGATCCTTGGTGATGTGATGGGACAACGTGGGGGACCGGGGGCTGTGGTTCAGACTGAGAGACAGCCGCACTTAATAATGAATGTGTTTGTCCACCAGGGGGCCCCCTGACATCAGCAGCCTGGTTCCTGTCGGGCCCAAGTACACGGTGAAGTGGTGTGTCCCCCTGCTGCAGACTCAGGTGGTGGAGGTGGGGCAGGACAGTCTGCAGAGACGGGACAGTGACATCACAGCCAGACGCCACAGCTCCACCTCCAGCACAACTGGTACACTGTGTGTGTGTGTGTGTGTGTGTGTCCTTGTTAGAGAACTGTCTTAAATAAGGTAATCATACGTCATAAGGTCCCCCTGCATATAGAAAGGATAAATACATAGTTTTTTTTACAATGCAATTCCTGTTTTTTGTTTTTTTTTTACTTGTCGACCATGATAGCAAGCTAGACACTCGCTGGAAGTCACTTGCAATACTATTCACGACTATAGTGATCATGGGATTTCACCACTATCAACTTATTGTGAGCACTTCATACCTCCTTCTTCCTCCTCTTCTTTCCCCATTCTTCCTCCTCTTCTTCCTCCTTCTTCCTCCTCTTCTTCCTCCTCTTGTTCCTCCTTTTCTTTCTCCTTCTCTCTCCTCTTCTTCCTCCTCTTCTTCCTCCTTCTTCCTCCTCTTGTTCCTCCTTTTCTTTCTCCTTCTCCCTCCTCTTCTTCCTCCTCTTCTTTCTCCTTTGTGTCCTACAATGAACTGAGTCTGGTTATCTTGGTGTTTGTGCACACTCTGTCCCACTAAGGTATTATATATTATATATATATATATATATATATATATATATATATATATATATATATATATATATATATATATATATATATATATATATAAGGTATTAGGTATTAGGTTAACCAGACTTTTAGTAACCAATTAACATACATATTGAATGGTTACCTCAATTTGATTACTTTTCATTCAATTTAATTATTTTGATTTTACAACAGAATCACACATTAGTTTTTTTCCAGTTGATGTGTCGCCTTATGTGTCGGTCCATTACACTCCCATGATCACATCTAGTGCTGGTGCAGCTTGACTCGATATACTGTATATCCATATTGCATCGATAAGCTTGCAGGATTATTTTCCATTCGCTCCCTTAAGGCCTGAAATATAAAATATTGTCACCAAATCAAAGTCCTTGAGTCTGAGAAGAACACTACTGACTCCGCTTACGCTGTCAACAACTGTCTTTCATTCTCTTCAACAAGTAATCAAATGCATAGTTGACATAGTTGTGATCAAATGATTTGCTCGTGTCAGTAGTGATGCAAAGTGATGACTGAATCTTAACCAGACTTCTTCCCATCCATCACTGAATGCATCACTCAGATGGGATGTTGGTCACATGGGTGCAGCACAGAATGTGTTGAGGTGTTAGAGGGTACAGGAGCTGACTGTGTCTCCCTGTGGTCCAGGTAAAGTGTTCCTGGGTACTCCGAGACTGTACCAGGACCTGGAGGAGCTGCAGCATGACCTGTCTGTGGTGGAGGAGGTCTCAGGGCTGGTGGGGACCCTCCATGGACCCTACCAGGTAACAGTTCCAATCAGGATGCTGTGAATGCATTTATGATAACGATCAGATGGAATAAATCAATCACAAACAAAACGGTGCACATCTTCAAACACATTTGTTTTCTTTTATTTTTTAACTTGCTATTGTAGAAGAAATTGTGTTACCTTACAATTCTTATTTGGTTTTGGTATAATGTTCCTTTCTCTCTAAACATCAAATGTCCTGCTGAGCTGTTTTCCATTGTGTTAACCCTTGCCGTCTTGATGAAAAGACTCTTTGATCTTTCCCTCTTCCTGAATGGTCTCTGTCTCAAATACATTGATCAAGGCCCGATGAGTGACCCCTGTAGTGACATCGTCTAGCTCTCCCAAGAACGGTCACACCTTAACAGATGTCTCTTCCTCTGCAGAGAGACATGTGCTGAGTCAATGCAAATCCACTCATGACGCCTTCCCTTTTGTTCTATCAAACTGTTCTGTATAAATTCAACTCAGCCAGGCCATTCCTCAGACTGGATCTTCATAGACACACTGTGAATTTCTTTTCTCTGTCAGTGATTAAACCTCATTTGAACCAGCTACAGAATTGGACCTGAAGAGTTTTCTTCAACGCTATTTTGCAGTTCTTCTTTTTTGTTCCGTCTCTTTTAATTGTGTCAAGCATTTGTGACTCATCTTTAGTGATTAATCAATGAAAGACAACTAAAAATACAGGAACAAAACTCACCAGTTAACTGAGTAAGTACAACTATATCATAACGTATAAGGCCCACGTTTAATAAAGGTCTTGGCTGCCTGGTGAAGAAGCTCCGCTGCTCCGCCATCTTTCTTAGAGGATGTTAATAATAACTGCTCCATCCTTCCTTACCCTTCCCATCAGAATTTGAACACCACGGTGTCTGAGGACTGGTGTCTGGCTTTGCAGAGGCTCATCCGCCTGAAGGAGGAGGAGATTCAGAATGCCAACAAGTGTCGCCTGCGTCTGTCGGTACCGGGGAAACCTGACAAGTGAGTGTAGGGAGGCTCGGAGGAGAGACTCCGGTTGGGGCGTGTAGCGTTTGGATTTTCAAGCTTCACGTGGTTTCATTTCCACTGTTGTTCCCAGGTGCGGCCGTCCCGTGAGCATCATCGTGGTCTTCAACACTCCAAGCCCCCTCAGTAAGATCTCCTGGGTGAACCGGCTTCACCTCGCCAAGATAGCTCAGAGTGAGTTCAGCAGCAAACCTGGACTTGAGAGTCCTCACACAGCAGACTCCCTCAGTAGAGTTCAGATAACACCCAACACGGCAACACTTGTAGGTCATGTCTACATGTTTCTGGCTTTTATTGTGAGCGTTGAAGAAACACATATATATACATAAACATACATATATATGTATATATATACAAACATATATAGACATATACATGTATCTGTCACCATTCAACATGCCATTGAAAGCTTGTGTGCTGAGCTCATTGGCCAACAAACCACCTGGCTGGTTTGTTTTTTTCCCCTTTGGTTGGAAACCCCCTGTGACTTCTGGACCATAAAGCATTCAGTCCGATGTATGCACGCGTGTCCTCCGCTTTGTTTCCAGCAGCTCTGCCATGTGGAGCCTGAGCCCACGGTGTGGTGTGAGTGCTATGTCCAGTATGTCTGCATACTGGACAGGTGGACAGCTTTTACACAGCTCAGCTGATGAGTGTAGAGTCAACATCACCAGTCTGTTGTATATGTGCTGTGTACAAAATCATATTGAGATATGATCAACTTTTGGCAGCAAAATGAAAAACAGGGAAATGAAAATTGGTACAACTGTAAAGCTGTTGGGGATCTTTATTGAACCGAGACAACTAGAGCTAATAATAACTAAAAATTGACTTATTACAATATAAAGTTAACAGACAAGACTGTTGGCAGCAATTTGTTCCCTGTAACCATCTTGCCCGCTACATGTCCCCTTGGCCCCAATTCTGTCATTACCACATTAGAGTGATCCTAATGTTTGTTTATGTTATGCATTTATGTTTCAATAACGGATAACAATATGTATCAGTATCTGATCGGATCTCAAATGATTGATGGATGGCACCAGTCACGTTATTATTAGGGATGCACGATATTGATTTTTTGAAGCCGATACCGATATCGATAACTTTCTGCTCCTCGGGACCGATACCGATAACCGATAATATTGTTATTCGTTTTTGAATGTATATTCAGATCAAATTCAGGTCAAAAACACTAATGACTAAGCTTAGGTAGATTTAGCATAGCTTTGCCTTTTACCAAACACCATACCAGATGTATCACAGTGACATGACAATGTGTTAATACTATGAACAAAAGAAAGCCAAGAACAGTTTTGACTCTTCAATAAAATGACAATATTTATATATATATATATATATATATATATATATATATATATATATATATATATATATATATATATATATATATATATATATATATAAGACTGGCGTCCTGTCCAGAGTGTACCCTGCCTTCGCCCAATGACAGCTGGGATTGGCTCCAGCCCCCCCGCGACCCTAAAATACAGGATAAGCGGTAGAAAATGGATGGATGGATATATATATAATGTGAAGAGTAGATAAACAAATATGTGTATTTCAACGGTATATCTGCACTACTACTGTCTATACCATACACACTCTCTGTCTGTGTGTGTGTCCCTCTTTCTCTCCCTCTCTCTCTCTCTCTCTCTCTCTCTCTCTCGCGCTTCGAGAGAAAGAGAACGGATAAATACAAGAAGTGTACAAACTTCTTAGTTACAGAAACATGGCGTATTAATTTTATGGGGTTTAATGGAAAAAATAGCTCTGAATGAACAACAGCTGAGCAGAAGCGCTTGTCGACCGCCGCGGAGAAATACGCGTCTGGTCTGAACGGGGGGTGCGCGGATCGCTCACGATTTTCGGCGGCGCGCTGCGCCGCGGCGCTTCTGCGTGCAGTGTGAACCTGGCGTGAGAAGGAAGCGCTCGATTTGTGGATTAACTCCCTCCTCCGAAACCTGTGATACCACAGTAACCACATCACATGCTAAACGGGAGGTGCCTAGAAAAAACTAACGTCCCTCATCCCAATCCACCCGTAGCACTGTTTTAACACACACATCCTATCGTCGGATTATCGGAGTTATTAATAATTGTATCGGATTTATCGGGATGACGTCATAATTCCTATTATCGGGCCGATAATTATCGAATTATCGTGCATCCCTAGTTATTATCCCAACTTTTGATCGATTATGAAGGATCGACACAAGTCTGTGAATCAGGGGCCCTCAGATCCGTTTCAGGAGAACGGCAGTTGGTAGCTCGAGTCCAGGGGTCATGTGACCAGAAAGGTTGAGGCAGGTTTAAATAAAGTTTTCTATGGAGGGAAACGTTGGCATCATCATGCTACAGCTGTGCAGTACAAACAAGTGATGTATCACGTGTTGGACATTTGTTATGAGAAAGTAGATCCCACTCGTCACTAAAAGGTGTGTGTGTGTGTGTGTGTGTGTCTGCTCAGAACAGGAAAACACTCCGGGGTGGGAATGTGCTGAAGACGATGGGAAGACTAAAGCTCCGTTAAGTTGTCCATTGTTGACCTGCAAACTTCCCGTCTTCTCCTCCAAAACACACACACTGAAGGTGAGAGCTCCTGCCATGTATGTGTACACACACACACACACACACACACACACACACACACACCCGGTTGGATTTATATATAGCTGAACAAATAGCTGTGAAGAACAGATTTTTCCAGCAGATGTATACGTGATTTTTAGGAAAACAAACTGTTAGAAGGAATCACAAAATGATGAAATTGAGACCATCACAAATCTGAAAATGTTTTTTTTTTTATCATCATTGTGTGTGTGTGTGTGTGTGTGTGTGTGTGTGTGTGTGTGTGTGTGTAGGCTGTGCCTCTGGCTATGTGATGCTGAGGGTTGTGCTTATGTCTTTATACATATTGGAATAACATAATCATCAATAACTAGACATATATAATTAAATACATGTATAAATACATGTAAACTAAATTAAATACATGATTAAACGTATTATAACATTAATAGATGAATACATGTTGGTATTCAATCAGAAATAAAGGGATGATAATTTTATGTAAATAATGTTTTTCCTTAATGCTACAGTGACTGTCGACCTAATTTATATATAAACACAGACATTTAGAAATTCATAAATGTCGATTGGTTTACTCATTTCCTGATTAATTACCAACTTACATGGGAACATGTATTCATTTAATAATTATTTTATCATGCATGTGCTCATTTCAGCTTTTCCTTATAATATATTTATTTTAGTATTTGTATGGCTATTTGTTTATTTATTAACTTGAATTTATATTTCAACTCTTATGATGATTTGTTCATGAAAATATGCTGATTATATTATTCATGTCTGTGCTCATTTCAGCTTTATATTTGTTCCAGTATTGGGATTTCGATGTGTGTATTGTTTTTTAATTGCAATATGTATTTCAGCTGCTTCTATTATTTATTAATGGGAATATGCATTAATTTCAGAATGTGTTTAGTCATCATTATATAGTGTGCACTGTCATAGATAGCTGTAGTGGAGTCCTGCAGTAAGTGTGACATGTCTCTGTCCGTCTGTGCAGCTGGAGGCAGCTCTTCATAGTCCATCTCAGTCCAGCCTGCTTGGGTTCTGTGTTGCCAGTACATCCTTACCACAGGGTTACCTCTGGGTGAGTACAGGGGCGGAGGGCCTGCGGGTAGTCCCCGCTGAAAAGCAGATCCACTTGAAAGCTATGAGTGCTGTAAACTACGGTTGTGTCTGAAATCACTCGTTCGCTACTCACGCCTCACCAAATTGTATTCAGTTCTTCTAGTTGCCCAGTTCGCTTGTGCTATGGCTAGCGCAAGTCAATGGTTCTTAGCTAGACAGGCATTAAAAACAGTCTTGCCCACTCCACAGTGCACCCGAGGCAATCAATTAAAACACTAGACTGTCGATGTACATATCTGTGTTGATAGAATAATATTTGAAACAAAACTAACCTGGCATTGCATGAATCATCCATTTTTTGAGGAACTAGTTTCTCAGCAGCAGCGGAATTTTACTTTTTACGCCGCCCGAAATACTGCCCGTAAATAGGCAATCAAACCGGGCCAAACTGTCGGCACTTATACCCCCAAGGCTGTCTGAAAAGCCCTTGAAGCTCACTCATACACCGGGCAGCCCACGGCCACGCGAAGCCACAATTACGCACCGGCTATCTCGGTCTCCACAGACGCTTGTTCACGTTCTGCCTTTTGAGCATCCCTCTCACGCAATTCTTCCTCTGTATATTCAGGCTCGTACAGGTACGGTTGGGTTTGGGTGGAAAAAAACTCCTCATCAGAGTCTTCAAAAGTTTCAGTATATTCTCCAAAAGTGGCCATTTCTGTGAGATTGAAGAAACTAGCACTGCAGGCTACTCTGCTGTCTGTAGAAATGACAGCAGGTAAACAAACTATTATAGAACCGGTAACTTATATCAGTCAATATCAGTCCGCCGCTGCCATAGCCTACTAGGAAGTATGACACGCTGCTGCTGCTGCTGAGACATAAATCCTTAAAAATGCAAGGTTGGTTTTATTTCAAACATTCTATCAACACAGATATGTACATCAATAGTCTGCTGTTACAATTGATTTGCCTCGGGTGCACTGTGGAGTGGGCAAGACTGTTTTTAATGCCTGTCTAGCTAGAACCATTGACTTGCGCTAGCCATAGCATAAGCGAACTCAGCAACTAGAAGAACTGAATGAAACGTCTCCAGACGTCTCGAACACATCGGCTGCCTTTGAAAATAGGTCTTATGTCCAAAATTCCGAACTATCACTTTAAAGTTGTACTCCGTAAGATTTGAGATGTGTTGCTTCTAGTGGCCTCTCTGGCAGTAGATGGAACTGCAGGCGAGCCTCTGGGACTCATCTACCTCACCAACAGTGTGGACTGTCTCTCATCTGCGTGATGCCTTCAAATGCTCCACACTGAAAGGAGGTCCATGGTTTTCCCTCGTTGGCGTCACTTTGCTTCTTGATGACTTTCCTTCTTCACTTCCATTAGTTTGTTGTTTCTTTTTCTTGGACTGGAAGTTGAATGGTCTTCTTTCTCTGCCTGTTGATCCTCCATTGTGAGTCAGCAGTAATGAAATGTACCTGTACACTTTAGACTAGAGGGAGTCTGACTCAGCAGTTGGAAGTTACTGATTTCCCATTCCAAGTAAACGCAGCATTATTCCATGAGTAGCTCCACCTGCAGACCAACCACTGCTGAACTCATTTAGAGTTTAATGGGAATGTGGCCACAGACATGGAGATCCTATTTCTGGACAAAGCAGCAACAAGCACTTTCATTAGTGGTCACATGATCAACCACCATTGTTTTAACTCACTCTTTGAGAGGAACTTAAAAGACCACTAAATAGATGACCATGTTACGGAGTACAACTTTAAATACATAATTTTTTACAGAAATCTATTTTTTACATGATTTCTTATTTTGGAGAACTGTTATTATTGTCATTAATTTACTTAGACAAGCTTTTTTCTCCAATGGAGTTTAGGTTGCTGGTGGGGGAAGCAGCTCCATTACTGGCCAAGTGGAGATCTTCTCCCTGAACCGAGCCATTCCTCGCCTGGTCAAGACCGTCCCGCTGAAGGCCCCAGTCCTCTGTCTGGAATATGTGAAGGAGGACAGGGAGGCTGACAAGGTCCAGACTGCAGCCAAGATGGGAAACATCATCTGTGTTGGCCTGCAGGACGGCAGGTCAGTGCCTCGCTACACACAGACCGATGACCTTTATCTGCTCCTTCCAGTCAGCTGTGAACAAATCCAATTCAACATGTTATTTAGTCACTTAAAAGCTGTTGGTGGGTGTATTTCTGACAGAGCTGGGCCAGCTGTTCCTCCCTGCTTCCAGGTTTTATGCTAAGCTAAAAAATATAAATGTAATTGTAATCTGTTACAGTTACTAAAAAAACAGTTTTTAACAGTTTTGAATGAAAATGTGGGTGATTATTAAGTGGTGTCATCCAAATATATTCTTTCTGGATAAAGCGCTGATTAATTGTGGTGCTTTGCAGCGTTTTTGGCATATTTCCAATAAGGTAAGTTAATGTAACCACAATCAGTAGCTATGCCTGCCGCCCACCCCACCGTGTTATTTTTGTGTATGCTTATTTAGCTCTTATAGGTGCTCGGTGCCTGTACAGTGGGCTACATGTATTCACGGGCAAAGACAGGTAACAAGCAAAATACCTTGTGAATACGCTCACGCGTGACCTGCCGATGTTTGAACTTAGGATCTTGCCTCATGGTATTATGTTAGCAATGTGGTTGTTTTACTTTCTCAATTATTACTTATCTAGAAAGCTGTCAGCTGGTAAAGGTGCTGGTAGTTCAAGATATTTATTGGTAATATTTTTGGAACGCCCTCTAGTGGACAGACGTAAAATAACCACATTGCCAATAATGGGAAGGCATATATGTCAAGCTAGCATGATAGAGTTGTAAATTTATTGAAATGGATGTTCCATTTCATTATTGCTAGCTAGCTAGCAACAGTTAGCTGTGGTAACCATATATCAGGGAAATCTAAAATATTAACAAGGTTAGCAATATTACACAGCCAACCTTTTGTTTTTATTTTTAATAATTTCAGCCTTTTTGTTTGTCGATGAAACCTTCCAGGCTTTCTGCTGATATGCTGGTCAGCAGGTTCTCTGTAGTCGTCTACCTGTCTACATATACAGTGGATAAAAAATGCCACTTTGAAGACAATAAAGCTCTGTTCATTGCTAATATCATATATAAAAACAAGTCTGTTACTTTACAGGCCATAATCAGAGGACTGAGCTTGAAGCAGTCACAGCTGTTGGACCTCTGGCTGACACGTGATCAGCAGATGCTCCTCCACCAACAACTTATTATTGTGTGGTAACATGGAGCACTGAGACAGGGTCAGTTATGATAGCCAGTTGCTGTGTCTGGATGATACAGGATCACTACCCAGATCCAAAAGGACAATAGAAAGGTTTCATCCCTAGTACTGTGTCGTATGTTGTGCAATACCAATGTTCTAAATAGTTTGAATAAAAATCTTTCAAAATCTTCAAGGTGTTTTCCTTATACTCACAGCATAAATAATCCAACCATCACATTTATGTCTTTACAAGCTGCACAAATAATGAGAACCGAATGTGTCATGTGACCAGAATCACCTACTCCACCTTTAAATGTATGTTTTAAGACTTTCAGCTTTATTGCTCAGTTTGAAAGAAAAGTAATCAAAATATAAAACATTACTTTCCTGAAGTCATCAAAACTATTTGCATGACTTATTACATGTTTAACAGTGTAACTAGTTATCTATAACCTATTACATTTCCCAACACTAATGCTAAGCTAGGCTAACCATGTCCTGACTCCATCTTGGAAGTTGACATCCATGAAGGCTGAATGAAAGAGAAGGAGCAACATCTATTCCTTCAAGCTCGTCTTCCATTGTTTGCGTTGTAGCTGACGTGTTCCTTGTCTTCCCAGCATCTGTGTGTACGGCAGCATGGACACAGCGGTTCAGTGCCTGCTGACCTTGGTCAACCCTGACAGCTGTCCCGTCCTCTGTCTCAAACACTCGCTGACCTTCCTCTTCGCTGGACTGGCCAACGGCAAAGTGGCGGTGTACCAGAGGAAGGCTGGCGGTGAGGGACGCTTACATTGCGCTGTGGTCCACGTTACACTGCCGCAGTAGATGCTTAACCATGGATCCTTCTTCTTCTCAGAGAGACTGTGGGACGTGGACTCATGCAGGTTGGTGTCTCTGGGCTCCGAGCCAGTCTGCAGTCTGCTGACCCTTGGAGACACTGCGTGGTCCAGCTGTGGCAACCAAGTCACTGTCATCCAAGGATCCAGCCTCCACACACAGGTATGCCATCACATCAACAACAGGTGGGCTGTCCTGTTAAATATGGAGAATCAAAGGGCCTTAAGGTGTAAAGATGCACCGATATGAAAACATTGGCCGATTACCAATATTAACTGATGCCAATATGATCTGCATCAAACAAGTTTCTATGATAATCATGTTTTTACATACTGCAAATGGTTTAAACTTTACACATTTGGGAATTTGAAAAACAAATGCATTTTTAAAATCATAGTTTTACAGCATTGTTCTCTTAAGAAATGACAGGGGATTCCATGAATAACAAGTTAATAACCGCGTTAGTTTTCTGTGTTGTGGAAAATTTCCCTCAAAGTGAGAATGAAATAAGGATTCCTCGGATCAGCAGGTGTCTTTGTATGTTTAGTATAGCAAGCAAGGAAAGGAGAAAGGCTTCACAAAGCATCAACCTCTGATCAAAGGGGAGACAAGTCTGAGACCTTCAAGGAGCAGGTCTCATCTTCATACAAAGCTCTTGATTATTCGTGTAAACATGTATTAAACATGTAGCAGAGTGGTCTCAGAAGTGCCTCTCTCTTTATACTCACTAAGGCTGTTGAACCCATGATCATACTAGAACACTTAATATAGTATATGCATGGTCACATCACACAATTTTGATGAATTGACATTACACTATGTGAAAATGTTTGGAGCATAAAACTGTGAAGCCACCGTGTCGTGCATGAAGGGAAGGAGACGTCAGAAAAGTAGTGGTGACTTGGAAGCCCTATCAGCGGGCAAGATCCACTACGGAAGGTGGTTGGTAAAGAGTGATCATCTCCATTATTTTGCCTGTGAATGACTTGGATCACAGGCTGTGTCCTTGGCTTGTAACGTGCTTGCTGCTTTGGGCTCCAGCCTGTTAGGCTGCCTGCTTGCTTGGTTCAGATATAGTTTGTAAACTTCTGGATCGCGGTTCTTCATATGAGTGATCACATTGATGGCATTGAAGGGTTTGACATGGCATCCTCCTTGCTATAAAGGGAATTGGGTATTTACATTTTGCCGTATATCTTCATGCTAAGAGATGATAGTGATTTATTTTCACGCCAGTTTATATGCAAAACAAGTTGTGTTAGAATTGCTGTGTCTAATACAACCCTACATGCAGAAAAGTCAAGTTAATAGCCTATTGGTTCTCATGATGTGGGTCTCCATGGGCCGAATCGCTAGTAGGAGGTCCGACTTCGACGGGCATTCCAGTGTACTTTTCTTCGTTTAAGGTCTGAAACTTCAGACTTCCGATGTCACTGGAACGCACCATTAGAAGAAAAGTGTACAATCCGTATGTGTGTACATGAAACCAATGGATTGGATTTTGTGACTATTTGTGGACCAGCGATGGGTCTGGGCTGAATTGACTTGGGGTGTGTTACCTTTTGAAGAACATACTACTGTTTCATATATAACCTTATAATGCTACCCCACTGTAGAAATCGTACATACTGCATTATATCAACATGTATCATCATGTGCCAGGAACTCCTCACAGCTGGCTCACGGCACAGTACCGCTGTCCTAATTTTCCACAGAAGCTGAAAAGGGATTTAGCTCAAAGGCACAATGAGTAGGATTTTTACCAGACTCAAAACATAATCCCTCAATCATCACTTCTGATCCACTAGAAGTGCAGAGACTCTGCCTCTCCTGTATTTTCTTATTATGCTGGGACAGTTGCGGGCCCTTACCCCGAACAAAGCGTAGCGACCAGATGCTGGATCATAAGCACTCATTGCTTGGGAGACCTGGGGAGACACTAGTGGCATTAATTGATATAAATGATATTGTTATTAGTTTGCAGACTTTGGGCGGCGTAAAGCCTGTTCTAATCTGCTGGATGTTGCAGAGTTTCTCCAGGATGAGCTGAGCCGATATGGCACCTTCACGGATATAAGATGATGCATCTGAAATGCATTCCGGCTGCTACGTGGTGAAGCTACTGAACTGTGGTATAGTGCACTAGAACTAAACACATTCAGATGGCCCAGATCGGGAGTATGGGACAGAATAAAGACACAGTTATTCATCTATCAGCAACCACTTATCCTGTATTCAGGGTCACGGGGGGCTGGAAGCGATCCCATTGAGCGAAGGCAGGGTACACCCTGGTCGCCAGGCTATCAATCATCCTATCCCCATCCTGCATGTTTCTGGACTGTGGGAGGAAGCCGGAGAACCCGTAGAGAACCCACACTGACACCACACAGAGGGAATCCGAACCTGAACCAGGAATGGAACCCGGGACCCTCTCGCTGTGAGGCGACAGTGCCAACCACGACACCACCGTGCAGCCCACACAATTATACAGCAGTTTCCTTTTAATTTATAAGACACACAGATTACATGTTTTACACCTTTTATGAATAAAATCTATTTATCTCACATCCATATATTTATTCTTTAATCTACACTTTGTTTGGCCTTTATTTTGAAACTGGAAGTCTTCACAGTTGGATGGCTGGCTTCCAAGCTCGCTCCCGCTCTGCAGATCAGATCAACAAACTGAGCTGAAGTTGTAGATTGGTTGATGATGAATGTCATGATATTATTTGTTGAGATGTCTTTGGTCCTTGCTGATGTTTGCAGACATCCTTCTATGTTTTTGAGGAAGTGAAACATATTTTGGATTTTAATTTAAAAAAGAAAAATAGATTGTTTTCATGTATATAGATGTACAATATGACCATGGGTGTCAGCTCTCTCTCATATAGTCCATAATATATGTTTTCGTTCTCAGTAGTACACAATTTATGAAATATCACTTGGAGGTTTGTGTTTTGGAAACAAGCTACATGGTAGTTAGTTAGCAATCCTCTGTAAGCTAATAAAGAATCATTTACCAGCAGAATCATAAAGATGGACAGAAAAGTAGTTCCAATGTGTGCAAAAAGGAGAAAATGTTTGAATTGTATTCTTTTATGGATAATAGCAAACACAAAATACATTTTTCTTTCTTTTCTTTCTACAAAATATATTTCATGTGCTTGGGGGAAAAAAATATTTTCTCCATACAACCAAATCATACTCCATGTTAAGCTTGAGTTCCTCTCTGCCTCTGTACTGTAGAGCTTCACAGCCCACTCTGATCCTGGCTGCACAGTCAGTCACATGGTTGGTTCAGGCGGGGGGGTCTGGATGGCCTTCACCCAGGACTGCTCCATCCACCTGTTTCACACAGAGACCCTGGAACCACTACAGGAAGTCAACATCTCCACCCGCACCGCCCACCTGACACCAGGCAAGATGACCATACCTGCTCACATCACACACTTCCTGTACAACCTCTATTAGTTTACAGAACACCATTGATATATTCAGCTGGGCAGCGGAGGAGGAGGAAGGAGCTCATTTTACTGTATTTGATTTTTGTCAGTAAATCCATTTTCTTACTTTGCACCTGCTGGGTGTTATTATCTCTCTATTCTTAATTCACTAAGGAGATAACTTGACAGCATCTCCTGAACTGCTCGGTGACTGAATTGGATTCTGGGAGATGGCGATCTGACCATTGTGAAACATACTGTAATCCTGTCATGTTTGTATTCCAGGTCAGGTTTGTGTCTCCAGCTTGCTGATCTGCCAGGGCCTGCTGTGGGTCGGGACCAGCCGAGGACTCATCCTCACCTTTCCCATGCCCACCCTGGAGGGCATCCCGAAGATCACAGGTCAGTGCTGGGCCCAGCAGCATGTTCTCTGGGACTCAAGTCACGGTTATCTTCCAGCCACATTTTTACACATTGAAGAACCCATACTGACACTTGGCCTGTGGCCCTACCTACCACGTCCTTTCAGAATAAACGTCTGTCTTCACAGGAAAGCACTTTATGCAACAAACCCACTTTCAGCACTAACAGCAGTCTCCTGCACTGAAGTCCTGTGTTTGTTTGACCCGTCTACCTGAGCGTGGACTATCTTTCGAGCAGCACTGACCAGCCGTCGGTATTTGACAAGTTGGCTGATAGACCGGTCCAACGGTCTTTTTTTGTTGCGTTTTATTTCGAAAAACGTTGACGTGTATTTGAGCGCATGTTCTCTCAGCTTGTTCTAGTGAGTCACCACGTTAACGTTTGTCCATTGTGTCCACTACTGACAACTAATAATAATAATAATAATAATAAAAATAATAATAGTAATTATATAACCAGTTAAAGCCATTTACAGTTTCTGTTGTTTCAAGCTCCCAGATGTCAATTGGTTGAAATCATATTTTGACCCTTTCCAGTGTGAGATACACTCTCTGGATTTGTTCCCATTGATGTCAGTGAGGACGTTGATATTAAAGGCACAATGAGTGGGATTTGTCGGTTGTGGTTGTTGGCCCCTCTCTGCGAGGGTTATGGTGAAAGTACCTCTTGTCGTTTGGTCTCGCTATATTTGTGGGTTTGTTCACCATTTTCTTAGTTTCTTCTCGGGTGAGTGCTTATGATCTGGTACCTGATTGAAATGTCCCAAACACAGCAAAATAAGAAAATACAGGAGAGGCAGAGTCTCTGCAGATACAGACACACATTCATGTAGGTTTGTGATTGTTTTGTTTTTCAGACATTCCTGCTAATTTAGCCTTTTTTACTAAACCTCACCCCACTTCACAGCTTTCCTGAACAAACACACACCTGCACAAACATGTCAACTCGAATCCCCGGTTGTTGGGCTGATAGTTGCTGGAATATTTGAACATTTAGCTCATCCTTATGTTGTTGATCCTGACATCATTTCATCTTCTTATGTGTTGCCATCGTGGATTAATTTGTCCCCCCTCAGGCAAGGGGATGACGTCTCTGAATGCTCACTGTGGCCCGGTGGACTTCCTGTTGTCCACCTCCAGCACCCTGGCCTCCGACCTACTGAGACGGGACTCCGTCCTCAACGGCGGTGAGGAGGGTGCCGGCAGAGAGGGGGGGGGAGGAGATGAAGGAGGGCAGAGGTGGGAGCAGAGCAGCTACCCCCAGGACTCCCAAGCTGCTCCACCGAAGGAGAAGTCTCTTCTGCTGCAGTATCGCCTCCACTCCACCTGCCAGCTCCCCGGGAAGCTGCTGACGGCCCAGCCTGAACAGGGGAACCACAGGGCCTCCCCAGACTCCCTGGAACACAGCCCAGAGGACGGCTCCATCTATGAAGTGAGCGAGGACCCCGATGTGTGGGTCAGGGGGAGGCCTGTGGACTGGGGGAGGGAGGTGGAGGCCAGGCGCAGCAAAGTCACCTCCACAGCAGTCTTCTCCGGGGGCAGAGGTTACCGGAGGGTAGGACAGACGGCCTCAGCAGGCACAGAAAACACACTGCTGGTGTGGCAGCTCCCTCTCACTTTCAGCCAATGACGGACGAGCATGTCACATGACTGGCTGAACAATCTGTCTCCTCAGTTACTGTGGTCCGAGACTCATAATCAGTCAGTGGTGCGGTTATAAACGGGTGAAAGCAAGCTGACATTAACGGCAGGATGACTGTGAAGAGGACGCACCGCCCCGTCTGCAGCTACCTCCGGAGATGATCGGGGAGCGACATCCCGCAGCTCTACGTCCAGATGTGAGGGGACACCATGACCAGTACTGCCAATCACGTCAAACGTGACACAACCACGAGATGTTTTTTTTTTTTAACTGGCCCTCTCCAATTTCACATATGCATTAAAAGGAATACTGCAGTATTTGGGGAAATTATGATTATGCTACTCATTTGAGAGTATTTTTTATCAAATATGTTTTCTCTTCTGTAAACGGTTTCAAATGTTTGATGAATCGTCCTTCACAGAGAGGAAAAAAAACATACATGTAATATATAAAACCCTTTTTACATCCATGATGAAACCGGATTGTAGTCGCTAACAGACCAATATGGAGGAACAGGAAGGGCAAAAACAAAGGCTGAGGTCTGATTCATTCAAGAGAAACTTTGCGAGGCTCTGTGTGACTGCAGTGATACGTGCAGATGAAAGGTGCTGGGGTGCTGCCGTCATTCATCTGCTCATGTCTTCCTCATGATCTAACAGGTGACTGAGGTGTGTGTGGAGCCACTAGTCCTCTGTAGCTCCATATCCAGATCAACTCAAAGCATGTCCACGTTTTAGTGGTCCAACTAAAGACAAATGTATAATAAAGATTCCATGAGGTTCTCTCTTGACCAGGGCCGGCCCAAGCCTTTCGGGGGCTCTAAGCAGAATTTGATTTTGGGCCCCCCTCCCACCACCGCGGAGTCACCTGTGCTTCAAGATTATTGACACAAATGTCACATTACTTACTAATGTTGCATTATAAATTGTGTTAATACAGTGACAGATCATGAACTACGGTCCCCCTGGGCACAAATGCATAAAGACTCCACCCTATTCTGCTGGGGGTCCTCCCCCACAAAAGTCTGGATTAGATAGATGTGATTTCCTGTATTTTGGTGCATTTTGGGAATGGCCAGCTGGAGGATGGCAATTAGTTCAGATTCATAGCCTAAAAATCTCCACACACACAATTGCCCCCCCCCCCCCCCCAGTGGGTGCCCCAAGCAGCCACTTAGTTCGCTTATGCCTTTGGCCGGCCCTGCTCTTGGCAAACTGGCCCATGGTGACTGTGTAGCTTCCTCATGTCAGAGTTGTTTACACACTCTGCAGATGGATATACTGACGATTGTCAAAGATAGAGTTCCCACGTGAAACTCCTCCTAAAACCACGTACATTTCTGCTTGTGTGCAGATTAAACAAATAAGATACAACATGTTAATTTATCAGCTTTAATTGTGTTGGTATGATTGTGAGTTTTTTGCTTCCTGTAAAGTCCAAACTGTCCCATGCATTGTGTTGTGCGTGCAGTTACTGTTGGATGGAATGTGTTCAGCAGCTAAACATCAGCATTTCTCATTCCGACCAACACTGAACACCAACAAGATAAGCACTCTCGGTGAAATGAACATTTCAATGTTAGACCAACGGACTCTTTTAATGTTGGGAACTAAAACCTAATTAATCACAGCACCAATCCACTGAAAAACATATGAACCCTTACTAGACATGCACTTTAACATGCTCTCTTCTTTACCACGGGCGCACGTTTGTGTTCATGTAAAGCAATAATGGTACTTAGTGCTGTTTAAAGGCTTTGATTTCAGATGCAGAACGATGTTTCAGCTGCTGTGTCCTTGTTGTCCAAATCATTTTACCACCATTTTGATTTATATTTATACATAAAAAATAATCAGAGACCGAAAGAAAGTGAAAATATTTAGAAAACTTTATAATGTTGTCGGAACAAAGTTTTAATGTAAATAAAATAGAGGATAAAGTTGTGATTTTTTGAATTCATGACTTTTATGAAATTACTTTATTCCTATAACATTATATATTTTCTTTTCAAAGTATTATGACCCTCGAAATGTCCCCAAACAGTGATCCTCATGGCCACCACACTGGACTAATGAGTTGACAAATATGCTGCTTATACTCACAAATGTTTAATACTGTGTATACAAATCATGATCGCATTATGAAATGTATTTATTTTGTTATCAAACCATGTAATATTTGCATGTTAAAATTGAGCATTTGTGAATAATACTTTTTCTCAAGCGAGGCATCAATGGCTTGATGTCACCTTGTCACCACATGTTGGTGACCACACTTTTTTGCAACATCCATAACTGTTGCTGTTTAACTTTTTTTAATGACCCAATACATTTTGATTTGTACGATGGCGTATTAGGGCCAATGTAGGGAAAACGAAAAAAATGGAGCCGAGAGAGGGGGGTAATATTCCGAGTTTATAAAGTCGCAAATTTACGAGTTTTTTTACAATGCTAACAACCAGCATTTATGCTAGCTAACTTCCCAGGAATGTACGCATTTTTCTAATGAATACATCGACAACACAATAGAGGTGTAACGATTGATTCGATTAATCGATTGTCAGTCCTATAGATTCAACTAAATCAATCTGCTAAAATAAATAAATAGAATGAATCATTTTGGCTTCACCAATCGATATTAATGCATTTAATCGGATGAATCGTGAATCTTACTTATGATTAATGTTTTAATACATTTATGACACTCTCTCCCCATCCAGCATGTAGTCTACTGAAAATGTTAAAAAATAACTGACTTTTCACTTTTCAGAAGAATACAGATTGTCTCACTTGCATTATTGCATGTTTTTTTAATGATATAGAATTTTGGTTACGAGTTACTGAATCGAATCGTTACAAAAAAAATCGTCCTTGAATCGAATCGCCAACTACCGTATCGTTAATCGAATCGAATCGCTGTGAAGTCAAAGATTCACACCCCTACTCGTTAAGGTCCTCAGGGTGATGGTTATTGTTGGTTTCATTTATATGGGCCAAATTGTCATCTCATCGGGGTTTACTGATCAGGTGGTTGGACTAAAATGCTAGCGCTAGCTTTCACTTGTTGTCATAGCAACGGCAAACATTCGGTGTTATCAGAACCAAGCAACTTGTTTATATCGGCTATATGTACACATTCGACATTATTCGACAGTCATTAGCCTACATCAAAATAAACAAGTCCCATTCCATACACTTGTATGTTAACGTGAATATATGCCAAAAGAAAACGGAGGTGAACATTCCGAGAAAAAAGTGGCATTTGTGAGTTTATATAGTGGCAAATGAAAAAGAGAGTCTGGTAAACTGTTATCTAAGTTTGATCTAAATTGTGTTTGTGACTTATGAACTGTGATAAATGTCCTTAATTAACCTGCATGTGTTTGGACTGTGGGAGGAAGCCGGGGAACCCGCCCTAACATGGGGAGATCATGCAAACGCCACACAGAAGGAACCCAAAGGGCCCCTTTCCCTGAGAGGCCACAGTGCTGGTATCCACTACACCACCGTGCAGCCCTTTACTTACCAACACAATACATGTGGCTTGTGTTTAGAGAAATTAAAACTCACCTAGATAAAACATGAATGTTTGTCCTGTTTAGAACGTGGGTTAGTGGTGCACTTCTGCCTCGTGAGGCCAAAATGAGTATTACAGGAAGAAATAAACGTCAGCCAGCACAACTATTTTCTACCAATTTCACAGATGGAAAGCAACTTTTTTAAAGTCATAAACACAGGAGGAGAAAAAATAAATAAACCAGAATTGTCTGTTTTTATTGACACATTTGTTGTTGATTGTACTCCATGGAAAGATTAGGAAACTACAGGCATTGTAACAGTATTCTAGAAAAAATGCCAGGTTCAGGGACATTCTTAATTTGTATTGCTTCACCTTCATGGCAGAAATGTTGTCCTGCCGGATGCAGCTGGTTTCTGTATTTAGTGGTACTTTTTACACTGGTACTTTGAAATAAAATTAAAAAAAAAAGATATTCAAAGGGATAACATTAGCCATTTTTAATTTGTAGAACTGATGTGTGACTGAATGTTTTGCTCCTCACATTATTAGCCAGAGTGGAGACTGACATGTATTAGTTCAAAAAGGTTAGTTCATACAGAAATAAAACAGTCTTTATTGAACTCAACGTTTTATAAATTAGTAACTTCGTTCTTGTTTTAAAGTAGAGAAATAGAGAAAATAATTTATATGCTAACAGTCGTAGCAATGTGTGTTTGTTCCAGCTGCCGCTTCATCCTCTTCCCTGTTGTGTGTGTGTTTCCCCTGTTGTGTGTCTGTGAATGTATGTGTGTGTGTGTGTGTGTGTGTGTGTGTGTGTGTGTGCTGGAACATGGTGCATTCAGGAATGGCCGCGGGTAGCCTGACACTGATGCCATCACCAGCAGATTTCTTGTTAGATACACGAGGTAAAGGCTTGTTGTTGGTTTGGTTAGTCAGAGCAGACAGGGTTGAAATATGTCTTGTTTGTAAACCAGGTGTACCGCCAACCTATAAATGACTAATTAACAGAGATGGAGAGAGTACTCGACCTCAGTACTTAAGTAAGAGTACAAATACTACTGGTCAAAATGTACTCCGTTACAAGTAAAAGTATAGCTCAGTCAACATGGTACTCGAGTAAGAGTAAAAAAGTACTTGCTTTTAAAGGTACTTAAGTATCCAAAAGTACATGCTTTTAAATTGACTTTAAGTAAAAGTAAGAGTAAGAGTACATTTCAAATAAAATGAATGGGATCACAGGACTACAGCAGATGTTGCAGATGCAGATGTTTATTAACAATCATTGAAATTGTAACCAAATGAACCTGCACCGTCCAACTAACTCTCTATCATTGGGAACTGGAACCCCCTCAAAGACCAATGTTGTCCCCACACCACTGGTAGAGAATCACTGTTTTACAAAATACTACATCTCTGCTTTCAATAACTCAATGTTGAGGTCACTTGTCTTTACAGGAAGGACAATATAGGATCACAACAAACCAGGTTGTGAAATAGGTCAAAGTCTGTGTTTGTCATTTAGCCATGCCTTGACCATCAGCTCAGTGTTGTGGTCTCTGAGGTTGAGGTTGTTGGAAGCATTAAGTGAAGATTTCTTAGGACAGAATGACTCCCACGGTGTATAGGTACAAGACCAGTGTACAGTTCTAATCATTTTGGAAGATATGAACATTTGCCTTTTGACAACATTTGAATATTATTACTATTATATGAGTTTAAAATGGATCAAATGAAGTTGCTGGTGAGTTGTGTTCACTGGGTTTAGGAAAATGTCTTTGTTGTTGTGGTCTTGCTGCTCATTTGTGCTTTTCCACCAAGAAATTAAAAAGCTGATATATTCACATGTCCATGACTGTTTTCCCCTTATGTGTCTATATGATCATGCCTTATTAATATATCTTTTATCTTATCTTTTATTCATGGCTAATTTCATATCGGAGAACTGTCATCATCAAGCATTAAACATTTAAGTGTTACGTATACCTAGTATTGAAATCACTTTTTCCTGAATAAAATCTTGGCTACATATATTACTATATTATGTGACTTAAAAGCTAGAATCAAAGACATGACTCCAGCATGAACTTGGAAAATCAAACAAAATTTTTCTTGAAAAAAAGACTGATCTACGTGTTACACATGCTGAGCTCACTCTGGTGCAACACCTTTATGTAGTACTGTTAATGGAACAGAAAAGTCAGTACAGATACTCTCTCTCTCTCTATAATATGACAAAGACAACTGCCCTTTTTCAAATAGTTAAGTCAAGCTGTTTCCAGGTATCTGTCATAATATGGTGATGTATTTCCAGTGAAACAGGAAGGGCAGGCGGGACAAAACCTGGAGAGGAATTTGATTGATTGATTGATTCATGTCATGATATTGGATGAAATTGGTTGGTGCTAGCTGATATTTTGTTTTCCAGGAGGAAAAAAGGTTGGATTATGATATAAAAGATATGTAGACATTTATTTTTTGTGTTGTATTAACTATTATAATATATAGGTGTACAATCTGACCAGGGATGTGATCTATAGTGGTTTAAGGGGCATTTTTCCATTTCAGCTCGACTTTTTAAATAATTAACAAAACTATTGTTACCATACATGCTTGATATTATGTAAATGGTAAATCAATCTACATTTATATAGAGCTTTTCTCGTCTTCTGACTACTCAAAGCACTATATAATACAGTCACACACACATTTATACACTTATGGCAGAAGCTGACATGCAAGGTGCCACCTTGGATCTAATTTCATATTCATTCACACTCGGCCTTCCGTGGCAATCTGGTTCTGGCTGCTTGCTCGAGGACACTTTGACATGTGGACTGGAGGAGCCGGGATCGGTGGACGACTGGCACTACCGGAATGAGAGAGCATCTTCAGGTTGCCATGGAAACTCCAGCTCTGAGTAGTGATGGAGAATGAATGACGTTTATGAGTGCATATGCATTTTCACATGCCTGCATGAACATAACATATAAATATATATATATAGGCTTAAATCGAGGTCTATTTAGAAACATTACTTTGTATGAGTCAATGAGTTGTTTTAAGAAAAACACTTTTAACATTGTGCTCTTGCTGCCTTTTTACATTAAATGTGCAGCTCAACTCACAATTGCTTAAAAACAATGTCACTGAGCATGTGCAACAAAATCACCAGTCCCACTTACAATACAGGCTATGAATGTTGTTACCTGAACTCCACAACTTTCTGTCAAAGCATAACATGGAAAAACATATTCATGCATTTATTTTCAGTTAAATTATTGTAATTGTGTCTTAAGGTCTCAGTCAAAAAATCAATCAGGCAGCTGACCAACAGCAGTCCTGACCAACAGCAGGAAAATGGATCATATGACACAACCTAACACAATATAACAACCTGAAATCACTGCACTGGATTTCACAGGTTCACTCAGGGTTCCCAGGATCAGAAGCAGCATTCAGTTTATATGCTCCCCAGCTGAGCAACGATACCCGAGGTGTGCAGAAACTCCAGAATCACCGTATTTACATCAGGGCTGAAAACACTATTGTTTACTGGTTACTACATTTTTTTGTATTTAAGAGGGGGAAATCAATCATTTTAAATGTTTGGGAAATGATCTTGTGGAGATTGAAATGCTTGAACAGGAGAGAAATCTAACAATGTTTCAAACACCTCTCTGAGTTAGCCCACACATGTAGTTTTGCTAAAACTCTGTCGCACGCTGGATCTGTACATCACCAATGGTTGTCTGAGGAGACTCTCTGGGTCCTAAACACACACAACAGGACGCACACACACACAGATTTAAAAAGGCACACAAATACACTGTACAGAAAACAGCCCATGTTGTTTAGTTTAGATTGCTAGTTTTGTGACTATATGTGTACATACTGTATTTGGAATGGCAAATCTTACATTCGCTTGTGTTTGTAAATTTATTTTGTGTTGCTCAATTGCTTTGGCAAAGTTAACGGTTGTTATCCACAGAGAGGGAGAGAGTGGGAGAAAGGGAGACAAAAATACTAGAGAGAGAGAGAGATTGATTTTGATTTTTTAAACCAACTTTTATTTGTTCTTTTTAACACTGCTCACAACTCACTTTTTACAAAGCCTAAAAGAAGTTAGTTCAAATAAAAACACAAATAAATAAATGAAAGAATCACAACAAGTAAATGGCATAAAACATTTCTCCTGCTTCTATGGAGCATAGAGCATTCTGGCAGCACCAGGGGCCAGGTCGCCTGCTATTCTGTAGAAGTTAAAATCAATGAGGAGTCTGGATTTAATAAGACCTGTACAGACTGGGACCGGCTCGACATGGAGGTCTTCTTCTGCTTATGTACACTGCCACCTTGGCCTAGCCTGAAGCAAAGTTTAAAAGCTGGCTCTTCTGTTTGTGCTGGCTAGTGTATCTAAAACCACAAATAAAAACCTGCTTGATAAAATCTCTTTAAAACGGATCAAAACAGTTTGTAAAAAGAGAAACAGTGCTGACAGACGATGACATTCATAAAACAGTGGAAAAAAACTGTTGGACATTTATCTTCTACTGTGGTGTTTATTATGGATACAAACAAGGTTTGTACAAGGACCTCCACTGAGGTCTGGATCCCGGTTCCAGCCTCAGGTAGCCCCTCCAGGGAGTGTCTGCCCGCTCATTTAGTTTTTTCTGGTTCAGAGTTTGGACCATGAGCTTGTATAGAGCCGTCCCACGGGCCCCCTCCAGGGAGACCAGGTATCCTGGCTCTAACAGAGGCCAGAGCAGTCTTTAAAATCCACAGCTAGTAGAGTGGCAGGAAAGGGGTCCTTGGGATCAGGGGAGATGGATCCTTCTGAAAAACTTGTTAAGATTTGGATGTTGTGCCCGGTCATCTGCTGCTTCCAGTGGTCCAGGATTTTCCCACTGGTTCTGGTAGATGTTACTCCCAGTCTTTTTGCCAGCTCAGGAGGGTTGTGCAGTTGGGGGCCGATCAGCTCCACCACTTAGCCCAGTGTGGAGACCCCCGCAGTCTGCAGCAGTCTGGACAGGGTGGCGCCTGCCCAACTGGGATGGTTGATGTAGGTCCCGTACAGGACTCCTGCAACAGCCAATGCAGGGATTCCCCCTGCTGCTTCTGCTCCCTGTATATCAGCAACAATATAAACTCTTGTATAAAAACTAGGAAGCGAGGGTGCCATTACCATGTTGCTTTTCATTTAAAACAAGTTAAATATTAGACCCAGGCTGTTCAAATGTTTCAGGATGCACTGCGATAGGGGTCTCCACAGAGTGTCCTTTGGCCCAGTCAGCATCCTTTGGAGGCCGCGCCCCTGCTGGCCAAATGGACCAGGCCCTGCCCCCCTCCTCCCTAGGAAGGAACAGGACACTCTGTGCTGTCCCCTAAACAAATCCACTAAAACCCCTTGTACCTCTGTTAGGAGAGAAACTGGTGGATCTACACAGGCCACGGTGCAACAGGGTGGATGAGACCAGGTTGTTCAGGATCAGGGTGTGACTTCTCTAGGACATTTTTGGCAAAATCCATTTACATCTCCAGAGGCGCCCCTTCAGCTTCTCAACCACATTTTCCCAGTTCTTACTTGTATAGGTCTCATCCTCCAGAAAGACCCCTAGGTACTTGAGCACCGGGCAGCTTGAGCCAATCCCCCAGCTCCTCCCCAACCATCAGAGTATCGCTCTTCCCCCAGTTCACCTTTGCATAAGAAATAAAATCAAAGTCCCTTACAGTTTCTGTTAAAATGTCAATGTCTCTTTGTGTGTTTACCATCACGATGAGGTCATCTGCGTAGACAGACCGTTTAAAAGGGCTATCACACTGGGGGAAGTACACAACATTTAAAAGACCTCTTAGTTTGTGAAGCAGAGGCTTGATGGCCAGAGAGTACAACACGCCAAAGAGAGAGCAGCCCTGCTTCACCCCCCTCTGGACACCAGAAGGAGCAGTCAACCCGCCATTTACTTTAAGGATACTCGCAATGTCACTATAGAGGACCCGGATCATGGCTATAAAGCCTAGGTTGAACCCAAAGGCAGACAGAGTCTGCCATAAGTACTGGTGTTCAACCCGGTCAAAAGCCTTTTCCTGGTCTATGGAAATATGACCAGTTTCTACCGCCAATGCATTGGAGAGAGCCAAAACATCTTGAATCAAAGGGACAATGTCACTGATGAGCCTGCGGGACACCTGGTAGGGCTGGTCAGGGTGGATGATGGACACCATCACCTCTCTCAGTCTCAGGGCCAGAGCTTTGGACAGGATTTAATAATCTGTGCACAGCAAGGAGACAGGCCTCCAGTTCTTCAGGTCTTCTAGGTCTCCCTACTTTGGCAGCAGGGCGAGCTCAGAGGGAGTCTTCCATCTTGGAAACTTTTGTTGATCACCTCGAGCAGGTCTGGTCCTATAATGGACGGAAGAAGACAGAAGGACTTGTAGAAATCAGCAGGAAGGCCGTCCATCCCCGGAACTGGGAGGGGACGTCCATCTGTGAGATGTTCAGGAACCTCGACCTGACCGGTGCCCCCTGTGCTGAAAAACCCAGCAGGTTAGCGATGGCCGACTGTTTGGACTTGAGGGAGTTTAAATGTCCTCGGCCTCCCGTAGAAGCTGCTAGAGACTGTAGTTCTTCTACCGGACTCTCCAGATCCTTCATAGACTGGCTTAAGTCTCTCGTGACATTGCAAGTCAAATTGTTTGTGAAAGCTGTTTGATTTTGGTTTTTCCGAAGTCCCACACTGCTGAATGCTGGTGAAGTCAGGTCTGCTCTCCCTGTGGGGAAACCAAAAACACTTAAAAGCAGTTCTAAAAGGCTGGTCTGTTAAAAGAGCCGTGTTAAAATGCCACAGGTGCTCTTTAAATTAACATTTTTGATAAATATGGAGCAGGAGAATAACAGGTTGAATAAAACATCCTTTAAAAACATTTAAATGGTGTTTAATACAACAATAGAGGCGGTCCAGTCTGGACAGAGATAAAAGGTCCCCCTTATATGACTCCAGGGGTCCGTTTCACAAAGCAGGTTTAGTGAAAACCTTGAGTTAGTTAACCCTGAGATGAGGGAAACTCTGGTTTTTCGGTTTCACAAAGCCAGTTCAGCATAAATCTGGGTCAGTTACCCGGGTAACATGCTCCGTGAAACTAACCTGCTCGCTAGCAGGTTTGCTTCAACAAACCCTGAGTTTCTCCCTACATGTCTCCGCCTTTTTCCGGAATCTGAACCAACTCTGAAAAAAATGTGCTGTCCTTTCATCGTCAACCTAATCGATACGGAAATAAAAGTGATTCTAGCAGCTTTGCGTCGGGAGAGGATTTTGATTACCTTTCCTTTCAATCACATTAGATATTATCTAAACAATATTCTCCGACATTTTCGACATATCGCGGACATAATCCGCAACCAGATTCTTTGCGGAGGTAGTGTTTTTGCGAACGGGAGATTTATGAAATGTTAAAGTACGTTCCTGTGTTGAAATACCTGCTTATATTTACTGTTTAATATGTGAAATATGATTAAAATCATATGCCTTAGTCAACGTATTTGTGCAATATTCTTATGCTTAATTTTCGACTGAAGCCACTTTCTTTCTGTGCCTGGGGGGATTACACCCAATAAAAATGATGATTCATTTGTTGCGCTACTTTGTGAACTACGGGAATCGGACTGCTATCACTTGCACCATAGGCAGTGTTGCTAACCATTACACCACAGTGTCGCTTTCCAAATATGAAAATGAACACTTTTTACCTTTAGATCAATTGACTGTTTCATTCAGTTATACACATTAGATCGGGCAGTAAATGTCTGCCACGCCAACTATCGCTACTTTGCTGCAGTTACGGTGCTCCGCTTTCTCAGGATGAGCTCGTTTTCTACATAAACACTCGGTAATATCTAATGACGCTCTCCCCGTTGCCATGGTGAATCGTAGTATCGGAGCTCCATTGATGATGGCTTTGTAGAGTCGGCAGGCACGCGCGTAACTCAGAGTTTACATACTCAGAGTTGACTGAACTAATTCAAAACCGCTGTACTGAAACCGAAAACTCAGAGTTTCCCATCTCAGAGTTGTTCAACTCAGAGTTCAGGGTTAGGTTCAGAGTTTGTTGAACCTGCTTTGTGAAACGGGCCCCAGGAAGTCTGGCTCCTTTGGTTTTTATTTTGGCCAGAGAGTATAGATTCTGCTGCTTCTCCTGAGTCAGGCAGAAAACACTCTCTGACTTGGCTGTTCATTTGGTTTTGGACGTTGACTCCAGGCTTCCTGAGTCGGATGTTTTTCTTTTTGTGAAACCTTTAACAGATCATCATCAGACATGTCCTCATCCATCAGATCCACACACGTTGAAACATGTTCATTTGTGTTACTTTCTTTGCTTTCATCGTTTTATACAACGATGCAACTTTTTCAGCCACAACCACTGGGACCGCCACCGCGATGACCGGTGCCAGCCGGCCACCTCCCGGCGCTTCATGTTCCTGTGAACGAAAGTTGCTGTCCTCGGAGTTCCTTTGTGTGGATGGAGGAGTTTCTAGTGAGCTCTGCGTCTCGACTAGAGCTGACCTTGTGTCTTGAAAGGGGGAGACCTCAGGCGAAGTCCCAGAGAGGAGGGGAGGGAGACCTGTGTTCAGGTCGACATCTCAGTAGGAAGAGAGACATCCCAACTTGGTCTGCTTGGTAGGAAGCCAACTTCTACTGCAGTTGACCAATCAGAATGGATTGGTACAGGTATTGGTACGTGTCACAGTCAGTGACACAGGCCTGCAGGCAGATGGGAGATTGGGAAAGACCCCCTGTGGAGGTGTGTGGTTGTGTTTTCACACAGAGGATGCTCTAATCTGAATGTTCAGAAACAATTCAATCTGCATTAATTGTTTCATCGACACAAACCCTGAGGTCCTAACAATGTACACCTGTCTCGAATGAACAGAGGAGCTTTGGAGATTGTTATCCTGGTAGCCGGACTAACATTAACCCTAACCCAGCAGGAGAACGGGGGTCTTTAGTCATACTAACCAGGAAGATACCGTACGTACCGTACCTGACCACCTCTCCCACCGCTAGACCCCCCTCCTCCACTGAACACTGCATCGCCGGGACCAGTTTTTTGCGACAACTTCCGCCACCGGCATGGTGCCAACCAGGCCCTCTGCTCGCCCTCCACCAAACACCACCACGCCAACACACCTACACACTAAGACACACTACTAACTGGAAAGAAAACATGTACACATAAACACAGACAAAGGAATTTGAGGAAAAAGTTCAAAGAAATTCACTCACACCGCCAAAACTCACACACCACGTCCTCAGCTCCACACACCCTCCGCCATTCTCACAGAGAGAGAGACAGAGAGAGGGGGGGGGGAGAAAGAGAGAGAGAGAGGGGGGGAGAAAGAGAGAGAGGGGGAGGGGAGGGAGAGGGGGAGGAGAAAGAGAGAGAGAAAGAGAGAGAGGGGGGAGGGGGAGGAGAAAGAGAGAGAGAGAGAGAGATGTACTGTAATGGAGAGAGAGGGAGAGAGAGAGAGAGAGAGAGAGAGAGCAGCTATAATCCTGTGAGTATAAAACCGGGCGTCAGAACGGTGCAGCCTCAGTGTGAAGGATGATGGGAGATGAAGCGTCGAGCTGCGCTCACATGACAGACGGAGCTTCGTTGGTCCTGAGAAGCAGCAGCCAACAGGATGACTGCTCCGCTCACACTCTGCTGCCTGCTCCTCTCTGCTCTCACTGTCACTCTAACAGCTGGTAAGTGGACACCACCCACAACAAGCAGGTTCTGTCTGCGCTGGTCCAACGACGGGAAGAGTAGAGCAGAGAAAAGTTTGTGTGTGTGTGTGTGTGTGTGTGTGTTTGTTTGCTATACCAGTGTTTTTGCACATTTTAGCCAATTGATTTTAAATCTTTCAAGCACATCGAATGGTTTTCATCAGCAAATGGAGTTTGCTCAGTTGTCATCACATGACCCAAGTGTGAATGCAAAAAAGAGTCGTAATACATGGTGGACGTTTTATACTGGTCTCCAGACATCAACTGGGAAAACTCCTCCTAGAGAGACCGTGAGATGATGTTCAAGGAAAGAAAAAGCTAAGTGAACCTTGACTGGATTTGACATTAGTTTCCATCAGTACAAAAATCAACTGGCAGAGACTTCAATCCACCACACTAAACATCATGTCAGGTTTTACATTTGTCATACTATTTATTATTGTTGTGTGGCAATTCATTGAAGATTTGTCAGAACTGTATTTTACAAACAGTAAATGAGACAGTAAAAGTTAAACAAAGCAGACAAATGCTCCAGGGGCCTCACCTCCAGGGGCCACAGCAGCTGTGTGACAATTACTCTTTCAGTAGTTTGATTATTTGCACATTTGTTCATAGATTTACACGGCTGAAGTATGAAATGGACTTAGGTGGCCCTGCAGTATTACCCGATATCATTATGGAGGCCACTATGTCAAGATCTTCAACATGAAAAGCTAGAGTCAAATCCCTTGTACAGTATGTGGACACATACTTAGTCAATACAGCGGATTCTGACATTAATAATTTGACTTTGTGCTCATAGCGCTTGCATTCCTAGGTAAAGCTAAATCAAATTAACATAAACTGACTGGGTGAGAAGTAAAGCTGCTGTGTTCTGCTGTGTACTGCACTTGAAGGCAACACATTACATGTGATTTGTAGTATGATCTAGTATCCACCTTTGTTTTTGGTAGTATGGTTGCAGTAAGGCAGGACAGCTGATTGTGGTCCCAGGGCCTTCTAACAGGTTTTAAATGGACATGATGAAATTGATACAAAGCAGTGGCTGTTGGAAGATGAGAAAACATAAGAAACACAGAAAACAATACATCTGCTTCAGAAAAAGTATTCAAGAACACACAATGATATTGCTGTTATGTTTAATACAATGAACCCAGCAGTCCAGTCCAACTTATGGCCTTGTTGATGACAGTCACCTAATGTTGGGAGATTTTTCCTCTCAGGGATAAAAAGCCCATTGTCTGACCCATATTGCTCAAGGTAATCTGTACTTTAAAATGATTAAATGTTTGTGGCTATTCAAACCACAAAGTGCATGGATTTTAATCCCAAGGCAGAACTCACAAATTTTCTGTCTATGATCTTGGGAGCTTCTGTCTAGATTTTGGATAATAAAAGAAGCTTCGTTCTCAGCACTGAGACAGCCTTTCACTGCTGTTATGTGGAGCAATTATACAGTCAACTGTGTCAGGTTTAAATAATAATAACAACAACCATAATGATACTTTAGTATTTATTGATTACACACACACACACACACACACACACACACACGTATACCAGGCCAAGATATAATCCCCACCTACTGGCTAAAAAACTCTCCATGAATGCCTGGCCACCGTGGATGGGACCCAACCAAAGGGTTAAGCTCTGGGTGGACAATGAGGATCACAAAGGACTGCCAGGAGGGAGCAATGCTTTCCAATTACCAGCCATTAACCTGCCTTTGCATAACATTGAAGCTCCTGTCAGGCATCATTGCGGCTAAGATGAAAAGGCACATGGATCAATACATGAGCGAGCTCAGACAGGAGTTGGTAGTAACACCACAGCAGTCAAACACCAGCTGCTGGTCGACAAAGCCATCACTTGATACTGGTAGATCATACAGACCAACCTGTGCATGCCTGGATTGATTATAAGAAAGCCTTTGACTCGATGCCAAACACATGGATACTGGAATGCTTGGAACTGTGTAACATCAACAAGACACTTCATCAAGAACTCAATGGGACTGTCAAAGACGAATCTAGCGACCATCTCAAAGTTTGCACAAGTCAAGTGTGGCATTTACCAAGAAGATGCTGTGTCCCCGCTGCTGTTCTGCATAGACCTGGACCCCCTCAGCCAGATCATCACTCAAGGCCTTTTGCACACTAGACGAGATTTCTTTTTCGATTAATTTGCACGTTAATATTATTTTTAGAATCCAGTCAATGCAAGCTTTCACATCAGCAACAGAATTCTGTGTTATTGCACCTTTTATTCTTTCGGACCATAGTAGAGTTTACATCTCTGACCTTTACGTAATGGAACAATCAAAAGGCATGTTGTTGACAACATCACTTTTAAAACATTTAACATAGTGGATCGCGCAATGAACACGGCTGGAATGTTTCACAAACAAACAGGACTTTCCTTAAATCAAATTTTAAAAAAAAGAAAATGATCTTACTTCAAATATACAGGTTCTCCAATTATCCTATTTTTCAATAATTATGTAAGGCAAGGCAAGGCAACTTTATTTGTATAGCACATGTCCCCAGGTATTTTGTTTTTCCCCTTCTTGTTGAATAAAAAGGACCACCAGGTCATCATTACTTGATGTTGAATCCATTGTTTATTACTTGTGGTGCGAGTGGCTACGGATACTGGGTCTGAAGTGGAGTAACCATCAGCCACCTCCTCTACATGGATTCATATCACCAGGATATGCAACAATGACAACGAAATGCCATTCGGGCTAGATTAGTGGTTGGATTGTAAGAGAGGCAAGATGCTCACAGCTGAAGGGGTTGAATTACCAGAAGGCAACACAGCAGATGTCCAGGACAGCTACAAAGACCTTGGAGTCCCGCAAATGAATGGAAACCATTAAGGGGCCACAAGGAACTCAGCCACAGCCAAATACCCACACAGAAGAAGAGTCTTGAAAAGTCCTGAAAAGTTACCTGAATGGAAATATCATGCTCAGTCATGTCATCAGATACCCAACTGGAAAAATAACATGGCCAAAGGCAAGAAAACTCCTCACCATGCATGGATGGTTTCACCTCAAGTCCAGCACTCTGAGATTGTACACTAAGTCGAAGCAGGGGGGCTGAGGACTATTGAGCGTCAGAGCCACTATCCAGGATGAAACAAGCAAGATCCAGATGCACAGCATATATACCAACAGATAGAAGAAGTGTGTAATATGGGGAAATTGTACCAGTGGCTAGAAAAGGCTGGTCTGAAGGACAGCAAAGAGGCACTAATCATGGCAGCACAAGAACAGGCGCTGAGCACAAGGTCAATAGAGACTGGGGTCTACCACACCAGACAGGACCCCAGGTGCAAGATGCCCCTGAGACAGTCCTACACATAACAGCAGGGTGTAAGATGCAGGCAGGAATGTTGTACAATGGGCAGCATAAACAAGTGGCTGGCATAGCTTACAGGAACATCTGTGCCAAGTATTATGGGCTGGAAGTCCCAAGGTCATAATGGAAGACACCTCCAAAAGGTGGTTGAAAATGACCAAGCTAAGGTCCGGTGGGACTTCCAGATCCACACTGATAAACTGGGGATATCTAACCAACTGGATACTGTGGTGGTGGACAACCAACAAAATGTAATCAAGAAACAATACCATAATACAGCTTTGCTGTTGTTGTTGCTGTGTGTTACAGGATGGCCACTAGAGAACCATTACTTAAACTGATTAATCCACATTATTTGCTCTAGTTCATTGGCATTTGGGGATGTGTTGTAATTTCTCCTCCATCCCTTTGAATACATAATTATTCTAAATTCTAATTGGATGGCTTTTTAACATCCACATGCTTTCTGAAGAAAAGTGTTGTGTTTCTGAGCTGTTCCGATGAATTTGTACGCAGACAATTAAAAAGCAGCAATTATGTGCTGAAATAATTTCTTGGAAATCCACAGCTGTGTGTAGCTTCCTGGAGTGCCGATCAGCACTGTTGTTCCTCTAGAAAACAACTCTGTCCTCAAGACAATTAGGTTCCCATACAACTATACTGCACTCTCAATTACATTAGGCCGTATGTTCCCACAGTTCCCATATTTCTAAGATTCTTCTCAAAATTAAACCCTATGTTCCCACATTTCTAGGCCAATTTCAAAATTATGTCTTGTGTTCCTACATTTCTCTTCAATTTAAGCCCTATCCTCTCACAAGATTCTTTGGAAGCACTTTATAGTAAATGAATGAATGAGTATTTTGATCAGCAGCAGAAATCGTCACAATCTCAATCAGTACAAGAAGAAATAAAATAGGCTGATCAAAATGGGTTTCGGCTGAAGCAGAGCTTATAGATGCCGAACCCTTGTTTTCATTTCCTAAATGTCAAACAAAAAAAACGGAAAAGGATGCATACGGTATATACATGTAATACAATCACATGCTATATGCATATACATACCTACATATACATACATACATACATACATACAACATACTGTATACACACATGCATATGCACCTGCATACATAAACATAAATATGTACGTACATAATGTACCTATGTAACAAAATTTTGTTTTTAAATGGACAACACTTACTCTTTTTAGTATCCACTGGTAAACTTTTCCACAGTTCACTCCATAGACTGATATGCACTTCCTTTTCAATGTGGTATGAAAACCATCTCTATCCCCAAACATTTTTTGAATATTTCCTGGAAGTAAATTCTGCCTTACTTCATACAAAATGTGTACAATTTTGCAGACAACCAGGTCTTTGAACTTCAATGCCCTTGATTTTAGAAACAATGCATTGGTGTGTTCGTAATACCCTACATTATGCACTATTCGTATAGCTCGCTTTTGGGCTTATAAGTTCCCAACTACTTATTATGGATGGTTATTATAAAGTGCTTCCGTGTTTTCTCAAAATGTTCCCACATTTCTAAGATTTCTAAGATTTTTCTCTGTGCACATGTTATTATTGTGACAGTTTGAAAAACCGATTGCACAATTGCTTTAATACTACAACACAGATTTCCACGATATTTGGTGAAGAGCTATAGCGAACAGGACCGACCCCCTGGTCCACAGTGTTTGCTCAAATGGCTGCTATTCGTGGAAGCTTGATCCCTGGAAATCGTGGAGGAAAGGTTTTAGTTGTTCAGAACTTCCGTTTCCACCGACATTAAACAAGAGACAAAAAGATTCATTGGCGTTGCTGGCGCCAGAACTGCAGAGCAAAGGTCTACACAAACCTGCTGAATGAAGAGGATGACGATCCAGTTATCAGAGTGATTGGGTTCTATGAGGAGGACCATACTCACTGCCAGGATGAAGCCATGGTCAGCAGTGCTCAGTTCTGACAAGATGTTGTGGCTCAAGTGAGGCAGGATCCAATGGTGCCAGTGAGACGAGTTTACAATGCAGAATTTGTGCGACATTGGCGGGCAGTCCAAGGAGGAGGCGATAGACCACCATTACCAATGTTTCAGTCAATCAGTTCACCAATGCAGAGAGCCAGGTCTAAAGGCGAGTCCACAACGGACTGAAAATCGCCGTGTTTGAGAGAGTCGGCGTCCGTTACATGAGTCTGCTTGGTGTGGTCGCTCGAATCGGCCCACGTCGGCGTTCATTTCAGCCAATTCAAATGTGTAATCCGCCATTCGAGTCGGTGACTCTTTTACCATTCTGATTGGTGGAGGCTAGCAGCTTAACTAGCGAATCAGTGAAGCCCGGAAGTGACAATGGTAAACATACCAGATAACCAGTGGAATCGGAGACATTACATCTTGCGCAAGCGCGGAACGCATGGCGTCGGCTGTAATTCCGTAGGTGTGAACCGCCCATGTTAAGTAGCCCGACTTCATTTACCGACGCGAGTCGGGCAGTCGGTCCGGTGTGGACCCGCCTTTAGGCAATCCCAGCCACTGTGGATGAAGTGGAGGTCAAAGGCTCATGGGCCCAAACATGGGCCCAAGACCTTTATTTGCTCCATGCTGACAATGATTGGGGCATACTGGTGTGTGCAACAAATGAGAATCTGACCCTGCTGCAACAATGTAGAACAACTAACATGGATGCCACCTTTAGGAGTTGCCCTCAACCATACAGACAGTGTTTTACCACATTGGGAAACCATCATGGCTTTGTACTGAGTCTTGTTAATGTGCTTATGGAGCAGATAACCATTGGACACTACAAGCAAGTACTCCAAGCTGTCAAAGTGGCCATCTGCCAAGTAACCCACCACAATTGGCACCCTCAACTTATCGTCTGCGACTTTGAAAATGCCCTGAAGACAGCACTGGAAACGGAGTTCCCTCAAGCCACGGTTGGAGGTTATTTTCATTTCAACCAATCCCTGTAGAGGAAGATCCAAGAGCTTGGATTGGCTGTTCCCTACCACCAAGACCGCACCCTTGCTCGGGTCATCCGCAAACTCATGGCACTAGGTTACCTACCGTTTGCTCTGGTTCAGATGAACTTTAACACAAGCTGTAGATGTCTTGTGAGACACTACCCTGCATTGGAAGAGTTCATCACCTACATGAGGAACACATACATCTGCCCTGGATCCACCTTTCCACCAGTTATGTGGAATGTCTTTGAGAGGGACATGGACCAAAGAACGAAACAACCATGTCGAATGTCCGTAATTGCAAAATGATCATGTTGAATGTGTGCTGTTGCAAAATGTCTATGTACCAGTCATTTTAATGTTTGGTCTTTCTACAATTGTTTAATTCTAGCTTACCACCGGATAATGAATGATACAGTGTAAGCTCATTATAGTAAATTGGCTTTGTGATTTTTTTGTTCTTGAAATAGTCTCCTCTCTGAGGACATTACTTGCAGAGTGCCTGTTCCTGGCACATAAAAAGTTGAAAAGCACTAAAGCCCTTTCCAGTTGTGAGAGAACTGCATAAATAGTGCAGCATTTTTTTTTTTTTTTTGCAACATTTTTTGCTTATTATTATTGTTCAGTCTTCAGCAGGACAGCAGTCACAGCACTTACAGATTGCCTGTCCCTGGCACATAAAAGGTTGAGCAGTACTAGAGGCCTTTCCAGTTTTAAGTGAACCGCACGAATAGTGAGACGTTTTACTTATTTAAATTGTTTGAATGGGTACTGGGGCTGCACGGTGGTGTAGTGGTTAGCACTCTCGCCTCACAGCAAGCGGGTCCCGGGTTCCTTCTGTGTGGAGTTTGCATGTTCTCCCCGTGTAAGCGTGGGTTCTCTCCGGGTTCTCCGGCTTCCTCCCACAGTCCAAAGACATGCAGGATGGGGATAGGTTAATTGATTACTCTAAATTGCCTGTAGGTGTGAATGTGAGTGGGAATGGTTGTCTGTCTCTACATGTCAGCCCTGTGATAGACTGGCGTCCTGTCCAGGGTGTACCCTGCCTTCGCCCAATGACAGCTGGGATCGGCTCCAGCCCCCCGTGACCCTGAATACAGGATAAGCGGTAGAAAATGGATGGATGGATGGAATGTGTACTGTTCATTAAAGAATTATAGAAAGTGAAATGCGCACTGTGTCTAAATTGCTGATGGAGGTGAGGTTCATTTCGGTATGAGGGTTGTCACTCCACAGTAACGGTGTTGAGCTCAAGATAGTTTGGAAACTAGCTTCAAATCGCCAGCCGTGGGATTGAGTGGCGAACCCTCAATTACCAGGGGACAATTGATTTCAAAACACAGGACAAGATGTAAATATGCTTTATGTGACAAAAACACTCACCAAAAAAGTAGTGCAGTAGACTTGTTGACACTGACAGGTTGACACAGAGGAGTTTTCAAATAGGCATCCTCCTTCCTTAACGTTTCCTCCATTAGCCTAGGATGCCTCCGGAGGGCTGGAAAGTGACTCCAAGCATCCCAGGAGCACCCCCTCTCTACGCCAACCTGGCTCTCCTGAGGTATTGATGCACTGCAAACTATGGTCTACGTCCAGTTGCTGCACTTCATTCAACTGATCTGACCGGAAGCTAGTCAATATGAGGCCTCTGTGCTACTTAGTTAGTTTGTTTATTTAGAAGGACTGCACTTACAGTGCACTTACATTAAATGTTTGCAAACAAATGAAATGGGTGCGCCATGTTTAGCTAAAAGCTACATTCTATCTGTAGTCCATTGCTACTGGATAATAGATTGGGTGTAATTGGCTACCAAATTGGGAGAAAGGGGGATCAAATGTGAAATTTATGAGAAAGGAGATGCGGGAACATAGGGCCTAATTTTGGAAAAAAAAGTCTTAAAAATCTGGGAACTGTGGGAACATAGGGCCTAATTTTGGAAAAACATCTTAGAAATGTGGGAAGTGTTGGAACATAGGGCTGTGGGAACATAGGCACGCTCCTACATTTCCAGGTAAATTATTTTTTCCCCAAACCAAACGGTTGCAGTTTGAAACAGTTGCAGCATGTGGACAATGAACCAGACAAAAGAAAACATGCTACACAACTACTTGGGCAGATGTCGTCAAAAATGTCATTGTTTTACTTAAAATGACAAAGGAATTGAAATAAAAATATAACAAAATCCAAATTAAAAAAATCCAAGTGTCATTCACAATTTGTGTTTCGTTTTGTGGGAACTAAACTATTAAGAGAACAGGCAAGATATAGTTCGAAGACATAAAACAAACTGTTTGTGTCTAGTGTCATGGCTCTGTGAATGGCAACGTCTGTCTCTATTGGTTGGAGAGGTGACCACTTTGAACCTTTGATATTTCAACAATTCCTGGAAGGTTGTCTTTGGTCCAAATTTGGTTCAGACCCTTATGTCGCCAGAAGTTTTGGTGATCTATTGACCACCATGAAGTTTACATTTGTGGTTTGGAGTGAAACTTCTTGAAAAGATTTGGTTCTGACATTCATGTTCCCTCAGGATGAACTGTAACTTTGTGATCATCAGGTCAAAAATGTAACTTCATGACAGTTCCACCAGCCTCAGTTGTAGTTTGTGTACAGCTTCACAGATCCACTATCAGGTGCAGACTTCACAAAGAATGGACCAAACCTGCTGAATCACACCATGAGTCATTTATGACCACTGTCTGCCCTTGCTCAAGGTCCAATTAACAAATTATATTGCACTAATTATTATTATTACAGCGTCCACAACATTTCACAACTGATTGCAATGTGCCCTTTTTTCATAGAGGGAAGAAATAACTTCTAATTGTTCATATAATAATTAGGACTGTCAAACGATTAAAACCACAGGGTAGCTGTGGATTAATCACGATTAATCACCATCCGTAGAAAAAAAAATAGATGTTCTCTGTATATTATTGTGGGAATGGAAAGATAGATGACAAGGCATGTACCAGAATATCACTCTTTGTCAGACAAGTACTTAATTTGCAGTACTTGCTGAGACCGATATGCATACTAAAAATAATACTATTCCATTACAGTTCTAACAATAACTTTGAAAACTTTCAACGTTCTGCCTTTCCTGATACAGACACAGAGTTGTTTGCAGGGATATTAGTAATTAACATTTAGTTACACAGAAGAAAAGAAAAGAAAAATAAATATTGAAATCGAAGAGGAGCAGCTAGTCACTTAAAGGAGAATAGCATAGAAGAACCTTAAAGGTCATCCCACCTTAAGTGTTACTGAACCGGAGCAACCACAATTGTTGCTAACATTGGGGCTAACTCCCTTCACTTTCATTTTCAGTTGGCTGACAAGAAGACAGGAACTTAGCTTGTGTCTATTTCTAGCGTTTATTCACCAACAAACACACACACACACAAACACACACACACACACACAAACACACACACACACACACACACACACACACAACACACACACACACACACACACACACACACTACACTTCATTCACAGCTGTAACGCTGCCACACGCTCTCTCTCTCCTAGACACTCTCTAACGTGATGTCCCAACAGCTGTAGTACATCGGTGAAACCCTGGCAGGTTCTATCAGCAGACACACAGCTGACACCTTCCCGGCTATATGAAGTGACGTGGTGGAGAGTCACTAGAATAGATACTGCAGCTGCTGAAAAATGTTTGTTCATCAGGTTATTGTTGCAGCTGGGTGGCTGATTAGGCTCAATGGTTAATGCCACGTTGCTGCAGTGGTGCCGTTGTATTTCAGTAGTTCTATGAGGCTGCGTCTTCATCGATTGTCCATCTTTGTTTTTTTTAGTCTTGAACATCCCATCCAGAGAGCCAACAGCGTTATTGAGTTAAAAAATAATAATGCTTTAATTCGACAAATGGATCATCCCGTTTGGAGTCGTTAAAAGGTTTGTTTCTCACAGATGGTCTGAACATCTAACTCAATATGTCTGGTCAGCAGAACGTTCAGTGATACTGAGAAGATGAAAGGAGTTTCTATCTTGGCCTGAAGGTTGGCAGCTTGTTAGCCAGGTGACAGATGTGGTTGCCTTGAATATGGAACTGACTGAGCTCTGTGATCAAAGAAAGGTATTAGCATGAGGTGTACTTCCCATATTTCCCTCTCTTTTGTTTCGCCTGACGTCCACCGTTCCTAATGCATCAGGTTTTGTCGTCTTTCTGCTGATGTGTGTGGAGTCTTTTATCTGACAGCAGGGCAGAAATGTACAAAGAGGGAGAGAATTGGCTGCATAAGACAGCTTTATCTCCAGCAAAGACAACACAAGCCATGAATATCAAACACTTCACAGTTCACAGCCCTCTGTAGACTGAGCTGTTCCATTTTTGTCCTTTCCATGTTTGTCACATTAAAGTAGCACAAAGCAGCCAGTCACTGATACATCTCATTTCACTAACCTTAATCTCATTCCTGAATATGCTTTCTCTCAGTTTAATGACTGCTGACATTATGAATCAGTTATCATGCTGTTTTTTTTTTGTTTTTTTTCCCCCTGATTTCAGTGTTATTCTTATATGTGTTAATCTCTTTGTGTGTGTGTGTGTGTGTGTGTGTGTGTGTGTGTGTGAGGCCAGACTTTGGCAAATGGCTGGCTCTTTGGATGAAAAGCTGTAGGGAGGATTAAAAGGAAAACATGGGAATAATAATCTGTAGGCAGGCTGACGTCATGCAGGCCAGGCCGGCGTTGTGGAGGTGAGGCTGACTGATGACAGAGGGCATCAGAGCGCCTCCCAGCAGCGCCGGGCTGCTGCTCTACAAGGTGCCTTTGGTTTTGGTCCTGGTCCATGAAGGCAGCCCACACAAAGACTACATCAGCCCCGGGCTTTGTTTCAGTCCCTTACAATTGAAATTCATCTTTTCACAAAATGTCCAAAAGAACACATGGTGTGTGTGTTATATTGTATCTCTATGTGAAATAAGGTTTAATATATGACACAGCACACTTGGCTTTGAAATTGCGACAGCTTGAATTTCATCATGTGAACACGTGTCTCATTAAGGTAGTTACGATGCACACACTTTCTAGGCGTGAACGTATCGTCTCGTCAAATATCAGTCAGAGGCGTGACACAAAACAAAATAAGAATACATTCTTAATGAATAGTATTTGTTATAGTTCATTTCAGTTTTGCAGTTTATGTAATAAAATGCAGGATGGAGCCATTCCAAAGCCAGAACCTTCCCGTGAGGAAGGTGTGGATGTGTTTATTTGTGAAAACAATCAGAAATGTACTTTTGATATTCTCTGATTCACGGCTTTCTTGTCCCTCCCTCTCCTCATTCTTACTCGAGCTCGCTCCACCACAGCTGCTCTCTGAACAAAAATGAACAAATGTAAACATAAATATCTGACTACTATGTACACACATAGACGTTTATATAAAAGCACAGGACCATGAAATTGTAAAAACTATGAGAATAGTGCAATGGTGCAAAGTGCAAACAGTTGTGGAATAAATATGTAATTTTTAATGAAGCAGGTTGCTATGGATACACTATTGATATTAACTGTTCATCACAGTGACAGCCAGTGGGAGGAGACTGCTCCTGTGTCTGGTGGTTGTATATATTAAACCGATATACTATACCTTTAAATAGTTTGCTACCACATGAAACTGTTGTACGTTGGTGTATTACAGAGGCAAGAATCTAAATCTCTCCCAAGCAGCCAGGACCTTCTCCCCAACACATTGTTGGAGGATCGGCCCCTTGACCGGACTAGGCTTTAGGACAGCAATCATCCTGGGACTGAAAATGTAGGATGGGGGAGGATGGGAATTAGTTTGCATATGGAGAAGAAATAAATAAAAAGAGATATACAATGGGAAATCAATTTAAATAGAAAATAATGCATTGAGAAATAATGAACTATAAAATTAAATGAATACTAAAATAAGTGAGTATATTTATTTATTTCACTGTACATTTCATAATTGAGGCTTTCATTTCTCCATGTGCTTATTTATTTGTGAAGACAGATTAGTCCTCGCTACTTGCGTTTCATTAGTGAGGTATCTGAAAATCACACGTGCCTGCGTCACATGATTTGGTTTTCACATGTGACATGTCCATTACATTTGAAATTCATTTGATATTCAATGTGACCTTTACAGTTTAAAGTTTTCATACAGTTTCTAACAATTTGTATCTGCCAACACAATGTGAATCTGCAAAACCAAGTGTGTCTATATGTGCATTAAATGTGAAATCAAGGTTTCGCATGCTGGTGTATCTGAAGAGGATAAACACTTCCACACGTGTCCAATAACAATTGCCTATAATGTGAAATGTTTCTGTGTGTATGTGTGGTTTTGCATTTCACTTATGAAATCACATCTAATACATACATTCTCATATATGAAACATTATTCTGTGTGTAATCAACATGTGAACATATAGGTCCTAGTTGAAGCTGATATTTGTATTAACCCATTTAATCCCAGCGCTCACAGCACAGCGATCTGTAAATGTGGCGGCTGGTGTAAATACTGCTGCTCCTGGGGATTATTGTTTCTAAGCAGTGTGCAGATGTGTTTTCATTAGATTGGCTGAGGTCAGGCTCCGCCTTTAGTCCACTGCCCAGTACACTTGCAGGGCAGCTGGCCTTAATGGATGGAATCATTAACACGCTCTGCTGCTTAAACAGCACCGACTGGTGCTAAGCTTCTAAGCTAACATACAAAAGCCACAGAGTCGTAAAGAAGTTCAGATGCAGCAGATGTACATTCCTTCCTCATTTAATTCCGTACTCTCCACGGATGGAGTCCATATAAATATTCAAGTGTCAGGAAAGAAATCTGGAGCGATTCAACCCAAACGCTGCTGCTGTCATCACAAGACATGTATTTTGTAGAATAGTCAAAAGATAAGGTCCTCCTATTCCTTGACCTCTGGGAAAAACATCACGGGGTTAAGGAAAGGCAATAGGAGAACTCAAAAGGATTTAGGAAAAGATGGCCGCGGTGCTTAGAGAATCCGACCGGACTTTCACTAAGCTACGTCATTATAACGCTGCTGATGATTGACAGCTGATTGACGTGCGTCTGCGCTGGAGAAACTACAATAATGGACTACAAAAAACGCCTCGTCCACTTCTCCACATGTTGGTTTTATAAACAGCTGGTTCACTGACCGGCTTCAGGTCCAGCAGCTCCTCCTTCCTGTTTGACCGTTTGCTGTATTTACATTTCATTTGTGGTTTTAGTTTTGTTTCTGTCAAACATTTGTAAAATGATTGAAATAAATAAAAATATCATTAAATTATTATCACTGTTCCAATAACTACATGTCTGCATGAAAGTTAATGTTAAATATGCAAATACACGTATCGTTTGTTTTCATGAGCGGCCGAGGTGTGTGGCACTTTAAATGTTGCTCTCACAAAGAATTGTGGGTCGGCGTAATCTCCTTTCCTTTCGTATAGGAAGGTCCGTTGCATCCGATGCTAAAGGAGCTCTGAAAGGAAGCATTGGAGCTCCTTTCCTTTTCACTTGCTTACTTCCGGGTCACTTCTTCAGTTAGGAACATTCATAAGCAAAACAGACTATTCGACTGCAGCCCTCCACTAATCGGAAGATCAGTGGTTCAATTCCCAGCTCCCAAATTGCCCTGAAGGCTGAGCCGTTGGGATGTGAAGGCGTGTGAATGGGTTCTTTGTTCGATCCAGATGGGCAGGTGGCTCCTCTGCCATCAATGTATGGATGTGTAATGGGTGAGTGTAGACATGTAGTGTAAAGTGCCTTCAAAAAGACTAGAAAACCACTACAAAAATGCAGGTCCATTACAATTTAATGTGTACCACCGGTTTTGCCTTTTTGTGTCCTCTTAAGAAGCTTTACGGTTCCCAAAGTCATATAATTCTCCACTGTCTGAAAAAGTCATAGATATTAATATATATGTTATCTTGTTGTAGCTTGATGTTTACACTCAATTAAATATTCAAACCTTTATTGGTACATCCTAGCACATGGAAATGTTCTAAATGTCTTGAGTTTGTTTTTTTTACACATTTCCCAGAGATTCACTGTGGCAGATTTGGAAACATCATTAACTAGAATTTTAAAAAAGGTGGATTTAAACAGTTTGACCAGAAAGTGTTTTTAACGATCAACCCACGGGTGGATCAGTGAATGAATATTACCAGTCAGGAATATCTGACTTGTGTCCTGTGATGCTCTTGTTTCCTGGGCAGCCTGCTGGTTCTGGACGTTTCCACCTCATACTGCAGATCTACTTTTTACATTTCTTTCATCTCTCCATTCTGCAATTTCCATATTTCTCTCTGCTTCTGACCTTCCTCACTTTCACAGTTTGGTTTGTGTTGTGATCTCACCTCGCTTTGAGGTATGTCTCTGTGTTACATATTCAGCATGACATTGTACTATGTTTTCCTTCGCTACAAGTCACAGTATTTCAGCTCTTCGTTTTTCCGTCAGTGATGCCGTGCCTGTATAAAGCAACTCAGTTTTTCCTACCATTTCTATTTGAATAATCCTAAAATCCTCCTCAATTCTTCTTCTAAAGGAATGAATGATACCGTTAATGTTTAATGAACAACATAACACGCTGGTCACAATAACGGGAACACCTGTACATTCCACTGCAGGGCTCCTGACTAACTTTTATACTTTTATAAAGCAGCGTTCCCAGCCTGGCTCTGACCCTACTTTTTTGCAGTAAATGCATGATAATTAGGGATGGCTTTTGTGTATCTCATGCCACTTATGCCTTTGGAGCTCATAAGTGATGATATGACCGTCTCAATTTTTCTTAGTAGAAAAGTTTCCGAGGATGAAGAAGAAGTCCAAAACCAGATGCAGGGTACTAGGCCCTGGGGTGTGTCCTTCTGAAGGCCCCTAAATGCCGATAACTGGCCTCATTATAACCAAAAATAGCAGAAGGAGAAGCTTTCCTAGATCCAGGTAGATTGGTTGGAATTTGGCTAAATGTAGCCAAAAGGCTAGGTGAACCAGTGGTACTCTACATAAATACAGCCAAGAGTTCATAGTTACATTGTGATCCTTTATATTTGTCTGTAAACATGTTGTTTTTTTTCTTAATGTGCTGCTTGGTTGTGTATCTCTGAATAGACTAATGAAGGCCTGGACATTTTAGTTTATCCTCCAGGTTGCTTTGCTCCATACAGATACAGCAGTAAAGTGAAGGTTACATTTGTTGTGCAATGACGCATCTGCTCAACCAATCACAATGACAATTCTCACCAGCCTCAAAATACTTTAAGTCCAGCCTTTCACAGTGGATTGCTTTGTAAATGCAAAAACAAATACAGCACGTCTGACATCACCATTCACTACCATGTCTCTCTCTTTGGCAGGTTATTTAACTGTTTCCATTGAGCCTCTTCCTCCTGTTGTGATTGGAGACACAGTCACACTGAAGTGCAACTTCCAAACGGATGGCAACCTCCGGGAGATTGTGTGGTTTCGGGTGAGCACGCAGGTGAACGTAATGCAGTAACTGCATAAATGTATATTTTGCCTCCTCCCCCTCTTAGATTTCAGGATCTCAAACATAATGTTGTCTTCAACTGTCAAACTAGCAGTACATCCACATAGATTCAAAGATTCAAATGAAATCATATTTAATCTAAATGATTCATGATAAGCGTGATGGACTTCGTAGTGGCCATAGCCCCAACATGGTGAGGGCGCCTTACAAAGGACTGGGATTATTGATTTGTTTTGAAAATGAGTGAATAAAGTAAAATGACAAACTATTATTTCTTCCATCTCAAATATCATATAATTAGCCTCTTACTAGTAAACTGAAGTAGCCTTGGTTTTTGGATTGTTTCCAGAACAAGCTATTTGAAGACTAGCTCAGTTTCAGACAGACCAAAATATTCATGAATTAATCCAATCAATAATCTGCATGGGTCACAAACAGTGACAATGGACTGGAGACCACAGGCTTCACAGCAGATACATTGAAAATTGGGTGGACCTTGAGGGTTCGAGGCAATTTCAGGCGTACAGCATTGGGGTTAATGATCTTATGAATCACAAAAGGGCCAATAAATCTCGGGGACAGCTTCTTAGAGTCCGTCTTTAAAGGGAGATCCTTGGTAGAAAGCCATACCTTGTCTCCAGGTGCATATTGAGGTGCAGGAGTCCGATGACGGTTGGCCTGATGCTTGTATCGGCCCGAGGCACGGAGTAAGGCTGAGCGTGCATGGTGCCAGGTCTTGTGGCACCGGCGGACATGGGCCTGGACTGAGGGCACTGAAAGCTCCTTTTCCTGTGAGGGGAATGGTGGAGGCTGATACCCAAAAACACATTGAAATGGTGACATCCCTGTGGCAGACGAAGGTAGAGTGTTATGGGCATACTCCACCCAGGGCGTAAGGGTGGACCAGGTGGATGGGTTGGAGGACACCATGCAGCGGAGAGAGGTCTCCAGATCCTGGTTTGCCCTTTCAGCTTGACCATTCGACTGGGGATGGTATCCTGAACTCAGACCGACAGTGGCTCCAACTGAGGAACAGAAGGCCTTCCAGACAGCAGAGGTGAATTGAGGCCCACGATCTGAAACAATATCAGAAGGGAGACCATACGCGCAGAACACCTCTCTGACCAACAGATCAGCTGTCTCCCTGGCTGAGGGCAGTTTGGGCAGTGGCAAAAAGCGTGCAAATTTACTGAAGCGGTCAACAACAGTGAGAATTACCGTGTTTCCAGCTGAAGCGGGCAGACCAGTCACAAAATCCAGGGCAAGATCTGACCAGGGGCGACGGGGCACCAGCAGGGGGCGCAACAATCCAGCACTGGACTGATTCGAAGACTTGTTTTGAGCACAACTAGGGCAAGCAGACACAAAAGACTTTACATCGACATCCATAGATGGCCACCAAAAACGTTGTCTAAGGAAGGCAAGTTTTCGATTTAATCCTGGGTGGCAGGTTAGTTTAGATGAATGGGCCCATTGCAGTACTGAGGATTTAACAGCGTCTGGAACATACAGGCGACCCGGAGGGCCATTACCTGGGTCCGGTTGCGTCTGTTGGGCTCCTCTTACTTCCTCTTCAATCCTGAGGGAAACTGCCGCAATAATACAGGACTCTGGGACGATGGGTTCCAGGGACGTGGTGGTGCCATCTTCCCTCCCATACATACGGGACAGAGCGTCAGGTTTGGTGTTCTTAGAACCGGGCCTGTAGGTCAGAGTGAAATTAAAGCAACCAAAAAAGAGAGCCCACCTGGCTTGACGAGCGTTGAGCCGCTTAGCAGACTGGATGTAGGCCAGGTTCTTGTGGTCTGTCCATACCACGAAAGGCTGCTGAGATCCCTCCAGCCAGTGCCGCCATTCCTCAAGAGCCAGCTTCACTGCCAATAGCTCATGGTTGCCCACATCATAGTTTCTCTCTGAAGGAGACAAACGGTGGAAAAAATAGGCACAGGGGTGAAGCTTACCATCCTTGACGGAGCGCTGAGAGAGGACTGCCCCCACTCCAATGTCTGAAGCATCCACTTCCACTATAAACTGCCTCTCCCGGTCAGGCTGGACGAGCACAGGGGCAGAAGAAAAATACCCCTTGAGCTTGATGAACGCACCTTCAGCTGTGGATGTCCACTGGAAAGGCTTAATGGTGGAGGTGAGTGCAGTTAGAGGGGCAGCCACACGACTAATTCTGGATGAATCTCCTATAGAAATTAGCAAATCCAAGAAACCTCTCCAACTCCTTACGGTTGCTGGGGCTGGGCTACCATGACTGCCTTTACCTTGGCTGGGTCATCTTCATCTGCCCTTCCTCAATGATGAAACCCAGGAAGGAGGTTGACGTGGCATGGAACTCACATTTCTCCCCTTTCACATAGAGGCGATTCTCCAAGAGTCTTTGCAGAACCTGGCGAACGTGCTGTACATGGTCAGACATGTTCCTGGAGAAGATAAGAATATCTTCCAGGTAAACAAATACAAAACGGTGTAACATGTCCCTGAGGACGTCATTTACCAGGGCCTGGAAGACGGCTGGGGCGTTGGAGAGACCAAACGGCATCACTAAATACTCAAAATGGCCCAGAGGAGTGTTAAAGGCCGTCTTCCACTCATCTCCTTCCCGTATCCTCACCAGGTGGTATGCATTCCGAAGGTCTAGTTTAGTGAACACTGTGGCCCCCTGGAGAGAATCAAAGGCAGAATTCATCAAAGGCAAAGGGTACTTGTTCTTGATGGTGATATTGTTTAACAAACGAAAATCAATACAGGGGCGGAGGGACCCATCCTTCGTGCCAACAAAGAAAAACCCTGCCCCGAGGGGCGATGAAGAGGGACGAATGAGGCCAGCGGCCAGGGAGTCTTTAATATACCTCTCCATGGCCTCCTGTTCCGGTTTGGAGAGGCTGTAAAGGCGGCTGCTGGGAAGGGGACACAGGACACAAGCAAATGTAGGGGCACAGTCCTTCGAGTTATGTTGGCTAACAGTCTACCATCTAATGCACTAGCTTCTAGTGGCTTATCAAGACAGACAGACGGCAGGTCTAACTGCTTGGCCACAGTGACATCGAGAAAACTTGCATCTGCACCTGAATCTAAAAGGGCAAAAATATCAATGGACTGACCTTTCCATGACAATGTTGCTCGCACCTGTGCTCGGGGTTGAGGGGAGAGGGGAATGGAGGTGTGGCTCGCCAGGATTCTCCCTGTTACTGGCGAGCCTGGTCGTTTGCCCGGCGATGTGGACATGAGGCCAGGAAATGACCGGGTCTCCCACAATACAAGCAGCTGTTGGTCTTAATACGACGCTGACGCTCCTCTGACTCCACTTGGAAACGCCCAAGTTGCATCGGCTCTGGTGAGGGTTCCCTCCTGGGCTGGTCCGTGGCTGAGCCTCCACCACCTTGGTGAACTCGGGAGCCTGAGGCTGATGGAGGGTGCCCTGGGGAAGCAGTGGGTGGCCGCCGCTGCCTCTCTCTTCGCCGCTCCCGCAGCCGGTTGTCTATACGAATAGCTAAGGAGACTAGACCCTCAAAATCAGAGGGTTCCGGGTAAGAAACAAGTTCATCCTTAATTGCATCATTTAATCCTTGACAAAAAACAGCTTGAAGGGACTCATTATTCCAGCCACTCTCCAGGGACAGAGTACGAAACTCAACAGAAAATTCAGCAACACTACGCATACCTTGGCGTAAGGTGAGTAACCTTTGAGGCATCCTGGCCACGGATGGGGTGGTCGAAAACCCTCCTCATCGCAGAGGTGAAGGCAGCGTAGGAAGCAGTGACAGGAGACTCCTTCTCCCACAGGGCCGCAGCCCAGGCCAAGGCACTTCCACGAAGGAGCCCCATCACGTAGGCAACCTAAAGCCCTGATTATGCTTCCGCGTAGTGATCACGCAACGGCAACGCAACGGCGACGCAGTTGCTTGGAGACCGTGATGGTTCTGCGTTGGGTTTACGTGTCGAAATGCAATTCAATGCCACACCGGTAGAGGGCGCTATGTTTTTTGTAAAGACTGACCGACCGACCGAGACTCTTGACATATATCGTCGTTAGCCTCGTTATAGCGTATTTGTTTACTTTCCGGCTTTAAACATCCACAATTTTTCAGAACTTGGTGTTTTATTTCTTTGTGCAAAAGCGACAAGGTGCAAACAATAAAACGAGGTGAAAACAGTAAAAGTCGCCTTTTAAAAGTTTAAATGGCGGTGTTTATGAATGGAAACCGGATAGCGGTCTCCAGCGGATGTAGTTAGCGGACCAATCACAGCCGATGCCGCTGCGTTGGTGTTGCGTTGGCGTCGCGTTGCCTCGACGCGCGTCGAGGATTTTTGGGAGGCACACGTCAGGCCCTTGCGTCGACGCAAGGGGGGTCCGCAAGGACGTAAGGGGTCCGCAAGCTCCCTTGCGTTGTGTCGACGCGGAAGCATAATCCAGCCTTTAGACTGCTCTGTTGAGTATGACTGGGGCTGCTGGCTGAACACAAGATTACATTGTAGTAAAAAGGAACGACATTGACCAAAGTTTCCTTCGTACCGGTCAGGGGGAGGAACCCATGGCTCCTTAACAGGTACAAAACTGGGCCCGGAACTGGATTCCGCTGGCGTTGGGGCTGGTGGCTGAACCTCAGAGGTTGTGGGCTGATTCATGTGGTCTCGAATCTCCATCACACTGGTGTTGAGCTCTCAGAGGCCTTCCATTAACTCCTTCAGTGCTTGGGTGTGCTGTCCAAGCAGCTGGCCATGGTGGGAAACTGCCTGGTGGAACGGGTTGGTGTCCTTTTGGTCCTGCATGGCCGGATCGTACTGTCATGACTTTGCTAGGAACCAAGATTCGGACACCAACTGGCAGAATTAAGAAGTTTTATTGGAAGTTGTGAGGTGCTGGTTGGGCAGGCGGGCAGGCAGGCAGGCAGGCAGGCAGGCTGGCAGGCAGGCTGGCAGGCAGGCAGGGCAAGAACTACGGCAGGAAAAGGCAGCAGTTAGAAAAAGCGCAAAAACTTTCTAGTAGAAATTCTGAGGCTTGGCTTTGCTAGAACGTGACCACGACAAACCGTGTGGACAGAGTGACGATCCGGCAGTGACTGACGGTTGAGCAGGACTGACGTGCAGACTGGGTGACGAGCTGATGGGAACCAGGTGGCCTGATTGCAGCAGCAGGGCAGGTGTGGAGTGGGAGGCAGGCAGGCCCAGGAGAGATGACAGAGTGCAAGGGGGAGGGGGAAGGAGACAGACATACAAACAGGTAGAGTGACAAAACAAAACAGACAAACATGCAACACAAACTGTCATGGCGCTGGCCTTGTGACATGATCTGTATCCGCTTATCCCAGTGTCTCTGACATTAGGCAAGTACAATCTGGACCAGCATGGTCTCTTAAAAATAATTTTCCCACACAACTACACTGCATTGTGATTGCCGTTTCAAGGAAAACACTTTGTTGTGGTTTGTGTTTGCTCTTGACGTATCACAAATCAGTTTCAAAGGAGCCCACAGGAGTACACAGGGAGGTTGTGTGGGGGAGGAGCCAAAAAACTCAGGACTGTGACTGTTTACTCAGGAAAATATGAATGTAATTTTGTAGGAGGTAAAGTTTTCTGGACAGGCCTCCGGTCTTTGATATGGGTGACACACAGACAGACACACCTACGGATTATTTGGGATCTCCAACTACATCAACCAGCATGTCTTTGGACTGGTGGAGGAAATCGGAGCAACCACAGAAAACCCACACATGGACATTTAAACTCTGTAAAGTCATATCTACATGCTCACGGCTACTGTATTTACACTCAGAGATGTTAATGCACCTTTGCCTCTCAGGTGATTGACGGTGGCAGTGCCAAGCAGAAGATTTTCACCTACGATGCCATGTATAACACCAGCTACTCCCACATGGAGGACAACCGCAGACGAGAGGACCTGGTCTACCAGTCTACTGTGCGGTGAGACAGGCCACTACTACTGGACAATAACCATATCCTTTGAAAGACAGGAAAGTGTGTGTGTGTGTGTGTGTGTGTGTGTGTGTGTGTGTGCTTTCAGTAGAGTTAAGATTACAGCAAACCCAGGTGGATTATTTCAAGATCTGGAGTCTGAAGACTTTGAGATGTTAAAAGTGAAACACCTTCTGTGATATCTGTACAGGCTTCCTGAGGTCCAGATGGAGGACGATGGCCTGTATGAGTGCCATGTGGGCATCTATGACCGGAGCTCCACAGGCAAAGTGATTCTAGCCTCTGGCACCATCACCCTCACTGTCATAGGTATGTGTCCATTTCTGAGCGAAGGCTCATGAATGTCAGAGGATTCATCCTGCAACTGTTATAAAATGTAACTGTTATGTTCTGCTGCTGCGTGTAAACTCGTTGGCCCTGTAAATAAGGGAAACCTCAGTGACCAACGAGTTAAAATAAAGGTTTAAATAAATAAATCCATTGGGCAAAACATTGTACTACATTTAAAGGATAATCTATTCAGTAGTTGTTGAGATATTTCTGTGTGTAGCAAAGTCGTGGACTGACGTTTCTATCTGTGGAGCATCCTTATAGGTTAAAAATACACTGTTGGTACCTTGATGGTTGAATCTGTTCATGGACAGAAATGGGAGACTTCTTGAGGCTTGCTGTCACAGGAGACATATCACAGACACTCCTGGAAACATTTACATGATTTGCCAGTGTTTAACAAACAATATACAACACATTAATCAGTGAGCTTCAGAGGTTATGGTTGACATATTATTTTCATTTTGGACAGAACCAGACTTGCGGTTGCCCTGACTTCCAGTCTTTATGCTAAACTAGGCTATTTACGCCCTAACTTTGCCTCTGAAATAAACACATTGACATCAGGTTAGATCCATCTGAACATCGGACTCTTCATAAGAAAGCAAATGTACTGAAATTAGAAGTGAATTGATTTGAAATGTTCACACATCATGACTCACCACTGATAAATACCTGAAACTTCTATTGAATATTTATTTCCTTTCAATGAATCAAAACCACCTCCATGTTTGAGGGCCTTGTCTGTATTTTGTCTGCAGTACCTCCCAGGTCTATCTCTGTGGTGGCGGCCAACAGCCCGGCTCCTTTCAGCCGCTACCAGGCTCAGAACTTCACTCTGGTTTGCATCGTTACAGGAGCAAAACCAGCTCCCATGGTGAGATGGAGCCTTTTTACTCTTCATCTCCCTTTAAAGACTCCATAATCAAATCCATCCAATCATTACTAATAATTTGAAAACAACTGTAAAGTCTATTTAGAACAGGATACTGGTACGTTCACTGTCAATGTGAAACTGAGGGACTGAGGGATTAAAATGTTTAATGCTCACAGACAAAACACTCTGTACACTCCATGACCTCTTAGGAAAATGTATTGGGGATTGGTCTCAGTGGATTAGAGGACAGCAGCATATGTGATAAAATAAAAGTCCAGTGGGGTTGTTTAGCATGTCCTGAGTGAGATGAAAATGAGCAACGCCATATGCAAACATAATCTTGATAGAACACCACTTTATGTAATTATCTATTTTTAATCAACAGAACATGGACTGCATGTTCAACAGCTCTCTTTGTTTAACTGAGTCACATCTGCGTTATTAAACAACAAGGCCGGACACCTCTCTGGTCACATCACAAAACCATCTAGTAAACAAGACGAACTCAGCAGCATCCAGCTGTTATGCCCACAGACACCAAGACATAAAACAATACAGTATGTCAGGCAAAAGAACATTTTGTTGATTTTTAATGTGGATTATTTTTATTTCTCCGCCTGGATTATATTAAATCACAACATTAAATGACCGTTGCTATGTAAAACAGATGATATCTACAGATAATGTAATGAAAATAGTCAGTCTGCTCTCCTCACCCCATTTTCAATTCAACCGGGCTCAGTCAGCCACTCCCACCTCATCAGCCCAACTCTCTCACCTGTTCACACAGCAGCAGCTCATCTAATCAACACAGTATATAAGCTGCCCCTGTTCACTCACTCAGTGTCAGATTGTCCTCACATCCATGCCTGACCTTCCAGCACTCATTTACGGATTGATCTCCCGGCTTCGACCCTGCTTTGTCCCGACCATCCCTCCTCGCCACCTCAGCCTTCTGTTCCCGACCAAGATTCCTGCCTGTGTGTTCCCTGCTTTCTGTTTGCCAGCTTACTCAGCTGCCTGGCGTTTTTCTGTGCCATCTGTTCACCATGAGTTAGAGACTTTAGTAGACTTTCTCTGGGTGGATTCCTCTGTCATCATTGCAGTCTCCAGTTTTCTCCAGTTTCCTGAACTGTTTTCTCCCCGTGTGTTATTCCATGCTGCCATTGACTTCCGCATCAGAGACCGTAGCCATCTTCATCTGAGGAGTTTTACTGAACTGCTTTTGCGGCCAACACAAACTTGTGTCAGAAAATGTATATAACTGCACTCCATGAACACCTGGCAGCATGAATGAACCAGCTGCTGATGGAGAGTGGTTAACCTAAGGTCAGAAAGCCACACATGGATCAATACAACAGAAAGAGTTGGTAGGAAAAGTCAAACATCAGCTGCTGGTGGACAAAGTAGTCACTCTAGACTATTAGACGAGACAGTCCAACCAGTGCACACCTGGATGGATTATAAGAAAGCCTTTGACTCAATGCCAAACACATGGATACTGGAATGCTTGGAACTGTGTAACATCAACAAGACACTAAGAGCCTTCATCAGTGGGACTGAAGACGACTCTAGACACCAACTCAAAGCCAATTGCACACGATACCATCAACTGTGGCATTTACCAAGGAGATGCTCTGTCCCCCCCTGCTGTTCTGCATAGTCCTGGACCCCCTCAGCCAGATCATCACTAAGAGTGGCTACAGACACCAGTTCCAAAGTGGTGTACCCATCAGCCACCTTCTCTACATGGATGACATTAAACTGTATGCTAGGAATGAAGTATTGATTCACTGATCCACTTCACCAGGATCTACAGCATTACATCCGGATGTCATTCTAGAGTGTGGTCGAATGGTATCCAAGAGTGTCAAGCGGATTTAAACTGAAGGGGTTGAATTACCAGAAGGCAACACAGCAGATGTCCAGGACAGCTAACCCACAAACAAATGGAAACCATGAAGAGGCCATAACAAAGTCAATCACAGCCAAATACCTACACAGAGTAAGGCAAAGCTGAATGGTAAGGACAGGATCAGAGTCAACACATATGCACTGCCAGTCATCAGGTACCCTGCTGGTTTAATGTGGCTAAAGGAAGAGATAGAGGCCAATGATATCAAGACAAGAAAACTCCTCACTCCTCAGCGCACTCAGATTGTACACTAAGGGAAAGGAGGGAGACTGAAAAGATAGCCCTATATATATATTCAACCTTCAACCAGCGCTATTTGTGACAAAACATTGGACTTGTCCTCCCTTTATGTAATTTTGAGTGTCTGTGATCCTGCTGAGCTCACCCTCCTTCATCCTGGCCTTTCAGGTGTACTTCAAGCGTGATGGTGAGCTTATCGATGTGGTGCCAAATGCCCAGTCTTTCTCTTCAGTGGAAGACCAAAGCAAGGGACCAGGTCCAGAAAAGAGCAGGGATGGGAGCCGAGATGGGAGCCGAGATGGGAGCCGATATGAGAGCCGCAATAGGAGTCGGGATGGGAGACGGGCTGGGCTCCGGAGCACTCAGGCTCTAACGAGTCGAGACCTTGATGACACCAAACTCCAGAAGTCCCTGTCCCTTTTGGAACAAGACGGGAAGCTGGCTCGGTTGGGCCAAGATGGCCCCGGTACCCCCGAAAAGGGCCAAGAGCAAGGGTCCGAGTCGTACCTTGAGACGACCACCGAGGTGATCCCTGAGACGGTGGTGAGCCGGGAGTTTCCCCGCTGGGTCCAGAGCAGCGATCCGCTCTACTACTTCCAGCACCGACAGCAGGCGGCAGGTGACGGCACCATGGAGGTGAGAGCCATGCTGACCTGGAGCCTCAACCCCCAGCTGGATAATGAAGCTCTGTTTAGCTGTGAGGTCAACCACCCGGCTCTGTCCATGCCCATGCAGGCTGAGGTCACGCTGGGTGAGTCATGCACCGACACACTCGCTGAGCTGACATTAACACAGAATTCTCTGCGGATCATGTGGTTATCAGGTCAGCTTTTAATGCAAAAAAGACCCTTTGATATCAAACACACTCCTGGTTTAGTGCAGAGAAAACATGGACAAACGCATCATTTAGTGATATTTTTCTTGCTTCACACTGAGTCCAGCATTGACAAAAGCCCTCACCTTCTCCTTGGCTTAATATATTACCAATAACTGCCAGCCATTGATGGAATCATTAGTAACTCACTCCAGTAAGTGTAGTCTACTTTCATGCAGTTGTGGTGACTGACAAAATTTCCCATCATGTCTGCTGAGATAGTTCAAAGTGATTTTAAATCCGTAAGACTCAACTCCCTGGTAAATTAGGTTTACTCCATGGATGTGGTCCAAAGTAGTCTCAGTTCTTGTGATTGGAGCCGTGATGGAAAGTAGGGCTGGACAGATCGATCCCGTGGGCCTCAGAGGACCATCTAGTGGTCCAAAGAGTTCCTGACAAATAGATATTTGCATACGTCTGTATTTCAATAATTAAAATAAAAACACAGTAATTCAAACAAAGCATAATTGACCAGTTATATTTGAATATTACCAGACCAATCACAACGCATCATCAGCTTGTTTTGCTCTATTTATTTCAACTTCACTTTATTTATAGAGCACCTTTCATACATGAACATGTAACACAAAGTGCTTTACACATCAAAAAAGAAAAGAAAAAACAATTACAAATAAAGCCCCTCCCTCCCACCCTCCATACTACACACGCACACACACACAAACACACACACCTACACACTCTCACTACTGACAATAGGGAGACATGGCATGACACTGATGATTGAGGAAACGCTATCTTTGGGGCCATCCACACTGGGAGGAGTCGCAGGCTGTGCCACAGGGGGCACCAGTGCCCAGGCCCCCCGACACCGACAGACAACAGTCAGCCGAGCCGAAGGGACCCAGGGACAGCGCCCCCAGCAGCAGCCCAGACACAGCTCCCAGTGTGGAAGACCCCCCTGAGGAAACACTGGAGTTAAAGCTAAAAACTAAAACACATGAAAAAATAAGTGACCAGCTTAATAAAAGATAATAAAGATAATAACATAAAACAATACCAATGATAAGTAAAACAACTAAAATTATTTAAGATCAATATCATCTAAAAACAAGATAAAAGCAAAAATATAAAATAAGATAAAATCACATAAGAACGTTAAGAAGAATTTAAAGTACTAGTTAAAAGCCTGATTAAAAAGGTGTGTCTTTAACCTTCCTTTAAAAATATCATCTGTCTCTGCGGTCCTGAGGCTCTCTGGCAGGCTGTTCCACAGGTGGGGGCCATAGTAGCTAAATGCCGCCTCACCATGGGTTTTAGTTCTGGGTTCTGGTATGGATAAAAGGCCAGTGCCGGAGGACCTCAGGGTCCGCGAGGGTTGATATGGTAAAAGCAGGTCAGCTAAATAAGAGGGCGCAAGGCCGTTAAGACATTTAAAAACGAGTAAAAGAACCTTAAAATCGATCCTGAAGCGTACAGGGAGCCAATGCAGCGACGCTAAAACTGGTGTAATGTGCTCCCGCCCTCTGGCCTCGTCAGCACGCGTGCGGCTGAGTTCTGTAATAGTTGGAGATTTAAAATACTCTTTTTGGGAAGACCAGAGAGCAGGGCATTACAATAATCTAAACGACAGGAGATAAAAGCATGCATCAGCACCTCCGTACTGGCCTGAGAGAGAAACGGGCGGACTCTGGCTATGTTCTTAAGATGATAAAAACCTATTTTTGTCATATTTTTGATATGTGGAATAAAATTCAGCTCAGAGTCAAAAATCACGCCCAGATTTTTTACTGACTGTGCTGGTTTAAGATCTTGTAGTTTTGGTAAAAGTTTCTCTCTCTGGCCTTCAGGACCTATAACTAAAACCTCAGTCTTGTCCTGGTTGAGCTGTAGGAAATTCTCTGCCATCCATGACTTAATGTCTAAAATACAGTTAAAAAGGGCGTCAATTGTCCCTGTGTCATCAGGAGACACGGCGATGTACAGTTGCGTATCGTCAGCATAACTATGGAAGCTGATGCTGTGCCTCCTGATGACATCCCCAAGGGGCAGCAAGTAAAGATTAAAAAGAAGTGGACCTAAAATTGACCCTTGGGGAACCCCACATCCAATTTCATGGGTTCTTGAGGAACATGTATCCATACTTACATAAAAGCATCGGTCTGTGAGATAAGAACAAAACCAGTTAAGAACAGTACCAGAGATGCCCACCAGGTGTCTGAGCCTATTTAATAAAATGTGATGGTCTACTGTATCAAAAGCTGCGCTTAGATCCAGTAGAACCAACACTGTGAGCTTTTTATTATCAAAATTCCACCTGATGTCGTTTAGAATCTTTAAAAGTGCTGACTCGGTACTGTGGTTTTTCCTAAAACCAGACTGATGTTTCTCTAAAATGTTAATTCTGTTTAAAAAGTCGTTAACTTGGTTAAAAACCAGTTTTTCTAAAATTTTACTTAAAAATGGTAAGTTGGATACAGGTTGGTAGTTATTAAAAACACTTGGATCTAAATTGCTCTTCTTCAGAAGGGGCTTCACCACCGCCGTTTTAAAGGCGCTGGGGAAGACACCCGTCTGAAGAGAGCAATTCATGATGTTTAAAAACTGTTCCTCGAAGAATCCATAAAACGATTTTAAAAGTGATGTGGGAATGGGATCTAAAAGGCAGGTTGTTGGGTTTACTTGGGAGAAAACTCGACCAAGTGTCCTTGCATCAACCAGGGCAAAACTCTCCAGTGTTACCTCAGGTAAGGACATCAGTTCTGTGTTAACAGTTAAAACTTGATGGGATATTTGGACATTTTTTATTAGAAATGGATCTTACAAAAGGTTGAGAACCACTGCTTTGGTGTCAGTAAGTATTTACAGAATACACTGTAAATACTGAAGTCAGAGTACTCCCGGGAGCCTTGACACAGTTCACAAGAGTTTCAAGAGAGCTAATGAGATGTATAATGAGAGCTGTTGAGATTTAAACTTCAACACAACCACATTTTGTGGAGGACAAACTCAGGCTCCGGTGAATTAACAGGGGAAAGCCACTGAATCTGTTAATTCATGAGAACAATGAACAGAAAGTGGGTCATCCTGAAGCTTCACACTGTTTCAGTTCAACTGGTTTATACCACAGTTAGATGGAAAGGAGGTGGACACATTCTCCGAGTAGGTGGATATATGAGAGCATCCGCATTTAGGTAATATGTACTATGTCATAATAGTAATGTTTCCTATTATTCAGACATATAGAAGTGTTACTGTACAACGGGAGTACAATGTGCTGTTTAACTTTCAGCTGCTCCTAAAGGACCCAAGCTGTCCATGAGCCCCAGTAAGGCCAAGGTGGGAGACACAGTGCGGATCACAGTCCAGGGCTTCCAGCTGGGACCTTCTGCAGTGAGTTTCCAACACAGTGGATCTTTGAGCATGGAGCCCTTTGTGAATTCCTAAAAGGCACCAAAGGGTATAGGGAACAGGCAGTTTAAAAGACACACTTTTGAAAAGTTTTCAAAGTGTACCTTAAGGTTGAGTAGGTGATTCTATTCAGAAACAATTTCTGTTATATTACTTGAAATCCTCGTATAATACCGATCAAAACAGTATGGCCGGAGAAAATAATTGGGCGGCCTGCTTGTCTATCAATGCTTACTTACTGACTGCATACTCTCTACTGATCTCAAGCACTTGTTTGGCGTTCTGGGGGAGCAACTTTGAAAAGAGGTCTGAACGAAGGGGGTGGGTCAAAGTTTCTGTGGTTTTTCCTAATGACCTACTCAACCTTTAAGTTTGACCTCACTGCCAGGCAGCATTTCAGTTCAGTTATTTTTGGTTACTTTTAAACCTGTCATTCTTTTGTCACAACAGTGAAGATGTTACAAGCAGGGACAATGTTACAACTCTCCAGCCTCCATGATGTTTGAGGTTGTTTGTAGCATTCTAATGACATTTGTGACTGCAGTGATAGTACATGTCATTACATGTATCCTGTCAACCAATAGGCATCTTCAGTTCTGAGTGACAGTGACAGTATGGGAAAGGGTTTGGATGGTCTCTCCTTGAACCTTGAGATTGATACATTCACATTACAAGTTGAAGAGATTTGATTTCACACAGACTGATTTCAGACTTGTTTTGTATTTCCTTCTAAATAAAGCAGAGTGGAGCAGCAGTAGGGAGTCTACCCAAAGACAATTTATATGAATTAACATTGTTATGATAATTAAGGTATTCCACAACACATTTGATTGAAATGGGAAGCCCATCTTTAATGTGCCAGAAAAACAGTATTTCTCAGTGACATACAAGAGTCACAATACGGCAGTAGGTGCAACTGACTGAATTTGCTAATTTGCTTTTGGAAGTTGCTAGAAATGTAAGGAAATGAAGGGATTCTGTCCACTAGAATACTGCTTTTATTTTTTAATTGATACAGGAAAAGACAGAGGTTGAGGTAGAGATAGAGAGGGTGTAGATAGAGAGTATAGATACATAGGGTATAGAGAGGGTACAAATAGAGAAGGTATAGATGTAGAGTGTATAAATAGAGATGCTATAGATGTATAGGGTAAAAATAGAGAGGTAGAGAGGGCATAGAGAGAGTGTAGTTAGATAGAGCATAAATAGAAGGGGTTTAGACACAGAGGATATACATAAAAATGGTCTAGAGAGGGTACAGATATAGAAGGTATAGATATAAAGGGTATGGAAAGGGCATACATAGAGAGGGTATAAATACAGATGTGTAGAGCGGGTATAGATATAGAGAGTTTAAATAGAGAGGGTATACTTATAGAGGGTATAAATAGAGAGAGTGTAGATGGAGAGGGTAGAGATATTAGGGTGGCGATATAGAGGGTCTAGATACAGAGGGTATCGAGGGTACAAATTGAGAAGGTATAGATAAAGAGGGTATATAGAGAGGGTATAGATATAGAGGGATTCAATATAGAGGGTATAAATATAGAGTAAATAGATATAGAGGGTATAGATAGAGAGGGTATAAATATACAGAGTATAAACAAAGAGGGTATAGATATAGAGGGTATACATATAGAGAGTATAAACAGAGAGGGTATAGATACAGAGGGTATAGAGTATAAATAGAGAGGGAATAGATACAGAGGGTATAGATATAGAGGGTACAGATACAGAGGGTATAATATAGAGTATAAACAGAGAGGGTATAGATACAGAGGGTATATATTGAGGGTATAAATAGATAGGGTATAGATACAGAGGGTATAGATATAGAGGGTATAGATACAGAGGGTATAGATATAGAGGGTATAATATAGAGAGTATAAACAGAAAGGGTATAGATACAGAGGGTATAGATATAGAGTATATATAGAGAGGGAATAGATACAGAGGGTATAGATAGAGAGTATAAATAGAGAGGGAATAGATACAGAGGGTGACAAAGACACCATTGTAACAGTAAATCATTAGCTTTAGTGGGTAGAATGTTCAGTTATTCATTAGTTTTTCAGAAGGGTGTGCCACAGTAGTTAAGTGTTCATTACAAAAAGCTTCTGATATGAAACTTATCATTTCTCTCGACATATGATTGCTCTTATGCAGTGTTACAGACTCGACATGGCTCTGGAGATCAGGTTTTCACCTTGTTCACTCAGCTCATTGTATGACTTGACCCTGCAACACTCTGCTCGCACACTGTGTGTGTGTGTGTGTGTGTGTGTGTGTGTGTGTGTATACACATCCACAGAGCGAGGTCTTCCCTGAACCTATATACACCTGGACCAAGGTGGGTGGGCATCTGCTCGATGGCAGAGTGGAGCATGACGGAAGGGAACTTGTCCTGGAGAGAGTTCCTGCTGAGCTCAATGGCTCCATGTTCCGCTGCACGGCCCAGAATCCTCTGGGCTCCACCGACACCCACACCCGTCTCATCGTGTTTGGTGAGGGCAAGTGTTCCAATCATTTCTCATTTATTGGTGAGCTCATAGTACATGTTATATCATTTGGTGTTTTAACAGACAACCCAAGTCTGAAGAAAGGAAGAGAACATTTGATTGGTAAGTGATTCTAACCTATAACGTCCTGGCACTGATACTCTCATGTGGAAGCATCACATTAATGTAATAAACACAGTGTGACTGAGCATTTCTAACACTTTTGAATAATTATAGTGACTTTATATATTCAATATGGATGAATTAAGGAAATGAAATAATCACATTAATGAATTGTGTAAAATGTATAAATCTAACTATAATTTGTGAGCTATTTTGAGAAATTACTAAATCTTCAATTCCATCACTTAATTACATAACAGAGACTTTAGTTTATTTTGAGCACAATAACAAGATACAACATCTTAACATGGCATACTGTTGTGTGATAGACTAGCACCGCTCCTTTGTTGGTCATTTTCTATTCCTGCTGCTCTCTATTTGTTTGGCATTATTTGTTCACTATAAACACCAACCGGAGGATGCCGATTCATACTCTGGATGGAGGAGCTGGTCGCTGCTCAATCTGACGGCAATAACATTAGAGAAGGAGGACGATCCGCAGCTACATTCAGTGAATCTGCTCTCATTAACAAGCTTTTCTTTGTTAGGAGTGTGTCTGTCTGATATAAAGCTCAGGACAGACAGACATTGACAAAACAAGCTTCTCCTCCATGTTCTACTAGCACTCTTCTGAAAAGTTCAGAGATTTTCAAAAAAGGAAAAAAAAGGAGACAGCCACATTCTCTCACTCCTCCTGATAACAGCTGAACAAAGAGGCTTGTGTGGACAAAGGTCCTGAGATGGACATGAATCTCTCCTGGTTGGATTATCAGAACAAGATCTAATGCAACTCATGTTAAGGTGAAGATGGAGATGGCCTCTACCATGTTTACCAAAATTGATTTATTTTTTTGATTGTTTGTTTTTTTCCCTTTTGTCCATATTCAGTAAACATTTTAGAATGTACCTGAAAATGTTTGAGGTTTAAACTCACCTCGTTGTTAAATTCCAATTAGAAATTAATTTCTTGTAAGGAACTACTTTTCCAGGTATAATAACATTCAGCATGAATGAATGATGTTCAACTTCTCTCAGTACGTCTTCCCCAGGATCCCTCTTTCAGGATGTACAGCAAAATATATATATATATATATATATATATACAGATTGTCCTGTGATGTATGCTGACTTGTTTGTGTGCAGCCATCGATGCAGCAGTTGGTCAGGGCTCCCTCACGTTGACCTCCATGTTGCTGCTACTGAGCTTCACCTGCGAGATGACGTGACCAGAGGCTCTGCTGTCCCTCCACAAACCATAAATCCACATCGACCCGAGGCACACCAGCAGTAGCCACACCCCCATCCAGCCGTTCCAGCAGCACTGAACATTAAAGGTGCAGTAGGACTTCAACCCTGGGAGAAAAGAGAGACACTGAAACAGCCGGCCATCACACTGTTAACAACTTTACTGACGTGTTACTGCACCCTGACTGATTAAGAGTTTGGAAGAGACACTAACTGCATCATATTGAGGGAAACAATAAATGCAGAGTGCCTGATGTCACCTGTAACTGTGTGCAAGGTTTACACCAAATCCCAGGGACTAAAGGTGCTGACTAATGGTAGTCATCATGGGCTGAAGGCCGGCCAATCAGCACAGCCAGATTTCATGCAGACACCAGACCAGACAAAGACATTTTTATCACCAGTGTGCCCTTTATGGGACACTACTGGAAGCAATATTACAACTATAAAGGCATCTCTTGGCTTCACTCCAATTGCACAGAATTGTGATATTATCATGAATCACCAGAGCTCAGATAGACCCACGAGAAAGTGATCAATGGGCCTGTGACCACCGCCCACTAGGGCTGCTCAGACCCATCAGACATTGCTTAGTCATGGCTGGTATTCTGTGGGATCTGGCAAAGGAATTTTAGAGTTCTTGGAAATTGACACATTTGGAAAAGAGCATTACTCGTAGCTCCAGAGTGGCTGAGCAGGTTTACTAGGGTCATGTCTCCCCCTTCCAGCGTCTCTGACAACGCTTCGGTAACAAGTGTTTTCAGTCTTTTTTTCAGGGATCATAATGTACGTAGCTACCGATACTGAAGGATAACTCCCTCCCTCTCTGAGAGTAAAAGGACTTTGTGCCAAAGGCACAGTGTTTCCTTGTGTAAATGATAGCAGATAGATTGGGAATCTACAAATGTGTCACTGGAAATAATGAAAAGGCTCCATGTTACCTTCAGATGTTTAGCATTTGGTGTATAATTCATAGTACACATTTGCTTCCAAATGAATGTATCCTTCTAGACTATTTGAACGAGACAAATAGTCTACAGCCATGCTAGCAGCTCTGTGAGGCTGCACAAGGGTCTGAGGACCTCGGGTCTGAGGACCTCGGGTCTGAGGACGCCAGGTATGCGAGTCACTGAGAGACAGTAGGGTTCCCACACGTGGGACACGTCACCGCCATTAGCTGTCTTTTAAAGGTATATTATGCAGAAATTGTTGCTTATTGTTTGTTAACACAACATTCAGGCCCTCCTCCTTCCAACTCGATGACACCAGAAGCTTACCTCCACCGCAGTTCCATGACCTCCACCTGTGGCATTGTGTCAAGGCCGAGCAGGGGGTGGACCCAAAATGCAGGAAAGAGAAGACAAAGGTTTAATCCAAAAATGGGTTCGGTACACAGGTAATCAAACAGTGATCACACAGGAGGTAAGGACACAGGGGCAGGAAGTGACGGACTTAGCTGGCGAGATATGACGCATCACATATGGCAGCAAAAATCAAGGCCGAATCCACATTCACTCTCATATTGGGACAAGCTCTGCCCCTCAGGCGTTTCTCGCTTTAGCGATAATATTTTGTAACTTCTTCTTGGATACTTGCTCATGTGTGAGGGCTACACCGAGTACCCAAAGGCTGACGACCAGAGCAAAATACAAACTACATTCATTCACATTCTAACTCCCAACTTGTCAACTTTGGCACTCGGTACGACCTACTAACAACACCAACGACTCTGGTGATAAAACCAGAGTTTAGTTTTAGTTTCCCACAGGACATGAACACGGAGGGTTTACATTGAAGTTAGTTGAAAGCTTGTTATGCTGCATACAGCAGCGAAAGGGGGTTGAAAAGATGTATATATAAAATATATATTTTAGCTAAATAACATGACAGGCTGCCTAACAGCTGTGCAGGGCAGAGTTCTCCAATATAATTACTTGTACATGGATTTTTTTAGGCAGGGGTGAGACAGGCAGGGGTGAGACAGGAGGGACAGGAGGTCAAAGAGAGGAGGAAAAATAGAGAGGAGGATAGTAAGAGGAAATAAAGAACCGGACAGTGGAGAAGAGGAGAGAGGAGGAAGAGAGAATGAAGTTAAACAGAGAAGAGGAACAAAGAGAGGAGGAAAGCCTAAAGTTTAGCATGCTTCTGTAATGTAATTACATTAGTGGTTCCCAGAGAGGTGCCATTGATTTAGTTTGTTTTGTTTTTCTAAACAGACCTACTCTGACCTTTTTGTTTTCTGTATGAGGACACAGTTGGTTGATCTTTTCTTTGTAGGCCTGCTGATATGTTTTGTGCTGCTTTATTTTGATTAAATAAACACTGAAACTATAATAGATGTATTCATTTTGGAATCTTCTTCAATATGACAGAATTGGATGTGATGACTGTGTGAAGGCATGAGAGACCGCTGATTTTACCACTCCAGCTCTGGCAATAAGCACTGCTTGTCTAGTTATAGTAGATGTGCTTTGGGGTTGAGGACTGAAACTCCTGTGAGCACATGACCCGCTCCCCGGATTCAGGGCGTCAACCACATCCATCCATCCTTCCATCCATGGTGTACTGCTTATCCTGTATTCAAGCTCGCGGGGGGGGGGGGGGGGGGGTCCATCACTGATGATCATCACTTTGAACCTTATCTGAGGTTAGAAGGCTGACTGACTTTCCAAAGAAGGTCTGCCTTCTTTGTTCCCTCTGTTACAGCCAAGTCATCAATACACTTGATTGAGCATCTCAGCTTGAAGAATGTGGAGGCCCAGGTAGCAAAGGGGTGAATCTATTATGATTTAAAAATAATATAATTTCAACTGTAATAACATATAATAATAAATAAATGTCTTTTGATGTTTTTTCGAGTGGGGTTGCATGAGATCATTCTTTATAGTCAGCTTATCACTACAGTAGATGGAGCTGAAACAAGTTAATATTTATTTTTTGTGTTTGTGTGCCTTTCCCCTGCCACCTCTTTCACTCTTATTTCATATGAGCAGGGCATCATATAACAGACTGTCACAAAGTACATGTCGGGGTTCAGTGATGGTCTGAACCCTGCCTTGCTCAATGTCAGCTGAGATTGGCTCCAGGCCCCCCGCGACCCTGAATACAGGATAATGGATGGATGGATGGATGGATGCTTATTGGCTCAACATTAGCATTAGCTCAGGAGGTAGAGCGGGTTGGCTGGCAACCGCAAGATTGCCGGTTCGATCCCCAGCTCCTCCTAGCTGAGTGCCTGGTGTCCCTGAGCAAGACACCTCACCCTAATTGCTCCTGACGAGCTGGCTGTCGCCCTGCGTGGTTGACTCCGCCGTCGGTGTGTGAATGTGTGTGTGAATGGGTGAATGCCAGTCATTAATGTAAAGCACTTTGGATAAAAGCGCTATATAAATGAGGACCATTCAACATTGACGACGACAGCATATACCACTCAACTTTCACAGTAAAAGCCCTAGACATACACGCAGCATCACTGTTAATTATGGATGGTCTGCATCCCAAGATGGCTGCCATGTCAGTCCTGTGTTTGTTTGTCTGTGACTGAGGCTCACATTTTATGTGTTTAAGTGTTATATTTTATGGAATTTGGACTTGAATGAGGCAAGTATTCCAAGTTCTATATCTTCCTTCAGTCTGGGATCGCTAAAGGTCACATTTTTCTAAGATTTGATTGGATTGTCAAGGCATTCCAAATCTGGATTGTTTGAGGCCTTGGCCTACATGGAAGCCACCTGTTGTACTTCACCAAGGGGGATTGACAGTTACATCTGCTAGCTCCAGCCTGGCCTCCTCTACTAGCTACAACCTGGCTTCATATTCTAGCTCCAGCCTGGTCTCCTCTACTAGCTACAACCTGGCTTCATATTCTAGCTCCAGCCTGGCCTCCTCTACTAGCTACAACCTGGCTTCATATTCTAGCTCCAGCCTGGCCTCCTCTACTAGCTAAAACCTGGCTTCATATTCTACCTCCAGCCTGGTCTCCTCTACTAGCTACGACCTGGCTTCATATTCTAGCTCCAGCCTGGCCTCCTCTACTAGCGACAACCTGGCTTCATATTCTAGCTCCAGCCTGGCCTCCTCTACTAGCTACAACCTGGCCTCATCTGCTAGCTACTATCTGACCTCTGTAAGCTACAGATTGTCATAACTGCTAGCTACAGCCTGGGCTAGACATTAAGAAAGTGGCTAGCCCTGATAAACTTGATCCCTACTTTCTCAAGGCATCTGCTGATTTTATTGCTAAGCCTCTAATGTATATTTTTATTTTTAGTCTTGTTAGCAATAAATCCCCCAATTCTGGAAATCTGCCTTCATTCTTCCGCTATTGAAGGGGGGTGAACCGTCAAATGTTAATAATTATAGACTGATCTGTGCATTTTGGCAAAGGTATTTGAAAAGCTTGTCAGTAATCAACTCAAGGACTTCCTTGATTTTAATTATGTTTTATCCAAATATCAATCTGGTTTTAAGAAAACAGCATAGCACCATAACTGCTTTCCTCAAGGTGATAAATGATGTAATTGAGGCATTCGACTGCACACACTGCTTGTTGAAGGCATTTGACACAGTTGACCATAGTATTTTGATCAATATGCTGCATCATATTGGCATATCTAAGCATGCAGCATCCTGGTTTGCAAACTACTTGTCTAATAGAACACAATGTGTTCAGATGTCTGGTTCCAACTCCTCTTTTCTGACAGTGTCAAAGGGTGTGCCCCAGGGTTCTGTGTTAGGACCTATACTGTTTTCCATCTACGTCAGTTATGTGAAAATGTATCAACTGCAATGTATAATTTCTATGCTGACGACACTATTGTAGGGACCTTACCATCAGGACTACACAATGCGGCCTACACAGAGGCCCAGAAGCCTTCACATGCGTTTAGAACAAAGGGACAAAGGGGATAAAGAACTACAACCGCCATTTTGGTTTCACTTCTCACCAAGGTGTGAAGTGCAACGTCACACAACTGGTGCCCTATTGGCTGACAACCACGGGTACCCCAGGGGGTCCCTGGGAGCAGCCGTGAGGTATAAAACCTGGCGCCGCCTTGAGAACTTTCTCTTCCATCGCGACACCACATTGCAACAGGGGGTGAGCTCCTCCACCGCAGCACAGCGCTGCAACAGGAGGCGAACTTTTAACGTCTGCAGCGTTTCCTTTGTCTTAGGCCACAGTCTTGTCCCAAACTCGCTGGACGAGCGACAGACTGTTATCCCCCGAAGTCAGCTGACTAAATCGCCAAGCCGTGCGATTCTATTGTTGCCCGCTGAAGGAAGGAACACAAACTGTTTTCTTCATTCGAGTCGATCATCGAGAAGCATAACTGCTACGCCCCGCTCTCGTCTGGACTCAACCGACTCGTTGCATCCCCCGCTGCCACCGAGGACTCGCGAACCACATCCCGCCACACAAGACGGACTTATGCACATCGACAAACTAAGAGGCTATCTGTCTGGAAAGAGACATAAGTTTGATAGTGTAGGATATGCTTGTAATTCTTGTTAACGTGTTTTAAGTTTCGATCACGGACCACCGAGTCCGTTGCTTTCTGTGTTGTTGTATTTGAATGCTGATTGTGTACCCACGCCGCTGGGTTTCATTTCGGTAAAAGTGTGTGTCCAACCTCGGACACATTCACGAGCTCAGTAAGTGATCTACCATCAGTTAAAAGACCGGGGGCCCGCCGAACGAATGCCAGTTCATTCACAAGCTCCTGTGTGATGGTAATAGCTTACTGAACCTTTGTGCGTTCTGCGCGCATTCCCTCTCTCTTTGTTCCGGCTAACACACATGTGCACACACACGTATCCTACGCCAGCTGTTTCCATCTCCGGACGCTAAGGAAATAGCTCCATCTGGTGGCTATACCCGGCCATCTCTCCCTCTCTCGCTATTCTATCTGACGTCAGCGGCTCCGCCCCTGAACGCTGTGAGGAATAGCTCCACCTGGTGGTCGCGCCCGGCCATCTCTCTCTCTCTCTCGCTCTCTCTCTCCCACACGCACACACACACACACACACACACACTCCACGTGTGTCTCTTCCTTTGTTCAGCTTAGCTTTGTGTGTTAGGTAGTTAGGTAATAAGGCTTTGTTAATTGCAGTGTTATTGATTGTGATCATTATTACTGATTTTAATAAATCTTATTATATTATAACTAGCGGTCTCTTGTGCTTGTTGTGTACATGTCACTGGATAACAGCAGGTTGTGAAGGCTAGTGCTTGAATTTCACGCCTTTTTAATTGTTCGATTGTTTTTATACTTCTATGCCAATGATCACGATGATTGGCATGTGAGTGTAAAACCTTTATATTGAGACTGAATACAGTTTTAGGTTATCTTTTCCCTGATCCCACGGTGGTGCCCCGTATATTCATGATTATATCATAATAATATATTAAATATAATTATTAATCGATAATCATATTGACATTAATAATTAGCTGTTGATAACCAAATCTGCTCCTGCTACAACCCCAACACTATAATTTATTGCTGTTCATCTTCTATTGTACAGGCTTATGATGTATTGCAGTCTTCATTTGATGATGTGCAGTCTAGCCTGCTGAAGCTAAAATTGGTGTTGAATTCTGACAAAACCAAACTGATGCTGTTCTCAACAGCAAGTTAACTACCTTCAAATCGTCCAAATATTTTCACTGTTCAAGGAAAATGAATTGAACTAGTTCCAAGGTATAAATACTTGGGTTTCTTATCGATCGAAAGCTATCATTTAAATCGCACATTGAAAATCTCTCCAAGCTAAAGGTGAAGTTAGGCTTCTATTTCAGAAATAAGTCTTTTCCTTTAGAGCAAACAAATGATCCCAAAAAATGACTTTGAATTGATCTTGAAGGACCTTGAATTTAAATCATTTGGACAGTGTACGTGTATTTGATCTCTTGTCTTGTTTGTGTATTTAATCTTGTGTCTTGCTGTTTGTATGTCTTTGTATACTGGTTCTGACTTGTGCTGTTGCCTTCTGGGCTAGGTCACCCTTGTGAAAGAGATCCTCGATCTCAATGGGCTTTTACCTGGTTAAATAAAGTTTAAATAAAATAAAATGTTTTAATTGTGTGACAGCAGTGATGTAAATAACGGGCCATAAGATTACCTGTAGTAGTGTCCCAAAGCAGTTAACATTATTATATTATTACACAGCTGAGCTCAATATAGTCCTCTCCATAGATCTCAACCTGAAATCTGTTAATTACTGCTGATCACTATAGAAAACACAGCAGACTATATATAAGGATTATCACTTTAATCTCATGAATTTAATATCCTGAGAATCATTGTGACCTTCACCCAAACAGCTGTGTGTGTGCGATAAAAGAATACTGTTGGTCTGTACATTCGAGTTAGGAAATCACAGGCCCACCCAGCGAGTGCTGCAGTCGTGGTGCTTTATTAGAAGTAGCGTCCATGTGAACATCATTTTACAGGACCGCACATCCACCACAGCCTGACAGGCCCGTCTCCAGCTCCTCTCTGATACACAACCCAAACTCAAAAAAATCTCATCCGACACCAAACCAAATCCCAAACACCAACACTTTTAAGAAGTCTTGTACAGTTAGGAGTGAAGCCTAGTTCAAAGCTAGAGAAGGAACTCTGGATAGAAAGAACCAGGCTCATTGAAAAAAGGGTTGTTAAATAACAGAGACATGAGACCTGGAGGTCTGTGATTGGAAAAGGCAGCTTCAGTGTGTGCGAGGCAGGAAGGCTGCAGGGTCCCGCATCCCACCCCCAACCCACCCCGTGTCAGTGCAATTCACCCCTCAACTTATAGTCTCTTATACACAAAATAGAGTCGCAAAGGCAGTTTGTTACATTTCACATTATCAGCTTCTGTTGTTATTCTTCATACTTCATAATTAATACAGTATGTACACTGGTTTATAGTATTGGTATGTAGCTCTATTTACATTTCTGTCTATTCACAAACATATAGAACACCTGCAGGATCATCAGCAGTCATATAAAGACAGAGGAACAGTGTTTCCTACTTATACAAGTCACACTAGCACTGCCTTGTATCGGGTTTTCATGTCATGTGCATGTATGTGCTCCGACTATTCCCTTTACTGCAGTTTGTCAAACACTTTAAAATACCCAGGCCTACAAAAATCAATAAAAGCCATCAAATTCTGAAAAGTTGTGTGATCCTCCGGACTTCTCAGGACTCCAGCAGCAGACAGTCCTCGTTCTCAGTGGCAGGCAGCATGAGCTGCTGCTCGTAGTATAGACTCTTGGCGTAGTTGATCTCTTGAGAGATCTTGATGGCGAGACTCTCGCTCTTCACATGGACCTGTGGAGAGGAAGGTTGATTACTATGGGTGGAAACACTGACGCTGTGATCAGACGGGTGCATCCTGAACTTGGATGCTCCATGAGCCCCACTGTTCCTGTTCCCAGCACTTCCTGTCTTATCGCCTCGGTGTGTCAAGTGTGACGTGTGATGCTGGTGTGAGTCTACACTACTGAGTTGATCAGGAGCAACTTCACTGTTGCACCTGACCAAGTTTCCATACATAATCCACTATGTGGGCTTTTCTTTCAGGCTGTGGGAAGATGAGCAGTGGTAGAAACGCAGGTGAGAAGAGGAACCACACAGCTTCACAGCAGAGCCACATCAACCTAGTTGGCAGTGCTATCCCCCCTCCCTCACCCACCCATCCATATCAGGATCACCAGCTGGTTGATGGAAAAGTTGGTGAATTCATAAAAACGAAATGTAACAAAGTGCAATAGAAACAGAGAATACATGATGACGTAAATTAAGCTAAATGGAACTTTTCAATTGTTTCAAAGCAGCAAAAGCGACATTATCATGGTTGAGGTAGAAACGTATTGTGGTTGAGGTGTTTTTGTGTAATTCGAGTCCGAGTGTCTCACCATGGGTTTCTGGTGGGAGGGGCCAGGGATAGCCACACCACTGCCAGTGCCCTCAGCCTTCTTGGTAAGCTGCACATAAACCTTCCCATGATCTTTAGAGACCAGGCAGTGGTAGAGGTCGTCGTACTTGACCTCTAGGAAGATGGCCTCGCGGTCCAAGTACTCCCCCGGCCTCAGGAAGTAGACCACCTTGGACGAGATGAGGACACAGTAGCTGTCGATGGCCTCCACGGCGATGAAGCTGGTACAGATGGAGATGGCAGACTGTGAGTGTGATGGAGCCACAGATGATCAAAATAATAATGTAGTGAAACTCACAACTCAGAGTGGATGTTATCAGTGAGGCGGAAGAGCTGCTCCTGGCCATCAGCCTGTGTGGCGGAGTGTCGGGGCAGCAGACCCTGAGGTCCCTTACAGCAGCGAGGCTTCCTGACTCGCTGCACACCGAGCCTGATCAGCACGTCACACACAGAATGAGCATTCATCATGTTAGTACCGAGCACGGCTCTGACATCACAGTTAATATCCATGTTCATAGGATGGCGGTCTTTGTCTGCCCGCCCATTTCAACGTTCAGGGATATGTTCAGTAGAGGACCATGTAGAGGTCTATGTAGAGGACTATGTAGAGGTCTATATAGAGGACTATGGAAAGGACCATGTAGAGGTCTATGTAGAGGACTATGTAGAGGACTATGTAGAGGTCTGTGTAGAGGACTATGTAGTGGATTATGTAGAGGTATATGTAGAGGTCTATGTAGAGGACTATGTAGAGGACTATGTAGAGGACTATGTAGAGGACTGTGTAGAGGACTGATGTAGTGGATTATGTAGAGGTATATGTAGAGGTCTATGTAGAGGACTATGTAGAGGACTATATAGAGGTCTATGTAGAGGACTAAGTAGAGGTCTATATAGAGTTCTATGTAAAGGTCTATTTAGAAGTCTATATAGAGGACTATGCAAAAGCTCTCTATAGAGGTGTATGTAAAGGTATATGTAGAGGTCTATGTAGAGGTCTATGTAGAGGTCTATATAGAGGACTATGTAAAGGTCTATATAGAGGACTATGTAGAGGACTATGTAGAGGTCTATATAGAGGTCTATATAGAGGACTATGTAAAAGCTCTATATAGAGGTGTATGTAAAGGTCTATGTAGAGGACTATGTAGAGGACTATGTAGAGGTCTATGTAGAGGTCTATAAAGAGGACTATGTAGAGGTCTATGTAGAGGTCTATAAAGAGGACTATGTAGAGGTCTATATAGAGGTCTATATAGAAGTCTATGTAAATGTCTATGAAGAGAACTATGTAGTAGACTTTCAAGCTCATTTATAAATAAATAACAAATAAAAATAAATAAATAAAATGGAGGCTCAGGCTGCTTTATAAAGGGTTGACAATTGACAATGTCGTACATTCTGTCTTCATAGGAGAAGTTAGAATTTTAATTGACAAATACTGTTTAAGAAGCACTTAAAAATATCCTTATTGTTGCTTATGTATGATTTGCTAAATGTCTGTACACCTAGTAAACCTGGTAGTGTATAAATGTAATTGGTAATTGGTGTGTGTGTGTGTGTGTGTGTGTGTGTGTATATATATATATATATATATGAAAAAATAAAATGTTGCATGTTCAGTCAGAGATGAAACAAGCAGGCAGACTTGTTCAACAGACAGGGCTCCACTGAAAGAAACCACTCTGCATGTTTTAGGAGGCGGACAACATCTGCCAACATTGCCCCTCCCGCCGGCTGCTGCGCAGCGCTGCATTGTTGATTCGTCGTCATTTTCATGACATCTCAGTGCTGCGCTACGCAGCAACCGGTGAGAGGGGAGGTATAAATGGGTTAAGCAAATGAAATCCAGTCATTATATTCCATATGAGACAGACACCTATTTAACATACAGGTTTGTCATCTCACTTTCCATAGATGATAAAAAATGCTGAAAGTCAGCAAAATTCAGCTTTCAATGTTTTTTCGCCATAGAGATGTTAAAGCCTCTTTGACTCCAATATAATTCAGGTAATAGATCCAACCCACCTGTGGTTACTGAGACTAGCCATGTCCCGGACCGTCTGTGCAGTCTCGGACGCAAAGTCCAGCGCTCCAGCCACTGGTTTGGTCACCGTGCCGACCAGACCTTTCCCCAGGCCTGAGAAGAAGCCACTGACTCCGCCCTCCGTCTTCACCCCCTCCACTGTGGAAGTGATGATGCTCGTCATGCCTCCAATGATACCTGGGGAGGAGGGCGAGGAAGACTGGCATCAGGCTCTATATGTTTACAGTGATGGCGAGAACACAAAGAAACACGGCGGCAGCTTCGGAGCTGATTCATCCCTGAGTGCTGACACAGCGGGAACACAAGAGGCCCAGCCTCAGCATCCGCTGACCCCGCTCCGTCATTTTACATGGTCTACCACTTCTTGGCTGAGTTGCTGTCGTTCCCAATCACTTCCACTTTGTTCTAATCCCACTGACAGTTGACTGGAGTATTTAGGAGTGAGGACATTTCATGACTGGACTTGTTGCACAGGTGGCATCCTATCACAGTACCACGCTGGAATTCACTGAGCTCCTGAGAGCGACCCATTCTTTCACATGTTTGTAGAAACAGTCTGCATGCCGAGGTGCTGCTTTTATACACCTGTGGCCATGGAAGTGATGGAACACCTGATTTAGATTATTTGGATGGGTAAGTGAGCATTTTTGGCAGTATGGTGTATATATTTGTTCTGATGGGTTAAGGAGCAATGCCACTGTTGATTTCATATTTGATAGGAGACACTTTCCCATGAGTAGGTCATTTCCCGTTGATCAGTTGGGGATTGAGGGAGGAAGAAAACTCAATGCTATGATTTTATTCATAGATATTATAAAGTATAAAGTTATAAACAGACAGAAAGGTTAAAGCACAACCCCCCCGAACACACACAACATTAGCATGTGAACGTTTATACACACTCACACACTACATGCATCACCACGGTGACGGAAATGGGAGAGGTTAAATGAGAGAAAATAAAAAAAGAATTGTTTTCTATCCTCAGTTTATCAGGATAATCTTTCAACTTTCTAAATATTTCTGTTCATCTGTGAAACAGGTGGATATTAAGATGTTATAGCATTAAAAACATCCATAAAACTCCATAATCGGGATCATTGTCAATCTTGTCCTCGAACAAGTGAAAAACACTGCCTAGTGTGATAAATATACAAAAATATTGTTCAGGTAAACATTTTTATTATTTGTGTCTTATCTGTGATTCAATCAATGATTTGTTACTTAACTAAATGAAAGTGAGACTAGTATGTTTTAGACTTATTTTAAGAGTTTAAAGCATATGTTGATGATTATCAGGTTAATCTCATGAATCTGAATTGTTGGACAGGATAACGTGACGTGAAATCATCCTGTGCTAGTAACCACTAACTGATTCTGTCGCCCGCTAGCTGATCTTTAAAGGCTGTGACCACACACAGACGTGGACTAGTCTTACCATGAGCCAGACCATGGATCCCCGCTACCAGGTGCTCTCCGCTGGTGGCGCCGTGGTATCTGATGTACTCCCGCTCGCTCTGGTGTCGGTTGTCCATGGTCTTCCCCAGCCCATCTGACAACGTCCCTGCAAACTGACAGACAGACGGCTGTTCACACCACAAGGCTTCTTCTCTTAATGCTCACAATTCCTCTGTAGAGATTTAAGCTCATGTCTATAATACAATACAGCCAAGCAAAACACCTAAACACTATGTTCCAGTGTGATGAAAGAATGTTGTAAAAACAAAAGCAGACAAACACAGAGAGAGAATCACCTTGGCAGCAGAGTTGGACACGCCGTGGGTCACGTTGCGTATGAGACCGCCCACGTTGCCGTACTTGATGAGCTCAGACATGCCCTCTGTGACGTCATTAAGGAGGCCCATGGGGTTCCCCAGGAAGTCCACAGAGCCCAGGATCTGAGCCGCCTGGCTGATCAGCTCCTGCAGACAGGAAACATTCCACAGTGATGACCTGACACTAACCAGGCACCGACCGCACCCCGACCGGATCCCGACTGGGCACCAACCGGGCACCGACCGGACCAAGACCGGGCACCGAGCAGGCACCGACCGGACCCCGACCGGACACGGACCGGACCAAGACCGACCCCGACCGGACCCCGACCGGGCACCGACCGGGCACCGACCAGGCACGGACCGGACCAAGACCGACCCCGACCGGGCACCAACCGGACCAAGACCAACCCTGACCGGGCACCGACCGGAATCCCGAGCGGACCCCCACCGGCCATCGACAGGACCCCGACCGGAGAAGAGAGCATGTGATAAAATGCTAGTTTTTTGGTTGTGGGGGTGTAGATTTGAGATAATAAAAATAGAGTATTAGGCAAGAAAGAAAATCATGATTTCGTTGTGAAATTGATCCCGAATGCAGAGGTGGATGCAGTTAATGGAGCAGTGACAGCTGGAGAAATGATTTGTGGGAGGGAGGAGGCCAAACAACGTTGTTTCTCATCGTGTGAAGACTCTTTTCAGACTGTGACTGGGAGGCCTCGTACCTCTCTGAAGTGCTTGAGGATGTCGTTGATGATTATCTCCTGGGTCTCGTAGGGGTGCACTCTGGTGAACGGGTACATGTTGATGACGGCGTCTTCAAAGCGAACCAGAGGGAAGCCCAGGGTGCCTTTCAGAGCCTATGACAAGGAAACACCCACAATGTGTGACAACACGTCGAAACAGCAAACATTTGGCATCCCGCTGAGATACGTTCACCAGGGCAGACACGACTCTGCTCCTGCCTGATGACACATTGTGGTGGCAGAGCAGCTGTAATAACAGGAAGTCATCATTTTGACAAAATTGTAAATATGATCTTAGTACGGTACAGATGTATATGTATATAGTGTCTCTTTTTATTCTATGTTTTATTTTTAGAAATGGTCTTATTTTCATTTTTTTACTTTTCCTTATGTTCCTGACTGCAGTGCATGCTTTATTGTTTACTGTTTATTGTTTGTAAATATCTTGCACACTGAAGACCAAGGCAAATGTCTTATATGTGAAAAGATATGTTATATAACATAACATAACAATAAACTCCTTTCTGACTCTGAAGTGATTTTACTGGCTGTTTTAAAGGAGAGAGAGTGGTTTTAGGGGAGGTTGGATGTTAACGTTATCATTTCTTTATGTGTGAAGGTTACATCATCGCGTCTATGCTCACTAATTGACACACTCCACATGTGCAGGTGTGCTCTGATACATCTGATAGCCGTTTTCAGTTTGACTGCATACTGCACCAGCCCCAATGGAATAAACCATACATTCATATATTTGGGACTCTCAGGTATAGAGAGAACACGTGATTTCCCGTCTGAGACCTGACCCCCTGATAGGACAAGCTGCTCTCCATCAGATGTGATGTTACTTTGCTCCCGCTTGGTGCAGGTCTAAGAAGCGAGGCAGCAGAAAGAACGATGTCATGTCCTGTTCGGTTACCTTGAGATCAGGAGGCAGCTTGTGAGAGGTGAAGACACTCAGTTTGACCTGAGGGAGGCTGATCTTCAGGTTCTCAAAGTAGTAACGTTTGGGAGGGCCTGCATCCTCGTTGCTCCTTTCATAGATGTTTTCATCCAGCTTCTCCAGCTCTACATTCACCACAGGGTTTTTAAAAACAGCCTTCGTACTCACAGCATCACACACACATTCAGAATGACGTTTAACTGATGACCCACCGGCTTCTGTCTGTCCGTATCCAAAGAAACTGAGCAGCTTGAGCAGCAGCTTCTCCTCGATGATGACTGTGAAGCGCCGCGCCGTCACCATGAGGTGCTGTGAACACATCCGGGTTATCACGAGTCAGCAGATTCTAGTATTCTCTGCTACACAAGAAGCCAGATGGCAGTTTGAGGTCACGAGTGACCAGAAACTTCTTTCACTATTCAGGATTGTTTAGACTTCAGTAACACCAACATTTGTATCTGCTACTGATCTGTCAACAAAAGTGTGACATTTAACACGTTTTTTTCCATCCGGTGATGTAATGTGAGGGATCCAGTGTGTGACGCTTGCCTTGAAGAGATCGGTGAGCTGGAGGCTGCTGGGAACCTTGACTGAGTTGACCTGCAGGGCCGGGCCGCTGTCGTTGGCGCTGCCGTCACTGGAGCTGGGAGTCACACACAGCATCACAGGCTGGGTGGTACCCAGCAGCTGGTTGTCCACCTGAGGACCACAACATGACAGACTCCACTTCACTTAATGCTACAGTTTAAAAAAGCTCATTACTTCCCCCCCAAAGGTATAAAGAATGGAGCTTTAATTAAATGTCATTTTCTGAATAGCTTGACATGGACAGATAAATCCTCAGACACATCCTTTTGTATGGATGGAACTAATATGGATCTTGTGATCCATGTCTTTTGCTTAGGGGGCTGTGCTTTTTGTTTTTCCATCATGGGGTATCTGCTGGGGGGTTATGTTTTTGTTGGGTTGATGTTTATGTTTTGTGCTGTTAGCTGACGGTGCATCACTAGCTTATCTGGATAATTCCATGAGGGAAGGGTCACCAGCCATGGATCGAAAATAGTCCTTCATTAAAGAGCAGAAAATACATCTATTATTAATCATATTGTCTGTTCACAAGAAGCCTCTGGAAGAGAAGATCCAGGCAGAGGGCAGATATAAGCGTCCTTGGATTTCTTGAAAGGCGCTTAATCAATTAAAGTTATTATTATTATTATTATTATTATTATTATTATTATTATACAGACACCCCCACACCGTTCTAGTGGCTCAGGAGTGAAAGGGAGTATTTTTCTATCAATAACACATTGTTTTCTAGGAAACGGTTTCAGAGCCGTGGTGAAGCTCACCTGGATGTTCTGAATGCTGAGCTCCAACACCTCGTTGGCGGCAGTGCGGGTGAAGTGGACATCTATACCAGACAGTGTGGTGAACACGAGCTCCTCAGGAACCTTGTTGACCAGAGAAACGCCCACACCTTCCTCCAAGTTCACCAACACCTGGGGAGGAACACCAAGCAGACAGCAGACAGTGAGCTTCACCTGCTCCCGGATACAGATGTGCTCTAAGAAGCACATATGAAGGGAAATCTACTGAATGAACGTGTCAGGTGATTTCGGCCTGTCATAGACAAACTACGGTGCATGTGAGGACGTGACTGGTACCTCCAGCTCCTGCTCAGGCTCCTTCTTCTTTACTTCCTCTTTGGCCTTCTCCTGTTCTGTGCTGGAAGAGCTCCGGATCATTCTCCTCTGGTTGAAGTCGCTGATCTACAAGCACACAGACGTCTGTGAGCGGAACAGATCATGAGCGTGTTCTAGTCCGGCTCCATGTGTAAAGTGTCCTGAGATAACATTGTTGTGATATGACACTAAATCTTAAAGGCATACTTCCACAGTGGAAACATGGATCTGTATTGAAAGTGGGTCATATATCTACTCCAAATGCAAAATACATTTTGAATTTGGTGCCCTCTTGACTGAGAAAAGGCAGACGGTGACTTTTTGGTGCATGTGGATGGAAGACAACAACTCCCACAATGCACAGCTCCACAGGCCAGTCCGACTGATCTAGAGCAGCACTCAAAATTGCTCTTCCACAACCCACCCACTGGTCTGTAACAGGTCTGTAGTCTCAGTGGGTCCCACCACTGGTCTGTAACAGGTCTGGAGTCTTAGTGGGTCCCACCACTGGTCTGTAACAGGCCTGTAGTCTCAGTGGGTCCCACCACTGGTCTGTAACAGGCCTGTAGTCTCAGTGGGTCCCACCACTGGTCTGTAGTAGGTCTGTAGTCTCAGTGGGTCCCACCACTGGTCTGTAACAGGTCTGTAGTCTCAGTGGGTCCCACCACTGGTCTGTAACAGGTCTGTAGTCTCAGTGGGTCCCACCACTGGTCTGTAACAGGTCTGTAGTCTCAGTGGGTGCTGCCCCCTATAGGCGGCTTGAAAACATGAGGAACTAGTGTTGCAGTCGCACCACCTCTAACCAAACCAAAGAAATATTCAAATTCACAAATCATAAAACATGAAATCTCAGTCAGTTCATTACATTAAGTTTTTACTGAACCGAAGTTGTGGTTGATGACACAGAAAACTCACTAAGTCATTAGTCCCATAGCGGGGACATTTACGGTATTACAGCAGCAACAACAATAGGATAATAATAACACATAATAACACAAAATATAAGACAGAGAAGTAGACAGAAAGTGGTGATATGATCAAATGAATAATGAATAAATGATAAAAATGACACATTTGTAACTACAGAAATGAATGCATGTACTTAAGGCAATATGATAATGTATCACCATATTGTCTAAATTAATAATAAAAAACATATACTAATGCCGAAAATCTGATTATTATGCAGTAAAGTTCAAAGTTCAATGAAAACATATTCAGTTACCAGAAAACATGCTATATCGTGATACATATGGTTATGGTTATGGTATCAAGATATGACATGACCTACATGAGGACAGAAGGTTTTGATAAAGGCCCGCTAGATGAAACACAGCATCAGATTCACCAAGAAGCTCAGTATCAGTGCTGTTCGAGTCAAATGATTATTAAGCCCTGAATATGGAGATTTGCTGGTTTTGGTTCTCACCTGCAGGACACGTGTGGGTCCATCTGGCAGCACCTGGACTGACAGCACACCCGAACCAGGTCTCATCTTCTGGTTGATGAACTGCTGCTCGGGGCCAGGATCCAGCAGCCCGGAGTCTGGTCCCAGCACCACCTCTGCTCCATCATACAGACCTGCCACCCCGCCCTTCACCTGAACGGTACATGTCACACACACACACACACACACACACACACACACACACACACACACACACACACACACACACACACACACACACACACACACACACACACACACACACACACACACACACACACACACACACACACACACACACACAGGGACAGTGTGTGAGGGTCAAATGCACCAACACTAAGATCTCAGGACTCTGAACTCCACAGAGGAGATAAAGCCAGATCGACATTCAACAACAACAACAACAACAACAACATAATAATAATAATAATAATGATAAACTGTTTATAAAGCTTAAATTACATAGGGCTTTACATTGCTGAACCAAAGTTAAAACATTGAATATAAAAGCATCCAAATTAACAACAGAAACAGTGCATTCAAATTATTAAAACAGCTTTTGGGAAAAGATTTCATGCCTCTGAAATCACTACTAATGCTGCTTTATGTTATAAAGTCCCAGACACGCTGGGAAACCAAACACCGTCCTGTCTGAGTTCATGACACGTCCAGAGGTGCTGGATTCACTGGATCTAGCAAGACACACGTCAACTGGTTTAACACAGCTGGAGGAACCCACAATAAATGATTTAGCTGTGATTTAATATCAATAACCAGATGAAAATGATGCTGAAATAATTCCATAATGATGTGATCAGTAAAAAGTGTGAAGTCGTGCTTTGTTCGGTCCGTCTGCAAGACGACAAGCTAACTACTTTTAAAACGCTGGTTTTCTGAATGGAGTCTGGTTGATGAATGTTAGGCAATGCTAACATTGTAACTGCTCCATCAACACTCCAAATAAGGTCATCTAGACATAAATACAGCAGAGACCTTGTTGTTTGGACCACAGACAGTCTCTGGTTCCTCTACATAGTCTGGTCTGGTCTCTGGACTAATGTGAGCTACTATCATAGACCTCTGGGGGACCACAGACAGTCTCTGGTTCCTCTACATAGTCTGGTCTGGTCTCTGGACTAATGTGAGCTACAATCATAGACCTCTGGGGGACCACAGACATCGATTTTTCATGCAATCGCGCCAAGAAAATAATTCCCTTCACTCAGGCAGGGAGTTCCAGAGTCGGTCACCTTTGACCTTGAGCCAGGACTCAGGAACAGCCAGCAGAGCCCTGCCTGAGGATCGTCGGAGGCTGTGTCTCGGCTCATAGGTTAGCTGTGCTTTAAAAGGTGATCAGTGTCTTGGTGGACCCACCTGCACCACCAGCCGGGGAAGGCCACAGGTCAGCATGCCTGAGCTGAAGTACCAAGTCTGGGTGGTGCTGCGACGGGAGTCTGGCCTCCTCAGCATCAACGGCTCAAAACTGGGAGAGACAAACGAGGACAGAGAAGAGTCGTCCATGAAAGATTTCCTCATCCGACTGTCATGAGAGAAGCATCTGTTGTGTTGCGCTCACAGACACACTGCAGCACCAACCTATTGTCACTGACAGCCGCGAGCCCGGCGATGTCCAGCACCAAGGAGGAGTCCAGTGGGCGGGGCTGTGCCGGCTTGCTCTGCGGCGGAGAGGAGCCTTCGTGACACAGCATGCCGGTCCCGGTCATCCTCCACAGCTGGGAGCGCTTCCCTGGTTCCTGAGTACATGTGACAACACATTCATTGGTGGACTTTGTCCTCATCAACACACGCTGACATTGGATGTTTTGTCAACAACTTGTTTTCTCTTTTTCCGTCTAAACATGCACAATTCTAATCTAACAGTCCAAGCTTTTCCATCCTTAAATCAAAGTCACTCTGGGTCATTTCAACCCGGAAACACTACCTTCTTCTTCAGGATGACTCGCTGAGTCTTGGTGTCTACATCTAGAACCAGTTCAGCACGGCTCACCACGCGCTTCTTCCCGACGGGTCTCTTCTCAACATTCCTGCAACGACAAAAGCATGCTGCTTACCTTCATGAATTCAACTTTTATAAAGGGAAACATAATGATATTAAAGTATGTCGGTCCATACGGTGAGAAAGTGTGTGTGGCTGCGATGTAGATGAAGTTCTCGTAGTACAGCTTGTTGTATTCTCTGAAGAAGTTCATGTCGGATGTGACCTCCGAGGATCCGGCTCCCTTCACAGTCAAGGTGAGGTAGGGGGGCAGTGTGGGCTCGTCACAGGCGAAGTCCAGCACTGAGCCGGCCTTCACCTCAGTGTGCAGACGGATGTCAGCCACACCGTGCTGCCAGAACTGGATCGGCACCTGAAGGGATTAAAACACCATGAAGGTCTTTGAAGGTCTGAACGTGTGCATCGCTGCCTGTACTGAAGCCATTCATTCATGGAGACAGAACCGGGTCCAGTAAGGGATTCGGTGACAGGTCAGGCTACTGCAGCAGCAATAACAGGGTCTTACCTCAGAGATGTTGTCTATGCGGAAGGGTGGCGGCAGCTGGTCCGTGTCAGAGAAGGAGATCTGGTAGGTGGCTCCCTTCAGGGTGATCTCTGTCCGCAGGAAGAAACAGTTCCCCAGTGTGTCCCTGTTCAAAGAAAGATCATATACTCAGAACAATCGAGTACTAGTTAGGAGGAGAATACCACTCCAGTGTGTATGTGGCTCACCTCATGTTGACGTGGAAGGACTTGGGTTTGTTGACCTCGAAGCCTCCAGACCAGGTGCAGTTGGCGATGTCCATGAGGCGCACACACAGCAGCTGGTCGTAGTCGTTCCGGGGCCAGTGGAAGACAACGCTGGAGCCCGGCAGGGTGGAGATGTAACCCTCAGGGTTCGCTGTGCCCTGAAGAACAAAGAGAGTAGAGCCGTCTCACTGGAAGTATTACATAACCTCAAATTACAATTGGCTATTCTAAAACTCTTTAACTCAGGGATCTTCCCCAATATGTGGATCCAAGGACTGATAACACCAGTCCAGGAGAGAGAGACACACATTTGATCCCAATAAATACTGTGGGATCTACAGACTAGTAAAGTTAAATTTGTATTTATAGATTTTACTACAATGTTGGAATGCTACACAGCTGTGTTCACACATTTCTGTTTTTTGGTAGATCCTCACTTATTGAATGATGATCGGCTTTATTTTACACTTGCTTTGGCCATGTGTGTTTCCCATGAAACTTTGAATTGAACTGAAAATGTAATTTTCTAAGTGAACTTCTCACCTTTCCTCTGGCAAACTCTCTCTGAGCGAAGGCCAGCTTGTGGTTGGAGCGGTTGTCCAGCAGGTAGCGCGGGGCAAAGGTCACTATGTGAGTGTCCCTGTAGCGTCCTTTTCCTTTCCGCACACTGATACCTGTGTTGACCAGACGGGGAACAGTCAATGCCTGACAAACAGGTGTAAATAATGTGCCAGAGACATTTCTGCTGGAATAGCAAATGTCAGCACATTAGAGGGACATTAGAGGGAAACCTGGTGCAGCAGGGTGACGGTGAGGGAGTGCTGCTTGATGCAACACGATTACTATAGATTCAGTGCAAACATTTTTTGTAATAATAGCCAAAAGAGAGATGCAGATGAACGAGACCTTCCATAATTAATACTGGAGTCCTGATGAAAGGGCTAAATCTAAATACCGGTAGATTACTCCAATTCAGCTTTTCATTCCTGTTGCTATATGCCTTTACAAAATGAGAGACTGTATGGTACACCGACTGCACTGTCATGAGTTGTGCAGTACAGCAGAAGAAAGCTAATAACAACGATAATAACTTCATTTATAAAGCACCTTTAAAAACAACTGTTTAGTGCTTTTGACAGCAGAATATGAATATGATATTTGCTATTATTTGCTAATATTTTGCTAGTTCAGTTAGTGCATTCCATTTCTTTTGTTTGTGAATGTGCCAACTTGCCTATGTTGTATATGAGGCCAGGCCTGTTCCCATGCTGGATGACCTTCACTGCCCTGACTCCACGGCCTCCGTCCAGGGAGAAGCCCTGGCACCAGCCTGGAACTCCATCTGGGTGGATCCCTTTCCCGATCCGCATCGTGCACCTGGGATCAAGTCAGACGGGGAGGAGATGGATGTAAGAAGCAGGGCGGCTGCAGCGGGTCCCACGCTAATCAAAGGCTTGGGGATCTATCATGTGGACACGTCAGTGAGTGTCTGAACCCCGGACACAGGTCAGTGTGTCAGTGTGTGTGTGTGTGTCAGTGTGTCACAATAATAAAGCCGAGGTAGTGCATCGCTCGACATAGAGTCCAGATGCTCAGTCCGGATGGGAGAGAGGATCAGAGTGGTCTGGTCCCTGGCAAACTCACATAGCAGGCTGCTCCTTGTCAGTGTAGCAGAACAGTAACGGACTGAGGCTTCGGGCCAACTCGTGCTCCTCAAACTGGCCTGCAGCGTCCGCTTTGCCGTTGTCCTGGCGGAAAATTAAGGGCAGACCTGTGGGAGAAACGTGGCTTTAGGGAGTGATTTTACAACAAGCCGTGGTTGTAAAAGTTCACACCAGCAGAGAAAACATTACCAGTCTTGTTGATAAGCCAGTAGGGGGCAGAAATCAGGATCTTCAGCGCCCCCTGTGCTCTCAGGACGATGCGGATGGTGAGGCAGAGCAGCTGCTTGTTGGTGTCGTACAGCCTCATGCGTACGACGTAGTTCTGAGTCCCAGGGGGAATCAGCAGCTCTTTGCACACAGGGAAGCTCTCCAGCAGGACTCCTGGAGGACACACCATGAACACCAGGAGTGAGCACAAGGAACGCGTTTCAACTGCAGCCACTGACCTGACCTAGCATCCCGACCTAGCTCCATGTTCTGTGAGGTGTCAGCAGCGTGAAGCACGGCCTCCTTCCCCGGCTTCAGAGAGCCCCTGATGGACGAGCCTTTGAGGTAGTAGTTGAGGTCGCAGGGCAGCAGGTTGGCCAGAACCATGGTGGGCAGCAGGTAGATGGTGTGGCCTGGCTGTCGATAGATCTGCTTTGCACTGCCAGACACCCTCTTGGCGGGCTGCTGGTCCGGGTAGTTCTCCTTTTTGATGACCACACAGAACCTGCGAGAGGAAGCGTGATGAGGGTGAGCAGCGCCACAGATGAGGAAGACAAAGAACAGAGAGGAGGATGTCTGACGGACGGAATTTACCTGAAGTTGCGCTTGAGGCTTTCTTCAAAGTCTGCTGACTGACACTCCCTCTTACTGCTGCTGATATCTCCAGGCCGCTCCACGCTGGTCCAGTGGATGGGAACCTTACAGAAGAACAAGCCCAGGCCTTTGGGCCGGGCCTGCAGCCTCCAGGACGTGAGGTGGAGGGGAACAGCCAAGGCCTGGCCAGGGAGGATAGGCGGCAACACCACTGGTTCTGGCAACACATTTGGCTTCATTAAGACAGCATAACATAGCATAGGATAAAATAATATGACATAAAAGGATAAACATAAAACAAAGCACTACATGTGCTTGACTTTTGAATCATTTTAGTGCTTAATAAATGGATTAAAGTGAAGCAGCATCTTACTATCAGGAGCAGAGGGGCTGTCCAGTCTGACCTCCATAGGAACATCCAGCCGGTTCTTCACCATGAGGGCGGAGCGGACAGTGATGACCTTCCTGGCGCTGCCCTCCATCGTGATGGAGAAGACCACTCTGACTGGAGGAAGGGCCGAGAACTGAGGGGTCCAAGGGATTCAGGTTGAAACCACAGCGAGCATGTGTGCTACACAACATCCAACAAGGCTAATCACCGTTATCAGAGACAGTCCCTGTGTTATTAGGAAGTGTCATCACACGTTAGTTAACCCTAACCCTCAGGGTTAGTGTCCTTCCTTTCTATTATAGTGTGCAACATTACAGGGCTCCTCTCTTCTCGACTCAAGTCAAAGCATGAAAATCAGCCTACAAATGTTGCTCTAACAAGAAGCCTTGCTGTTTTCTGATGTTGCTGTCAATCAAGGCTGTATACATTCACGATAGTCTACATTATCACAGGACGGGTTCCACCAGAGCGGTGATGATTGACCCTCATGACGGTTTGTGTTTTTATTTTCATGTTCTTTCATTCATTCATGCATTCGCAACATTGTTCGCCCTTCTTCATGCCTCCACATATCTTGTGTCCTGCTGTATAATGAGTTATCCAGCTCACTGATTTAGAAAGCAGACTTACATAAACATGCGGGTGGATGATGTTGGTTCTGCTGATGGGACTGCCAACCTGTGAAAGACAAACAGAAACTCCAGTCAAAAGCCTGAACATCATCAACATTCCTTTTTCTTGTGGAGGTGTGGACTCGTGCTCACAGTGTTGGATGAGTTGTTTCTGTCCGGAGCTGCATAACGGAAGAAAACACCCACTTTGTCCACGGACACTGGCTTGACTTGCTCCCATCCACAGACCCGGACCAGCAGCTGGTGCAGCTTCAGCTCATGAGTGTGTCTGGAGGGTCGGTGATACACAATCATCATCATCTGCTGAACGCATCATACAAGCCAGAGCACTGAATAATGATTAATGACTGAGGACCACATCACTGTTCATGTAAGTATTCAATTATCAACTGCAGCAAAGAAGACACAACATATACTTAGAAATATACTCTTTAGAAGCTTTAAGCCAGGGTCTCAAACTGGTGGCCCTCGGGCCACATCTGGCCCACCCCCCCTCTCAGGAAAGATGAGTCTTTCCCAGCAGAAAGAAAGGTGGGCTGGGAACACACACTGTTTCAACAAAGATGGACGCTGCAGGATTTGTTGTGGTGTTCAGTGGAAATGCTACGTGTCTGATATGTAAGGAAAGAGTGGCGGTTCTAAGGAATACAACATCAAACGTCATCACTGGTGTAAACATGGAGAGCAGGATGAGAAGTAGAAGGGAGAGGAGAATGTTGATGTGGCCGTCCATCAGAAGACTAGACCATCAGCGGCCCTGAGACCCCTGCCTTAAGCATTGCTCCCATTGGTTTTATTAGCTTCAAAGTAGAATGAATGCCAGACCAATAGTTGTCCCGTTCTACTTCTACTGTTAGTTGATGTGTAGTTGACATGTCTCTTCCTGCAGTCAAGCTGTAAGGATGACAGTCAAACCCCCCAACAGCTTCAGAAACACAACAACACTGAGGCTGTGGGTGTGAACAGAGCTGTACCGGTGGCGGAGCTTCTCGCGGGCTTCGAACTCAAAGGGAATCTCCTCCCCGGGCAGAACCTCTCTCCACTGGCTCACGTTGTGAGTGTCATCGGTCCCCGGACCGTGGACGTCGGAGATGGAGTCTGCACTGCTGCTGTGAGACAGCGCCACCCTGTGGGGGACATGTGGAGCCATTTTTAGGACGTCAGGTTTAAATGTTCGTGTCACTTTCCACATGACATACCAATGGAAACAGAAGCATCAAAGCTGTGTGCCTGTGCTTTATAGTTAGAAGCACAACACACAATCATCTGAAGTTATACGAGGTGACCTGGAGAAAATATGACTGTGGTGGTAATCATAGGAAAATGTGTTTAAGAACCACCTATTTATATTTATATTCAAGCAACTATGCCTATTTGGAAATGATCTCCTGTAAGTGTATATTATTTTAATTTTACGCTTGAGTGACCCTGACCTGGGTGTGTTTAAGACTGCCTTGCTGTACTTTTCACCCTCTTCCTCTCTAACTGGGAATGTTATAAAAGATGTTCCTGAAGTTATTAACTATTAAAAGTACCACACAGTAAAGTTCCTGCATTCAAATGTTTACTTCAAGTGATGAGTGAAATCAGCAACATGTAATTGTTTTATTTAATTTGCAACCTAACAACTTACAAGTATCATTTCTATCAGGTAAAACGTACTACAATGTTTTCCTCTTAAGTACAGGTACACAGTTGAGTTGCATATTTGTAAGTGCTTTGGCCTCTTGTGAGTTATTTCAGGGGGCAATTGTGGGTAAGTTATACATCATGTGTACCGACTTATGAGTATTATCTACTATGTCGAGTTTATTGTGCTTCATTGCAATGCCATGTATGAAAGTGATATTAGGGAGAAGGTATTAAACTCTAGGTTTCAGCAGGCCTCAAGGAGATGTGTGTCATATCAACAGCAGGATGCTTGCTCATATGGTCAACTTTAAGGTTAACTAGCTTTTGCCAGAATGTTTTGTCTGCCACAACAAGAGAACTATAGGCCTGTACGTCATATTGATAGCAAGCACTAGTACTGTCACAGTAAACAATCAGCCTGTCGGGGAGAACTGATCATCTGGGAAAAAGGTTGTTCTTAACTGGCCCAGGTCAGAGCATCTAGAGTTTAGATGGATATCCAGTCCAGCCTCGCCTACCTCGTGGGGGTTGTAGTCAGAGTAGCGAACCACATAGTACATCCCGTGTGGTTGCGCAGAGCGTACGGCACAAACGGCTGCCTCCTCTTGGACAGCTTGACTTCGGCTGGAAGCAGAAATGAAAACAGAATCAGAGAGGATCGATCAGACCAACGCTGTGGAGTGTAGTCAACTGTAACAGTCATGCACCTGCTTTCTTCTTGAGCTGAGCGCCAACAGGCAGAGAAGATAATTGTGTCCTTTAAAGGGGCACTCCACTAATCTGGAACACAAAGCCTTATGGGCCGTTCTGAGCCGTGTTCCTGGAGCCTGATCCATACCAGGGACCAGCGGTCCTGATAGCTGTGCTGCTGCCGCTTTGATTGTTTAATTTGCTCCTAAATTTAGAGAAATCACTGAAGTGCCCTTTTAAAAAAGGACACTTGTTTAGAAATGAAAAAAAGTAATTCTTGTAAACATACAATTATAACAGACTAACGTTATAATTGTCTTGCCTTCTTGAACATACAGTTAATACAGGTGAAATGCAATATGCACACACACACACACACACACACACACACACACACACACACACACACACACACACACACACACACACACACACACACACACACACACACACACACACACACACACACACACACACACACACACACACACACAACCCTGTCCAGCTCATGAATTTAGCAGGTGGAGAAAATAAACTATTTCACATGTAATCAGAAACAAAGCAGTAGAATCACTACTGGACACAAGGAACTGCCAATGTAAGCGAGAGTATACGGTATTCAAATGCACCAAAGCATACTATTACACTACAGTACATCCCACTCTAACAGTCTACAAAAGCACATTTTCACAATGGATTCACGACTATGGCCATGCAGTGCTAATGACAACTTAGTCATGCTGATCAGGCAAAATGCAGGAAGAGGAGGACGGACGAGATAGATAGAGGCTAGACTCTTAACATATATATATATATATATATATATATATATATATATATATATATATATATATATCAGTGAACACTCATCAGACTGTAGTCAGCAGTACTCAAACCACAATAACTCATCAGTCATCATTCAGCTGTGTAGCTGATTCATCTAGACAGGAGAACACCTCCTCAGCTGGGAGATGTAGGCCTGCAGCAGCTGCTTCTCAACTTTAAACCTACAACTAGTGCAACACTGTGGTCCAGCTGCACAACGCCTGAGTGAGAGCAATGTGCTTACGCTGCTCCACTATGAAGTCCTAAGAGAGATAAGTGTGTCAGTGAATACATGATGACATGTTAGCAGTAGCTGAAATATAATACATTCATATTGTTGAATACGATCTTCCAAGGAAGTCCAAAACCTGGCTAGAATGAACCAAAGTGGTTCCAGAAAGGTCAAGCCTAGTTCATGAATTCAGACTGATCAAATAAATACAGGACTTTCACCCAGGAGACTGCTGGTCAGGTCCTGTGCAATACTCAAAGTAAACGTTGTCATGCCAGACATAGTTACGTGAATCACATTAGTTTTGACTTCTTAGTCAGTGAAGTTAACATTAACCACTTTCTCTAAACCTAGTGGTGTTTTGTTGTCTAAAGCTAACATCCTGTGAAGACAGACCTTTATTTTGAAAAGACACTTTGTAACCAGTGTATATTAACACGCCGCCGCTAGAGGACAACGTAGAGCGGCATAGTTTGAAGCTTTGGAGCTCTGACCAATCTGTGTTTGATGTGAGAATGTGTTGGAAACACACTGAAGAAGGACATCTTGCCCAAACCGTCATTGAGGCACAATGAAAGGTAAAATTGTTGCGCTGTCTTTCATTTGATATTATCCACAAAGTCTAGGCCAATGGAGAGCTGAGCAGGTTGGCATTTCTAGAACTTGCTGCTTACTCATTCAGAGGCCGAGTCATTCTGAACCTACAGCAACGGGTCCGGGTCAAACTTCACCCGGGAGCGTTGTGGTTCTGTCTCCTTAGCAACAGGGTCGCCGCATACTACATCTATAACACTCAGCTGGCAGGAAACATTCAAGACTTGTGACTATTTGAATGGATCTGTATCGCCTCACAACTCTGAGCCATGCCGAAGCCTGCTTGAGGCTCCATCCATGATGACTGTCTGAGTGCTCTGACGCTGACTGTGCTGCTGAGCGACTAGACTCTGGACTGTACCTCTGGAGTGAGTCTGCTGCTCGAGGCAGGTCAAGGTGGCCGTGCTCCTAGTTCTAAGGTGAGCGAGAAGAGCACCTGACAGCAGAGAGAGAAAGAGTTACTACACAACATGCAGAGGGAGCACTCAGCGGGGCAGAGGGTCATCATCATCATCACCACCAGCACCACAATCATCATCATCACCATCACCATCATCCTCCTCACCATCACCATCAGCCTCATCACCACAATCATCATCATCCCCATCATCACCATCATCCTCATCCCCATCATCACCACCACCATCATCATCACCATCATCCTCATCCCCATCATCACCACCACCATCATCACCATCATCCTCATCCCCATCATCATCATCATCACCACCATCACCACCACCACCACCACCATCATCCTCATCATCATCATCACCACCACCATCATCCTCATCATCACCACCACCATCATCCTCAACATCACCACCACCATCATCATCATCATCATCCCCATCATCACCACCACCATCATCATCACCATCATCCTCATCCCCATCATCACCACCACCATCATCATCCCCATCATCATCATCATCATCATCATCATCACCACCATCACCACCACCACCACCACCATCATCCTCATCATCATCATCACCACCACCATCATCCTCATCATCACCACCACCATCATCCTCAACATCACCACCACCATCATCATCATCATCACCACCACCATCACCACCATCATCACCACCATCATCATCACCACCATCATCATCATCACCACCATCATCCTTCTGGACTCAATAGGTTGCACTGCGGTTCATGCTCCCCTCCATTAATATGTGATCACCATAACAACCAACACATTACAGGTCCATTCAGCTGCTGTTCAACTGAGGGAACACAAGAACTTGGCTGATGAGTCACAGGTTTGTCCTTCATTTGATTGGTTGATGCAAATATTGTCAAATAAACAGAACATTTGTAAAGGCTAGAGAAAAGCAGCAGCTTCGTATGGCTAAGCCTTATTTGAGAAGAGCAACCCATCAACCAAGTTTCTCTCAGGACCAACACTGAGAACTAAAGGAACTACCGAAGCCCTTTGCTAAACCGGCCACACAAGGGTTTCTCATCATCAACAAATCCCAGGAAACATCAAAACCAACAATGTGTGAGTTTGCCTTTGAATACTCTGAACTGAATCAGTTACTACTGAACATGGAAATCTGTCAAACAGCTTAAAATATAACAACTTTACAACAAATGTTTGTCAAAGGACATTTTATTAGGGTGCTCAAATAAACGAGCCAGATTTCCTCCATCTTCTTTTATCAACAGTTCACCTTTGAGCCACATGGGGGAGTCTGAATCTTGTTAATGCTCTGATCATTGTAGCTACATTAAGGCTCATATGAAAGGCTAGCGTTCATTCTGTTCAACTGATGAGAGGAAATGAAACGGATGAGATAGCCTGTTAATGTAAGAATCTGTAGGCAACGCCACAAGATTTAGGCTCAGGTTGACGTTTGTAGTCGGAGTAGCATTAGTCAATCATGTCGGAGCAGGCATGGTTGTATGCTGATTAAAATCGTTGGGAACATCCGATATCACCTGACCAGGATTTAGTTTTCCATTGGTTTAAAATGAGCTTGTCAACCGGCTGCTTGTGAAAGCCATCGTACATGTCGTCTCTCAACTCAAACTCCAGTCTCTACAATGAGCAGCACACAGAGAAGAAAGTCCTGGCCCAGATATCTGATGGCTACACCAGAACCACAGAAATGACCAGAACCACAGAAACGCTGCCACCTTTCAGTGCTTTACAGAATTTGTGTCCTTGGCTTAGAAGTGGAGAAAACAAGACAAACATCACGTTTCAACATGTGATTCCAAGTATGAAAGAAATGTTTAATCTATATCTATGTACCACCATGATTTATTGGAGCTAGACCAGAAAATATTCAGTTAAAACACATCCTCATTCTTCTCAGTGAAGTTTACAGGAAGTGATGTCATGTAGCCCCGGTGCATTTCAAGTGGAGTGAGTGCTGCACCAGACTCCATTAAAAAAATGCTTTTTATATGCTAGATTCATTCACCAGCTTTATAAGTGACATAACCTCGTCTCACAGGTTTCCCTGGAGCGTGGTGGAACCTGATCCCGACTGCACGCCGCCGTGGTCCTGCTCGACGCTTAGTGCTACTTTTATTAAGGCAACCAACTATTGATTAAAGAAATTGCTTAAAATTTGAAGACAATAGGAATCTGCTAGCACAAAGATAAAAATGAAGAGTTAACCTCAGTTTCAACATTCCTTACAGTCGCCTGGAGCTTTTCTATTAATCAATTAACGTGCGTTATCCAGGATGCCACACCTGGCCCTCCATTAAACCAATTTTGACAGAGTATTTCAGAGAATGAGTTCCTCACTCCCCAGTGTGTGTGTGTGTGTGTGTGTGTGTCTGTGTATGTGTGTGTGTATGTGTACTCACTCTGTCCGAAGCTGGGTGGGTCGACTGAAGAGCCTACCCAGGACAGGGGTGGAGAGGACTGGGCGATCTGTTCCTCCTTGTTACAGTAGTCTGCTATCCAGGCGCTCTTGGTGGTGTTGTATTGTTCTGGAAGGAGCAGATGAGTGGAACTGAATGATCTGAGAGAACGTGCTGCTCAGTCAGCTGTGTGGAAGCCTGGAACTCACCCAGCAGGACAGAAGTGATGTTGACGTCCAGCCTCTGCTTGGCTCGGATCCCCATCTTGAAACGTGGAGGGTGGAGACGGCCGGCGGCCTGCTGCTGCCAGGACAGGAAGCAGGGCCAGGGCTCGATGAAGGGCTCCCAGCCTGCCACACACACACACACACACACACACACAACACACACACACACACACACACAGACACACACACACACAGACACGCACACACACAGACACGCACACACAGACACACAGACACACACACACACAGACACACACACACACACACACACACACACACACACACACACACACACACTACACACAGACTACATCACACACACACACACACACACGACACAACAGCACACACACACACACACACACACAGACACACACACACACACACACACACACACACACACACACACACACACACACACACACACGTTATAATGTTATTCAATGTAGCTTATATTAAGAAGCATTTGTTAAGTAGGACTACTGAACATTTGCATGACATTAATATGCTAAGTATGTTTAATCAGACGTGATATAATATAGAATTATTGACGATACAGTAGTCAGACTTTGGTTGATTGATATTGACTTGAAATCCATAAACAGTTAAACTGAAGTTCATTTTACAGACACATTATTTTGTATTTCTTGTCATTTCTGTGTATTTTTCTTCTTAGTAATTTCAATACTACTTGTTTATTTCTTGTTTGTGAGCCATGTGTCAAATATTATGGGGCCTACATGGGTCCTGTGCAATCTAACCAATTTGGCCCCCACCTGAAACCCAGTCAGAACCAACTTGAAACCCATATGGGCAAACACAGGTGGGGCCACCATGGAAACTGCGGACAAACCCACTTGGGACCCTTATCTGCAGCCCAAATTTAAACCTTATGGGCCCCACATGGACATGCTGGCTGGGAAGAGACTTCCTTGAGGAATCTCAGACAGGTTAGGCTAGTGCATGGTTCCTGACCCTGCTGGGGGTCCTCACGGGGCCTGATGAACTACCCCACCTATTGATGAGAACTCCTGGAGGATCTCAAAAGTGTTCAGCCAGTGTGGCAAACTGAGGAAGCCCATCCTTTTTTACAGTGTGGTGTTAACACAGTGGAGGGCGGTACTCACATTGGGAACAGGAATCTGGTTTAAGGTGTTGATAGAGCTGAACAAACAGGTAGCCTCTCATGCTCAGGAAGACATAAATGTCCCAAATGTACCTGACAGCTCTCGGTTGTAGTAGTCTCCTGACAGAGTGAAGCTGGCGTTTCCTTCCTGAGTGGAACCAATGCGCTGCAGCACGTAAAGCCCTGCAATAACAAACAACAATAAACAAAGCTCAACTTCCTGTACGAGCAGTTATTCAGCTACTACATTACTTGAGTTTTGTTGTGAATCGCTGATTGTTATGCAGTGAGAGACTTTTGTCTACACTTTATATAATGATCACACTATAATAAAGTATCATTTCCCAGAGATGCATGTTGTGTACATGAGACTTACTGGAGAAGGTGAGCTCGGCCAGCGGTATGTCACAGTCCAGACAGTCATCGATGAAGCAGATGCACACACTCTCAGCCTTCACCTCCACCCCGGACAGAGGAGCTGAGTGGCTGCTGGAGCCCGACTCAGTCCTGGTTCTGGCATGGCCCGCCATGTTCTCAGCGTTCTCCAGCAGCCACGTGGCAGCCTGGTCCAGCTGGCCTGTAGGGACACGTTATAGAGTAGAGCATATATACTGTATGTTACTGTCATCGTTAGTACAATGAAAAAACGTTTAGCAGCACTCAATTTTTATATTCAAAATATAAAATAAAAATACTTGAGTCCACGAGGGGAGGGGGTGAAGGGGGTGAAGGGGAGGGGTTATGTGCATTTGACTAAGCTTTTCCCTTAGTCTGTGTGTTCTAGATCTGATTGATCTGTATCTTTTCCCAGAGGGTGGGGGAGAGAGGTGATGTCCAGGGTGAGGATGGGCCTTACAGCTGGCTTTCTTTTGGACTCGGCCGATGTAGATGGGTGTAATCTTTGAGGGGGCAGTGTCGTCCAGATGATGCTCTCTGCTGCCCTCACCACCTGCTGCAGGTCCTTCCTGTTCTCTTATCCGTCTTTACATAGCTTTTTAAGAAGTAATGGTGAAAACCTGTCAGGAGTGGGGTCTCACTCACCTTTACAGTGGATTAGGGCTCTTTTGCAGTCCTCTTTCCTGAAGCCAAGGTCTTGTAAACGGGTCAGCTGGCCCTCTGTGGAGACAACATACACATCCATCAGTATTCAGAGAACAGCAGTAAGCCATCACTGTAAACTAACTCGCCAACTTTGAAGCCAAATTAAGATTCAACGTGTAGAGACTACAAGAAGTTGATGTACTTTGGACACTGATAGTAATTATAAAGGATTCCGATCTACCATGGAAGATTTGAATCGGTGTATACGCTGGTCTTCACATACCTATGAGGGCCTCCGTCTTCTGCCTGAAGCTGTCTTTAGGTGCAGCTGCTGGCTCAGTGCTGCCATCAGGGTCAGAGGGCAGTGGGGTGCTGGCAGTCGGGATGGACTTGGCGATGGCCAAGAAGAGCTGAATGTCGTTGTAGGAGAGACGGATGTCCAGAGTAGGAAACTGAATCTGCCAGAGAATGACATCACAATTGAAGGAGGCAACTAGCAGGTTTACACGCCAAGCTCACTCCACTGCTCTTCATCCTGTGAAAACAGCTGCTTCATGTCTTCTGTGGTGGAGGGACTCCCTATTACACATCATAGAAAATTATGTTCCTTATGAAATCCAGGCCATTAATAATGTGCAGTGCAGCTTATAGTGCCATGTATAACAGTAATAATGATGTATGTATACAATGCTAGGCATCACAATGATTCATATTTTAATTCTATTTTGGAATTTCTACATTTCAATTTATCAATATAATATTAAACAAATTGTATTCATATTAATGTGTATTTTTGGACATATTTAAATCTTTGGCAGAAAAACGTTTGGGATCAAATCATTTCGGGACCCCCTGTTGGAGATCTCTGCTCAATTTCCACAAACACGGTCGACATGAGTGGACATGGCATCGTGACGAGGAAACCTATGCATCTACACGTTTAGTGGAAGTACACCGAGGATGACGAGTTGGCCGATAGGATTACATTACAGCCTGGAGACTAGAACCTTCTGCTTCGTTCTGCCTCAATGCTCATTTCAAACAAGGGAGCGCATTAGTCACTTAGTACACAAGACCAAATACCAAATTCCCCGCTGTGTCTCCCACAATCATGCGCCTTATTGTGGTTGAGTATAAACTCCTGACCTCCAGCAGAGGGGGGATGTCCTCCACATTGAAGGCGTCCAGTAGACCTGAGCTGCTTTGGTAGGTGGGGCTCCCACACATCTCCACCTGAATATTGACCGGGTCGATGATGGACAGCGCCGTCTCCTGCTCGCTGCCCAGCCGACATGAGAACACCTGGGTGTGACAAAGAAGTGGATAAAGTATGATGCCACTATGGATCAGAAGGTAGTAGTAAGTATCACTATGTACTGAGCATCAAGGTTATGAGGATGGAGAGGAGAAGTACTGGTAGTAGTTAAAGGATTAGCGATAGTACTACAGTCTTTACAGTGACAGAATCAGGTAGAAATAATAGTATAGCAGTGTAATGGTAGCAGTATAGGGCAGTATGAAGAATAAGAATCCTGATGAATGGCAGCAGTGGTAGTGCTAGTCGTCTGAGTCGTGTTTGACCATCACCTCTATTCCCGCGAGGCTGCCGGAGAAGGGCCTGTCCAGCAGACGGGGTTTGTAGGTGAGGACAGTGGTGCCTTTTAGGATGATGGCGTTGGTATCCAGACAAGACGAGTCCTCGACCACCACGAACTCCGTGCCTGTAGACACACACATGAACTGTGGTCACTTCTTCTTATTATTATTCTGGGCAGGTCCCCGTATGAGTAACACATCCGGGAGATGGACAACATCGTATTTTGTCACAGAACGTCTTAATGACATATTTATATTTATATATATTTAAAAAGAAAAAAGGCTACACACGCAATCAGTGGAAGAAAATTCATGTTTCATTTATTCATCGTTAAGAAAGAGATCGGGAGGGGCGGGGCTTAAGGAGGAGGGGTGGGAAGACCCGAGAGAAAAGAGAGAGGAGAGATAGGATATCGCCAAGGAGCAGTAGACGGAGATCGCAAACTTTTGGAAGTATTCTCATTACTTGGTAAAAATGCAAATTAATCAATTAAATTGAAATTAAATTGACTGCTATCATGAAGACATCTGCTACATCAGGAAAACCAACACCCTGTCTACGTCACTGGAGCTCCATCCTGTGAAACAAGATCATCAGACCTGGAGGTCTTCAGGAAACTTGAGAAGGCTAAAGTTTCTTACAAACTATTATGGGATGTTCACGGTCCAGAACAGGAGGACTCTACAAACTCATCACTAGTACCATCTACCAGTATCAGTGTTGGTCAAAGCCCACCCACGTTCACCCTGCTGCATTCTGGGAAGAGAATCACAAGTAGCTGATGAACCAGCAGACTTCAGAGCAGCTTCTTTCCTCTGAGAGACTCCTAAACTCATCCTCCTCCCTTCACAGCATAATATAGTTTGTTATTTTTGTGTGTATTTTCCTTGGACTACATTTCTATATAATATATAATATTACGATACATTTAGTTCCCCATCCCCTTTAAAATCAATCAAAGCCGTTCAGAGTGTACTCTCTCTTCTCTGACCTGTGACGTTGATCTTCACCTCCAGGCAGCGGTCCTGGGTGACCGGCACCGTGGACCTCTTTGTGACCACACCACTCTTGACCGTCTTGGGCATGACGGCTCCGGTGACGGTGCTGCTGGCGGTGGGGCCTGAGTCGGTGCTGGTATTACTGGGCCAGCGCTTGCGACGCTCAGCCCCGCCTGGCACTTTCTCCACGGGCACCCGCAGGAAGTCTCGCACCAGCTGAAGCCAGTCGAAGATGAGAAAGACCCTCAGGTTGTTGAGGACCACCGTGAAGCAGGAAGAGTCACGCGTGGATCTGTGGTAAGATGGAACAAAACTCTTCACTATCAAACACCACTTTAAATCTCTCTTTCGACATATGTTTGGGCGTGGGCTTGAAAAGTCCTTGCTCATACCTGTAATGCAGTTCCAGCTGCAGTGTTGCCCGGTTGGTGCCTGTTTTGGACGGCTGGAGGATGCAGTCGAAGACATTGTGCGTTGCCTCGCCAGACCTACCAGGGCTTGTATTGGGCTGGGTGCACCGAGTATCATACGCCAGCAGGGAGTGAGACACCAAGTTGACAGACTTGGATCCATTGGAGAAAGTCTCAAAGAGCAGCTTGGATTTCATGAAGTCAAACCTTTGCAAGAGAAACACGAAAGAAATGGAGTCTACAAGTAGTACATCAAAGGTTTCAGATGAACTGGCTAGAAGCCGCGAGGGAAGTTAATTACGGCTACAAACGCAGCATACATCGGTGAGTAGCTCCACCTGCAGACCAACCGCTGCTGACTGACGGAGAAAGATCAAACTCATTTAGAGTTTAGTGGGAATGTGGCCACAAACACTGGAGATCCTATTTCTGGACAAAGCAGCAACAAGCACTTTCATTAGTGGTCACATGATCAACCACCATTGTTTTAACTCACTCTTTGATAGGTAGGAACTAAAAAGACAATTAAAAAGATTAATGTGTTATGGACTGCCACTTTAAGGCAACAGAGCAACTACTAAAAACACAGAAAACATTTTTTTGAGCTCTAAAAAGGGATTTGTTTGCTATGAATGTATGGCCTCAGTGATACGGTTCGCTGGTTATGGTCACTTAGCAATGTCAGGCACAACCTGCCTCAGCAGGAAAGTGGGAACAAGAGTCGGCCCCTAGCCCCGGAGCAAGTGTGAGAGAGTGAATTGCCACACATCTTTGCATGCGAACTATTCATCTTACAAATCGATACAGCACATTGACATTTTCTTACGGCACTATATTTTATGTATAGAAAAGGCCCACCTTGCTAATGAGCGTTTATGTTGAGTGGAGGTGGGACTGTCCAAGAGCTCCAGGCTGACATCCATCATGTCCACCAGGAAGGACATGGTGGTGTAGACGTCTCCACTTAACACCGTCTGAACAGAGACAAGACGGTCCATGAACCAGGACATAATACAAGATGACTCCTGTGCTAAAGATTGACAATTAAATAAAAAATTACAACAGTAGAAGAAAAACAAACAATAGAATAACAATATAAACATATAAAAATAAACACTGGTGCAAAAAAGGAGTTTATTGCTGAAGTGTAGTTATTTTGCAGCAAGTTTTTATAGAGAGACGGATTAAAGATATCAGTGTTGGCAGGGAAAGCATTTGCTACAAATATGTCAACATGTCGTAAACTGGGTTCTCACATAGGTGCTGGGGTCCTGGAGGTTATAGGGTCGGAGGAAATCCTCAACAGGCTCTCCCAGGTTGTTCTCCAGCAGCCCTCTGATCAGCTGGTAGTGCTCCAGGTCCAGAGAGCAGTGGACCGATGACAAGCTGCCGTGGATGGACATGTCGGGCACCGCATGGCTCAGCTCCCTGGCAACATTCATGGACACAAGCATGAGTACAGATCACGAGTACGCTTGTGTCAATAAGCATAATGAAACAAAACAGACTGGAGGGCGAGTCCTCCTCCCCACCAAGTTCAGGCTCCTCCCACTGCAGATTCACACCAATACAAAGTGATAACTAATGCTAAAGAGTGTTTAGTGATGCGTATATGTGACCACAATGGTGGTTAATGGTTGGATAGATTGATTGTTAGGGGGCAGGCTTAGGCCTACAGTATGTATGAGGTGTAAGAATAGACAAAACAGAATCCCTCTGGCCACGGCCGTCTCGGAGGCACACATAGATAGTTCATGTGCAGCACCACAGTGCTTGTTATGATCACATTTAAAAAAGAGAGAAGAAAAAAAGGCCTCATCTTTTCCCACCAGTAACACAAAAAGCAGAGCATACTTGTCAAGGTTGCGTTCCACTTTGAGCTGCAAGCGGCAGCGATCTTTCAGCAAGTTGTCTCCGGTGCGACGGACAGAATAGGAAGGAAAGATGAGGTCTGAGGACTCTGGAGGTTTACCACCACTGTCCCACGGCTGACAGGGCAGACGCTCTGCAGCAAAGATATCCATCTCCTGCAGGTCCAGGGCGATGCAGTCCAGCAGGCACACATGGTCTTCTGATGGGGAAAAAATATGATATTATGTATTTTAAATACTTGTTTAAGTGGCTCAACTCCTACATCAAGTACTTGCAGATGCATTGTATGGCTTTTCTTGATTTAAGCAGCGATGCAAACCTAAGCTGTGGGGTTCATCCCCCCCAGGGGCCCTCCATGTGTCTGCTGGGGCCTGTGGCCTACCAAGGGTAAACCCTGTGGAGCTGGAGGGGGGCGTCCTAGGCTTCTCCTGCTCACCACTCCTCCCTGCTGCCCTCCGGACACGCTCCTTTATCAAGAGAAACCAAAGAGAGGAGACATACAACTGTATATTAGGTCCAGCTAGCGATATGAACATTACATACACACAAAAGCAGATGATTACTTTTTAAAATTTTAAAATATTGTAAATATAGAGTACACGTTAACTGTTATTGACTGTTTAAGTTGTCTAAATATTTCCAAAACAGTACATTGTTTTGCTCCAAACTCTCGTGTATCTTATCTCCTGTAGGTAATACACTGACTATGTAGTACCGCATACAACCACACAGCAAAACATCACATCTGTCCCTTTAATGTACAGCATTTACTTTAAGTGAGCTTGTTTTTATAGGGACAAGTATGAATACAATGCCACACCACAGCATGTATAGCTCATATAGTAATCTGAGAAATCTAAAGAAAACCTTATGAAAAGTCATACATCACAGGCAAGGAACTCCTTCAAACACCACATGCAACACACTTTGTGGAAAGCTCAGTCCATCGCATATCCAACTGCAAACACACAAACTGCAAACCAGATCTGCAAAATATTTCATTCCAACTAAAGCGATGTAATATTCAAATACAAGCATTATGAATGAAAAACCAAATGCTCTCACAAAGTTCAAACTGAAGCTCAAGGTCTAGTGTGTAGGATTTGGCTGTAGATATAAATGGTTCAGTCCAAAAAAAAAAAAAAAAAAAGCACATACATTCTTATTTTTGGGTGATTATACACTAATGAAACATATGTAGTAGTATTATATTCCATTTCTGTAATAGATCCACCTGCATTCTACACACTGCACCTTTAAGAATGATGCATAGCAACGGTTGTTGTAATGTGACAGTTTAGGGTTCTGTGAAATATATTAAACTGTTCTTAGCTAGCTAGATATTTTATTATATATATATATATATATATAGTATATATATATATATATACTGTATATATATATATATATATATATATATATATATATATATATATAATATATATATATATATATATATATATATATATATATATATATATATATAATAATATATAGATAGATAGATATAGATAGATAGATAGATAGAAGATAGAGATAGAGAGAAGAGAAGAGAAGAAGAGAGAGAGAGAGAGAGAGAGAGAGAGAGAGAGAGATGTATAGGAAATATATAGAAAATGTCACGGTAAAACTATGATGACAACCCTTCTCCACACGGGAGGAGCGGTGGGCCGTTGTACCTTGTAATGGGATGGATCCTTGTATGAATTTGCATGCAATATAAAATTCTTCACAAAAAAACACAAGATGCATATGAAAGACTAAATACAACATTTAGCTGGTGTTCTCCTTCCAAAAACATTTCTCTCCCAAACAAATAACACAGGTTAAACATAAACGTTCATTCCTTCAAATGTGGCTTTAATACTTTACTAATTATACACTATATTGCCAAAAGTATTGGCTCACCTGCATTGACTCACATATGAACTTAAGTGACATCCCATTCTTAATCCATAGAGACAAACTTCTCTGCTTGGAACGGCCATTTGTGTTTTATGTGGTTTTTACACCGGAAAGATCAAATACCCCAAAGATCTCCATCATCTCCCTCATTAAATAAATCTGCTATTCAAGATGAACGTCGTAATAATAACAGGGCCCTGGACTGAACCAGGTAAGAGAGCCAACTAGCATAGTTATCAACATGTTTGACTCTTTCTTTACAAACTTTACATTCAAACAAATGAAACCCAAAAACCAAAAACAATCAGAGACATTGATGAGGTTTAGTTTGGGTAGTAAACGGCAGGCGATGCTGTATTCATTGAGCATTTCTGGTTCACATAATGAGGTCAGTCCCTCGTGATGAGAAACCATCTGTGCAGGGTTTGGTTGCTGGTGCGTTGCATGTCAGTACTATCAAAAGTCCAGTGAAATGAGTTCAACCTGGACGTCAAAACTGCATACCATTCAATGCATGAATGAATACAGTCAAATTAGACCCAAGAGAGATGGCCATGGTGCACTACATGGAAGGAACGGGCAGCGTGACTCACCAGAGAAGGGAAAAAGGCATGTGCCATGGTGAGTTTCTCTACCTTATCTCGGAGGGAAAAAGTCCCATGAGCCCAGCTAGCAGGAAGCAGTTCTGCACCCTCAGCTGGCCGAGGTTGGCCACAATGACCCTCGACGAGCACGAGCTCTCGGGAATGAGGATAACAGGGGCGCCTGCCTCGATGTCCAGCAGAACCCTGGAAGCCCGCTGGGGATGATCCCGCACCTGCAGGGACAGACAGGAGGACAGGAGACAGGAGGACATGGAGACAGTAAGACGGGAGGACAGAAGACAGGAGGATGGGAGGACAGGAGGATGGGAGGACAGGAGACAGGAGGATGGGAAGACAGGAGGATGGGAGGACAGGAGACAGGAGGATGGGAAGACAGGAGGATGGGAGGACAGGAGACAGGAGGATGGGAAGACAGGAGGACAGGAGGACATGGAGACAGTAAGACGGGAGGACAGAAGACAGGAGGATGGGAGGACAGGAGGATGGGAGGATGGGAGGACAGGAGACAGGAGGATGGGAAGACAGGAGGACAGGAGGATGGGAGGACATGGAGACAGGAGGATGGGAAGACAGGAGGACAGGAGGATGGGAGGACATGGAGACAGTAAGACGGGAGGACAGAAGACAGGAGGATGGGAGGACAGGAGACAGGAGGATGGGAAGACAGGAGGACAGGAGGACATGGAGACAGTAAGACGGGAGGACAGAAGACAGGAGGATGGGAGGACAGGAGACAGGAGGATGGGAAGACAGGAGGACAGGAGGATGGGAGGACATGGAGACAGGAGGATGGGAAGACAGGAGGACAGGAGGATGGGAGGACATGGAGACAGTAAGACGGGAGGACAGAAGACAGGAGGATGGGAAGACAGGAGACAGGGAATGGAGAAGGGACAGACAGGTAATGGAGAAGGGAGAATCAGGAGACAGGTAATGGAGAAGGGAGAGACAGGTAATGGAGGAAGGAGAGACAGGTAATGGAGGAAGGAGAGACAGGTAATGGAGAAAGGAGAGACAGGTAATGGAGAAAGGAGAGACAGGTAATGGAGAAGGGAGAGACAGGTAATGGAGAAGGGAGAGACAGGTAATGGAGGAAGGAGAGACAGGTAATGGAGGAAGGAGAGACAGGTAATGGAGGAAGGAGAGACAGGTAATGGAGAAGGGAGAGACAGGTAATGGAGGAAGGAGAGACAGGTAATGGAGGAAGGAGAGACAGGTAATGGAGGAAGGAGAGACAGGTAATGGAGGAAGGAGAGACAGGTAATGGAGAAGGGAGAGACAGGTAATGGAGGAAGGAGAGACAGGTAATGGAGAAGGGAGAGACAGGTAATGGAGGAAGGAGAGACAGGTAATGGAGGAAGGAGAGACAGGTAATGGAGGAAGGAGAGACAGGTAATGGAGAAGGGAGAGACAGGTAATGGAGGAAGGAGAGACAGGTAATGGAGGAAGGAGAGACAGGTAATGGAGGAAGGAGAGACAGGTAATGGAGAAGGGAGAGACAGGTAATGGAGGAAGGAGAGACAGGTAATGGAGGAAGGAGGGAATGGACAGGAGAAGGGAGAGAGAGAGAGAGAGAGAGAGAGAGAGAAAGGACAGTTGAGGGGAGAGTAGGAGTAAATTAAATATAGCCAACGAGTTGAGCAGCAAGCAGCGAAAAATGCTTATTCTGACATCAAAAATATTCCTTCCTATTATTAATATCCGATATTAGTTTGGACTCTGCTGTAACATCAGTATGTTTCTTATTTTCTTCAATAAGGAGTAATGAACAGACCAAAGGAGTATCATTGTATGTATTGTATCTTAACCTTTACCATAATACAGCTGCTCTAAATATCAAGTCCACTGATTGAAGAACTGTGATAATGTTCAGCTGACATTCCAGTCGTGCTAACCAGAGCTGTTTCTTGCTTTGGGGGCCCTATGCAAGATTCTGTTTGGGGGCCCCTATTCTGTCAAACTATGATGGGGGGTTCCAGACCTTTAAGATGATCCGTGATGACGCATCAATCTGTTACACTTTAAGAGTGTAACAGATTGATGCATCATTGTGAAACACAAAATCTGTTCCAATTTAAATGGAAGCTTCCAGTTTCTTTCTTCTATTCTCATTCAACTCTTTCTCCAGAGATCTTTGTCTGGTTGAACCATCGGACAGCGTTTTGTTGTCCAGGTACTGAACTAAATCAAATCCATTTGTGAAGAGGACTTTCTACAGGACCATAGAGTCCACTCAGACCTATAGAGTAATCCTCTCAGCCTTCTGACTGGACAAAATCAAGCTTACAGTCGACCTGTATGCATGCTATCTGAATAAAGCATCATCATACAATCAATTGATTTTGGCAAACTGGAATAAAGTCATCTTTATCACAGCAATGAGACCCGACAGTGATGAAGGGGCCCTGCAGGCAGCACTCACAGCCTGGCCCTCCATCGCAGCCCTCTGCCTGCCGAGGACATCCTGCAGCTGGGTGAAATGCTGAATGAAGGCCACCACCTCGGCCTGGAAGCGCTGGGTGTGGACGTACTGCACCGAGGCCATCTGCAAAGACACCTTGATGTCACAGTCCCGCTCCAGGTAGGGATCAGGCTGGCCGTACCTGAGCGGAGCAGAGGAACAAAGGTGAGGAACAGAAATTCTTTCCCGTATCAAGAATCAGAATGCCTTTTTTGTGATTTATACTTATGGATGTTGAATATAAGAGCCTCCCCTCCTCGTGTGGTGAAACGCTCTCGGTAGAGATCGCCATGTGGGGTGAGGTCACTCAGGGACAAACTCCCTAGACTGCCCTGTAACGCCAGGTTGCCGTCTAAAATAGAAGACAACATGTGGTAAAATAAGACGTCAAATTGTTTTTTCATGAGTCTACATGTTTGTTTAACAGACAGTTGTGCATGTGTGGAGGTTCTGGTCACAGTTTTCCATACGCACCCAACATTTCCAGATGAGCAGATAATTTGGACACACTAGCTCGGGCCAGCTCGTTGAGCTTCTTGTTCAGGACAAGAGACAAAGAATGAACCTGAGGATGAAAACATGGACCGGTTCAATCACACAACCCTTCAGACTGATAGAAGAACAAAGGCAGAGAGAAACCTGTTCGGAGTAATAAATGAGTAGTTAACAGCATCATCCAATAATCAGATGACAATGATACAGAATGACTACAGTCACACAGAGAACACTGATCAGAGTGCAGCGTCGTACCGAAGCAGAGCCGTCTCCTTAAATGCTGTGAAATACAAACTATACACAATGGATGCAAAGCTGCTGTCTTTTATGATGTGAAGAATATACTGGGATACAGTTTACTACTACTACTACTACTACTACTACTTTCATTGTTTTTCACTCAGAACTGTCCACCTCCTGTGTTACAGTGGCTGTCACCATCTGGGCACCGCACATGTCTCTATCAGATCTAACAGTGTTCCCCCTATAACCATGCATATCGGCATGTTTTCCCTATTGGACCGAACCATGAACCAAAAAACAAATAGATTTCGTAGAATCATAGAAATAAAACAGTTTTCACAAAGTACCTACAACTTTTCCCCCTCTTGTATATGAACATGTGACTTGACATGCATCGTTTGAACAGGATGCAGTCAGTCCAGTGCCCTACCTTCAGGTCCACTTTAGTGTTGACGGCCTCTGTTGTCTCCTCCTCCCCCATGTCTGGCTCATACAGAGGATGTCCTGGCTCAGCTGGAGGTGACATAGGGGGCACCTTCACTGCATGATTATTGGCTGTGGAGCCAATACCAAAGAAGTCCAGGATAACCACCCAGGTCTGCAGAGTAATCAACACGTCCAGGCAGTTAAAGTCCACGTCCACGCTCCGCCCCACTCTGCCGTAACGCGTCTTGAACTCTGGGTGGCTCTGATCTACCAGCAGAACATTGATATGAACCAAGGAGTCGTCGAAGTCTGGGGGGGGCTGAGGGGACGGTGTCTGGTGGGTAGGAGAGGGGGGTGGAGTGCTGGGACAGTCGGGGTCCCTCTTGGACTTGCGGCTGCTAGCTGGGGTACTGGGATGCCTCTGATAGAGCTGGAAGACATTCTGAGCCTCCTCCATGTGTGCAGGCAGTGAGCGGGGCATGTCCGGGTACAGGACATTGGATGCTGATGGACAGCTTTGGGAAAGGTACTCCTTTGGACTGAAGGTGGAGGGCTTAGGAGCTCCACGAGACACCATCAAATGTTTGTATTTAGACTCAGGGTTCTGTTCCAGGAGGTCCTCCATCAGCAGCGAGCGCAGAGCCAGCTGGACTGCCAGTAGATGAGGGTGGTCTTTACTAAAGTCTCCCTCCAGGTCTTGGAAGCGCAGACTGACCAGGCCCTGGGAGCCCTGGGTCAGGTCTGCACTGAGCTGGACCTGCAGTTCTGCCACGTGTAGGGTTACTTTGAACTGAGTGAATGAGGTGTGAAGAGCGGGTTGGTGAGACTGCAGAGGCAGAGGGGAGGAGAGTGACGCGTGGGAAAAGCTGATGTAGGGGGGGTCCCTTGCAAACAGGCCTCCCTGGGGGTCCGGGAAGCGGTGAGGTCTGGTGGAGGAAGGGGTTGGTGGAGGGGGTGTGGGCGGTTGGCTGGGTGTGACACGTTGCTCCTCAATCAGCGACAAATTGTCCAGTGTCTGGAGGACCTGCTCATACACAGGCTTGCACAGGAACACCTATAACCGGCATCAAACACAGATATCATTAGTAATAAAGCAATCAATAACTCCACGTCAAAAATGTCATTTAAAAGGCCCACATTCTGGCTGATTAGACCTCTGCTCAGCTAGAGGGGGAGGAGCTAAGCTGCTAGGTCACCATGTAGTTTACCACGAGGCCTTTAAAAAAAAACTCCATAACATGTTCATCTATTTAATTGTCTTTTAAGTTCCTATCTATGAAAGAGTGAGTTAAAACAATGGTGGTTGATCATGTGACCCACTAATGAAAGTGCTTGTTGCTGTTTGTGGTTACATTCCCACTAAACTCTAAATGAGTTTAATCTTTTTCCATCAGTCAGCAGCGGTTGGTCTGCAGGTGGAGCTACTCATAGAAGTATGCTGCGTTTACTTGGAATCTGTAACTTCCAGCTGCTGAGTCAGGCTCCCTCTAGTCTAAAGTGTTTGACCAGGTACATTTCATTACTGATGACTCACAATGGAGGATCAACAGCAGAGAAAGAAGACCATTCAACTTCCAGTCCAAGAAAAAGAAACAACAAACTAATGGACGTGATGAAGGAACGTCATCAAGAAGCAAAGTGACGCCAATGAGGGGAAACCACGGCCCTCCTTTCAGTGTGGAGCATTTGAAGGCATCACGCAGATGAGAGACAGTCACACTGTTAGTGAGGGAGGATGAGTCCCAGAGGCTCGCCTGCAGTTCCATCTACTGCCACAGAGGCCGCTAGAAGCACGTATCTCAAATCTTATGGACTGCCACTTTTAGTTCCTATGTATTCTAGGGTACTGTACTGTACTGCAGCTAAAACGGTCAAATCATGTCTAGAGTATTTATTGACTTCAGCTACAAGGAGAACAGTGCCTTTGTCTGAGACAGTCTTATGTTGGAGGGTGTTGATTTAGTATAGAAAATTCCTGTTTTGCTGTTCAAACAAACTCAACACATCCTTCACGTTGTGGTCTTGTCTCCATTCATTCAGGATAACATTTACATCCACTGTAATAACTTTTTTCCCCCATTTTGTGTTAAATTAACATGAATGAAACTCAAAACTTGCTGCATAGAACAGAAGTTTAACAGTGATGGAAAGAACGGTAACGAAGTTGATCAGTGCATGAGATGAGCAGCAGAGTGGAGAGAATCTGTGTTTTGTGTTGGTGGAATTAATGTTGTGGTTTACTTCATTTATTCTGAGAGCGATTATATCAAGCTTTTTACCAGGTCTGTATTTGGAATGTGTGTTTTTGGTGCAAGTTGAACATAAGTGATGGGGGACACAGATCCAGTGTCCTTTAGGACCGGTGGGAATCAAGGCAATATCTGACATATGATATATTGATATATTATATCAGCTCCTGTTTTAAGGATGTATTTGTTCATAGATTTATCTGCATTATTTGCATTATTTTTGTTAAACTTTGAGGAAAACTGCACCATAATGCTTTTCGGTAGTAGCACCGTTGCTGTAGAAGCGAAGCAAACAAGCAACATCAGAAACCTTTCAACATGTGATCAAAGTATGGACGGTGTATCCTCTATATTCATGCACCGCTGATAAAAGTTGACACAATCATTAACATGCTCTGCTCTTGTGTTACTGAGTACAGTGGAGCACAGGAGAGACGGGTGGAGTTTATATGCACCGTTCACAAACGGACTCAGTGACAGACCGGCTCACGTCCCCACAGATTCAGTGTTTTAAGTCTGAGCTAGATCAGAGATCCTCATTGTTCTCAGTGAAGATTACAGGAAGTGATGTCACCCCGGTGCGTTCCACATGGAGTGAGCACTGCACCAGACTCCATTTGAAAAATAGCCTTTTTATATGCTAGATTGCTTGTCAACAAACGTCCACAACCAGCTTTAAAAGTGACGCGTTTTCTTTTGAAAGTTCTCTTATTAATACTGATGTGAAGAGATGTTCAGGTGGATTTAGAAAATCAACTGATAAATATTTAAAGAAAGTGTAAAGAGTTACATTTGAGAACAGAGTGGGGCAGTAGGTGATACAATGCACATTTCCTTCTTTTGAAGTTGCCAACATGTTAACACAATGAATTGTCATTTCAAGAAAACAGAACGCTTACATAATAAACTATTTTACATGGAGTCGAGAATTGAGCTGCAGTCATTTAAAGAAACATGAAGTAATCAGGCTGTGATGTTTCGTTGTGGTAACGCTTGTTGAACATTTTCAAATGACACCCAGCACTAATTGAGACATGGACATTATTTAAGAAATAACAGTATTAATGTGACGTATACCTGAACAGGGTTGACGAATCTGCCCTCGATTCGCAGTAACCCCGTGCTCTTGCAGGGCTCCTCCGCGGTGAGGAAGGAGAACTGGGTGTCTTCATCAACGGGAACTTTCTCCAGGGTGAACTGTATCGTGGTGTCTTTCAATATATGGAAAGCTGATGATGAAAATAAATCGGGGGAGCTTGAGTCACAAGCTGCTTATGGTATGCTTGCAAACACATCGAACAGTATTGGGATGAAATGGTGCTCGCCATTCTTACCTTTCCCACGGCTGAGGGATTCAAAGAAGTCGTCCCGTGTGAACTGTGGTTCATCCTGATTGGTGGCCCCATAGCGCAACGGGGACATGTTGCTGGCATTATCCCCTCTGGGTGCCCTCTTCAAAACCAAGTGACTCAGGTTGACTGAATACAGCCGAATATCTTTCACCAACACCTGTAGTTTCTCTCCTTCCGAGTCTTGCCCAGTAACAAAATTCTGGATTGCTATGCTTCCCAGGTGACCGACCAACAGCTCCGGGTGTCCAGGTTTACGTGGAATGGACACAACTGGTGATTCAATGCTGATATTAAGGGTCAGCTTCACCAAGAACGTATCTAAGGTGGATTCAGGTTCCTCCATGGGGAGATCCTCCTCATCGTCAAAGGCAGGATAAGCCCAGCTCTGACTCTGAGTCCGACTTCTCCGTGAGGGAGTCTCAAAGAGTGAAACCATACCGCTGTACTCTGCTGTCTTGGTGGCTAGAACTGTTGACACTTTGGTGGCAGCACTTTTCAACATGGTGCGGAAATTGTCTTCTACTTCATTGGCAGACAGACTCAGTTCCTTCAGGAACTTGGCTGAGTGGTTGTAGTGCAAGGACGCCATTTGAAGCTGCAAGGAACACTCCCCGTGGGATTTCTCCATTAGGCGAAAGTCCAAAGCTTCTGAGGGAGAAGCTCCTGCGTCAGCAAGGAACGGTAGTCCACCCGGGGTCAAGGAGCTGTCGGCACTACCGATGCTGACCACAAACTGGCTTCGGCCTCCCTCCTGAGTCAGGTCCACCAACTGCATGGATCCCAGTGAACCATTGATGTCCAACCGGCCGCCCATGGACACATTGACCTTGGTGCCGGTGATGCTGGCAGTGGCGATCTTCAACCCTTTCTTCTCAGCGCCCAGGACAGTGCCAGTGGACACGGTCCGAAGGAGTAGCAGGTTTAGACGGTGAATCTCCACGGTCAGCTCTTTATTCTGGTCATATGTGGCCTGATATGTGCCCTCCTCTCCCTCGCCGCAAGGCTTCGTTGCATGCTGTTGCACTGACGGCGTCCAGGTGCTCTCTTCTTTGGGGAAAGACTTCTGGAGGAACTTGAGCAGCTCCACCATGGTCTCAGGGTTGAGAATTATGTCCAAGTTATTGACCTGCATGCTTGTCACCTGAAGGGAACTGTCCAGGTTCATGGAGGGGCAGTCGGAGCTCACAAACTGGTACTCCAGCTTAATTAGGGCCTCCTGGTCTTTGAGGAAGGAGCTGAAGGGGGAGATTTTGTCCACGGGAACACCAGAGGACGACTCGGTGTGCTCGGGAGACCTGCCACCGGGCGACACAGGAGACGAGGGCTGGCTCTCTCTGAGGCTGCCCGTTGGTATGTCAAAACTGAGGTTCTTATGGGAAGCCACAAGGAGGTCGAAGTCTGACCCATAGGTCTGCAAGGTGTCCACCAGCAGAAGACCGTGGACAGTCAGAGAGACTTCAGCGTCATAAGGCCGCTTGACGAAATGAGCATTTGTGCCAAACACCTTGAGAACAGATATGTAGCGGCCATCACTTTCTACACCAAGCTGCATGTAGTTAATGTTGAATTCAGCCAACAGCAGACGGGATTCCACCAAGACTTCCCGTGTGTGCTGCTCTAAGGTCATCACGCTCTGGGTCAGGTTCTTGGCGGATCCATGCAGCTTCCAGGAGCTGTCCTCCCTCTGAAAGATCTTGTCATGGCGAAGGGTAAGTGGATCCGGAGACCTTATATTTGGACTTCTCTCTTGGCTTTTGTCACCTTCGTTTGCAGATGGACTGCTGAGCCTAGCCAGGCAACTCCTAAGCGCTGTCATCTTCTCGAGGTTGATGTGGACCTTGAGGTCCGGTAGAGTTCCTGACAGGACCGCTCCGGGGAGCTGGGGGTCTGATGTGTAGCGGAGTCTCTGCTCAAGCTGCAGCAACACATTAAACTTCTCGACCACGTGAGTAGGCCCCACCTCGCTCTCCTGTAGGTGTTTCCAGTTGTCCTTGCAGCGACCGACCATTATCTGCAAGTCCTTAAAGGACAAGGAGTATTTTTCGTAGAGCTTTCTGCTGTAGGCCTGTGTACCTTCAGGGGATCTGAAGCTGGGAAGGTCAGGGCTTTTAAAGTGTTCTTTCAAATGCATGTCTAGTTCAGGTGGTGGAGACTCCGGTGGGGTGGCGAGGGGTGTCTGGTACTCATCATCACTCAAGTCTTCTCTTTCGGGCTGAGTGGCTTTTGAGCTGACCTTAGTGTCATCTTCAAGGGGAACAAGAAAACAACAGGTACGAGCCAAGTTAGAAAGCTAGAAGATATTTGGGGTGTATGCTTTTAATTTTGAGTTGATGTTTTACCTTGAGAGTTTGTGAGGAGAATCCTGCCTAAATCGACAACAACTAGCATCGGGTCCTCTGACTGAAAGTCATCAGGGAAAATCACCTGTGGTGCACAGATGTCCAATTTCATGGTCCAACGCTTCCCGTTTTCCTACAAACACACACATTAGTGGCATTTACAAACCATTCAGTTGCCGGTTATTTCACGTCACCATGCTGTGAGTCTTACAATAAACTCGCCCACGAGTAGCTGATCAATGGTTTGTCGGATCTCGGCCTTGGTCTGCATCTTCAGCTTGTTGTACTGCCTCCTGGCAGCCTCGGCCACTCTCAGCTCCAGCTCCGACTGGTAGCCAAAACCTGGCGGATCACAGAGACATGCCTTAAATACAAGAATCTGCTCAGAAGTATTAGAAGTAGAAGTGGTTGGAACTGTTGTTTCTTTGAAGCGGTGGTGAAAGATTTAACAGACCTCGTACAAGTAAATGTAGTTCATAATAATAATAAAAGGAATGTGTTTCTGGGTCTGTGATGTTTGCTACAGTGATGCTGTGAAGCACATGCTAGTCTTCAACCCGTCATGGGGTCTGTGCAGAAACCAGAAATGTCTGGTTTCCATGAGCAGTAATTTAACACAAGTCCTATTCATCTGAAAGAACAAGAAATGACGTTTTGTGAAAGTACTAAACTAAAACTAAAACTATCAACTAGAGAAACTAAACTTCAGAGCACAGAGTTCCAGTTAGAAGCTACAAAGTGCTGAGAGCAGAACACAGAGACTTTAAACGTCTTTGCTGCTCAGACATGATGAGTCTCTCAGAGGGTGAAGGGCGGCTGTCCCGGGACTCTCCGCCCCACAGAGCTGCTGCTGACAGACAGAACTGGAGACGGTGTGGATTTAATGATCGCTTGTTAGCGCCGCTCACGTCTACGGTTGTCTGTTCATATTACTTAAGAGAAACAAAAACTCAGGCCAGCGGCAGGAAACTTCCCGCCACCACTGGACTGGCATGTGGGACGAGAGTTAATCTAGTTGTTTGGGACGACGTGTCGACGCAAATTATTTGTGTCGACGTATTAATGTAGTCGATTACGTGGGCAAGTCGTCCCAGCCCTAATCTGCATGAGAGTGACGTTTGCTCAGAATGTGTGATTTCCTGCAGCACACCATGAAGGAGACGCCTTGGTCTGAAATGAAGAGCGGCTCTGCTCACGTCAGAAGAATTAACAGCATCTGTCTGACTGAGCTCAGCAGAGACATCGATGGATTACATTGCATGTTCACTCTGAGGTCATCAGATCAGGAAGCCACAATATAGAGGAGCACAGTGAGGGTTCAGCGGTCATGGTTAACTTTTTTGGGAACACTTTATGTGAAGGTCATGCATGTAATGCATCATAAGCACATTTATAACACATCATAATGCATTTATTAGGCTTCATAAAAGCCTTCTGAAATGGAGTGCTGTGTAACATCCAGGACTCTATGGTCAAACACTGGGCTCACTTGGACATGCAGGTATAGAGCGTTATGAATGCTGGACTTACAATACATTATGTCCACCACTTATAATACTTTGTAAACCCTGTTATAAGGTGTTATGGATGATTATAAACATGTATAACAACTTTATGAAGCCTCATAATTGCATTTATAATGTGTTAGAAATGTGCTTATGATGCATTATATACCTTAAACTTCATAGAAAGGGTTTTGGTAGACCAGAAGGAATGCAGCCGGTTTCATTCCTTACCTGAGGTGTGAACTCTTCCTTTATAGAAGAACTCGGTCACTTTCTTGATGGCTTGTGGGTTATAGATGATGTTCAGTGGACTCGTGTTCACTTCCAGTCTCCTCTCAAACTTACACCTCACAGGGTTACGCTCATAAATCATCTCAAACACTGGTGACGAGGAGCACTCTGCACTGCCCCCTGAAGACACAGAAACAAGCACAACATGGCATTTATTAAGAGAATACCCGCTACTAAATTCTGATTATTATCAATATTACCACATCCATACTGTCCAGAGAAGAGAGTCAAAAACCCATATGCACTGTAGAGAATGGCTTTGTCGTTACACCACAACATATGATCGTTTCAGAAGGACCGAACATTGTGATGTTAGGATGTCGATGAACATTTTACAACCTGTCTGTCTGTCTGTCTGTCTGCACACAAGGGAGTGCTTTTTGGGTTCTGGTTGTTGAACAAGCGACATGTTCGATAGTAAAGTGTAACATCACCTCACCCCCTTTATGTTGGGTTCCCTCTGACAGGTTCCATATGGAACCTTTATTCAAGTGTTCTACCAGGCCAATGGGGACAAGCCAAATAACCTGATAGGGTTCTAGTTAGTACCTCTAGTTCTAAGAGTGGTTTAGGGATGAATGTTTTATTTAAAACGTTTTTTTTTTTCTTTAGAACAGAAAAATATGTAATGACAAGCAGCTTCATATGTAATGCTCATTTGTTCCAAAGGAACCTGAGAACCAGACAACCAGATAATATGATCTAAGCCTAAGAAAAAACGTTCTATAATGAGCCGTATATAAAAATCAGATTGGTACACCTCTGATGGCTTGAACAAATCAACCTGAGAGTATCTGATAGTCACAACACCACAAGCTCAGAGTACAGATTATAAAACGTAATACTGCAGGAGTTTAAAAATATTATTTTTAGGGCATTCAGCAGATGCTTTTGTCCAAAGCGACTTCCAGTCAGTACATTTGTCAGGAGGAAGTGAAACGGCATATATGGCTGTCGGTACAGTCAGGATGTCACTAGAACAAGTTTCAAACACTCCAATTGCTAGCAGCTAAGTACTATTTTTAAGTTAAGTTAGTGCAGAAGTTTGGGGTATTTTTGTTGGGGGAAGGGTTGGAGAGGTGGAGGGGGGTAAAGGAGGGAGGCTATGCTCTGAACAAGTGTTATCATTAAAAGAGAAAAGACAACCTACCAGAGGCACTGCTGGACCCACCGGATGGCTGGTTCATGGCAACGATCACTTTGTCCTACGACCAGTGAGATGGTGAGAGTATGAGACACGTGAGAACACACAGCAGAAAAGAACCCATTCCTTCACACGAGGAGCTCTCTGCCCAGCTGTCTCCACCTCGACTCACCGTTTTGGGAGACACCAGGACGGGGAAGATGGTGCCCTGCGTAGTCAGGTCCCTCAGGAACAAACCCCCCAGCTTCACGGCCAGCAGGGAGGACTCGGAGCGAGGGAGAGACTCCACGGTGACCTTCACCCCTGTGGACACGACTCAGTGTCAGGTCGATCGCAGCAGCTCGTTGACTCTAACAACTACACATTTTTAAAGACTCATCTTTGTTTCAACCAATAGACCTGTAGAATGTCTTTGACTGTAACTAACCATTAATCAATTAATCTGTTCATTATCGCTACAATTAATCACAGTCCAAACCAGTTACCATGATATAAAGACACGCTTGAACCAGAGGGATGGTTCACATTAGGGATGGGAGGATACAGGGATTTTATTGCAGATAACGAAACAATCAGTTGTTCATGGTGAATTTCCATTATCAGAATAATCGTGAATATCGTTTTGAAAAAGCTGTCGAGCTCATGTGTAAATAAAATATATTTGTTCTTGAAAATATGTAGTGATAACAGGATGATTTAGTGCATTTTTAAAGTTTTAACCACATTTGGTAATCATCAGGATAATAATGACCATGATCATTTTTGGCCAGGATAATCACCACGTGACATTTTCATGTCGTCACATGCCTAGTTCCTTTGATAGATCAATCAATTATCAGAATGGAACACTGACGATAAAGGAAACACCCATGTGAATACATAAAAGGTGAAACTTGTCTTCATTAACAACTGATCCAGTGATCTGGATCACACCAGCGTATTGAAGAAAAACGACACTCAACACTCAACTGAAAGAAGAAGCCTGTTTCCACGTGTTTAAACAGCGTTTACCTGAGAATTCCAACTGGATGACGCCGCTCTCCTGCAGTGTGCCTCCCCTCCTGTGCTGGTGGAAAAGCGTCACTGCCCCCTTCTCCAGTAAGAACTCCAGCCGGGCAAACAGGTGATCTCGCCTGGTGAATGTGTTCAGAGTGTGCGAGTCCTCCAACGGGTCGAACAAGTCTTCGGTCTCTGCTGGAGAAGCGTTACATCACGGGGTGAGAGAGGATGCGACACTGCAGGAATACGATTTCAACTCCACATCATACTGAATCGATTTTAGTCTAGACTCATTCCACCAAATATATGATGGAGCAGAACATGTTATCCAAATAAAACCATTCCTGAGCCTCACACCTAGTATGTCCCAGGAGGATGGACTTGACAGGAGCTCTTCAGGCCTGTCTGGGTCCTGGGACTCTCCATACCAGCCTCCCCAGCCTGGGAACCAGGACTGCAGGTACTGGATCATCCCTGAGCTGCCACTCTTGGGGATGGGTGTGGTTGGTGAACAGGGCTGGGGCTCACTGCTGGGCTCTCGTACATTCTGGAAGAGGAAGAGCACAGGCTGAAGCTAGACGACTCATTAAGGAGATCAGCGGCGGTTTGATCAGTGAGCGTGTGCGTTCACAAACAGGCGTTTGAGTTAAAGACCATCCATTTGTGGGCGTGGATGAATCATCTCGGCTCACCTCTGCGATCTCTTCCTGCTTTCGGAACCAGTCGTGGACAATTTCTCGGAGACTCTGCAGCTCCTCCACCATCTGCTCCTCTTCCACGCGCTCCAGCTCACTCTAGGGGATGAAGACGAGCTCAAACATCAGTTCAGTGGTGTGTGTTCAAAATATGTTAATATTATATGAATAGTATTATTGACTTAAGTGTCTGCTGATGCGTCGGTGCGGTGCAGTACCTCTTCCTGAGGACTCAGCGGGACTCCTTTCAGCCTTCTGAAGTAGAGGCTGGTGTAGGTCTGGGCATCCCGTGCCCGGTGCAGGGCGAAGTCCCAGCTGCCTCGCCGCCGCTGCTCCCGGATTTCACTCAGGTTGGCCTGGATGGCAAACATCCACCACTGCCGGCAGCTGCAGGGAAAAGCAATGTTGGAAGGTGTATTACATAGAGTCTGTGTAGTGCAATAGGATGCGTGTCCTTAAGGCGGATATTTACAACTACAATAAAGTAACAGTCAACTTACTTCCCAGAAATTGGCACTTTTGGTCTCCACCTTCGGTAAAGCATCTCTCTCTCCCGACGGTCGAGCTCTTTAAGGAACGCCATGATCTGCTGGTATTGGACCTACAGGAGCACAAACACACACCCGTTACATGAGGCAGCTATGGGAACGCTCGCTAGAGATCTGCTCTCGCCTGCAAAGCAAAGTACAGTACAGTCAAGATGGCGGCTTTGAGAAAAACCACTGGGATTATTCTTCTCGTTTGGGGCTTAACTTTAGTGGATCATAACATATCGGATATGGAATCCATCTGCAGATATTCCAGTTAAAAACGAGACCAAACTTTTCTATGGATGCCGTTTTGGAGCCATAACAAAACCAAAATGCATCCTTCAAAAGATCGCCACGGCTTGTTTTTAGCCGAAAACTAAGCTGTTGCTGATCACGTTTGGCTCCTCCCAGCCGGTTAAAGGAGCGTGGAGTCAGCGGTCAGTGACGGCATGAAACAGCCAATAAAATAGTGAATCGCTGCAACCAGGAAGACAAGAGGTCTTTGATAAACAGTCATAAATGTGCACAATGAATATACATGGCCCAGCAGCATGGGAGACAGACAGACAGACAGACAGACAGACAGACAGACAGACAGACAGACAGACACAGCTGTGATCCTGCTACACGGTGCTTCGGCGGTGGTCATCAACTCAGTAAACCAACTTGTGCACACATTCCATCGGTCGACAAGGAAGGTTGTCGGGCTCATACAGACCTGGGACAGGCGTAAGGACATGGGCTCCAGCTGCACCTGGCCTTCAATCCGTGGGGTGTGTCGGGACCTCAGGGGCTCCTTGGAGGTGTTTCTCCGGAGCAGCACGGAGGCACACACCGGTTCAAAGATGTACTGATGCTCGCGGCTCTGCATGCACTGGGTCATCGCATCCTGGACAGCAGCAGAGAAACCACAGCACTCGTGAACTTCTATCTCTGTCGCAGGTTTCCCGGTCTCACGGTACAAGCACTCCAGCAAGAAGCCCGAACGTTTGGTTCCTGATTTAATTCATTCATGAAAATCATCACATACGGTTGGGCATTAAATCATTAAATACACCTGGAAGTACAACAAGTCACTTCCAGTCACGAGTTCAACTGACAAATCCCTATCAGTCAGTGCCGTGTGCCACGCTGTCGATGCCAGGAACGTCTCTACTGTGGAGTTTGTGCGGTTCAGTCTGGTCAGGTGTTCATTGGGATGAAAGGAGCGTCGGTAAGCCCTAAAACTCTGGTCGGCTCCTAGTTGTTGAAGTCACCGAGTGTCTGACCTGGATCTGGTTTGCAGGCAGCTTTCCCAGCATTTCACACTCTGTATCCCAGTAGACGCTGAAGTCTTCTATCTCCAGCTGCTTCTGTCGGAGGAGCTTCTGGACCTGCAAATACAAAGAGAGTCCCTGCTGACCCTAACTGCAGACCTGTGGTCACCCTGAATCACTTACAATGATTACAGTGAATATAAAGATAATACCACATATGGAGCTTGTAAATGTAGGCCACTCCGATCGGGGAATGTTGCATCCATTTGTTGAGAGCAGTATCAGCTGACATGTAGCATTATTTATTCATGAATCTATTCTTAACATTATCAGAATCAGAAAGGAGTATGAATTGCAAAGTACATAACTGAAAAGCACCATGATTTTCTCTAGGTTTGTGAAGGGTATGTGAGGATTTGGATTTTAGTTTAACTCCAAAGGCCCAGGTGACTTTATCAGAATGCATAGTATCCTGGATCCATGTAATAACTGGCCTGTAAAAATAAAAAGCTGCCTGCCTCTATGGGAGTTTAACAGAGGGGTGCCCATACTTATGCACCCTGTATTTTAATGAAGAACATTTATTTCTTTACCATACATTAATCATTCACAAAGAAAAAATTGGTGTCCTAAAAGGTAGGATTTTTCCTCATTTGTTTAATTAAGGGATTAAGAACTATTCACAAAAGATGATTTTTATTCCTCTTTTTAGTCAACTTTAGCATGGGGTGCCTAAACGTATGCATAGCACTGTATATGCAGCCATATATCCACAGTATTATAATAATATGTCAAATTGGTAGTTGTTCCAGTATTATCATAGGCAGGTGTGTGTGTGTGTGTGTGTGTGTGTGTGTGTTCCACTCTCTCTCTCTAAGAGACACAACGGAGCCTTTTTAATGGCATTTTTCTTGTGTGTTTTGTGTCATCTAGTATTAATATTAATACCGATCAAACTACTTAGACCGAATATCACCTGAAGCATCATTACCATAAACAGAAAGATAGATAAAGATAAAGCATTTAAGTTCCCACTACCAGAAAACTTCCTTTGGTGAGTGTGGTGACTGACCTACTGCTTGCACTAAAGCTGAAGGCTGAGATGAACAGGAATGACGTCACAGTCACTTACAGTCTCTTTGGAGGGGTTCTGAGCGGAGACATTCTTGATGCAAACCCCAAAGGAGAAGGGCTTCTCTGGGCTGGAGAAGTCATCCTCAAATCGAAGATGCACATCTTGGATCTTCAGCTACAAAGAAAAACATCACTGTTCAGTCTGAATCTCAACAATAGCATCTACCTGATTAGTGCAGTGTTTAGGAAGCAGCAGCAACAGGAAGTGCACTGTCCTGACATTGTGGAGAGTTGCATTGCATCACAGACACTCAGTTGCCCGGTTACTTTGAGTCAGGGTTTATGTGCTGTAATTCCTCGTGTTCATAAATGAAAGATCCCTTCATGATTAACTTCCCATCTAGGTGATGCATGTTGGAAGATAGATACTCCCTTGATTGGATGCAGAGTGCTGCCGCCTCATATCTCGCCGACCATCACTTACATTGAGGTCACTTTAGGAAGAGATCTTAAATGATATTTTGTATCCTGTATAGTTTTTAAATCAGGCTCTACTTTTCCCTTCTTTACCATGGTAGCGAGATAGACGGTGATATTCAGGATCATCCCCGTAATGGAACTTCACTACGATCATCTTCCTGTGAGAGTTTGTTATTACGGTCCATGATCAAATCCTATGTTGTCCCATCCCTAGGCAACGCATGCTGTTACCAGTTCACCATTTGCTTAACATCCTTTTATTGCATCACTCCCATACACAAGCCACTGTTGTTAACACAACATGCTCTTTTTCCATTTTGTTTCCTACTTGCTTTAGTTAAATGTGCTTCAATTAGTTCCTTCACTGAATGGTAAACAACATGTCGCTTTTTTCACATCCTTATGAATCAAGTTGTGCTGAGTCGTAAACAACAGCCCTGCGATAAATCCTACTACGAGTTCTAATGTTCAGTCAAGAGGTGTTGGTTCTACTGTGTGATCGTCTTGGAGGATGCTGATGAACTGTACTGTGTTCTACACATCCGTTTCTATTGTTTAGTCTACCTTTATTCATCAAAAAACTGTTTGGGGGGGGGGGGGCACTTTACTAACTCTTTTTGATAGAGTCAAAGATTCTAATATCTAACGTTGGACGGCTTACCTCAATGTTTTCCACAATCCTGGTGACCACCGAGGCCGTGGCAGAGTACCAGTACGACTCTCCTCTCTGTTCACACTCACACTGGAGAGAGCACACACACACACACACACACACACACACACACACACACACACACACACACACACACAGTTTATAGTACATACACTGTCAAAAAGTAGTAGATACAAGTGAAAGGAGGCATTGAACACAGATGATGAAAAGAACGCCGAGCTGCACTTTGCCGTCTGTTCTCCTGATAATTAGTAAGGCAGTTGAAGATGCATGAACAGACCAGACATTTGTATTGCTAGATGGGAGTAACGTGAGGGAAGACTTTTTTTTTTTTTTTTTTTACTATTAGTGGGCTAAACAAAGAGCTTATTCTATAAATGTCGATCCACCTACTTTGAATTTCTCTTCAAGAGCCTTGAGGAGGCGTGCTTTGCGCTCTCTCTCCTCCTCCCTCTCCTTCTCCCCGTCATATTCCTGCAGCTGGGCGGGGCCGATGATCAGGTTGAGCTGGGACATGGAGATGACCCATGGGTCACTGTGAGGCCGGTAGAAAGGGATCTGGAGAGTGATCTTCCCGATGAAGCCTGGTGAAAGACAACACAATGCTAGGCAGGGGAACGGTCTGAATAGGAGTTTGTCGGCCACATAACATGGTCTTCGTAAAGGTTGATAATGTATTTTAATGTGGGCTAGGTTTTGTCTTGACATTTAAACAGCTCATTCAGTAATAGCCTTATATTACAAAGCACTACGGCCTTTTAAAATAAAACAAAACACAAGACTAACATCCGTTCCTGTATATTACTAAACAGTTCTGGAGGTCTGCGCCTCAAACAAGGAGCTGCTGGAGACGCACGGCAGACGCCATGCCGACCGACAGCATCGTCATGGCAACGTAGCACCCGGTCCTCATTCCTTCACAGCACATGTCAACAGACAGGAAGATCCTGACTCAGATCTGTTGTTATGGACAACATGCGTCGACTGGCTCCATGAAACAAAAGCAAGAAACACTCCACTGAGATCGTCTTCCAGCATCTGAAGAACAGTCTTCATCCCTCCAGTAGAAATCGAGTGAAACGATACCTTTCTATCATTCTGCTCGTCCTTATGTTTGTCGCCCATTTGAAGGATTTCTTTGTAATTTGGATGAGTTGACCTTTTAAGACATTTTCACCTTACCACATCACTTGACAGTGACCTCTTTGTTGGGATTAGTCTGTCAAAGTTAAACACGGTGCACAACTCTTCTCCAACATACTTCACCAAACATGTTTGGCCTTCGCCCCTTTTTTCCCTTTTATTCTTTTTCACTTGCCTGGTCGGACAAACTAAATCTACATTATTCCATACGAAGTAAAAGTGATCGTTTGCACTTCAGCTCATTAACGTTGTCTTTACCCACCACCGTTATTTCAGTGCCCGATCGTTGCTGCACATGTGCAACTCTCAACAGAGATGAGAAGGAAGCGAGATGGCTCACTCCGTAGCTACTTCCATCAACATCACTGGATGAAAACAATATGATCATTCTCTTTAAACACTTTCCCAAGACGGCGACCCCAACGTGGTATTTTACTTGCAAAGGGCAGTCGGGTGACACGTATTGCTGAGCTAGATATAATGTTATTTCAGACTAGTTTTTAGTTCATCACTCCATCAGCTTTGAAACAAAAAAAATACAGCTCCTACACAGTTTCCAATCATAAAGGGTTGGTGAGAACAGCTCAGACCAATGCAGTCAATGCCTTTTAGAAGAGGTCTCTATTCCACTTTGGTTTTAGTTTCTGTGAGTTGTGTTTAAACTCTGCAAGGTCATCAGTCAGTGTGTCTCACCCGCTTTAACTTCAAACGGCAGGTCAAACTCTCGAAGAGCATCTTTCCTCAGAGGGAGGTTCTCCAGCTCCACTGCACCTGAGGGACGAGAGGAAACAGACGTCTGTGCCAAGCTGGCTCTCCATTTCAGGCATTGATGATTACTTAACCCAAGTGTTGAGTGTTTGCAGGCCGATTTTTAGACCGAAAACGGAAATATTAAAATGATCAGCAATCATCTTCACTGAGCAAGAAGATGGCTGCATGTGTGATTGATTACCTTTCAGGAGGGCGATAGAGAGCTGATCTGTGTTCAGGTTGCTGACATATTTCCCCAGGTATGTGTTCAGCACCCAGGCAACAAGGCCCTCCAACATCCTGGTGGCTCAGAGATAATGGCCGCTACTCCGACGTGTGGGAGGGAAATCGGATGCAAAGCAGGACCCTCACAGGCGAGCTGTTCAACGTCTAACAAACACAGCACATGGGGTTTACTCATCTGTGGAGATGTCATACCGGCAGTAAATTACAAAATCAACTCAAATATTCTGATCTGCATCAAAGTCCATTCTAATATCGAGCCTTTTAGAAAGTCACATGGTTACCAGCCACAAGTAAGCAGCAGCACGTTCAGAGTCACTGTGGACAACCTCGACCTTACACTGCTGTTACCACGTGATGCTGACTTTGGGAGGATTGTCATTTCTACTGAATCCAGTCTACCTCTATGAGGCATTTACGTGCCGATGTTTTGTGAGGAAATTTAATGTTCGTGGATAACTCTTCTTACTTTCACGAGGTAGGCAACTCATTTAATTAGCAACAATTTGGCGGCAGACAGCAAAGTGAAGCCTCCGTGTCGTCAGTGATTGTGTTACAGTTAGTTCAGAGTGAAAGCAGTGACTGTGTCTAATGGCTTACCAAAGAAGACTGCCCTCACTTATCCGACGTTGGCAGAGTGACCGTACACCAACTAAAGTTAGCATTCAAGCGGCATCGTAACGTGACCTTACCCCAGCGACCGTAAACGCAGCGCATTAACGTAATGTACAAACAGCAGCGTTACTTACCGTCAAAGACGACAGTTGTAGCTCTTCATCGACCCCGCGTTGTTCAGTCCATGCCGGTCAAAAGCCACGATCGTGTTTGGTCTAAACCACTAAGGACAGGACTACTGGACGTTCGTGTTACATGAACGTCACACCGGGGGCTGCCGGGCAGAGTTCCGGCATCCACTACCAGTGACGGTGACAACGGGTGTATTGAGAAGCTGTCACCATCAGCACACAGGACAAAACCCAGCGGGACTGTGGTGACGGACGGGGCAAGGTTGTGATCCTACTTAGCTAGCCACTTTGCTAAAACTAGCTTGCGAAGGTTGAGTAACGTTACTCACAGCCCAAAAAGAGACAGTTGGCGGTAAAACGGACAAAAGACGCCAACGACCGCGTGCGTTTTCATTTAAAACACTTGTAATCCTCCGAGAATACGTGTGTGATTGTTGTATTTCGAGACTTGAGAGCTCTGTATCGCTGCATCGTAAATATACACACACTTCCTAATAGCTTGAAACTCGAACACTTCCTGTCACGTGACGAAAACAAACGTTTCTCTCGTGTGGCGTTAGGTCTTCTTCTTCTTCTTCTTCTTCTTCTTCTTCTTCTTCTTTAGTTAGGCAGACTAGACGCAGCTTTGGCGTATTGCTGCCTCTACAGTTAGTTATTAAGAACTACATCAAATCCTTTTGTACAATCCTGTTTCGTGAAGATAATCCACCAATTTCTTTGTTTTAACCCCCGAATCTAGATTTAGAAGCGTTCGCATATTAAAAACAGAGAACATGCAAACTCCACACAGAAGGAACCCGGGCCAACCCAGGAATCAAACCCAGGACCCTCTTGCTGTGAGGCGAGAGTGCTACCCACTACACCACCGTGCAGCCCTGAATATAATATATGTATATAAAACACTATATGGTATAGTAGTGTATCTGAATCTGAATCTATATTATAGAATCTAGTGCACTTAAAGCTATGGTCTACGATTTGGAATAAAAAAAATCCATACAGTCTGTCAGCCGTAGGCTTGCGTAGAAAATAGCCATTGCTCCGGAAGGCTCCCATTCGCTCGTACCCTCCATCCAATCCCCTCGTCTGCCCTGCTCCTCGTCATCCAGCCTCGTCCACTCCCACTTCCGCCTCGTCGAATCGTGGAACACGGAGGGAAGGGGTTTGGTAGGGCTCTCAGAGGCTCAACTGATTTTCAGTTGAATGTAGACCATAGTACAGTATAAAAACGGAGCCGAGAGAGGTGCGCAATATTCAGAGGATGTTTGCCGTTGCTCTGACCACAAGTGAAAGCCACGGCTAAATCTTAGCCCAACCGCCTGATCAATAACAATTTGGCTCATCAAAATAAAACCAACAATAAGAATCAGCCGTCACCCTAAGGACCTTAACGAGGCGTTGTCACATGTTGGCATGGATTAATTAGAAAGATAAATATACGTTAGAGTTCTCAACGGGTCGGCCCAGCCCGACAAACCTGACGGGACCCGAAGTTTTGGGCCGGGTCCGGGCCGAAAAAATACGCAAATGAGCCGGGTCGGGTCGGGCCTCGGGCTTCCTTTTTTTATAAAACACATTTCATTAAAAAAAAAAAATAAAAAAAATTGTAGGTTGTAAATTATATATTGTTTGCTGTGAATCATCGCTGTTCACGTTTGGTCAATCTGGCTGCCTGCTTCATGGGGCAGACGCACACCTGACGACGCTGCGTGACGCACTCACGCCTATAGCCTGGCTGGAGAAGATGGAGCTGGTCAAAAGTAAACTTGCCACAGGCGAATTCATCCTTGCCACTCGAGGAGTGGGGAAATCAGAGGTCTGGAAAACATTTGCAATGGTGGTGGATTCGGATGGATTATGGTTAAATCTTTTAATTTTAAATAAAGTTTCATTTGAATTCACGTCTGCTGTCTGTCTGATCGTGATAACAAGTGTATGAGGCAAACAATGCAGGCGCGCGGGGGGTCGGGTTCGGGCCGACAATTCATGCTGGTGTGTCGGGCCGGGTCGGGTCGGGCTGTAATTTTCAGGCCCATTGAGAACTCTACATCACGGTCTCCAAGCAACTGCGTGGCCGTTGCCGTTGCGTGATCACTACGCGGAAGCATAATCAGGGCTTAAGGGAGAAAGGATGGGGAGGGGTAGAAGGGGTGAGGAGAGAGGAGAACATGGAGAAGAGTTTCCTGGGGTTGGAGGCAGAAGAGTTGATCTTTGCCAGGTAGAAGGCAGATTTAGCTGCCGAAACAGTTGAGGTGAAGTCAGAGAGGAGGTGGTTGTAGTGAGCAAGGTCCTTGTGCTGGCCCAGTTCTTCCATTTTCTCTCTGAGGCTCGCAACACTGTTGGTTCGCAGAGGTTCAGACAGCCAGGGAGGGGAGGGAGATGATCGCGCAGGTCGTGAGGTGGGGGGACAGAGAGTGTCCAAAGAAGAGGAGAGTGAGGACATCAGGATGGAGGAGGCTTCCTCAGTAGGCATTAAGGAGAACTGTTCTGAGGAGGGTAGTGAGGAAATAACAGTTGAGGAGAGAGCGGAGGGAGTGAGGGATTTCAGGTTGCGGCGGCTGGTGATAGTTTGAGGCGTACACTCTTAGAAATAAGGGTTCCAATAGGGTTCTTTTACAAGGGCTGAGGTTCTACCTGGAACCATTTGCTTCTGAAAAAACCTTTCCCGAAGAAAGGGTTTTTCAAGGGTTCTTGGTAACACTAATGGTTCCAGTAAGAACCATTTTGATCCAGAGAACCCTTTAAAATCCCTTTCCTGAATAAAGAGTTTTAAAGGGGTTCTTGGTAACACTAATGGTTCCAGTAAGGACCATTTTGATCCAGAGAACCCTTTAAAATCCCTTTCCTGAATAAAGGGTTTTAAAGGGGTTCTTGGTAACACTAATGGTTCCAGTAAGGACCATTTTGATCCAGAGAACCCTTTAAAATCCCTTTCCTGAATAAAGGGTTTTAATAGGGTTCTTGGTAACACTAATGGTTCCAGTAAGAACTATTTTGATCCAGAGAACCGTTTTTGGAAGAAAGAGTTCTTCAGGGATTGTTGGAAGCATGGATCCTGTGTCACCAGGGACATACTTCCTGATTACACTTACCAATAATGGTGCAAAATGCAATTCCTTGTGACTACTGATACAAATACTTTTCATATCCATTTTTTTTTATTTTATTTTTTTTTCTTCTTCTCCAGATCCTGTTGATCAAACTGCAACATAATTGCCCATCTTGGGATTTGAACACCTGCCACCCAGTCTAAAGTCTCTGGCAGTAGTGACTGAGCTAACCTGCTAGCTGGGTGGAGTCATCAGGTCCACTATACTAGTCTATTACCTTACACATTCTTATCAGACATACAAAGATGGCAGTCCTATAACTGAAATGTTCTGTTACCAATTTATTTTCACAACCATTAATTATAAGAAAGCAAGACCTTCATCAGCAAAGCTTGTTGACCCAGGCAAAGATTAGCTGTGACTGGGATTTTAACCCCCACCCTCCAAATCTAAAGTCTGTACCATTACCCACTGAGCTATCCAGCAGAATGTGTAGATCAGGGACTCCTCTGACTCGCCACACTCACTCACACAGCCAGGTTGACAGCTCCTTCATGTCAGTGGTCAGACAGAGGGAGCTGATCATGTGTCTGTTTAGCTCTGTCTGTACAAACTGTGACTTCTGCTATTAGATCACAGGTTCAATTCCCATGTTGAGACAGACAGATATCATACCTTGCTGATTGCACTAGCTCAGTGCGACAGACAATGGTCTTTGGTTCCTGAGGTGATGTGTGAATTAGTGACAGACGATTTGAAAAATATTAAACACTTATTTTACAGACAATTTTACGCATGTATTTGTCTCCTCATACTTTTCCATGATCGGCTTCATCCCATGGCTGCTGTACCCTGCTTACTGGCTTAGTCAAGTTGTGAAGATGCACAAAAGTTCAGTGATAAAGAAAGGTCTGTGATGTCAGAGGCCAAGCCTTAACTGATGAAAAAATCATATTGTAACACTGACTTTGGGGCTACTGCATCAGGGTTTGTTGATGCCGGGAATTGAACCTTGATCTCCCAGGGGAAAGGGTGAGGTTTGGTGTGTTGGGCCTGGGAGCTGGCCCCATGGTGGCTGTCATGTGTGAGTTAAGAGCTGGTTGCCCCATGGATTGCGCCATATGGTCTAGTCTTCCCCCTCTACAAACCAGGTGTGACATATCATTAGTGATTACTGCAAACAGAACAGAACAAAAAGGAACAGAAGAGAGAGAGAACAGAAGAAACTTCAGAGAATCAAGGTGAGCTAAATATAATATCTTATTTCAGCATGCTCGACCCTTGCTGAGGACTTTTATGGTGAAAGGTGGACTAAGCATTTGTTTCTTGTTATGTTATGTTTTGTTTGTTTGCTTGTTTGTTTGTTTTCTTGTAGAAATGACTTGCACAGCTTGGACAAAAGTCGAAGTGTGCCATTGGCTTGAAAAAGAGGGTTTTGCTGAGATTTCCATTATTGTTACAATACGTAACATTTTGAGTACTTGTAACATAACACTGAAAAGTATTTTAACATTATTTAAATCAATGTGAAATGTTGTGGGGTTCCCTCACTTTCTCATGATTCTGTTACACTGTCACGATAACTACGTACAGTATGTACTCTGATTCCTTTCATTGGACCATGCAGGGCCGCCCCTGCCTACACGCAGAACATGCACAGTGCGTAGGGCCCCGCGATCCAATAGGGGCCCCGTTTCCAAAGGATGCGCATATGCACAGCCGGGCGCGCTACTAGATCAGCTGTCAGCGCGAGGCAGGAGAAGAGAGAGGAGAAGAGACCTTTTTTAGTTTTTTTTTAAATCTGACACCACACGCGCCGTCACTGCAATGATTGACAGCAATCGATCTGACCAATCACTGGTCAGATGCACATACGCTGCAGGCACTTGTCAGGCAGCTGCAGGTGAAGACGTGATGGCTTCGAAAACAACCTATGAGTCAGGCTTGCGAGCAAGCGGGGAAAAAAAGCAAAACAAGAGGAAACTCGCCGGTATTGGTCAAAATGATTAATCCAGGTGTGCCTGACCATCGTTGAGAGGTCAGACACACCTGGATTAATCAATTGGTCCAATAATGTAAGCCAGGAAATAAACGAGCTGTCTTACTTTCAGGAAGTAGAGCTGTGCATAAAGCCCATTCGGTGTGAATTTAGGTTTATATTTTTGTTCTTTGTTCTTACTAATAAAGGTTGTCAAGTTCAATGGCATTTCATTATACTGTCGTTTTGTACCTAATATACATTTGGGATTTGGTAGGGTCGGGTGGCGATGGGGGGGGGGGGGGGCCGAAGAAATTTTTTCGCTTAGGGCCCCATTTTGGTCAGGGGCAGCCCTGTGACCATTGTTTGTAGATAGCTTACAATAAGGCACAGTAAATACACCTTGGATTGATGGAACTAAAACTCTTTTTTGTCTCTCCTTTCTGCCATGTCACCGTTGCTGGAGATTACACAAATCCACGACTTAGGACAGCATTATGTGTCTGGCCTGTCATGTTGCTGATTCCACTGGACCTATGCTGACTTTTGACCTGTTCCCTCCTGGGACCTACACAGCCTGTTCTGTTGGACTATCTTTAAATAAATGTTTTTCTCATTAAAATGTTTTGAATGTTTGTTCAATGTCAACATGATAAATGACTAAAATATAATATGAACTAAACTGATCTGTAGAATACAATATGGTTCTTTATAGAACCCTCAGAGGACAAGACGGTTATTTGTGAAAACCTTTGAAAGGGTTCTTGGTGGAACTCCTTTTGTAGGTTCTAGATGAAACCCTTGAAAAATGAAAGGGTTCTTGGAATTCCCTGTGTGGGTTCTAGACATAACCCTTGAAAAACGAAAGGGTTCTTAGTGGAACTCCCTTTGTGCGTTCTAGATAAGTAACCCTTGGAAAAACGAAAGGGTTCTTAGTGGAACTCCCTGTGCAGGTTCTAGATGAAACCCTTGAAAAATGAAAGGGTTCTTAGGTGGAACTCCCTGCGTGCAGGTTCTTAGTATGAAACCTCTGAAATATGAAAGGTGTTCTTAGTGGAACTCACCTGTTTGGGTTCTAGATGTAGAACCCTCTGGAAAATGAAAGGTGTTCTGGGTGGAACTCACCAGTATTGGGTTCTAGATGAAACTTGGAAAATGAAAGGGTTCTTGGTGAACTCCCAGTGGGGGTACTTCTGTAGAAGCTCTCATGGGGTCTGTGGAACCTTACACACACAGTTCTAGGTACAACCCTTTATGTGGGGTTCTTGGTAGAACCTTCCAAAAGGGTTCAGGTGGAACCTTTATAAAAGGTTAGGGGTAACAGAGAGTGCCGAGATGCCACAGGATCTTGTGAAGACAAGGTCAAGTTGGTTCCCGGCCCGGTGAGTTGGTCGAGAGGGGGAGAGTGTAAGGTCAAATGTGGAAAAGAAAACCAATGAATTCAGATGAGTGCAGCTTTCCCGGGTGGATGTTGAAGTCACCAAGGACGACGAGTGGTGTGCCATCATCAGGGGAGCAGCTCAGGAGGGCATCCATCTCATCTAAAAAGTCACCGAGTCAGTTCACCGAGTCAGTTCATCTCGTTTACCTCAGTTCATCTCAAACGAGCCTAATGCTGCCCTGCTGACCTTCAACAGTGAAACATGAAAACCTGGACCAGACACATTCAGGCTGTTAATCTGGACCACCTCGGCTCCTGTTGGGACAAAACAACACACGCGTTGCCTTAAAGTGACCACAAATGAATTTGTGTGCATCCAAACTTGCAAAAAGACAACATGTCAGTTGGCCACGAGCAGCCAAAATCTATGCATTAAAAATGTAGTAGTAAAAAAAAACTAAATTTGTATAATGTTGTACTTTTCTTCCATGAGGTTAAACATTATATAAACAACGGGGGAACCGGAAGGTTTGGCAGATTTGGAGGGAAAAGTTTTGGAGCGGCGTGGTTGGTGGCTCGAGAACAGGGGTTAGGAGATTTCAGATATTGTTGTATTTTTGCTATAGGTCCGGGAACGGTATTCCTGCACAGATCAGCGCAGGGTCAGCTGATCGATTTGTGGATCGGGTGCTGAGGCACCGGTAAAATACTTACTTTATCGTATACAGTCGAGGATTGCTGAAGATCAGAGTCGGCCCATGCCCACGGGAGCGGAATGGGATGGGGGTGGGGAGGGATGGACTACAGTGAGCAAGTGTAGACACAAAAGGAAAGAGAGAGGATGTAATTCCCCAGATAGTGATATGGATAATAACCCACAGGTAAAAACAATGAGACCAGAGAAAAAAAGAGATGATGGGTTTAAAGTGTTAATCAAAGCGAAGGCAAATGTTGGATTTTCTACTGCTAGTCCCCTTAAATTGACAACTGAATTGAAAAAAGAGATAGGTGATGTAATGCATGCTTCTATTCTGCAAAATTGGATGATTTCTATCATATGCAAGTCTGCACAGCAACTAGACAAGGTGCTCAAGATAAAAAATGTGATGGGTAAGGGAGTGGAAGTGTTCAAGCCGCAGTTAAGTTCAGGGGGTTAAAGGAGTTATATATAATGTGACATTGGAAGTGTCTGAGAAAATCATGTTGGGTTACATGAGCTACCCAGTGAGAGAGTATGAAAGACCTCCTCTACGATGCTTTAAGTGCCAGAGATATGGCCATGTGGCAGCTGTGTGCAGAGGAAAGCAAAGGTGTAGACGATGTAGCAAGGAGCATGACGGGAAAGATTGTAATGAACCTGTGAAATGTTGTAACTGTGGGGGTGATCATCCAGCTGCCTACAGGGGGTGCCAAACCTATGTCAAAGCAGAAAATGTTGAAAGAATAAAGAGGGAAAACAAAATATCTTATGCAGAAGCAGCCAGAAGGGTGGAGGATAACAGTGTGGTCACTCAAAGTCAAAGTGTGGCTGTTGCAAGAGAGCTAGCAAATGACATAGCTATAAATGATGATTCCATTTTGATTAGCAAGAAAGGGCTACTGGCATTCATGGTTGAAACAATGTGGAGGGTTAAAACGGTGGCAAACAAAAAATCAGATGTGGCGCGAGAAATTGCCACTGCTGTGGAAAGACTCCTAGGGTTCAAGGGAATCAACCCAATGGAAATATGGGAGTTGACCTCCTCTCAGAACAGTACAGATCAAATATCAAATAGAAGTCAACAACTAGGCTTATCTGATAATGATAAAGAAGAAATGGGAATTACATATTGATTGACTATGATGGTGATTAGTATCATCTGCATTATGTTTTACTTAATGCAATAGAATGCTAGGAGTCTAATTGCAAATGGACAAGAATTTAAACATATGTTAGATGGGCTTGAAAGAAAACCAGAAATAATTTGCATTGAGGAAACTTGGTTGAAACTGAGACTTGATTATACTATACCAGGATAGAAATATGAAAAGAAAGACAGAGAGAATACAGCAGGAGGGGGGGGTGCAACTTTCATTAGAAATGGAAGTCAACATAGAAGAATAGAAATTACAGTATTAGAATGTGTCATCATAGAAGTATGGACTGACAGAGGGAAAATCACCATTGTTAATTTGTATAACCCCTGCATTAATTTAGAGGATAATCATTTTCAGGAAATCGTGGACCAGATTAGCGTACCAGTGGTGTGGGTTGGGGATTTTAATGCTCACAATGAGCTGTGGGGAAGAAAGAAGAGAAACATCCATCCATCCATCCATCCATCCATTTTCTTCCGCTTATCCGGTACCGGGTCGCGGGGGCAGCTGCCTGAGCAGGGACGCCCAGACTTCCCTCTCCCCGGACACTTCCCCCAGCTCCTCCTGGAGGACCCCAAGGCGTTCCCAGGCCAGCCGGGTGACATAGTCACTCCAGCGTGTCCTGGGTCTTCCTCGGGGTCTCCTCCCTGTGGGGCATGCCTGGAACACCTCCCGAGGGAGGCGTGCAGGGGGCATCCGATGCAGATGCCCGAGCCACCTCAACTGGCTCCTCTCGATGTGGAGGAGCAGCGGCTCTACTCCGAGCTCCCCCCGTGTGATGGAGCTCCTCACCCTATCTCTAAGGGAGCGCCCCGCCACCCTGCGGAGGAAGCTCATTTCGGCCGCTTGTATCCGGGATCTTATTCTTTCGGTCATGACCCAAAGTTCATGACCATAGGTGAGGGTAGGAACGTAGATTGACCGGTAAACCGAGAGCTTCGCCTTTCGGCTTAGCTCTCTCTTTACCACGACGGACCGATACAGCGACCGCGTTACTGCTGCCGCTGCACTGATCCGCCTGTCAATCTCGCGTTCCATCCTTCCCTCACTCGTGAACAAGACCCCAAGATACTTAAACTCCTCCACATGAGGCAGGAACTCCCCCCCGACCTGGAGGGAGCAAGCCACCTTTTTCCGGTCGAGAACCATGGCCTCGGATTTGGAGGTGCTAATCCTCATCCCGGCTGCTTCACACTCGGCTGCCAACCGCCCCAGGACATGCTGGAGGTCCTGGCTCGAAGGAGCCAACAGGACCACATCGTCCGCAAAAAGCAGGGATGAAATCCAGTGGCTCCCGAACCAGATCCCCTCCGGCCCACGGCTGCGCCTAGAAATCCTGTCCATAAAAATAATGAACAGGACCGGTGACAAAGGGCAGCCCTGCCGGAGTCCAACATGCACCTGGAACAGGTCTGACTTGCTGCCGGCAATGCGAACCAAGCTCCTGCTCCGGTCATACAGGGACCGAACAGCCCTTAGCAGAGGGCCCCCGACCCCGTACTCCCGAAGTACCTCCCACAGAATGCCACGAGGGACACGGTCGAATGCCTTCTCCAAGTCCACAAAACACATGTGGACTGGTTGGGCAAACTCCCATGAACCCTCGAGCACCCTGCGGAGGGTATAGAGCTGGTCCAGTGTTCCACGGCCAGGACGAAAACCACATTGTTCCTCCTGAATCCGAGGTTCGACTATCGGCTATATGAAGAGAAACAGAAATGGGAAAATTGTAGAAGACTTCATTGATAAAAACCAGCTAGTTGTGTTAAATGATGGTCGTCCTACATGGTTCAGAACAAGTCGGGCAGTGTCTTCTTCAATAGATATTACAATTGCATCAGCAGAGTTGGCATCGGTTAGTAGGTGGGAGACAATGGATCGATATACCGTGGGAAGTGATCATGTCCCAATCATTTGTAAATTTGGCAGATGTTTAATTGAGGAACCAGTCAATCTGTCATTGAGGCTGAATTATAAAAGGGCTAATTGGATCATGTTTGAGGATGATGTGAATAAGGTTTTATCAATAATAGATAGTGAGAAAGGGGAGTGGAATAGTTCTTTAACCAAGGTATTATGGTCAGCTGCAGCCCAGAATATTCCTAAGAAAAAAGTTCCTGTAAGAGAGCAATGGTTCCATGGTGGACCGAAGAATGTAACCTTGCAGTCAAAGCTAGAAATAGAGCCTACAAAAGGTTAAGAAAACATCTACTAGAGAGCTATGCTATTGAGTATAGGAGACTCAGAGCTAAGGCTAGACGTGTCATTAACGAGGCAAAGAAACAAAGTTGGAGACATTTTTGTGGTAAATTAGGACCAGATACACCCATAAAAAAGATTTGGAGTCTTGTACATAGAATGACAGGGGTGTTTCGGCAGGCAACAATCCCTGTACTTCACTGTGATGGAGCTGTAGCTGTAAATAACAAAGAAAAAGCAAATATGCTAGTTAAACAATTCCATAAAGTACATAGTTCTAACAATGCAAATAGGAGGAGGCGAGGTGAAGTATTAGGAAAGCAACTGGATAAACTGCAAATTAATAATGATAATTCTGATGATAGCAATCTGTTTTTCTCACTAGGAGAGTTACAAAAAGCCACTAATCAGGGGAAAGATACCTCTCCAGGTAGGGACGGATTGGGGTATCAATTATTTAAACATTCTGGAGAACTGATGGGGGAGGAAGTGCTTGCCCTAATAAATAATGTGTGAGCGAGGGGATGTCTTCCTCGAGAATGGAAACATGCGGTAATTGTTCCAATTGTGAAACCTGGAAAGCAACCCGATAACCCTATTTCCTATAGACCAATTGCCTTGACCTCTGTCTTATGCAAAATCATGGAACGTATGATAATGGATAGGCTTGTGGAAAAGCTGGAAAAAAGTGGTTATTTTGTGACTCATCAGAGTGGATTTAGGCAGGGACGTTCAACAATGGATGCTGTCTTAAGTTTAGACTTGGACATAAAGAAAGCCATCGCAAATAAGGAAGCAGTTGTAGCAGTTTTTCTGGATATAGAAAAAGCATATGACATGCTTTGGAGGGAAGGGTTATTAATTGCACTTTATGACGCTGGAATCAGAGGGAGGATGTTTAACTGGATCAAAAACTTTTTATGCAACCGGTCAATTCAAGTGAGGATTGGAAATGAACTTTCAGATGAGTTTGAGGTGGAGAATGGAACCCCTCAAGGAAGCGTGATAAGTCCGGTTCTTTTTAATATTCTGGTTAACGGCATGTTTAGTAGAGTTGGGAAAGGATTTGGTTTTTCATTATTTGCAGATGATGGGGCTATCTGGAGGCGAGAGAGGAACCTCCCCTACCTGTTTAACCAAATTCAAGGTGCGTTAGAGAAAGTGACTGAGTGGGCTAATGATTGGGGTTTTAAAATTTCTACAGATAAAACTAAATATATGGTGTTTGGAAATAAGAAAAGTATGCCGACCCAGCAAATACAACTGTATAATAATAATCTTGAAAAAGTCAAGTATTTTAAATCTTTAGGAATGTGGCTGGACAAAAGGATGACAGGGAAAAAACAAGTTGAAATGGTTTTGTTGAAGTGTGGGAAAATAATTAATGTCCTTAGGTGTGTGGCTGGGTCAGACTGGGGGGCTGATAGAGAATCAATGATGATGATTTACAGAGCAATGATAAGATCAGCTATTGACTATGGAAGTATGGTTTATAGATCAGCAGCTCCGTCAGTGATCAGTAAACTTGACATCATCCAAGCAAAAGCCTTAAGAGTGTGCTGTGGAGCATTCAGAACAACTCCAATATTCAATTCAATTTTATTTATAGTGTCAAATCACAACAGAGTCATCTCAGGACACTAAACACATTGAGCAGGACTAGAATACACTCAAAATTTCAAGAGTCAACACAATTTCAAAGTCCCGACATCACCCAGGGGCAAGCGTTACAGCGACAGTGGTGAGAAAAAACTGCCTTAATAGGCTTTTAGGCAGAAATCTCGTGCAGCCCAGGCCCTTGGGTTCCAACTGCATTTGGTGCTGGTAGTATAGTAGTAGTAGCATTAACAGTAGTGGTGGTATTAACAAAAGCAATAGTATCAACAGTAGTAGTCCATGGCAGCAGGCACAGCCACGCCGAGATGGATCCATCCCAGCCACGTCGCCGTAGACCAAAAAGCAGGAGCGGTTGAGCAGCCACACAGCGGGCAGGTGGAGCTACAATGTGGTGTTTCCAGCGTCAGGCCAGTTAGCAGTCTGCATTGGTCAGGACCTCAGTGGACTTCTGCTGGACCAGAAAGCATAGCCAGACTCCTGGGAGTGATCCCGGGAGTAGTCAAGTTAGTGACAGTAGAGATGCCGATTTTAGTCAATTATTTTAATTAAAAATACTGGCAGTAAGAGGCAAACAAGACCACAACATCAGTGCAGTCCAGATCAGGCTCCACCACGGTCCAGGGAGACCTGCTAGGCAAGAGAGCACAGGGACTCCGGGGGAACATACACAGAGAGAGAGAGCGCGAGAGAGAGAGAGAGAGAGAGAGAGAGAGAGAGGCTGAGTGTGTCACTATAGTCCCCCTGCAGTCTAGGCCTATAGCAGTTTAACCAAGAGTTGGCTCAGGGCAAACCTGAGCCAGCCCTAGCTATAAGCGGTGTCAAAGAGAACGGTTTTAAGCCTCCTCTTAAATGTGGGAACAGCGTCTGCCTCACGAACCAGAACCGGAAGACGGTTCCACAGAAGAGGAGCTTGATGGCTGAAAGCTCTGGCCCCTGTTCTAATTTTGGAGACTTTAGGAACTACAAGTAACCCTTTATTCTGAGAGCGTAGTACTCTAATAGGACAGTAGGGTTTAATGAGCTCTTTAAGATATGATGGTGCCTGTCCATGAAGAGCCTTGTAAGTGAGGAGAAGGATTTTAAATTCTATTCTGGATTTTACTGGGAGCCAGTGCAGAGAAGCTAATACAGCATTACTGATAGAAATGGGGGAGATGCCGTGAGAAATCAGGAGACATAAACTTGGTTTGAGATATTTAATGAAGCTCAAAGGACAAAATGAAATGGTACCAAAAAAAATCTTCCAAGTGAACATTGTGAGTTTATGGGAACATCAAAAAGGATTAAAACAAATGTTGCAGAAAAACTCAAATCAGTGGCGCAGGAAATTGGAATTGTGGATATAAGTGTGTGTCCTCCAGTGTGTCGTCCAGCTGTGGCCTCATGGTTGGTTCCAGATCCCATTGTTGACCTAAAGCTTTTGAATAAAAGCAAATCAAGGACGTCAGAGGTTGTAGTAAAGGAGGTAACAGTCTGGCAGCAACTAAAATGGGGAAACCACCTACAAATTTATACAGATGGGTCAAAAGATCATGAGAGTGGGAAAGTGGCAGTTGGTATTAGCATACCTGAAATCAGATATAAAAAAGGATACAGAATATCAAATCATATGTCAGTCTTCACAGCAGAAATGGTGGCGGTGATGTTGGCAGTAAGATGGGTTGAGGACAATAAACAGGGAAATTCAATCATATGCAGTGATTCAACAGCAACCTTAAGTACAATAAAAGAAGCTAAATCGAAGTCCAGACCTGATTTAGTTGTAGAAATTTTACAATCTTTGTTTAGAATCCACAAGGCAGGGTATGAGGTGGGGTTTCTTTGGGTTCCGGCACATATGGGTGTGAAAGGGAATGAGGAGGCGGATGAGATGGCAAAGAAGGCAGTGAAGGAGGAAAGTGTGCAAATTCAGTTGCAATATGGGGCACCAGATGTTATAAGAATTTTGTATAACCTCATGTCTTAAAGTTTTCTTTGTTCAGTTTACAGCTTTATGTGTTGAACTGTTTATTACTTTAGTATCCCCATTGCTGACCTAAATGTTATCAGAGGCCTGGTAGTCATGATGTCTTGTTCTGCATGAAGATTAACTGTCAATGACGCATCATCTCCTGTGCCTTTAAAAGACTTAAGTCACAACAGTGATTTGAGCACTTCCTCATAGCATCCTCACACGTTGTTGCATTGTAACTGCTCCTCTTGTACAAGATTAAAGTCAGACGTCGACTTTACTTATGTCTCCGATCTTGTAACAGCCAGAGTATAACAGTGCACTACCAGTTAACGCCACACGGTGGCGCCTCCTTTTGTTTGGTCACTTGATATCACCTTTCTCCCCTAGTCGACTTCCTCGACTTCAGTAATGTGGACGCTGGTGAAGGCTACAGGTCACAAACTACTTCTTCCTCCGTTTATTGTTTTGCTGAGGGTAATAGTTTATGCCGTGAGACCTGGCTTGTATGGTCTGTATCTGTGAATAAATGTACAGTGCGGAAATCCCTCCACTTCGTCTCTGGCCTCACAACTTTATTTCGTGCTGGAGCTGAGCTATTAGCATCCGTGGCTAAGCTTCTCGCCAACCCCACGTTACAACCTCCTCCTTGGGTGAATTTATTCGTTTATGGGAAAATTCTTTTAACACCAGAGTATAGTGAAATAATAAACAGGTCTCTAAAAGAAAAGTGGCAAAAGTCTTGGGAGAAGGGCATATTTTTCAGTGCAGGAAAGAGTAAGTAAAGACAAGTGCACTAACAGGTGCAGTAGGAAAGACTCTGTAGTAATCTCAAGATTGAGACTTGGACACTGTGGGCTGAGGAGTGGGTTGGCTCTGATTGGTAAGTATCCTGATGGCAAATGTGAGTGTGGAGATAGTGAGACAGTGAAACATGTACTACTCCAGTGCAAAATATACTCCAGTCAGAGAAGGACTCTCTTCAGGAAACTTGGTGCAGATGGGGAAACTGTTTTTAATATGCGAACGCTTCTAAATCTCGATTCTTGGGTTAAAACAAAGAAATTGGTGGATTATCTTCACAAAACAGGATTGTACAAAAGGATTTGATGTAGTTCTTAATAACAAACTGTAGGGGCAGCAATACGCCAAAGCTGCGTCTAGTCTGCCTAACAAAAGAAGAAGAAGATCGAGGCGAATCAGAGCTGCGTTTCAATAACAGTTTGAGTCGCCCTCGCTCACTTGCCCTAAGCACTTGCCCTCGGGGGAATCCCCGCCGCCATCTTAAGGGCTGTTCCATTTCCCTGAACAGCTGAAGTGAACTCCGTGAGATCGACCCTTGAGGGCTGAGTGATTGAGTGAACAACGATGGTCACTTCAGAGCTGTATATCACCCACAATGCATTGCAGTGATATGTCCATGCGGTGGCGATAATGAACCTCAAACACCATTGTTTGCTGTCTATTCACCACCAAGGAAGAAGAAGAAAGAAGAAAGTAGAAAATGAATTCAATTTAATTAATTTTCTTAAATTGTGCAATTAGACTGTGTGTTGCAGAGTTATGACAGAGCCCACCGTTTACAAGTGTAAGTATATAAGCCGACGTATTGCCATCAAGCGCAGAATACATCTTCGTCTCAATTAAATGAGTCTCCGCATATTTTGTGTAATTTGGAATAGGCAGTATAGCGCTACTCCAACAACGTGTGTTTGATGATTGTCTGGCAGGTGTGTTCCATTTACCTCTTTCACTCCCCCTCCACCCTCTTTCCCCACCCATGCGTTGGGTTTACGTGTCGAAATGCAATTCAATGCCACACCGGTAAAGGGCGCTATGTTTTTTGTAAAGAATGACCGACTGACCGAGACTCTTGACATATATCGTCGTTAGCCTCGTTATCCGGGTTTAAACATCCACAATTTTTCAGAACTTGGTGTTTTATTTCTTTGTGCAAAAGCGACAAGGTGCAAACAATAAAACGAGGTGAAAACAATAAAAGTAGCCTTTTTAAGCCCTGATTATGCTTCTGCGTAGTGATCATGCAACGGCAACGCAACGGCAACGCAATGGCCACGCAGTTGCTTGGAGACCGTGATGGTTCTGCGTTGGGTTTACGTGTCGAAATGCAATTCAACGCCACACCGGTAGAGGGCGCTATGTTTTTTGTAAAGACTGACCGACCGACCGAGACTCTTGACGTATATCGTCGTTAACCTCGTTATAGCGTATTTGTTTACTTTCCGGCTTTAAACGTCCACAATTTTTCACAACTTGGTGTTTTATTTCTTTGTGCAAAAGCGACAAAGTGCAAACAATAAAACGAGGTGATAACGATAAAAGTAGCCTTTTAAAAGTTTAAATGGTGGTGTTTATGAGTGGAAACCGGATAGCAGTGTCCAGCGGATGTAGTTAGCGGACCAATCACAGCCAATGCCGCTGCGTTGGTGTTGCGTCGCCTTGACGCGCATCTAGTATTTTTGGGAGGTGCACGTACAGACACACCAACTCCGGCAACGGACGTCAAGTCAACGGATCCCATTCGAGAGGAGAAGCAGGGTGCATATATTTCTGTTGACCGCTAAATCAACGCTAATACACGCTAACCACCGCTAATCAAATCAATGCTCACAATTATTATACCAACAAGCCCAGTTCTGCAATTCCATCTGCATAAAATGTATGTACAAAGCCAGTGTCAGTGAAAGGATAAAATAAACACCTTCAACTGCAGCAATGGCTCCTTTTTGGATAAAGCGCGTCGGACAGAACCCTGTATTCCCCTCTCAGTGATTACTTTGGTCTGGATAATCACACTACAATTAGACTTGTCTTAGACATGCTTGATTATTCTTACCTTATCTCTGATAATAGTTTTATGCTTTTTTTTAGACTTCTTCAAAGCCTTCGATACTGTGGAGCACAGTTTTATTTTCCACTCATTAAAAAGATTTGGATTTGGTGATTTTTTCTGTAATGCCATCAGAACTCTATACAATAATGCCAACTGTTCAATTTAACTCAAATTCGGTTCATCTCCCAGGTTTGCTGTAAAACGCGGTGTTCGACAAGGTTGCCCAATATCTCCATATTTATTTTTGCTAGCTGCCCAACTCTTATATGATCATATCAAGTGTAGTAAACTGCAAGGTATCTTTATTGCTGAAAAAAGTGTTTTAATCAGTCAACTGGCTGACGACACAACATTGTTTTTAAAGGACAGCTCTCAAGTGTCTTTAGCTATAGATATTATAGAACAATTAGTAAAGCGTCTGGTCTTCATTTAAATCTTAAAAAATGTGAAATAAAGGACTGTTGTGTTGAGTAAATCTCTAACATCCCAATAAAGAACTCTGTTACTTATTTAGGTATCATTATTGATAAAAAAAATTAATCCCAAAGATGTTATAATAACTTCACTTCAATAATTGATAAAACCAAAAAAGATTTAATCAGTGGCTTTTATGTGACTTGTCTTTAAGAGGTAGAATACTCCTTTCAAAAGCTGAGGGTATATCAAGGTTAACATATGCTGCCTTATCACGAGGAGTTGAAAGTCATGTGTGTAAATCTATAGACAAGATTTTATTTGACTTTGTTTGGAAAATCCGGACTCACTATCTAGAAAATCTGTGTTAATGAATGAATATAGTAAAGGTGGCCTTAATCTCTGATTAGGACACTTCAATTAGGACTTCACTTCCCTAAATTACACCTTCAAAATTAATTGAGTAAGCGTTACCTTTACATTTACATTTAGGTCATTTAGCAGACGCTTTTGTCCAAAGCGACTTACAATAAGTACATTTGTCAAAAGAAGGAAATAAAGAAACCACAACGTATCCATTGCTGATAAAGTAAGAGCTAAAAATAGAACAAGTGTTAGGTCCTCATCTGAGTAAAGTACTTCAAGAGCAACAGTGCTAAGATCAGAGTGCTACTTACTGGGTCACACTACCAGGTCATATACTGTAACTGTGAAGTGGAATTATTCCTTGATAACAGGGCGTTTCCTTTTAAATTAAATCCAAAATCATATGACATTTGTCTCATATTTAACAGGCTTTTATTCTGAAACTATACATCAGAATGTCTTGATACTTACTGGGTCACACTACCAGGTCATATACTATAACTGTGAAGTGGAATTATTCCTTGATAACAGGGCTTTTCCTTTTAAATTAAATCCAAAATCATATGACATTTGTCTTATATTTAACAGGCTTTTATTCTGAAACTATACATCAGAATGTCTTGATACTTACTGGGTCACACTACCAGGTCATATACTATTATCCTGAAGTGGAATTATTCTTTGATAACAGGGCGTTTCCTTTTAAATTGAATCCAAAATCATATTAAATTTGTCTCATATTTGACATTTTGACAGGCTTTTATTCTGGAACTGTACATCAGAATGTTTTGATACTTACTGGGTCACACTACCAGGTCATATACTATAACTCTGAAGTGGAATTATCCTTTGATAACAGGGCGTTTCCTTTTAAATTGAATCCAAAATCATATGTAATTTTCTTATATTTGACAGGCTTTTATTCTGAAACTATACATCAGAATGGCTTGATACTTCCTGGGTTACACTATGGGGTTGTATACTATAACCCTGAAGTGGAATTATTCCTTGATAACAGGGTGTTTCCTTTTAAATTGAATCCAAAATCATATTTAATTGGTCTCATATTTGACACTTTGACGGGCTTTTATTCTGAAACTGTACATCAGAATGTCTTGATACTTACTGGGTCACACTATGGGGTGGTATACTATAACCCTGAAGTGGAATTATTCCTTGATAACAGGGTGTTTCCTTTTAAATTGAATTCAAAATCATATTTAATTTGTCTCATATTTGATAGTTTGAAGGGCTTTTAGTTTGAAACTATACACCGGAAAGACTTGAAACTTCCTGGGTGGCAATATGAGGCGGTGTACATCTACTATTACCCTGAAGTGAAATTAGAATGTGGAAACATGGCCTTGTTAGAAATTCCAATAAAAAAACGATTGGCTTAAGATTACAATTGTCAATTATTTGAGCCTTAATTTTGAAAGTACATATCACAACGTCCGTACGTTTCCATTGACAGTATTTGCTTTCGTTGACAGTCTTTCGCTATGTACCCGACGAGTGCTTTTATTTTGAAACCAGTTCTGAGACATTATTACCGTAAAGATACTATTATCACGGACAGCAAAAAAACGGGTCGGCTGGCTTGACTGTCGTTCACGATGTGTCGGCTTGCTTGACCGCAGTGGATAACCGTTGTGATGGCTGATCGAGGCTTTGTTGAATAAGCTTCGACACCGGGCTGCGGTTGAATAGTCTATTTCACTTAGTGCAGCTGAGACGTGTTATTTTGTGGTTCGTGGATAAAAGCAAAGGTGTGCTAAACGCAGAGGTGATCATAGATTTGAAGACTGGAGATTTGTGCAGGCTAAATGTTGTTATTGTGGTGGCCAGCACAGTTTGACATGTTGGTTGTGAACTCAGGAAAAGAGCAGTGGAACAAGTGAAAACGGTTAATCAGTTATTCAGTTATTCAGAGACAGGGAAGAGAGTGCAAGGACAACGCGGGTGGATGGAACTGACAAAGATAACCACTTTGAGATTAGAGGCAGGTCAAACAGAGAAAACCCACACAGCACTGACAGGGGACCGACTGAATGTGTTTTCAGATTTATTAAAGATTCTAAAAAGAAACCAGAAATCATGTGTGTTCAAGAAACTTGGCTTAAGCCTGAATTAGATTTTGTTATTCCAGGATATGATAGTATCTGCAGAGAAAGAGAGGGTAGTGGAGGATTATGTATAACAGTGACGTTGTTGACCCTATTTTAGGGGGGCTGGAGCTACCCGAAATTGTTGAATTATTTTATTTCATATTTTTTTATTCTATTTAGTCTTTATTTTCAGATTAATGTCATAGGCTACTGATTAATGGGTATACAAAGAGTTTTGGGATCATAGCATCATATTCTGTAGAAAGAATATACTTTAGAAAGAAGCAGTTCTGTAAAACCTATGTCTTTTTGTTTTTAATTTTTTTTTACAGACACTGCATCCTCGTTCTGCTGGAATAAATACAGAATTAATACAAAATACAGTTATTTGGGTTAAGTTCTTATTTATGTTGTCAGATTTCACTGTGAGCTTTAAACCCAGTCTTGGTTTATTCTATTGTACTTTATGACAGAAACATGACTGAGCCGAATCCCACTCTGATTGAATCTACAGGACAGTAACTGTAATTAAAGTCCATTCATAGACCTGCAGCTTCTCTAATGGAGAGAGGAATTAGATACGCTATCACTTTAAGACACATTTACATCATCAGGTTCTCAGCATGCAGCTTTAATGAGTCTAAAAGTTAACATGACAGTAACTCTTGTTCAACAGAAGGGAATTGAAGAAGACAATGTGCGTTTCTTTTAACTGGTTACTAGCTGGACTTCTTCACTGGTTGTAGTTCTAATACAGGACTGCTGGGGGGCTCAGCCCCCGTTTTTAAATCCTGGTGACGTCCCTGGAGTATAATATTTTTAAAACAAGGAATACAATAGAGTTGGGGAAAGGGACAGTTAGAATATTTAATAATTGAAATTTTGGCAAGAGTGCACAGAGGTCACCAACTTTCTGCAGTCACTCACTACAGACCTCCAAACTTCATGTGGCCTTCAGATTAGCTCAAGAACAGCATAGAGAGCTTCATGGAATGGGTTTCAATGGCCGATTGCCGAGGGTCAGACTGAAGGTCAAAAGCCCTCCAAACAGTCACATGGTAAGGATGGCTGCGTTGCCAGGGTAACAGAATAAACAACACAAGATGTTTGCCACCTGGGCTGGACTGTAGACCAGCATGGTTTCGCTGGCCTTCAGAGTCGTGTGGCTCCATATCCTGATGAGCTTCAACAGTGAGACATGCATTATCATCATTAAAAACACCCACTTGTACCTTTGGTGTACGCTATGTTTGTTTGTTTGTTTGTTTGTTCATGGAGAAAAGAAACATAAACTTTTGAAAGATTTAATTAGAACAGACTATGAAAAGTGCAACAAGTAAAATAAAGAATCAAATGTAGAAAAATAGAAAATTCACACAACTATTCACACAAGTACAAAGTATTCAAAAATAAACAAACATTTCAAACTATTTACACTTTAACTCTTATTTACAAGCATTATTTATTTACGATGCATCACCAGGGAGTTCCCAACAATGAGCTGCCTTATTTTGTGGTAGTCCCTACGAATGAAGGACCACCTAGACACAGCCCTTTCCTCACTGGCGCTTGGTGGAGATCACAGAGCCTAATAAAAATGCTCTCCGCCAACCAACAGCAGTCAGGCCACTGGGCAGGTGCACTACTTGCACCCAACAAGCAACGGGTGGTGCTCTCCACACCAGGAACTTGTGAGGGCTTCTTCGGTGTCCTGAACCAGCCACTCAAAAGTCTCCCCTGGTGTTGCACCCGCTGCTTGTCACCTTCATCCAGCTTCCCCTATGATTGCACTGGCCTGCTGGTTGGTGACACAGAGAGAGGCCTGCTCCCGAAGCTTCACCAAGAACTCAGCAAGCCTGTCCACGTGCTGGTACCCAGGAACATTTTGGTCATCAACAGCCTGTGCAAATAAGAAAATAGCAAACCTTACAACCTTCACAGTTTCTTTAAAGTACACATCATCCAGAGTGTGTGCATATGTACTGTGTGCAAGTGTGTATATGTAAGAGTCGGGCATATCTATACACCTACATAATCAAAATTGATCACACACACACTTACCACATCTTCATCCTGCAAAAGCACTCCAGTCTCAGTAGAGGGCAGGGCTGATGTTCCAGGAAGTAGGGCTGATGTCTGAGGAGGTAGGGCTGCAGGAAATGTTAAGAAAAATCACAAGATTATGCTCTACACAGGATGACATTAAATGTTATATTACTAACTGTGACCAGGACAGGCACTGGACCTTTAACACGACAGGTGAAATTACTTCACTATATAGAGTCTCATTATGTACAGCAGAGTAGTAAAGTTGTTAATACTTGCCATGTCGCTTGTTGTTCTGCTTTGTCTTCTCTGTCGCTCGATTCAAAATCGCCGCTCAATAAAACGCCGAAGTTTACCGGCAAATCTCCTCGGCTTCGCTCGGCTTCGCTCGGCTTCGCTCGGCTTCGCTCGGCTTCGCTCGGCTTCGCTCGGCTTCGCTCGGCTTCGCTCGGCTTCGCTCGGCTTCGCTCGGCTTCGCTCGGCTTCGCTCGGCTTCGCCCAACATTTCTCCGTCGTGATTGGTCAAATGTTGGAGCCGGGCGAAGGCGATTGGTGGGAGAATGTTGGAGCAGCAGCGGATCTGATTGGCTGGCTTCAACATTTCCAACATTTCTCCGTCGTGATTGGTCAAATGATGGAGCTGGGCGAAGGCGATTGGTGGGAGAATGTTGGAGCAGCGCATTTGATTGGCTGTCATCGTCCAACATTGGGAAATTTTGGACGGTCGTTCAGTCGGCTGCTGGCGTTCACATGTGGGCATCGCAGGTTCACATCCCAGCGAGGACATTACATGTGTTTTTAGGGTTTTTTTTTTGCCTGTATAATTATCTTTAGATCAGAGAATTAGACCAACATTTTACCTTAACTATGATAAATATGTCATACAATTTCCACAGAACCCAAATATAACTTGCAAAAACATGATAGGCATAAAGATGTTATTATTAATAGCATGTTTTAGATTCCAATGACAAAGGCATTGCTGCATGCAATTTTCAGCCACATAAATTCCTTTCAGGTGAGTTCATTAATAGGTTTATTGAATGTGTTCATTGAATTGTTGAGATAAATTAGTTAGTCAATGTATTGCATTTACTAGGCCTATCTAAAAAAAAAAAAGAGAGAGAGAGTTCCGGCCAAAGAAATACATTTCACAATGTTCCATAGACAGGAATTGAACCGTCGCCTGCCGCGTATAAAGCCAGCGCATTACCGCTACACTATTCTCACTTTCGTGGAGTTATTGTCAGTGTTATATTAGAACATGTTACTCTTAACGGTACTTCCGTATTAAATCACTCGGCAATTCTTGCCCAAGCAGCCTCGTGATTTTTATTTATCACTACAGTATTCCCTTTTTTGGTTATGATGGGTTTATACTCCTCATACAGTTCCATCAATATTTTTTTCTCTGGTCTTTTCTGCCATTTTCTCGATGATTCGACATTCCTGGTTCTGGTCTGGCTTCATATCCCATGAACGTGCGTAACACACGACAACGTTAGCCTCGCTTGAATAAGCCTCAACAAGGCGCGGCTGAAATGCGTTAATGCAGGGGTCGGCAACCCAAAATGTTGAAAGAGCCATATTGGACCAAAAAAAACAAAAACAAATATGTCTGGAGCCGCAAAAAATTAAAAGCCTTATATAACCCTTATAATGAAGGCAACGCATGCTGTATGTATCTATAGTAGCTATATTAGCTTATCAAAATGACTAAATTAACTACAAATACATAATGAGCCTTCATGATTAAATGTTTATTTTTCCTGCAGTGCATTCTGTAGAGAATGACTCACCACGTGACTACTCTGTTGCGCGATGCCGCCTCAAGTTTAACTTCATTACAATTCGGTCCAAGAAACGTTAAATCCTCTGTTCTCCTCAGTTATTTTTCTCCTTTTTCCTTTGGGATCCATAGCCCATCACGCATCCGCCGGTTTGTTTACAAAAGCCACCTGCCTGGCATCCCGCCCTGCTGATAGAGACCTGTGTCGCAGGCTATGACGTAAATATTCGTTGACAGAAATATTGAAATTGAATATTTATTCTACACATTTTTACAGCATTGGAAAACGTTAAGAATGTTTGAATGTAGAAACAAAAAATATATTTTTCTCCCCCATCTTTTTCCATTTTCATACATTTTTGAAAAAGCTCCAGGGAGCCACTAGGCGGCGTTAAAGAGCCGCATGCGGCTCTAGAGCCGCGGGTTGCCGACCCCTGCGTTAATGGAACGGGTTTAGCCGCAAGTGGAAGTTGGCGTTAGTTCTAACCAGGCTTAACCAGGTAAGCGCCGCTTTAATTAGCGAGTTTGGTGGAATACCCCTCCGGACCACCTCGGCTCCTGTTGGGACAACACAACACACGCGTTGCCTTAAAGTGGCCACAAATTCATTTGTGTGCATCCAAACTTGCAAAAAGACAACATGTCAGTTGGCCACAAGCAGCCAAAATCTATGCATTAAAAATGTTGCAGTAAAAAACCCTAAATTTGTATAATGTTGTACTTTTCTTCCATGAGGTCAAACATTATATAAATAAACAAAAAGGATTTGAAAACTCTTTCAACGTGTGGTCCTCTCTAAATATCCTTACATAACACAGACCTGCCAATGCTGCTCTTATCTGTACAGGCTTTGTAACTCTTTTTCAATAAAGAATTGTTCACATGACATGTATGGGCGTGTACTAAATTTTATCATGTATTTATTTTATTTTTTCATTTTATGTTGGTGTATATTATATGTTTATTTTTTTTCTATTTATTTCTTCGATAACGGGAAGAGTACTCTGGTTCACGTCATAGTAGGGGGTGTAATGCACCTTTAACGATAGTTGGCAGCCGCCCTAAACAGGAAGAAGAAGACTGTGGACGCGTCCTGCTCACGTTTTTGGGTACTTTCTAGTTAAGAAGTTATGAAATAAACGTACATATTTGGCTCCTAAACGGAATACTGATGGTTGAAACTACGTGATCGCATGAGTCATAATGTTTTCGACACTTTCCGTCTTAGGTGAGTATATCACGGTAAACGGACATCCATCCATTTTCTTCCGCTTATCCGGGACTGGGTCGCGGGGGCAGCTGCCTGAGCAGGGACGCCCAGACTTCCCTCTCCCCGGACACTTCCCCCAGCTCCTCCGGGAGGACCCCAAGGCGTTCCCAGGCCAGCTGGGTGACATAGTCACTCCAGCGTGTCCTGGGTCTTCCTCGGGGTCTCCTCCCGGTGGGGCATGCCTGGAACATCTCCCGAGGGACCGATACAGCGACCGCATTACTGCAGCCGCTGCACCGATCCCCCTGTCAATCTCACGGGTAAACGGACATCGTGTAAACGAAATGCGTATTAAGCTAACCTTAGTTTAGCCCAGGGGTCGGCAACCCGCGGCTCTAGAGCCGCATGCGGCTCTTTAACGCCGCCTAGTGGCTCCCTGGAGCTTTTTCAAAAATGTATGAAAATGGAAAAAGATGGGGGAGAAAAATATATTTTTTGTTTCTACATTCAAACATTCTTAACGTTTTCCAATGCTGTAAAAATGTGTAGAATAAATATTCAATTTCAATATTTCTGTCAACGAATATTTACGTCATAGCATGCGACACAGGTCTCTATCAGCAGGGCGGGATGCCAGGCAGGTGGCTGTTGTAAACAAACCGGCGGATGCGTGATGGGCTATGGATCCCAAAGGAAAAAGGAGAAAAATAACTGAGGAGAACAGAGGATTTAACGTTTCTTGGACCGAATTGTAATGAAGTTAAACTTGAGGCGGCATCGCGCAACAGAGTAGTCACGTGGTGAGTCATTCTCTACAGAATGCACTGCAGGAAAAATAAACATTTAATCATGAAGGCTCATTATGTATTTGTAGTTAATTTAGTCATTTTGATAAGCTAATATAGCTACTATAGATACATACAGCATGCGTTGCCTTCATTATAAGGGTTATATAAGGCTTTTAATTTTTTGCGGCTCCAGACATATTTGTTTTTGTTTTTTTTTGGTCCAATATGGCTCTTTCAACATTTTGGGTTGCCGAAAAAAAAAGGCCCAGATATCAGTTTGCTAACGTCAACACTACTGTCTATTTAGCTAACCTTAGCTTAGCCACATAAAAAGCCCAGATATCAGTTTGCTACCGTCAACACTACTGTCTATTTAGCTAACCTTAGCTTAGCCACATAGAGTCGGGACTGCGGTGACTCAGACCGTAATAACAACTGATCCCATCCGCCATTGCGAGGTTTAAATGTAGTCAATGAAGCGGCGAAACTGACTTTGTAATATATAAGTCGACTTTATGTGCATAGCTATTTAAAACAACAGGAGTCGTACGGTGAGTAGGGTTGCCAACTCCCTGAAAATTAAATAAGGGACACCTCATTGGCAGGGCCGGCCGGCCCCATTGCCTTCACTGGAAGCATGTTGCTTTAGTCCACCATGGGCTGGAAAAAGTCCGCCGGCACACAGTGCAGTGCGCTTTATAAATGTTATCGCGCACTTTTTCCACCCATGTGTTTCCTTCTTCCCATTCCTCTTGGTATATTTGCATTCTTTTCTTTTTTTTTCTCGGAGGCATTGCTGCTAGAAGGTGTACCGCCCGAAACCTGTAAAGCACTACCGGCGTTACTGTCGTCCATGCTGCTTTGTTGTCTTCCGGTATCTTCTCCGCAAGCAAAAGTACCTCGACCAATGAGATGAGCGAGATTCTAGATTGTCATACTATTTTGTGACGGTGCGGTCAGCTCATTGGTCACAGAGCAGGAGAGGCTGAGAATATGTTTACCGTAAATGTTCTTATAAAGCGCCATGTATTCTTTCATTCCATTGACATTTTACACACTATTTTTGATTCTCACGGTAATACGGGACAAAGTGCGTCCCTTTTCAGCTCAATACGGGACGCGTACTTTTGTTTCTGAATACGGGACGATTACGTTTTTCAAGGGACGGTTGGCAACAAGTTGTGAGGGACGATGGCTCGATATTGCCGGTAGAGGCGCTAGTAGACCAGGAGACGAATGTTAAACACCATGGAACAAGGTTTTACAGGATATTATGGCCTTTATATAAAATTAAAATTAGAATATCATGCAAAAGTTAATTTATTTCAGTAATTCAACTTAAAAGGTGAAACTAATATATTGGGGCTGCAGCTATCGAATCTTTTTGTAATCGTGTAATCTATTGATTATTCACATAAAAAATTAACATTGTATATAGTTCTTGTGTTTTTGTCTTTATTTAAATCTCAACACAAGCAAGAAATCAAAATAACCTAAATTGTTTACAAATAAACTTAAAATGCTTGTCTTTGGTGATATTATAACACTGTTATATGTTACTATAATGCCTGACTCCTCACTGCTTCGGTTTGTGGCTGCCTGACGCTGAGGCTCTGTGGGGATATATATATATATATATATATATGTATATATATATAGACTCATTACATGCAAAGCAAGATATATCAAGCCTTTATGTGTTATAATTTTGATTATGGCTTACAGCTTATGAAAACCAAATTCTAAATCTCATAAGATTAGAATATTGCCTGAAATCAATTAAAAAAAAAGGATGCAAAAATGTCGGCCCTCTGAAAAGTATAATCATGTATATGTTCTCAGTACTTGGTTTGGGCCACTTTTGCATGAACTACTAACTGCCTCGATGCGGCGTGGCATGGATGCTATCAGCCTGTTGCTGATATGGAAGACCAGGATTCAATAGTGGCCTTCAGCTCTTTGGCATTGTTCGGTCTCATGTCTCTCATCCTTCTCAATGCCCCACAGATTCTCAGTGGGGTTCAGGTCACGCAAGTTTGCTGGCCAATCGAGCACAGTAATCCCATGGTCACTGAACCAGGTTTTGGTAGTTTTGGCAGTGTGGGCAGGTGCAAAGTCCTGCTGGAAAATGAAGTCAGCATCTCCATAAAACTTGTCTGCTGAAGGAAGCATGAAGTGCTCTTAAATGTCCTGGTAGACGGCTGCGTTGACTCTGGTCTTAATAAAGCACAGTGGAACAACACCAGCAGATGGCATGGCTCCCCAAATCAACAGACTGTGGAAACTTCACACTGGACTTCAAGCATCGTGCATCCTGTACCTCTCCAATCTTCCTCCAGACTCTGGGACCTTGGTTTCCAAATGAGATGCAAAATTTGCTCTCATCCGAAAAGAGGACTTTGCACCACTGAGCAACAGACCAGTTCTTTTTTTCTTTAGCCAGGCAAGACGCTTCCGACGTTGTTTGTTGTTGACAAGAGGAATACGACATTTGAAGCCCATGTCACGGATCCGTCTCGGTGGCTCTTGATGCTCCAGACTGAATGAGCTCGCTCCCCCGAGAGATTTAGAACTGAGGCTGGATGAACTCCAGCCTCAGTCCAGTCCTTGTGAAGCTCCCCCACACTTATGAATGTCCTTGTCCTGATGATCCTCTCCGGGCTACCATCATCCCTGCTGCTTGTGCACCTTTTTCTTCCACATTTGCCCTTCCACTTAACTTTTTATTAATGTGCTTTGATACAGCACTTTGAGAACATCCAACTTCTTTTGGCAATGACCTTCTGAGGCTTTCCCTCCTTGTGGAGGGTCTCGATGACGGTTTTCTGCACAGCTTTCGGGTCAGCAGTCTTCCCCATGATTGTGAATTCTACTGAAGCAGACTGAGAGACCATTTAAAGGCTCAGGAACTCTTTGCAGGTGTTTTGGATTAATAAACGGATTAGAGTGTGACACTTTGAGCCTAGAATATTGAACCTTTTCACATAATTCAAATTTTCTGAGATTTTGAATTTGGGGTTTTCATAAGCTTGAAGCCATAATCATCAACATTATAACAAAAAAAGGCTTGAAATATCTCAGTCTGTATAACTCTAACCTTTTAAGATGAATTAGTGAAATAAATGAACCTTTGCACGATATTCTAATTGTTCACGTTTCACCTGTAGCTTCTCTCTTCATCAGCGCTGTTGGAGATGAGCCAGGCCTGCGCAGAATTGATCGTCAGCGATCGCCGCACAATGCATGCTGGGTAGTTCTGTGTCCGACTTGATCCCGACTCGATGGCTCTGTCATCATAAACACGTGGGCAATTTAATCCAGTATAACTGTCAACCTTAATTTATGTGCACTAGATTATATGATACTACCTCAACATACAAAGTAATTTTTTTGGCCTTTTTGCCTTTGATGTAGATCGGACAGTGTGAGTGAAATGGGGAGAGAGAGGGGGATGACACATAGAAATGGCCGCCCGTCGGATTCAAACCCGGGGACGCTGCAGTGCAGACTTGACCTCTGTATAGGGGGCGCCAACTCTGCCACTGAGCTATCCGGGGCCCCCTATCCTTTACTTTTATTTATTTATACATATTTGACTCTTTCTTTCCTGACTCTTATGAAGCAACTGCAGCTGTATAACTTCCCAATGGATTACTAAATGATTCTGATTTCCACAGATATTTATGAACAAATATAAACAAATGCAATGTGGTCACAAACTACATATAGCTATAAATAGCGTCTAACAGGATGCAACTTTTCTATGACTTCCTGTCTAATCTTCGAAGGGAAACTGTCTGACTCGAATGCAGCTTTTAGGCTCCGCCTCCTGCTGCCTTCTGCTCTCGTCTACTTCCCAGGCGAGGCTCAGTTCATCTCCAACGAGCCTAATGTTTCTTTTTCATAAGTCTCAAAGCTCTGAGAGGATTTGGCCTTCAGGTTCCTTTTAAAACAGAAAAGGTTTAGTTTTCCTCCATTTGGAAGTTTGGATGAAGAATTTGGCCAAAAGTATCAGGTTGTTCAAAATCAAGTCACTGTTAATGTCTTTCATGTTGATACCAACCACTTCCTCTTGTGAGAGGAAGTGGTTGGATTTTAGGTGACGGCCTGTAAATCCTCCCAGAAGGCACCATAGAACAAGACGAGCTTCCTGAAAACTTCATTTGACAAAGAACCGAATGTTTGCTGCCGACACCCGATTCCGTAAACACTGATACTAGCATTACTGCCTATTAAGCTAACCTTAGCTTAGCCATATATTTTAAGTGAAGACCCGGATATCAGTTTGCTAGCGTAAACACTCATACTAACTTTACTGTTTCTTTAAAAGGTTGGATTGCTGCCTTGCTGGCAGCAGGACACTGCTGTCTTTCCAGGGAATATACAACGATGGAAGGACAGTGCTGCCCGATGTGCCGAAAAGGTAAACAACAACAACATAGTTAGCTAACTGTGCTCTGTGGAGGCTTTCAGGGCTGATTGGCAGACCGGAGGCCTGTTGCACAAAACCGTGATAAGGATAAGGATAACCTTGATAAGGATTAAACCCGGATTTCCCTTCATCCTGGCTGAAGTTAACTGTGGTCCGGTAGCATGAAAGCATGTCAGACATGTTATGGTCTAAGGTACCATGGAGATTTATGCTGTGGAGCTAGTCTGCTCCAGACCAGGGTCAGATCCAGGATCTATGAATCTGGTCTTGTATCTCAGTCTCTTAGTTGGGAAACCAACGTGTTCATTCCAGTTATTCCACTGCTCGTTACATATTACCATCCAGGAAGTAGCCTGCTGTCATTATTTAAACACTGTGATCATTATTTGACATTCAATCAGCCTATATTCATACATGTAATTAAATTCTACATGTGATCGTCATGGTAACAGTTATAATTGTGTTCAGCTGTTCATATTGTTCAGTAAAGGTTCATTGGTTTAAGATTGTGTAATGTTGTGATATACCACTGGGGGTGCTGTTGTAAAGTTTGAGTTCACCTTGTACACTATATTGCCAAAAGTATTCCCTCCCCCATCCAAATAATGTAAATCAGGTGTTCCATCACTTCCATGGCCACAGGTGTATAAAAGCAGCACCTCGGCACGCAGACTGTTTCTACAAACATGTGAAAGAATGGGTCGCTCTCAGGAGCTCAGTGAATTCCAGCGTGGTACTGTGATAGGATGCCACCTGTGCAACAAGTCCAGTCGTGAAATGTCCTCACTTTTAAATATTCCACAGTCAACTGTCAGTGGGATTAGAACAAAGTGGAAGTGATTGGGAACGACAGCAACTCAGCCAAGAAGTGGTAGACCACGTAAAATGACGGAGCGGGGTCAGCGGATGCTGAGGCACATAGTGCACAGAGGTCACCAACTTTCTGCAGAGTCAATCACTACAGACCTCCAAACTTCATGTGTCCTTCAGATTAGATCAAGAACAGTGTAGAGAGCTTCATGGAATGGGTTTCCATGGCGATAAGCTGCATCCAAGCCATACATCAGCAAGTGCAATGCAAAGCGTCGGATGCAGTGGTGTAAAGCACGCCGCCACTGGACTCTAGAGCAGTGGAGACGTTCTCTGGAGGGACCAATCACGCTTCTCCATCTGGCAATCTGATGGACGAGTCTGGCTTTGGTGGTTGCCAGGACAACGGTACTTGTCTGACTGCATTGTGCTACGTGTAAAGTTTGGTGGAGGGGGATTATGGTGTGGGGTTGTTTTTCAGGAACTGGGCTTGGCCCCTTAGTTCCAGTGAAAGGAACTCTGAATGCTTCAGCATACCAAGAGATGTTGGACAATTCCATGCTCCCAACTTTGTGGAACAGTTTGGGGACGGCCCGTAGTTATCGTGGCGTCGCCAGCGACACCGGGCCTCAGCCCAATTACCTGGGGGGATTGGCAAGTACTTTGTGTCAAATAACTGAACAATATATCCAGTCACTGCTCCATTGCTCCACTTAAAGTGACGGCTCCACAGGAGGGGCAGTTCATGGAGAGGAGGGGCTGTTCATGGAGAGGCGGGGCTAATCAAAGAGGAGGGGTTGTTCACAGACGGAAGAGAGAGCGTCATAGAATGAAGGGGAGGAGGGGCTGGTGCTCTGCATGCAGCTCCACAATTCAATACGATTTTACCCATTTTAAATCGTTCAAAAAAATTAAGTCAATATGTGGCGGTCAATGTTGATATTCTGGTGGGCTGCCACAAATAAATCAATGTTTGGGAAACACTAGTGTGTGTGTGAACGAGAATATTTGTATTTCAAAATCTCGATGTTGATTCTGTGAGGCTGCGCCACATTGGTCCATGTATGGAAACACTGGTTGCTGATCTCATCCTCTGTTTGCGTCTGAACAGGTTCCTGCGTTAGAGAAGACTGCACAGTAGATTTTGGGACAATCTGCCGGCCCTGTGACGACAAGACCTTCATGAACCAACCCAACAGCCTGAATAAGTGTTTCCCCTGCAGCTCCTGTGCCCAAGGTACCTCCTTCCTGTACCCATGAACTGTTCACCCCCATGTAGCGCCCCATGCTCCACGGTGTCAGGCTGTGAATGGAAACATCCTGCATGCTGATGAGTTGTACGCCTCCAGATCCGACACGCTGGCCCTTTAAGTTTGCCTGAACGTGTTTGCATGAACATTTAATGTTTCTGCTTTCAGCTCGCGGCCTCTTCGCCCTGCAGGAGTGCACGCCAACAGCTGACACTGTGTGTGATGTGACAGCAGGATATTTCTGCAAAGCCTTCATGGAAGATACAGGATGTAGTTTGGCACAGAAGCATTCAGGCTGTCCAGCTGGTCACATGATCAAAGAACCTGGTGAGAAAGCTTCCCTTCAGACTAGTCTGACAGGAGAACAGGGAACCAGTGTTCATGTAATGTTCCAGTGTGAGAGGTGATGAGGATTATTGTGGATCTTGTGTGTTTCAGGAACGAACAGAAGTGATACGGTGTGTGAACCTTGTCAGCCAGGATCCTTTTCCCTCCATGGTGTGGACTGCACTGTTTGGACGACGTAAGACTTCTTCTAACCGCCGGCTCTTCTGCCCTGGAGCTCTAACGACCTCTAGCTTCCTAAAGCCTAAAGTCTTTTGTCTTCAGGTGCCCAGAATCCCAAGTAGAGCTGACAGAAGGAAGTACGACCAGTGATGTCGTCTGTGGAGCTCTTCGAACAAGACATTTATTTTATATCCCTGTCTCGTTGTGCCTTGTTACAGTTGTTGTCCTCGTGATCTCAGGTTCGTGATCCTTCTGCATCCATTAGTGGAACGTTTGTTTCTCCTCATTCGATGCTCACTTCTGTTTTTATGCTTTTCTGGCTTTTGGATTTCAGGATGTCGATGTTGGTTAAAGAATAAATCGGGTATGTACGTCGATTTAAATTCTCTGTTGGTAAATGTGTCTCAAACAGGCATCTTATTTAATGTCTCTTCTGTTTCTCCCTCTATGTATAGATTACTTCATGTTGGCAGATGGAAAATTAGATAAAGGAACGCCTCGTCCCTTCATCCCACCAGACTCCTGCAGCGTCTGATCAGCACGCAGAGAAACACTCACATTCAGGACCCAGCGAGGTCCGGGACTCAGGGAGGTCCTGGACCCATCGAGGTATGGGACCCAGCGAGGTCCGGGACTCAGTGAGGTAGGGGACCCAGCCTGGTACAGGACCCAGTGACATCCAGGACCCAGCGAGGTCCGAGACTCAGGGACGTCCTGGACCCATCGAGGTCAACAAGAAAGGGTGGATGATGGAAAGCGTAATGAATGATATTAATATGCTAATTTTTATTATTATTATTCCGTACGTATTTTGGTCGCCTGTGACAGCAGGTGACCTCTGATTAGCGGACAGGAGCTATACAGCTTTTCATAATTTTACATATATTCAGCTTTTTTAATATTCTCTTCAGCTATTAAGCTTCTTCAACTTTTCACATATTCAGCTCTTTGAATATTCTCTTCAGCTATTCAGCTTTTTCAAACTTTTCAAATATTCAGCTTTAATATTATTCTGTTTGTGACGCTATTACCGGTAACTAATTTTGCTGGGGAACCCGTAGCACTACCTCAAGGACCACTGGTTGAAAACCACTGCTGTAGATCACTGCCGATATGTGCGCTGGAGCGCACCGTTTACGTTTGAAAGTTGAAAAGTTTGTGTGTCTGAAACGCTATGTGATTCAGTACAGTTTACACAGCACAGTAATGTTCTGTAGCTACTATTGCACGAAATGGTAACACTTGAATATGTTATGAAAATATACAACTTGTTTGTTGAAATGTTAATAAATGGGAGCTTCCTCAAGCAGCCATCTCTTTCCCGACAATCCCCTCTGTGCATGAACCCTTACATATGGTAATTAAACATTAAAACACCTGCGGCTTATAGTCCAATGCGGCTTATATATGTTATCATTCAATTGAGCTGCTGCGGCTTATATTGAGGCGCGGCTTATAGTCCGAAAATTACGGTATGTTTTTGTACGTTTTTAACAAGCAAAATCATTTAATAAACGTGTGAAATTCATCGAATGATTAAAACCGATGGAAACATTATTTCTCTCATCTGTTCATATTCTGTCCAAAGAGAAGACCCCTGGTGGGACTCTGGAAGGGGCGGAGCTTAGCCTCTACAGGACCAAACTAATTAGTTTGGGCTTCTTATCACTTGACAATATGGACTGTAAATGCTCCCCATCGGTAAATATGCAGATAGGTGAGGACCCCCTCAAGATGGGTTCCCTGGAGCCCACAGTGAGCCGGAAGCCATCCAGTCATTTTGAGATCCAGGGGCCTCATTTATAAAACTGCGTAGGATCCTTACTAAAAGTGTACGTACGCCCAAAAGCCAAAGTTGGCGTACGCCAAAAGAAATCTCATTTATAAAACCATGCCTACGCACAACTGCAAGGAATGCTCCCTACAAGTGTTCGTACCTGAATCCGCCTCTTATCCCGCCCTGTACATTTACATTTACATTTACATTTAGGTCATTTAGCAGACGCTTTTGTCCAAAGCGACTTGTCATTTGTCAAAAGAAGGAAACAAAGAAACCACGACGTATCATTGCCGATAAAGTAAGAGCTAAAAATAGAACAAGTGTTAGGTCCTCATCTGAGTAAAGTAGTACTTCAAGAGCAACAGTGCTAAGATCAGAGTGCTATAGGTAAGGTTTTTTTTTTTTTTTTTTTTTTTTTTGGGGGGGGGGGGTGTCGAGGGAGGGTGCTAGTGGGTCATGCTATGTAGAGTCAAGGTGAAGTCTGAACAGGTGAGTCTTGAGCCTTTTTCGGAAGATGGCAAATGACTCTGCTGTCCTGACATTGGTCGGGAGTTCGTTCCACCACTGAGGCGCCAGAACAGAGAAGAGTCTGGACTTTGCTGAGCGACATTTGCTTGATTTCAGCGATGGTGGTACCAGCCGGCCAGCTGAAGTAGAAGAGCGAAGTGCTCGCTTCGGGGCATGAGGTTTGACCAGTGTTTGACGGTAGAAGGGTGCCGTTCCATTGATGGCCCTGAAGGCCAGTGTCATCGTCTTGAATTGGATGCGTGCTGCAACAGGGAGCCAGTGGAGGTCACGGAGGAGGGGGGGTCACGTGGGAGAATTTGGGTAGATTGAAGATAAGGCGTGCTGCGGCATTCTGGATACGCTGTAATGGTTTAATCGCAGAGGCCGGGAGTCCGGCCAGGAGAGAGTTGCAGTAGTCAAGGCGGGAGATGACCAGTGCTTGGACCAAGAGCTGCGTTGCATCCTTTGTGAGGAGGGTCCGAATCCTGCGGATATTGTAGAGGGCGAATCTGCAGGATCGGGCCACAGCAGTGATGTTGGGGGTGCAGGATAGTTGGTCATCGAGGATTACACCCAGGTTCCTCACAGTTGAGGAAGGTAATACTGTGATGCCCTCGACAGTGACCGACAGGTCCATGCGAGGGCAGTCTTTCCCTGGGATGAAGAGGAGTTCGGTTTTGTTCAGGTTGAGCTTGAGGTGATGTGCAGTTGTCCAGACAGAGATGTCAGCCAGACAGTTTGAGATGCGAGTTGCAATGTGAGCGTCAGAGGACGGGGAAAAGAGAGGAACAGCTGGGTGTCATCTGCGTAGCAATGGTAGGAGAATCCATGCGATGTGATAACAGAACCTAGTGATCTGGTGTATAGTGAGAACAGAAGCGGTCCTAATACTGAGCCTTGAGGGACGCCCGTGTCCAGAGAGCAGGGTTTGGACATAGAGCCATTCCATGTGACCTGGAAGGTGCGGTTTGTCAGGTATGATGTAAACCAGGCGAGAGCAGAGTCAGTTATGCCAAGTTCAGCCAGAGTGGAGAGGAGGATTTGGTGGTTGACTGTGTCGAATGCAGCAGATAGGTCGAGGAGAATGAGAACGGAGGAGTGGGACGAGGCTCTGGCGTCTCGCAGGGACTCGGTCACTGTGAGGAGGGCCGTCTCAGTGGAGTGAGCAGTCCTGAATCCTGATTGATTAGGGTCTAGGAGGTTTTTCCGCAAGAGATAGGATGACAGTTGGTTGTAGGAGGCACGTTCCAAGGTTTTAGAGAGGAATGAAAGAAGAGATACAGGTCTGTAGCTTTGAATGTCAGTAGCGTCTAGGGTGGGTTTTTTAAGGAGAGGCTTCACGATAGCGGTCTTAAAATCCGCTGGAATGACACCTGAGGTGAGGGAGGAGTTGATCAGGGTGGTGAGGAATGGCAAGATGTCGTGTGAGATGTCCTGGAGAAGAGAGGAGGGAATCGGGTCAAGGGAGCAGGTGGTGGCGCGGTTAGATGTAACAAGTGCGTGGACGTCCTCAGAGGTGAGGGGGCTAAAGCTGGTAAGACCATCCGAGTTGAGAGTTGGGGGAGATGTCTTCTGGGAGGGAATAGGCGTGAATGAGGAGCTGATGTCATGTACTTTCTTGGTAAAGTAAGTTGCAAAGTCATCGGCAGTAAGGGAGGAAGGGGGGGTAGGGGCCGGAGGGGTGAGGAGGGAAGAGAACACGGAGAAGAGTTTCCTGGGGTTGGAGGCAGAAGAGTTGATCTTAGCCAGGTAGAAGGCAGATTTGGCTGCCGAAACAGTTGAGGTGAAGTCAGAGAGGAGGAGGTGGTAGTGAGCAAGGTCCTCGTGATGTCCCGATTTCTTCCATTTTCTCTCTGACGCTCGCAACAATGATCTGTTGGTTCGCAGAGGTTCAGACAGCCAGGGAGGGGCGGGAGATGATCGCGCCGGTCGTGAGATTGAGGGACAGAGTGTGTCCAAAGAAGAGGAGAGTGAGGACATCAGGATAGAGGAGGCTTCCTCAGTAGACATTAAGGAGAACTGTTCCGAGGATGGGAGCGAGGAGATAATAGTTGAGGAGAGAGCGGAGGGTGTGAGGGATTTCAGGTTGCGGCGGCTGGTGACCATTCGAGGCGTAGAGTGGAGGGATGAGGTGGGCTTCATGGGGATGGAGAAAGACACAAAGTGGTGGTCGGACACGGTGAGCGGGGTAACAGAGAGTACCGAGATGTCACAGGATCTTGTGAAGACAAGGTCAAGTTGGTTCCCGGCCCGGTGAGTTGGTGGAGAGGGGGACAGTGTAAGGTCAAAAGCGGAAAAGAAGTCTATGAATTCAGATGAATGCAGCTTTCCCGGGTGGATGTTGAAGTCACCGAGGACGACGAGTGGTGTGCCATCATCAGGGGAGCAGCTCAGGAGGGCATCCATCTCATCCAAAAAGTCACCAAGAGGACCGGGTGGGCGATAGATCACTATGATGTTGAGTTTGAGAGGAAGCGTGACAGAGACGGCGTGAAATTCAAGCGTAGATCGGGGTAGGTGGTCGAGAGGAAGGACCTGGTAGGACCATGTGGGTGAGATGAGGAGCCCAGTTCCTCCTCCTCGCCCTGTTCGTCTTGGGGAGTGTGAAAACGAGTAGGCAGTTGAAAGGGCAGCTGGAGTGGCAGTGTTTTCTGGGGTGATCCAGGTCTCTGTGAGGGCCAGGAAGTGGAGAGTCTGCAGGGAGGCATAGGCTGAGATGGTGTCCGCCTTCTTGACTGCAGACTGGCAGTTCCAAAGCCCTCCTAGTACTTCAAGTTCCTTACCGGTGGAGAGTGGTGGGTAGCAGAGATTGGATAGGTTACAGCCTCGAGTGAAGGGACTTCGGTGAAATCTTCTCCAGTGCGATGTCCTGACTGGGATAAGACACATGGCTGCGAGGGGTTGAGATGTTATACCTACCTCAATGGGCTTCCTCGATGGACTCCCACAGATAGACTCCCTGTGTCTTTGTTCAGCTGTCTTGACTCCCGCAGATAGACTCCCTGTGTCTTTGTTCAGCTGTCTTGACTCCCGCAGATAGACTCCCTGTGTCTTTGTTCAGCTGTCTTGACTCCCGCAGATAGACTCCCTGTGTCTTTGTTCAGCTATCTTCGTTCTGATGGCCCGACGCTGCAGCTGACGCTGAAGTGACAGCCTTTTAAGTGCTCAATTTACCGCAAGTACTGACTGTGGCTCCTCCTTCCCTCTAATCAAGTCTATTCACTACAGGTGAGCTGGCTCAAAAACAAGCTGATTGCTCACTTAGCACAGACAGCTTCACAAGAATTTCAACAACAAGCTATCAATACTAGACTAAATGTTACCACTAGCTTTACTCACACAATGCCTAAACTCAAATCTACAATTAGTTTCTGACTTACCAACAAGAGACAAAGCAGCTTCCTTCCTTTCTCCAGACAAAATGTGGTTTGAAGAGAGTTACTGCTGTCCCTTAAGTTCTGACTGTGGCTCCTCCTTCCCTCTAATCAAGTCTATTCACTACAGGTGAGCTGGCTCAAAAACAAGCTGATTGCTCACTTAGCACAGACAGCTTCACAAGAATTTCAACAACAAGCTATCAATACTAGACTAAATGTTACCACTAGCTTTACTCACACAATGCCTAAACTCAAATCTACAATTAGTTTCTGACTTACCAACAAGAGACAAAGCAGCTTCCTTCCTTTCTCCAGACAAAATGTGTACACGCCCATTTTTACGGCCAATGAAAGCACCTCATGCATGCTGATCCGTATATTAATGAGCCGGCATCAGTGGCAGTTCTAGGCCAAGGAGGGACCAGTGTTTAGCCAGAGGGGCACATAAAAATGGCAACAAATGATATTTAAAGGTTATAAACTTCATTTTTCATAAACATTTAATTTGTACAAGAGTTTTAACTTCACAACTGTATTTTTCTGTCCACTCTCTTAAATTGATGGAGCTCATGCCCTAAAGCATCAAAAACACATATAAACATTTGTTTTACAAGGGAGCAAGTGCAGGAGAGCGTCATACAAATGAAAACTACAGTACAGGGTACAAATACAGTGTGTCAACCATGTGAACAAACTCCAGGGTTCAACAAAGAGTACATTTCCTATTTAATTGATCACTTTTAGTGTGAAGAAACTGTTTCCAAGAGGCTGAACTTACAGTAAGGGTTACAGCAATCTGTCACAGTCTAAAGAGCTCAAAATCATCTCTTAAGTTGATGGAGCTCATGCCCTTAATCCTAAACCTAAAGGAGGTATGGCCATAGAAAAATGATAGTGTCAATTCATTGTGAGCAAAACTCCAGGGTACAACAATGTGCCGTTACCTCTTTATGGAAGCCCTACTACTGTGTACAGTTGAGTTATGTGATCTGTGGTTCAGGTGTTCTACCTGTGAGGCGACAGTGTTACCCACGACACCACCGTGCAGCGTTGTCATGATACAGAAGTGAAAATAAAAAATAGGAAAATAGAAGAATTCCATTGTAAGAAAAAACAATGCTGCTCTTTTTAAAAATGAATTTTTCCTTTACCCTTGTACTCTCCTCAAAAAGACCCCCTTCGGACAAAAGTGTCCACGTGAAATTTCACCATAAAATAAATAAAATCCTTCGCTTGTTTTTTGTAAATCTTTTAACCAACTTCTCTCCTCCTGATTCTGTTGTGGCTCTGGGTCTGCCAGACCTCTTCCTGTCAGAGTTTCTCCCAGTTTGTGAGTGCCTTTTGATGGTGAAGGAACCTGTACTCACCAAATGATGCTCAAGGGTATGGTACCACAGTGTGTTCCAAGACTACTTTTATGCAGACAGAGGGAGTGGTAAGTAAGAAGAATAGTTGGAACACCTGTATGAATTGGTAGCACCAACTTTCAAGGCTTGATCAACCTCCATTGCTGCAGAACAGCTTTAAGTTGTTAACCCATTTCTTGTTCCCTGAAAAAGGCCATTCTGAAATGAATATTATTTTTCAGTTTTGGGTAACCTTACCATTTTTTTTTTTTTTAACCTCTAGCAGTTCACTACTTACCTTTGTACCATTTCAAGCTATTCATTGGACTTGAATGGCTTGAATTTCAATAAAAAAAACTGGAAAAATTAGGGTGTTCTAAAACTTTTGACCGGTAGTGTATGTATGTATGTATATATATATATATATATATATATATATATATATATGTGTATATATATATATGTATATATGTATATGTGTATATATATATATATGTATATATGTATATGTGTATATATATATATATATATATATATATATGTATATATATTATATAACATTTATTTCTTTACGATACATTTCTTTACAAAAATTGGTGTCCTAAAAGGTAGGATTTGTTTAATAAAGGCAATAAGATCAATTCACAAAAGATTATTTTTATTCCTCTTTTTAGTCAACTTTAGCATGGGGTGCCTAAACGTATGCATAGCACTGTATATATATATATATATATATATATATATATTTATTTATTTATTTATTTATTTTTCATCCTCGCACTCAGGAACTCCGGATATCTTCAGGTTCCATCGCCCGGAATATGCATCCATGTTGCTCACCCTTTCCGTCAGACAGAGCTTTGAAATGTGGCTCTAAAGGATCCACTCTTAATGACAGTTCCCCTACCTTCTTCTCTGTAGTTTGGAGAGAGGTAGAGAGAGTTTTGATACTCTCCAAGTTTTGGCGAACAGTCTTCTCTATGGATACCAGTTTCTCCATGAAGCAGTGCTGAGACTCAGACAGTTTATTAATTGCAGCAGGACTGCGTTTGAGTCAGTGGGACGTCTTCGTCAGCATCCACATTTTGTTGTTTGGCATAGTCATGTACTCGTTTCAAATTGTCCACTGTCCCTTCTATATCCATTTTCTCTTCAGTAGTCGACATGTCAGCAGAGTGAGTTATATTTTAAGTTAGGATGCCAAGCTAACAATCAGATGTCAAGCTAATCGTCAGTCGCTTAACTATTATCTTTATCTCAACGACGAAATTCAGAAAAAAACTCACAGAAAAGTCAAAAATGGGTCAAAGTTTCACAAACAAACTTCATAATGTTCTTCTTAACGGTAGAAAAACAATTTACTTGTCTCTTGGCATTGTGCAATAAGTCCAAATCTTGAATGGAGTTAGAATTCGCCAGAGCACCGAAAATACGTCTTATAAAAAATACGATCGCCACACAATGCATGCTGGTTAGTTTTGTGTTTTTTGTTATAACTTGTAATAACTTTATTGAAGACATTTGTCATTTTTCTGACAAATATATACACATACAACACAGACACACACACTGACCACAGCAACAACATAAAAACATAAATAACAAACAATTCATAACCCAGGGAATCGACAGAGATCGTTAAGGCTAATCAATACACAGACAAAATTAATTACATTCAGCTCTTAACTCCATCACACCAACGAAAACAAACAAAAACAGAAATCTGAAATCAGATGAGTTTAGATGAAGGCAAAGACAGCGGACTTCTGTATAGGAGCATTTCCAAAGTACATGGGAAATAATTTATCTGAGCTTTTACAGAAAGCATTCAGATTCATATCCAGTGTACACCTCTGAAATACACATTTTGCTAGGTAGAATCTGTTAAGTAATTTAAACGTTACGTCTCTCACTTTATTAGTAAGCACATATTTGAAAGGCCAAACTTTCTTCCAAGGCACATTCTCTATTAAACTGTTCATATATGGAATTATTATTATATGGAATAAGGCCAGTTAGTTTTGTGTCCACCGTGATCCTGACGTAATTCCCTTCATGAACAATGTCTCACGAGATCAAGGCGGCCACAGGATTTGGAGCCAGGCGTCCCAGTTGCTCTTAACCACAGCAAGACCCGGGGCATGATGGGAAACGCCTGGCTCCTGCCTCATCTAAGAGCTGATTGGCCCTTAGTTTTTACAACAAACGCCACATGCTTAGTAGAAAATGCACATTTCCTGTGTGTTTGTATAAAATGCTAGATGGTGGGATATTAGTCTACTTTATATTTGTATACTTATTTGACTCTTTCTTTCCTGACTCGTATGAAGCATCTTCATCTGTATAGCTTCCCGAGTATTAAATGTTGGAATACAGAACACAGGTAAATAACAAAAAAAGTATGCCACATGAGGAAACTATTAGAAAATAAGTTTGTCAAAGATGCTGAGAACCAACCCACTGTAAGAAAACAGTGAAGATCAAGCTTGTCTTGTCAGGTTGATGAGGTGAGAGGAAACAGAGAAGCCAGCCGAGGAGCGTGGAGCGGCGATCGGGTCTTCCCCCGCCCACTTGGGAACGGACTGATCGTTGATTGGACGCTGGTTGGTCGTGCTGGGGATGTAGGATTTTGATGTTGGGATTTGTAGTTTTCTAATGCGGGGCCCGGTATTATGATAGTAGTGGGTTTGTAGGGGATTCTTAGTCATTCTGTGCTATTGGGATTTTGTGAGTGTAGACTGTGACCTAATTGGACTTATTTCCCCCCACCTGGCCAGACAGCACACCTACCTGGGAGGGTGGGCAAGGACCTCACACACCCCCTTATTTATGTACATTGCTGTGGGGTGTCTGCATTTGGGAGGGCATGAGGGGGCAGGACAGTGTGTCAGGACACAAACACCTTATCAGACTGCCTCACTGAACTACAGGTCAACCCGGTACTGGTTAAATGAATCAGAGACTTTCTACAGGACAGATCACAGCATGTAATGGTCAATGGCAAAATATCCACCAACATTATCATAAACACAGGGGTCCCACAAGGTTGTGTCTTATCAGCCATTCTTTTCTCCATCTACACAAATAAGATAACCTGCAACCTGGACAATATGACACTTTTCAAATACACTGATGACATGGCCTTGGTGGCTCACCTGACGGACTCTAACAGCCTAACAGCATATCACCAGCAGGTGGACTCACTCATCACTCTCATTGAGGAGAGCTTCTTAGAGCTTAACATCTCTAAGACCAAGGAGCTGTGCTGCTGCAGGCCACTGCAGCCACTGAAGATCAAAGGGCAGGAGGTGGAGCAGGTTGGAGGCGTTCAGGTATCTGGGCATTGAGGTGGACAGAACCTGTCCTTCTCTGTCCACACTGAACACACCTACAAAAAGGCACAACAACGTCTCTTCTTGCTGAGGAAACTGAGGAGTTTTAATGTGTGCAAAAAGATTTTAACAGTTGTTTACAGATCACTCATCGAGTCAGTCCTCACTTACAACATCTCATCCTGGTACACCTTTCTTTCCGTCAGAGACGAATCCAAACTGTCACGCATCATCAAACATGCAAGTAAAATAACAGGCACCACACAGTCCTCCCTCTCAGACCTCCACACACAGGCAGTCAGACGTAAAGCCACCTCCATCATACATGACCCTTCACATCCACTCCACAACTCATTCCAACTCATTCCTTCAGGCCTTCGCTACAGGGTCCAACTAGCTTGGACAAACTTAGTGAAAAATCATTCATCTCATCCGCCATCAACATCATCAACAATGCACTAAAACATTTTTTTAAATGTCCTCATTGTACGTATTGCACTCTATTTATTTTTATTATATTTTGTTGCTGTTTTTATGTTAAACTGTGTTTTTAACTTGTTTTTTTTCTTTTCTATGTACATCTGTGAACACGTCAAAGACGAATTTCCACTGCTTCTTGCAGTGGACAATAACGTTTTTCTGATTCTGATTCTAAATTGGGTGGTGGGTTGCAATTGCTATGTAACTCCTGGAGTTTGCCCTGCGTGGGGTGCAGTGATTGTGTGATTTGTTTGGTTTATTTTGTAGCCTAATTGGTGTGTTTTCTTTTGTCTTGGTTTTTGCTGAATGCTTTGCCTGTCTTGTGGCTAGTCCCTAAATGCTGATAACTACCAACTAGCCTATGCCACTTTAAGTAACCCTGGGTGGGTACATGGGGGTGGGCGTTAGCCATTGTATGGGGTACTGAGGCATTGCTCATACTGTGTGTGTGTGTGTGTGTGTGTGTGTGTGTGTGTGTGTGTGTGGCTGCTGGCCCTTCCAATAAAATGTGTAAACTCATTTCAGTCTGCTGTTGTGTATCTCTGAGGGGATAGAAACTGCGTTAGCTAATAGGCTAACGCGACATGCCCTTTAACCCCAGTGGAAGAAATGAAAACAAAATCTTAAAATGGCCATCACACAACATCACAACTGTAGAATTGCAATTGGCAGTTTAGGTCTTTCCCCTTAAAGCTCTTGACATACTTTTACAAGAAGTGCTTTAAAATAATTAATTAAATAAATTCAATTTGTATTAGTAGTATTGGAATGATTTGCCGTCACAGTTGGAGCATTAATGTTTGGTCTACAGCGTTCTTAAATGTGAAGAGGGGACTAAAACGTTACTAAACAAGGATTGGTTTCATTTTAGCCAATGTTTTAGTTGAAACACTGTGAACTCAAGAAATCACAGCAAAATGGCACAAAAACATCTGTATGCATGTTTTTATTATTAGCTGCTTGTCTCAATCATAAAAACATGCAGCACTCAGCATAGTTCTACTGATATAATGATACAAATACAAACAACTGCTGTCCAAGAACATTTTTGTTTATTTTCATTATTTATTTTGAAAGTTTTATTAAGAGATGTGCATCTATAAATACAGGGCAATCTGCTCCCCAAACGTTAGCAACTCAGACCCTCTCAATGCATCCAAGGGATGCTTGTTGTCGTCGTACAGAAAACGTGGTGGTCAGCCCCACACCGGTTTGGGTTTAGGGTTTTTGTGCAAAATCAAAACACAAATTCAAATGTTTAGTACGGTACATCCAAAGTAAAGAAAAGTGACGTTTACCTAAATGAGAGACGGCAAAGCTTTTTAAAAATCTGAATATTTAAAAGATATACTAATATTGACAAATTATAGATTAGGATCTAAACTGGTCTTTCCTTCATTCGAGTTAAATGAAGGCTGCAGTATTTATTGTATTCTATACAATGAACATGTTATTATGTTAAATGTATGTTTTTATCATTAAACTTGAGTGTGTATTTCAGAGCAGCAATCAACCTGAACACAATTGTCATGAACAAACATGGTCCTCATAACCCCTTGTTGAATCACAACAAAGACATTTGTCGACAGCATCACATCTAACAGCAGGAGGAGTCCTGGAGGAATGGAGGCTTCTCTAGAGTCAACACTGCTGGTATTTCTGTCCAGCCGCTCTTGAATAAAGTCACTGGTAAAGCAGCCAAAGAACCCGTGACTCAAAGATACACTTCATCATTGTCCATTTTATTCTTAAAGGCCCAGCATGTTCATTCTCAGAAGAGGAGAGGATTATCGAGCACAGCTACTCCTGACGCTACACCTCCGTCTGAGAAGTCTGAGTTCTTGGTCCTCAGCAGATGACCCACACACTCGTTCATCACCATGTCTTCACCTTGCCTGTAAGGAAAGAAACCAGAGACAGCAGATAAGACATAGTTCACGTTGACTTGACAGGATTAAAAATTGGCCAGCTGAGGGCAGCAGAGACCAGTTGTGAAAAAGACATTTCATTGGCTTATAGGTAGATTTGGTGAATCTGTTAACAAACATACATCAAGTCGTTACAGAGGAGCAGTAGCATTCATTAGGAGTCATTTTTCTCCAACATTCACTCTCTATTTGCTCTTTTTTGTCCCTACTCACTCCTGAAGGAAAGCAGGTTTTGCTAAACTGAGTTTTTTAACCCTGAGAAGAGGAATACTCTGAGTTTTCCATTCCAGAAAGAGAGTTAACCTAACCTGCTCGCTGGCAGGTTTTCTTCAACAAAGCCTGAGTTTCTCCCTTCCTGTCTCCAACCTTTTCCTGAATCAGAAGCCAATGTGGAGAAATGTGCCGTTCTTTCCTCGTCAACATAACAGATATGGAAGCAAAAGTGATTCTAGGAGCCTCACATGGGGAGAGGATTTGGATGAAAGTAGAAAGGAATGAAAGCCATTAAAATGTGTGCATTGATATGAAATCACCTCTGCTCTGAAACTAGAAGCAGGTTCTGGGTGAACTTGTTGTTAATGTCCGGCTGCTTCCAGTAAGTTAGAGCTAGCCTTTAATATCAAGTTCCAGAGTCTCATTTCGGCGAACGCTGACCTCAATTACAAGCACTCACTCTCAGCTCAAGGAACACATGTTCACTCGGCTGCATCCCATTGGCCAAAAGTTCTCTGACTGGCTCTGATTGGACTTCGTAACCAGCAAGTAGTGAGATTGACAAAGCTTGTTTGAGATACCACTCAACGTCGGTTTACGATCCGCATTTCAATGTAGAGAAGAAGATACTGATCAGAGTATGAATATGAGGAAGACGTACTGGGAGAAGTAGAAAATCATCATTTATGGCACAACTTTTGAGCCCAAGGTGTAACTTTCAGCTTATTTATACTTTGGTCCCGCCCTCTGAGCTGTCAATCACACAGAGCCAAGTCTGTTAATGCTGGAAAAATAGTTTTTACTGAAACTGAATCTGGAACTCAAATTTGAGCCAGAAGGCATATTTTAACAATGAGGTGAATTTGAACTAACCTTGACAAACACTTTCAGGTACATTCTGAAACCTTTATTGAATATGGATAAAACGTAACCAAACAAACTATCTAAAACATTCAAGCAATTTAGGTAAACATGGTCAATGTTTATATAAACTAGGCGGCTGTTGTTGTCAATGGACAATGACATGCTTAACACTAGCATGGTCCTTTAATGTCTGCCTGTGTGCAGGAATCAGAGGGACCCACTGCAGCGTGAGGGACAGCCTGACAGGACCTGCACTGTAACAGTGATCTCAACTGTTGATGAACTGGCTGTATTTGGAGAGTTCATGGCTGAGGTCACCTTTGTTAAAATCGCCACGGACAACTAAAGAGTCCGGGTTTCTTTATGAAGAGCAAGTACCCTCTCATAACTTATGATAAGTGCATATTAAACCAAGATGAACTGTATTATTCTTCATGTATCCTGGTATAAATACAGCAGCTCAAGCTGAAATGAATGAAATCATCCTAAAAGTACCAAAATGTCAAAGATCCCATGTTCCCAACAAAAGCAATCTGTGCCAATGAAGTAGTGATTACACACCTGACATATACTCCAAACACTCCCAGTTCACTGAGACAGTCACAGATTTCCACAGGACCGTCTCGTCTCAACAGGTAGTTCTGTACGGGGGCGGGATGGATTTTATCCATCAGAATATAGGACATCCTCTCTGTACTCTCCTCCAACCGCTGCAGAACCTGGCGGAGCTCCGACCCATAGATGTTGTTACCTAGAGAAACAACCACGGATTTGAAAACACACACACTCTGCTGCAGGGGAACATTCATGTCATCAGATGATTCATTGAATTGTACCTCCTCCTTCACGCTGAGGCTTCAGCACAAAGCGGTCCGGTGCTGCCAAAGCCATTGCTACCGTTTTGTCACCCTCTGGTCCCTACATACAAGACAACAATGACAAAGAGTTAAGTCATCCTTTCTCATGGATAGAGAAACAACGTCACTGCTACCTAAACATGAGTCAATTGAAGCAGCAGCAGCAGCACAAGTTGTGCATCATCTTAATACTTATGATGTTTGTGTGACTGATATACAACTCCTCACTACGAACACCATAACAACTGTGCAGCATGTTAGTTCCTCACCATGTCCAGAGTGTAGAGGCCAGCGAACGTCACTCGAATCTGTGCCACTACTTGGGGCTGGTCAGGAAAGAACCTCTCCAGAACTCCAGGTTTGGAGAGCACCTGCTGGACCTTCTTGGTTCCAGCCAGGTGAGTGCTGATGTCTGGACATTTCACAGCCAGAGAGCGCTCTATCAGCAGACGGGCATCCCAAGCCTACAATTCAAGAAGACACTAATGTTTGGACTTGGCACAACAGGAATCAACCATAAGTATTGTAATTTTCCTTTGAATATTATTTGATTTTATAGAGAATATTTTGAATGAGGCTCGGCTTGTATCCTCAAGGTGATTATCCCAAAGTACTTTGAAGCAATAATGGACACAACATGCAGACTGTTGGCTGTCCACTATCATCACATGGCATAGAGCTTTAACGGTGCACTTATGAACTATAATAAAAAGAGCATCCGTTACATTACACTACAAACAGTGGGTTTTTACTCCTTTATATTCATTCACAACTTGCAGTAGCGTCTGCATAAAACATAATTTTCCATCTTGACTGCACATTCCCATAGTCAGGAACAACAACTCGGACTAAAGTTTGAAGAAAAGACCTGTTCAGAAATGTAGTTCTGAGGCATGTAGCCATTCCTGAAGTACACCACTGCAACCTCTTGGCCATCACTGAAAAGAGAGTAATATAAATCCACAGTAAGTATGATTGTTATACCCATAATTATCATAGCTGTACCTATGTATATATGTATAAAATAAAGCTTTAAAGTAATCCATTGTATACCAGTCATTCATTGAGACCGTCTTACACATAGAGCCTCTTGTCCTGATCCAGGGTCCCTGTTGTCCAAACGTCATCAAAGCGCTTCCTTATTGTGGGAATGTTTCTGAAACACACAACAGTGTGCTGGTTACAGAAAGCAACACTTTTCACATAATTCAAATACAGGCCAATTACCTGAGTATTTTACAATGGATGATCGACTTACTTTTAACATGATTACTAGGGGTGGGTAAAAATATCGATACGGCAATATATCACGATACTTTGCCACCCAATACAATATAATAAACCTAAGATTGATTAAAAAAAAAAAAGATTCATGTTTAGACGCGTTGTGAATGCTTGTACTTTATCCCTTTTCATTTTATTTTCAATATTTAGTCCAGTGAATTTCATGGGAATTAATAAAATGGAGAGGCTCTTTTGAATGAAATAGTTTTGACTCAATTGGTCTCTGACCAGTATCATCTGATGTACACATACAGGTACTTGTGTTTTCATCTTTATTTATAATCGCAATATCGTGATACGTATCGTATCGTGACCAAAGTATCGTGATACGTATCGTATTGTGAGGTTCTTGCCAATACTCACCCCTAACGATTACAATGCAAACGCCTTATAAGGTAATGGAAGCTACATGTGAACCAGCACATTCCAGTTTACCATGTCTGCACTCATCCAATTTCAAAAGCATCTCATGTGCACTCACACATACCTTTTCCACAGTTCACTCTCAATGTATCGTTGATCAAAGATGTTCCTTTGGCTGTCTTCCACCAAGAACATGACAACTGCTCTGTAATGACAAACAATTGCTCCAGTAAAACATTCTCAATACGCACGTTCTTAATATATCGGTGTCCGAACTGACTCAGAATGCAGCCGTGCAGTTTAAATCAGTCTGGTGTCACATGTGATCAGCGGTGACATTATGGCACCTTGGAGGTTTTCCAATACAAGTGTTTCCTTCCTGGTACCGTTTTGGATTCCTGCACTCGCGTATCGGCCGATATATACTATCTATTATCTTAAATGTGTTTTTTTAAGAGAAGATGATGATAAAGAATTTTAATTAATGAGACACATTTTAGATTTTGGGAGGGGCTTTGTTCATTCATTGTTGGATTAATCTCGAATTTCAAAAAATATAATAAAATAATAAATAAAATAAAATAATCTTGAGAATAAAAAAAAAGTTAAATTAATCGATTAACAAAATAATTGTTAGGTGCAGGCCGAGAGCTTAGATCGGGCCCAGAAAATCAAGCCCGACCCTACCCCATCATTTCATTCCTACCTCTCTGATCCATAGAGATCCCAGGCCTTGGCAACAGCCCTTGCCAGACCAGTTGCAGGATTGTTGTCAAGGATCTGCTGGCTTTCCTCCAGTTTGCCAGCCACCTTAAGGACATGTCTGTCAAATAAGATGAATAATACACATGGCAATGTTAATCACAGCTATTACTTTGTTACTGAACTTTATTTGACTGCATGCCAGTTACTTCTTCATCTTGACCATTTCACGCAATAACTCCCTCTAGTGTGCCGTGGCAAAACATGGCAAGAGATCCATGTTTTGGTAAATGCTAAATGGACCTGTATTTCTTGTCTTTTCAACTACTCAAGGCACTTTACACTACATGTTCACACAAACATTCACACACTGATGGCGGAGGAGCCGCCTGCCCATGAGAATCTAACTCTTACATATTACATACATACATTACATATGGAGACATTAATACAAAACTCTGAATCCGACCGTTTAAATCCACACAGAGTCTGTGTCTGGTGGCCTGATAACACAATTTATACTTCTATTTAAATGAGCCAGACAGTAAATGAGTGAATATTGCATTCAAATAAAAGTGTCGGTTTCGCTAGTAATCCCCACGAATCCTCATGACTGCACATACTCTGAAAATCTTGAGCGTGTTATTTCAGTGTCCTGAAATAACTTCTGGTGTGATATGGACACTATGAATAGATTGTTATTTAATTGAAATGCATGTATAATTATAATCTATTTATGGTGTCATACTGTACTGGGGACAAATATGACTATTGGCACTGGGGCCACTAATTTCACGTTTCTCAAAAATGGAGCTGCCGACAGTTAGCCGGCTTCCCTGCAGGCATGTCCCTGAGTAGATGTCTGTTCCAACACCCAGCCTCCCGGCTGCTCAGGGTTTACCGGGGACGGCTCGGAAATGCTACACTATGTCAAGCAGCACTGGCTACAAGTAGCATTAGCTTATATGTAGCATAGTTAGTATACAGATACAAGTCAGTACAATCAGTAAACACATTTTTGAGCAGAGGGAATCTTTCAACAAAAGTGACTGCCTCTGTGACTGTTGAACCAGGCAGGTGACCCACTTTGAGTGAAAAACTCGGATCACCAAAGAATGTTTTTTCACGACTAGAAAAAATGTTTTCATGAACTTCAGTTGGCCCACCAGCCTCATTCATTTCATCACACTTGTGTACGGGTGATTTACGACTGACTTACCGGTGAACGTATGCTGTGCGTGATGAGAGACCTCCGAAACTGGCAGCGATGGTGTTGATTTCTATCTGCTTCAGGGACGACGAGCCATCCTCTCCCTGGTCCAGCATGTAGTCGGACCGATTGAGACCCAAGACAATAGACTGCGAAGAATGCAAAGAATGCAACTCAGACTACCTGGATGACTAAAAGGCAACGATCAAGTCACGTGGCTGAACATCCAAACTTCTCGACCAGGAGGATCATGCAATCCTTGTGTGTGCATGTAGCTTTTTTGTCCTGCTTGTATTTCTGATGCTTTATTGATGCATATTGCAATGCTGCACTTTAAGGCTGAAATACCACAGCTTCTGTAAAACCAGGGTAAGCAAGAGCATCAATGCTTTATCGGCTTAGGGAAATTGGGGAAAAACCACTTTGCAATGGTAGAGAACTATCATGACCGTGAGTCTTTACTTAAAATGAATAAATGATAGATGTCATGTGTATTACAGGCAACATTATAGTTTGGTTTCTATGTACAGTATCTAGATAAACTGGGGCATGATTACACGCTGGGTTGCACCAACAATAATTGATGTATTATTAGAATAGTCGTAATCAGAGTGTGGCAACACTAGGTTTAAAATGAGAGAGAGAGAGATTTAAAACTAAGCAGAGCTGTTGCACAGTTCACAACAAATCTCTCTTTAGTGAAACAAAATGAATAGGTTAATCAATAAGAGGCTTCCTTACCCAAATCAAAATTCATAAATCACACACCTGTGACTGGCAGACACCTGCCAGCACTTGAAGCTCAAAATGATAGTGAATACCAACAGAAGAACATTGCAGGGGATTTTGGCACTTTTTTTGGGCCAATACCCACACGTTTATCTGTGTTGCTCATTCCATGAATGTATGATCCTTACAAGTTGTACCTCGTTGTAAAGGTGACTAATCCGGCTTTCCAACGATATAAAATACAATACCAATTGGTATTATTAAAGGGGAGGACTAATCGACCGAAATAACATTTCCAAACTTTTTTTGAGGAGTTAATATATATATATATATATATAGTATATAAACTACCAAATGTTCTTGCAACATTCTCTCAAAACAATAATTCTATTTACAAATGCTTGCTTTTTTGTGATTTACTCATATTGTTCTATAAAGCGCAAACAAATTACTCTTTTGGTTTGTGGTGAGAAGACAAGGGCCCTATCTTAGTGGTCTTTGTGGGCGGATTTCAGACCCTGACGCTGTTATAACGGTGGATAAATGACTCTTGTGCCTGATGCAAATCTAAAAAGGGTGGCTAAAAAAAGTGTGTTTTGGGGCATAACATGCCATAAACCAATCAGAGCGTCATCTCCCATTCCCTTTAAGAGCGAGAGGCGCTTGTTCCATGGCTGATTGCTATTATAGTGGCAGAATCACCTGCAGAGGAGACTTGTTTGTATTAATTGGCTGTGTTACATTTATTTCATGTCAATAAAATAATGAAATATTTTCTTCTTGCAATTATTTATGGTTTGCATCAATGTGGACTGCTGCGTCCCTGTGGATGAGAGAGTTGATGCACACGCTCCATATGGCCAAGCATGCGCCCTTAAAATAGCATCCAAATAACTGCCGTTAAACCAGGTTTTACCTGCTCTGTGGTGCTTTGTTTTCTGAAACACCACCAACATAGCACGGTCCGCTGTGCGTCGGACAGAAAATAGCCATGATACTTGCGTTGGTGATGAAAGTGCAATGTGTTGGGTGCAAGATATGGCCCGCGGTCTCTGACCCCAAATCAACAGAATCATCTTCAGAAGATTGCCAGGGATTCGACAGATTGACACAGGCCATTTGTCAACAACGCTGACATACCTGAGACCTTCCTTCTTTAAGGATTTGTTGGTGGATCCTGAACAACCTTGCAGTGAAATCATCCACTTCAATGGTGCTATAAACAGAAGAAGAAGAATGTCAACCTGTTAAAATCACAAAAACCACTTCATCAAACGTTACATTAGTTCTCACTGACTCCCCAGAGAAATTAACAACTTTGGGCCTCACTCACCAAGCAATTTGTTCTAAAACCCCTTTAACGCACTGTTTACGAAGACCTTTTCCTACGAGTTCGGTTGATCACAGTTTGAAATTTTCGTTTTTGCATTTTCAACTTTTCTTCTGTGTGCGAGTCTGTTTGTGCACACGGCCCTGTATTTTCATGCTCCTTTCATGGGCATTTGCGGGGCGTTTACATAAGCTTATTAGGAAGTACCGGCACATGCTTTGAATTTACGTGGGAATCATCAAGACAAAAAGTCAGATGCGAACATGTCTGCGGTTTAAGAACACGTCGTGATTCTGGCGTAGGTAGAACTCATTTAAGAAAAAAACTTAGGAAGATATTGGTGAATGAGGCCCATTGAGATCAATCCCACTATTATTGGATCATATAATACCTAGCTAGAGCCTCTTGTAGAAAGTCTGGATCCTGGCTGATTTTGTCAACCAGTGTGTTGTAGTGCGTTTGCACCGCCAGAGCCTGGAGGAACACGGCCTTAGGCACAGGTGTGGGGAAGAGGGTAATCGGAGCGTATGTCACCAACTGAAAAACAAATAAGAAAAGAGTGCTGACACCAAATGACTATTCATCACAGAGGACTTGGCATGGCATGTGAGGAATGAAAACAACCACAGCTAAAGATCACTGGAACTGCAAACACGGGCTCAATACAGATCTGTCCCAAATCCTGTGCACTAAAGCGGTACAAATTCCTAACATGACTTCACACTGAACGCAGCAACGGCTTCACAGCCCGCTGGTATGGAAGCTTCCTCCTTTCACTGGCTGTGCTCACAAACACATGTTCACATCTGGGGCACTTTGTAGCGTTAGCTCCCCATGTACCAAGGTTGTAGTCCCAGGTTGGAATCTGACCTGTGCATGACCTGTTACATGTCATCCCCTGTCCTTCCATTCTGTCTCTGTCCTCAAATAAATGCAAAATGGCCCAAACAATATATAAAGAAAAGAGTTAAATTGGCACAGTCACAGTTTTCCTGTTAAAACCATTATTCATGTTGTGTATATCAGAGATATTCCTTTCATAATTACAGTGCTCTGTGCCCCCCCCCCCCCCCCATTCCAGAAACCGGCCTGCACTCACATTGCTCCAGGCCTAACCGGGGCTATGCACGGTTAACACTTGTAAACACATCATCACATGTTAATACAACACATGCAAAGTGATGTAACAGTTGTGACCTTTTCAATAGCAATCCACTGACATCCAAACTGCACTTTTTTAAAGGGTGAACAGGGGGCATCAAGGCAGCTGTTGATGTACTGAATTATGCAGAGAAGGTCTCTAAATCGGCAGATGGCAATGCCAGGCAATTCTAATTTTGACATGTATAACATTATTATAAACTGAGCAGGTCAACTCAAAGGGTCTGTTTCCACCACCTACCTCTGATGAGTTGGACATCTCTTCTGTCCTCATAAGGATGCCCTGAAGAAGTGCTTCGTCTTTTGCCACATCTGCTAAGTCTTTAATTAGCGTGGTATTCATCCTGATCTGCTCTGGAATCCCCTGGGCCATTCTTGTTGAAGGAAAAAATCACAGCACATTACGGACATAACTATACGATTGTCGCTTAACAACGACTACAATAACAACTTGCATGCACCAAAAGGACTATGTAAGATCCCGGTTTCTGTGTAGTATTTATTCAGTACAGTTTACCTCAACTCAACTCAAACTTTATTTATAAGGCACATTTTAAAGGTCCCATATTAAACTGTTTTTCATCCATTCCACACAGCTGTCAGAGGCCCAACAACACTGTATTCGATATGCATTTCCTCAAACCCGTCCGTGGCCGCAGCTGTCTAAAAGTTGCTCAAATGAGCTCTGCTGAGAACATGCTGTTTCTGTGACTGCACCTTTAAATGCTAATGAGCTCCGTCTGTCATCGCCTATTGGAGAGATGGAGAGGATGCCGCTTATGCTAGCGGTAGCATGCGCCAATGTTTACAGTGGATGTATCGCTATGGCTCGCCTATGTGGCTCACGTGAAGTTGCTGGGTCCTGTATGGTTGGGACAGATCCTTTTACGAGGGTCAGTGTCGAGGCAAAGCCAGCTTTGTACTGACCCTCGTTACTGAAGCCGTCCGATGTGAAGTGGTTAGCACACACATACAAGCTAACATGGACCGTAGCCGGCACATTGTCATTAAAAATGAAACGCAAGAGACCAGACCCGGACCGTCGTGCACGTCGCTCTGTCGGACACGCGACCCCGGGTTCCATCAGACCGGAGGCAGCAGTGAAGACACACCAGAGCGCATTAGACAGGGAGGATTGTCTCCAGCTTCACCCGCACCGGGATTTATTCACGGAGCTCCAGCCGGATCACCCAGCACCATGACCGGAAAGTCGAGCTGCGCTCTCCCCGCTGTGTAGAAACGCCCCCTCGGATATCTCCTATCATCAGAGGAGTTCGGCCAAATGACTCCCTTCGTTACGTAACAACAGCAGCTGAATCTGAACAGCCTGTAGGAGCACCTTTGTACCAGTGGGGGGGCTGTAAAACACCTGTTTTCATAATATGGCACCTTTAAACAACCAATGGTCGATCAAAGTGCTGTGCAAATCAATAAACAATAAAATACTATAAGAAAATGATAAAATACAGGTGTGTCGTGCTCTGCTTGAATTGAAAGCCAGTGAGAAAAGGTGGGTCTTCAATAAAGACTTAACTAGGGTCTGGGAGGATCAAATATGAGGGGCGGGCTGCTCCAAAGCCTGGGGGCAGCCCTGCAAAGTCTCTTCACCTCTGGGTTTCATCTAGTCCTGGGGACATCCAGCAGCAGTTGCCTACCAGTGCTCTAGCTGGAGTTTGACAATGTAGGAGGTCAGTTAAATATACAGGTGCTAGCCCATTCAAAGCTTTGAAAACAAATACCAGAAGTTTAAAAGAAACCCTGAAGCAGACAGGGAGCCAGGGGAGTTAGGCCAAAACTGGTGGCTTACTTTACCCCGTCAGAAGACGAGCCGCAGCGTTGTGTACAAGCTGCAGGCGACGAAGCAACGACCAACATACACAGTTATAGTAAGCCAGCCGCTGAGTAATAAAACATGGATTAGCTTCTCTAAATATTTATACACAGGACTCTTGGCTAGGTTTCGCAGCGGGAATCGCTGGATTTAACAACTGACCGAACCTGTTTGTCAAATTTGAAGGCAAACTTACTCCAGGGTTCTTGACATAAGAGCGGTTATTAGGAGTAACATGACTCACACAAAGGCAGAAAAAGTTATTACAAGAATAAGTCACGTTACACATTAAAAGTGCAATAAATAAGAGATCCGCCAGCATTGCAGTTGGAATAGATCTACCTTCAGGTTAGCAGGTTTCTCCAGTCGGTGTTCTGCTCGACAGGTCCCCGAAGCACAGCGTGAACGCCGGGTTTAAACAGTTACTATCACCTGTTTTAGTGCTCCACACACCGTAATGCTAAACAGAGCCGCACGTAAACGACCAAAGTCCGGATGTGCTGAATTCCATATATTAGGCTCCGGTTGACTGGTCTGTCTGGGCTGCTATTGGCTGGACAGAACCTTGTTCAACCAATCAGTGCTCACAACGTCACTAGCATGTCCGCCGCCGAAGTCAACGTGCAGGATTCCAAATGCTGAATACAGAATGAATGTGGCCTGAATGACACAGCAGTTCACCGGCTCACGCTACGTATGAACCAGCGTTCCCACTGCAGGTAATGCTCTTGACGAATTCCCGCTGGATTCAAACCAAACGTATGGAAACGTGAAACGTCACGCGAGCAGTAGCCTGGCTGTTATTTACCCGCTGCTGGTCTGTACAGACCTACAGTTCCCAGCAGCCTTCGAAGATTTCACAGGAAGTCATTGAAAAAGTTACAGCCTTTTAGATGCGATATGTAGGCTGAAGAAGCTATGACATGCTAGTTTAGCTGCCAAATACATAATATACCAGTACACATGATTTTAAAATGTCTATCACAAACACAAAGTAAACAAATAAATATAGTGGATGGATATGAAATTTGATAATTTGGGGATGACAGCAGGAGAGAGAGAGAGGGGTGAATGTCAAACACTATAATTGAATAATTGAAAGTAGTTTTGGGGTAACATGGATATACATGCATATATATAACATATATATATATACACACACACACATATATATATATATATATATATATATATATATATATATATGTGTGTGTGTGTGTGTGGATTTGTTTAACTTATGAAGAATATTTCTTAATGAGATACAGACTACAAAGACACTATTCTTGAGATAGTTATGGCAATTTCATATTTTAATCAAATGAATATATATGAGAACACATTAAAACAATGTATGCAGTTTGAAATACATGAATTATTGTTAAAGAAAAGTTCAGTCTGTGGCATAGTCCCCCATTTGCCAGCCTACTCCATGCCAGCAGAGGGAGCCAAAGCTTTTTTTAATACAAGGTCACAAAACCCTTCCTTTTAGCTTCCTGGTTCACCATAGCCTTTCATAAGCCTTTCTGCATGCAGGTCAACAGGCCTTCAAGCTAATCTGTAGGTTTCAGTCAGGTATGTTAACTCGTTAGGGGGGGAGGGGCCGTTAACAGAGAGATCTGTATTTACATGACTGGCAGCACATGACGAAAGGTTAGCCACGCTTGTTTCTGCATATACTTGTAGATGGCAAGTAGGCAGATGGCGAGCGGGCAACTGTCGAGGGCGGAGGCGCTGGCGTGCTCCGGCTGCAGGCATGCATGTCATGTGATGCTCTATTGTGACACAAAAAGTCAGCTGTTTGGGAAACTTCCCATCAGACATATCGTACTGGTGAGGAAGAACACTGATTGTGTGTCTGTGCACATGTTCTTTGATTGAATACACAAGTGATAAACACCTTTGCTTTCAGTGTTTCTGGCAATAAGCATGTGTTTTTCACTCCCTTGTTGTGCCTAAGTACCTCTGCCTCCGTGTGGATGCATCAGTGTGTGACCAGCTTCTGTCATTTCCCACAGATGCAGATGCGCTTTGACGGTCTGCTAGGTTTCCCTGGCGGGTGAGTCTTTCCTGGGGCTGCTTTTGTTTGATCCTATTATGAGCACAGGTATGTTTAGCTTATGTTTGTAAGTCTCTCCGATGAGCCTGTAAGGCACACAAAAAAATCCCACATTTTCAGTGGAATGCTCAAGTATAGTATGTAGTTGCTGTAACTCAACTTTACATTGTCCAATTCAAGTTCAGTCTTCAGGACATATACGTGGCCATATTGAGTCATCACGCCACAGACTGACAAGAAGTCAGCCTTAAAAAGCCTTTAATGGGGCTTGGGATGCTCGAAAGCTCACACAACCTGGCACACAGGTCAAAAGTGGCGAAAACGTCAAAATTCGTGATGGGGATCGTGCGTCGACCATAGCGCCCCCAAACACATGTCATGGTTGGGAAAAAGTTACTTTCATATTGACGCAATATAGTAGGATTGCTCTCATCTTTAGGAACATTTAGCTTTTTTTGTTCACATTTTTGTCTGGAAGGAAGTCAGCCATCTTTGATTTTGTCCTTTAATTTTTAAGAACACATATTTTGAGGACTTTAGGATGCACAAAGAACGCATGAAACAGTGGACCTATGTTCAAACTAGTACTTATTTCAATTTGATTTTACAATTTGGCTTGGCTGTGCCACATTGGCTCTGTAGCGCCCTCTAATCACTTTTAGCGTTTGAATGCATTTTAAGTCCTTGGTAAACTCAAAAACACAAAAAACTTGGTGCACACATCAAAACCTGGGAACTTTGCGTAAATACAAAGTGATTGGGTTCATGTCTGTTCGGTGGGCTCCATAGCGCCACCTAATGCATGGAAGTCTTTAGTTAAAACGAAGTTGCTCTGATATTCACAAGTCTTGTACTCGCATGATTGGCAACTGCTTTCTCTTCATCTTAGAGAAGGTGAAGGTTATACACCGGCCTATTCTTTAGAATGAGCTTTAGCATGGCTGTAGACTCTGAATTTAGTTTGAGTAATTCCTAGCATTCTTCAGTAACCGACTGACTAAAACCTCTCACACAGTTTTAGAATAGTGTTAGTATTATGATTAGAGGGGGATTATTTCTGTTATTTTGTCTCATGACATGGACTCAACTCTGTATATTTACTTTTAAAAGCTTGATTTGTTTTTGCCTTTTATGAGATGTCTCAGAATGTGACCATTTTCAACTTGATGTCTAAATCATATGACTCAAATAGTGACTTTAGGCAGAAGGGGCTCAACGCCACCTTAGCAAACTTGTGTTTGGGTTTTACAATTGGATGACCTTTGCATTCAGCTTGATTTGTATTTGCTTCTGCATTATGGAGTCTCATGAGAGCACTACAGCTGACATTGTTTATCTGGTTTCATATCTGATCCCGACCTTTAAAACCCACCTCCCACAATTCAGGTTCGTCAATGCATCAGTGGAGACCCTGGAGGCGGGGCTTAGCAGGGAACTGTTGGAGGAGCTGGGAATGGCCCTTCCTATATTAGTAGAAGATCATGTGGACTCCTGCTATGCCCCTGCTTCCTCCCCCTCCTCCCGTCTCATCACTCACTTCTATGTGAAGAAGATGGAGGAGGAGCAGATCAGGGCGGTGGAGAGGTCAGCTCCATCCACTGCAACAGATTATGGACAGGAGGTAGTTTGTGTGTGTGTGTGTGCGTGTCCTTTCCTTCTGGACTGATTGCAGCCATTTATCCTCTGTTACTCATCACCTGTCCCCCCCCCCCCCCCCCCCCCCCCCCAGGTGTTAGGGATGGTCAGAGTCCCTCTGTACACCATGACAGGCGAGGGAGGCCTCGCATCGTTCCTGTCGCACTCGTTCGTCGGCAACGCTCGCTCCCAGCTGACAGACGCTCTGCTACGCTTCAACCTGGTCGCCCTCGAGGAGTTGTGCAAAGCCCTCGCACATTCCCTGAAGATGCATGCGCACACCGCAGAGGACCTGCAGGCGGTCCTGGCGCTGACAGAAGCAAAGAGGAAACGGTTGTAAACCACATAGGCACCAGCACACACACACACACACACACACACACACACACACACACACACACACACTGTCATACTGATTTTGAGCTGGTGACTCATTCATCGAACTGTTTGAAGAAAATATTATCAACTGCTCAACCATTAATGCAAATAAAACTATTTCACTGTCCACTTGTACTCCTGTTACTCCTGATTTTAAACCGAAAAACAAATTATAAGATGTACAAGCAACTGTCTCCAGCCCCCCCGTGACCCTGAATACAGGATAAGCGGTAGAAAATGGATGGATGGATGGGACAAGCAACTGTCCTGGTAATCCAACACTCCATCAAACATTTAGGGGTCTTAGTGCAATGATGAAGACTATATTTGAGTTATTCATATCAGGAATTCAGATAAACATGAAGTACACAAAATAACAGGCAAAAAAGGCCACAAGTCAAAATAAAAAGTCAACGCAGACATTCGGGGCGATGCTTCCTTATATGGAAATGCATAGTCACTGGTAGACAAGGGGTAGAGGAGATCAGCTAGACATCGTTTTGCTGGTTTCATTTATGATGTTATTGCAGCGGCACCTGTGCAATCCAAGAATGAATTGCATCCATGACATACTATGTAGCCTACAGGCGGGCATTTAATTCTGGTTAAGTTTACCCTTGTTGCACATAAGACGCCTGCACCAGATGTTAGAAACCTCATTCCCAGACAATGTTGCTGGCAGTGAGCAAGAGCAGAGATATGATGCTGCCTAATGTTCATGATACCTGTTAGTGTGAAATGTCAATTTTTATTTTTATTTTGCAGGTGAAACATCATGAGAGAATGCAGCAAAATACTATATTTACCTTTGATTTATTACGCTGCATTGAGTTTGAGAAATCAACCTGGATGTTTCATAAATTGCATGCAGAAAGTACCTAATATGTATTGTCGACTCATTATTTTATAAAGACAGATACATTCATCGCTGATTCGTCCCAGCAGGTGTAGATAGGATAAATGATGTGAATGAGATTGCTTTGTGAAGTAATGTGGGAAGTAAAATGTGATCCGCTGCCGATGTCTCAATCATAGTATGCTTTTTGTATACCTGTCAAAAGGGGGAAAATGCACCGCATCTGGCATTTACAGACAGGAAGCAGATAGCAGACGGGCTACGGTTGCGTTTATGCAAGTGTTTGTGGAGTCTCTGCTGCACGTGCATGCATTTGCTTGAGGATGTGTCTGAAGCATGCATGTGTGCTTTAAGTATGCTGTCATGTGATGGCGATGTAAAGGGGCGAAAAATACAAGGTCATTATAAAGACATTTCAAGAGAGAAAGGGATAGAGAGCTAGAGCGAAAGGGGGGAAGGAGGGAAGGGGATTGCAGATGAGGAATGGATGGATGGATGGCACGGGAGAGAGCGGGAGCAAGGGATGCTGAGGGAGAAAGGCAGTATATTCATAGCAGCAGCGGTATTTATAGCCGCCCCGAGGAGAGGGGAGAGCAGAGGCGTGGCTTGCTTAGTGGCTTTCATGCTGCCTCTCAAGGCAGAGAGGGAGGGAATGGGAGGAGAGAGGCAGTTCTGGCGTGAGAGAAAGAGAGGGGGAGGTTGTTTGGCATATTTGGCAGGAGACGGAAGAAAGAAAGGAGGGAGGGCTGTTTTTTTGAGTGCGTGTGTGCCAGAGAAATGAGAGAGGGAGGGAGGAGGAAACTGAGCTGAGAAAATCTGTCAAATTCAAACATACTGCTCTTTCTGTGTGTATGTGTGTGTGTGTGTGTGTGTGTGTGTGTGAGATAGAGAGAGAGACAGAATTGAATTGAATTGAGAACGAGAGAGAGAGAGAGATGAGAAGAGGAGGGGAGCTGAGGAACAGATATGAAGAGACAGCAGAGGACCACAAAGTGAGGTATGTACGGCTGTCATGCTGCTCATGAATCAACTACCTATGTGTTAGTAGAGCCTACTGTACATATGAGTTAGGGAAAAGTGGTTGCATACATGTGACTAAAGTGAATGTGTCTGTGTGTTTATATATAGTTCAGTCTTTTTAAGGCACACTGTATTCACATGGGGGTTTCTTATTGACAAATGGATGTAGGCTACTAACAGTTAAGGCTATGAATTATGTAATATGTGTGCACCATTTGCAGTGTTGATGCTCTCTCTCTCTCTCTCTCTCTCTCTCTCTCTCTCTCTGTGTGTGTGTGTGTGTGTTTACAAGCTCTTGTAAGCATGCTGATCTGTTTGTGTGGCCATTGTGTGGAGCTGTGCTACAATACCTTGACCGTGGGTTTGGTTTACAGCCGTTGTAGAATATAACTCAACAATCCTGTGCTGTGAGAACTGTAGAGCCTTAATACCACTGACAGCTCATTCACGGTCTGTTATTATATAATGAAGATTGGCTCAAACAGCCTCCTCAGAGGCATCTACAATGTAGCATTTCCTTTGTGCTGTTGGTTTACAGTGCAACACATTAAGATGGTAATGTAAGAGAGCAACCTTGCCTAATACATTGTAACGTTGAACGCTCTTGTGGGTTTTTCAAATTTGGTGAGTTGTAGTTTGCCTAACCCTTGAATGAGGTTGAGGATCAGGTGCAGTTTCTTAAACACACCGTATGGTTATGGTAAGATTATTTTTAAATCATACAAATGCAGCTCAATGCAAACAACAAAACATGCAGAATACTCTTGCAGCAGTGAGGAGTGTGTGACAAATGGCGTTGTCCGCAACAGTGTTGCCCTGGTGACTGACAGACTCATGGTTTGAGTTGAGAGATACATGGGTTTTATTTTGTGTGGTGTTTAATAACATAATAAATGAGAAGTTTAGTTTATCTGCGATTTAGCACATTGATCACCTAGTCTTGTTTTATTCTTCCTGGAGGCATGTGAGAATTCAAGGAAACACAGGGCAAGTAATTGATATACAAATGTTCACTGTGTGGGTGAAGACTTCCATTCAACATGACATTTTTCATCCAACTTTGACAGAGATACAAGATAGTACGTCAACTTTGAAGCAATTTGAAGATGCAAAGTAACTGGTAACTAAAGCCATTAGATATATGTAAGTGTAAAGTATCATAAAATGGAATTACGTACATAAAGTACCTCAAAATCATAATCTAATAAGTGCTGTCACAGGGAATTTGGATGCGGCCAACCTTACAGCCTCTTTAACCTCACAGTGCCCGACTGTCCCAGACGTAACTTTTCATTCACTTCTTTTCCCCCCATTCCTGCTCTGGCCCAGGACTCAGGTATGTATTCCACAAACACTACCTCTAAATGATCCGATACATAAAACTCCACCACGGCAGGACCATACAAATATAGACAGCAGTGGAAATGTTTCTTCTTTTGTTTGTTTGTTCTTTGTTTTTATATATATATATATATATATATATATATATATATATATATATATATATATATATATATATATAGTTTTCTGTGATGCATTATGTGCAGCTCTCCACTGCCACCTCAAAACTCGTTGTCCCTGCAGTGTGTGTTTTGGAAGTGATGTGAACCAGGATTAAGCAGCTGCTGGAAAATTTCTGTGAGATTTGCAGGTAGAGGGTTATTCTTGGCAGATGGTACGATGGTAAAAACCTGTGGTAGCCTTTTATGATATGGTTTCCTGTTTGCTATGGCAGCTGTTACACAAGCAGCTCTTGAGAAGAATGTGGACAGGGACTCTGGCAAGACACAAACCCTGTCAGTGATGTGATCAATTTGGAGCCTATATCTCATGACAAGTTCAATTTGACTTGACTATTCAAATTATATGTAAATATACACCTCCATTGACAAACTTCACTGTGCACTATACCCTGGGATATGGAATAAAACTGGCCAAATATGCTTGCAATACAAATAAAGTTGACTTTCAATTGATTTATTTATTTATAGTGTCGTCACAACAAAAGTCAATCATGGTCAATGAATTTTCACAGTCCCAACATCACCTGGAGCAAGCATTACAGCGCGACAGTGGCAAGAAAAAACTGCCTTAACAGACTTTCTAAGAAGACATCATGAGCAGAACAGGGTCTTGGGTTCCATCTCCATTTGGCGTTGGTAGCATTAACAGATTTTGGGTCCAAGTACAGTAACTTCCGTCTTATTTGAGTTTAACATCAAGAAATTGCAGGTCATCAAGGTTGATGCTTGGAGTTTAACTTGAATTTGTTTCCTCGGGCTTGATCAATAGTGAAGTATCATCTGCATAACAATAAAACTTGATAGAGTGTCTGCGAATGTTATTGCATATATAAGTTGAAAATAGTTTGTCCTTGCACAGGACCTCAACACCGTATCTAATGTCTATGCGCATGGAGGATTTTTCATTAACATGCACAAACTGAGATTAATTGGATGAATAGGACTTCCCATTCATCCCTTCTCTTCCGCTTATCCTGGGCCGGGTCGCGGGGGCGGCTGCCTGAGCAGGGACACCCAGACTTCCCTCTCCTCGGACACTTCCTTCAACTCCTCCGGAAGGATCCCAAGGCGTTCCCCGGCCAGCCGGGCGATGTAGTCGCTCCAGTGTGTCCTGGGTCTTCCTCGGGGTCGCCTCCCGGTGGGGCATGCCTGGAACATCCTATACACCTCAGCTGGCTCCTCTCGATGTGGAGGAGCAGCGGCTCTACTCCGAGCTCCTCCCGCGTGACGGAGCTCCTCACCCTATCTCTAAGGGAGCGCCTCGCCACCCTGCGAAGGAAGCTCATTTCAGCCGCTTGTGTCCCGGATCTTATTCTTTCGGTCACAACCCAGAGTTCATGACCATAGGTGAGGGTAGGAACGTAGATCGACCGATAAAACCTGCCGCACCAATCTGCCTGTCAATCTCACGCTCCATCCTTCCCTCACTTGTGAACAAGACCCCAAGATACTTGAACTCCTCCACTTGAGGCAGGAACTCTCCCCCAACCCGGAGGGAGCAAGCCACCTTTTTCTGGTCGTGAACCATGGCCTCAGACTTGGAGGTGCTGATCCTCATCCCAGCTGCTTCGCACTCGGCTGCAAACCGCCCCAGGACATGCTGGAGGTCCTGGCTCGAAGGAGCCAACAAGACCACATCGTCCGCGAAAAGCAGGGATGAAATCCAGTGGCTCCCGAACCAGATCCCCTCCAGCCCATGGCTGCGTCTAGAAATTCTGTCCATAAAAATAATGAACAGAACCGTTGACAAAGGGCAGCCCTGCCGGAGTCCAACATGCACCGGGAACCGGTCTGACTTACTGTCGGCAATGTGAACCAAGCTCCTGCTCCGGTCGTACAGGGACCTTACAGCCCTTAACAGAGGGACCCCGACCCCATACTCCTGAACTACCTCCCACAGAATGCCACGAGGGACACGGTCGAATGCCTTCTCCAGGTCCACAAAACACATGTGGACTGGTTGGGCAAACTCTCATGAACCCTTGAGCACCCTGCAGAGGGTATAGAGCTGGTCCAGTGTTCCACGGCCAGGACGAAAACCACATTGTTCCTCCTGAATCCGAGGTTTGACTATCGGCAAAAATTCTCCTCTCCAGTTCCCTGGAATAGACGTTTACCAGGTAGGCTGAGGAGTGTGATCCCCGATAGTTGGAACACACTCTCCAGTCCCCCTTTTTGAATAGAGGTACCACCACCCCGGTCTGCCAGTCCAGAGGCACTGTCCCTGACTGCCACGTGATGTTGCAGAGACGTGTCAGCCAAGACAGCCCCACAACGTCCAGAGACTTGAGGTACTCAGGGCGGATCTCATCCACCCCCGGTGCCTTGCCACCGGGGAGCTTCTTAACTACCTTCCTGCTTCCCCTTCCTGAGGCGCCGGATGGTTTGCCAGAATTTCCTCAAGGCTGACCGGTAGTCCTCCTCCATGGCCTCCCCGAACTTTTCCAGACCCGAGTCTTTGCTTCAGCGACCGCTCGCACTGCAGCACGCTTGGCCTGCCGGTAACCGTCAGATGCCTCAGTAGTCCCCCGAGCCAACCAGGTTCGGTAGGACTCCTTCTTCAGCTTGACAGCATCCCTTACTTCCGGTGTCCACCACGAAAGGCACTGGAGACCTTACGGCCACAGCTTCGAACAGCCCCGTCCACAATGGAAGCGGAGAACAAGGTCCATTCAGACTCAACGTCCCCAGCTTCCCTCGGGATCTGGTCAAATCTCTCCCGGAGGTGGGAGTTGAAGACCTCCCCAACAGAGGGTTCCACCAGACGTTCCCAGCAGACCCTCACAGCATGTCTGCCAAGTCTGTCCAGCTTCCTCCCCTACCAGCAGATCCAACTCACCACCAGGTGGTGATCAGTTGACAGCTCAGCCCCTCTCACCCGAGTGTCCAAGACATAGGGCCGGAGGTCAGATGACACGACCACAAAGTCGATCATTGACCTCCGGCCTAGGGCGTCCTGGTGCCACGTGCACTGATGGACACCCTTATGCTTGACCATGGTGTTCGTTATGAACAAACCGTGACTAGCACAGAAGTCCAATAACAGAACACCACTAGGGTTGAGATTGGGGAGGCCGTTCCTCCCAATCACGCCCCTCCAGGTAACACTGTCGTCACCCACGTGAGCATTGAAGTCCCCTAGTAGAACAATGGAGTCCCTGGTTGGAGCACTCTCCAGTACCCCTCCCAGGGACTCCAAGAAGGCCGGATACTCTGCACTGCCGTTTGGCCTGTAGGCCTAAACAACAGACCCTCTCGTTTTTGTCCAAAGCAACTTACAATAAGTACATTTGTCGAAAGAAAGAAACCACAACATATCCTTGCTGATAAAGTAAGAGTGAAAAAATAGAAACAAGTGTTAGATCAGTGCTATGATCAAAGTGCTAAAGTGCTAGGTAAAAAACATAGAAGTGCTCTTTTTTTTTGGGGGGGGGGGGGGGGGGGTGTTAGTGGGTCATGCTATGCAGAGACGAGGTGAAGTCTGAACAGGTGAGTCTTGAGCCTTTTGCGGAAGATGGCAAGTGACTCTGCTGAGGAGGGCACAGCATTAAGATCTAGCACAACAAGAGACAGTCCTTTGTCAGAAGCAATTAGAAGGTCATTTGTTATTTTCACCAGTGCGGTCTCTGTGCTATATAGTGGCATGGATCATTGCCACCCATGCTTTGAGGAGGTTGGGGTGGTAAATCTGCATTGCTCACCTCTGTCCGAGTGCACAACCTCATAGTCGATGTCACCCACTTGCCGTGAGACCACAAAGGGACCTGCCACTTGCCGAATAATTTGGAGCTGGAAGTAGGGAGCAATACAAGCGCATAATCTCCCGGTGAGAATTGTCTCAGTTTACTTCTTCTGTTGTACGGCACTGTTGACGTTCCTGGGCCTGGAGCAAATTCTCCAATGTGTGGAGTTTTGCTGTCAGTATCAGGACATGTTGAACCTCATTTTTGCTGGGGCTTGGACCATCCTCCCAGTTTTCCTTAATTAGGTTTGGCACCCCTCATGGTTTTCTGCTGAACAGCAGCTTGAAAGGAGAAAATCCCGTGGAGGCCTGGGGAACCTCCTGCACTGCAAACAACAAAGGATGTAGCCACTTGTCCCAATTACGCTCATCCTCGTGCACAAACTTACGGATCATGGACTTTGATCATGGACTTATTCAGATGCTCCACTAGACCGTCAGTCTGAGGGTGATAAACACTGGTCTGAATAGATTAGATGATAAGTAATCCTTACAGTATCTGTGGCATAAACTTTGTGCCCTGTTCTGCCAGAATCTCTTTTGGGATCCCGACACAGGAGATGACCTGAATCAGCGTCTGTGCAACACAGTACACTGTACGTCTCCCCGAATGCCTGGCCAATAGAAACAGGCCATAATCTGGTTAAGTTTTGTCTTATACTCCATATGACCGGCCATTGGTTTAAAGTGAGCCACCTGGAAAATAATTTCCCTGTGGCAACAACTGGGTGATTTGCTCATTCGTCCATGTCCCTGATCATTGAAAAATGGTTATGTCCGTGGTTATGTCAGGGCGCACCAGTTGACCATCAATGTCCATCACTTGGTCAAAGGCAAAGCGTAGAGTGTCGTCACGAGACTGCTCCAGGGAAAAAACCTTCCATTGGAAGGAATAACCGGAGCCGGCTGAGCCTCCTGAGAAGGCTCTGCCAATTCCCTGACCCAGTCAGCAGTGTCGGGCGACCTTCCGTCACTGCTAAGCACAGCGCACATCGGCCTTTGACCCCGTCAGCAGCGTCGGATGACCTTGCGTCACCGCTGAGCACAGAGCACATATCCCATGTCCTTGTCAGCCGTGAACGCACCCCCACACATTTGACCCACTAGACTGTTAAACCCTGCCCAATCTGTGCCCACAATTAGAGGGTATATCAGGGGGGATCTTACCGCGGCCTTAACCCTGTGCTTTTTACCCCGGTAGTTGATTGGTAAGAGCATAGGTTGCGTATTTCCACTACATGGACAGATGACGAAAGAAAAACTTTATACATTTGACTAAGAGCTGACTTAATTGCTGCTGACACTCAGACTGAATTAACCAAGTGTAAAGAACAATCATGCTTATTGATCCTTTCCAAACACACCTGACTGAGCGTCACACTTCACTTGACCTGATCTGTGTTCGGAGCAATGAATGTACAACTGTAGCATGCCTGAAAGCACAGAGTAGCATAATGTAATGATCAACACCCTCATGCAAACCTGTGATTGTACTGGATGATACTTCAATGTTTCAATACTTCCTCTGTATAGGTTTGTAGGGATCAGGGATGATTTCAGCTGTTGAACAACAATGCAACTGTTCAAATGTAAAGACAAATGAGGACATTTCTGCAAGAAATATGACATGTGATAACATTCTGTACAGTAACTGGGTCAACGTAGCTGACTCTCAGCAATGTCAGGAAATCCCCATAGGATATTGGTCATAACATCACACACAAAATCTGCTTCATGCTTAATTTTTTCTTTCAGAAGAAATTTGCAGGAATTCCCCTCAGTAAATGATTATCACTAAAGATAAAAGCAGCAGTGGATATAATATGTGGATAGCGGCATGTTTGAACAAGTCAACATTTGTTTTTCACTTAGATATAATTCTTTTAAACAATGCACTGATCCTTTAATACCTGCATTCACACCCCCATACCATACTTTTAGTTACAGCAGACCACATAAAACCAGGTCAGTGTTGCCCCTCATCCGTGTCTAACGCGGCATTCACACTGCAGAAATCACACAAATATGCGGCAGGTCTGTGCATTGACTTCACATGTAATTTGGTGGCGCGGAAAATTTGCATTGCGTTTGTTGTGAACGCCCCTTAAGGCCACATTATATCTGGAGTGTTTCATTGAGGCTGATTGATGAAAAGTGTTTCCAGTGAAAGCAGCACTCATTGCAGAGTGTTGAAACCTGTTGAGAAACTGACACAGGATGTGGGAGGTTTCCTCTGTATGTGCTTGTGTGTGTGTTTGTCTGTCTGTGTGAAACTAAAAAGCAAGACACAATGTCTTTGAACTCATCTTCTAGTTTATGTCTAATGCAACTCCTTCTGTAAACCTTGTTATATATTTTGAATTAATTGTCTTTCCAGCATCAAAAACGTATTCTGTCATCTATAAGAAGCCATAATCTGCCTTTAAAGGGTGATTTATATTGTGCTTTCATGGACTTGGAAGAGAGGTGAGAGCATGATATCCTCAATTTTAGTCCCTAGTTTTACTTCCCACTCATGCATCTATTACACCTCTATTACACCCTCCCTGTCTGGTAAACAACCATGTTTTTTTTTAAATTACATTCCCAAAGTCTTTCATTAATGTATTCCATTTAAAACCCTAATAGAGTTGCAAAGTGGGAGGAGCTATTTTTGTGCATCTCTTCGGACGCTAGCTGTTAGCCTTTGTGTGAGTTTGTGTTCAGCCTTTGACTGAAATTGAACTCACCAGGGACTCTTGACTAATTGTATATTGATTTTGTATACAATTGTGCCTCCTCAAAATGTGCAAAAGATGAACAAATGTGGTATAGAATATGTGGCTGTATGATAAATACAATTCTGAGGTACGAGGTTAGTTACATATAAAATAAATACAACTTACCTGTTTATTTTAGAAACATCCCCAAATTAAATTGTAGACATTTGGTGATGGGTTTTGTTCACAAACGCAACAACAAAGTGTTTTAAGTTTGCAGTTCGAAATCCCAACATTTCCTTCTTCATAGGAACAGTAGCAGAGGCTCCTGGGTATTGTAGTATAAACCCATCCACCATGAAAAGAAGCAGAAATAATTTAATCTGGTGGCGCTATCATACATTTCATTGCATTATCTGATAGATTGTATGTTGAGTAACATTGAGGAGATAATTCAAATATAACTTTGAAATAGGAATTAAGAGTGAGGTTAAAATACTCGATTGAGGAATCCCTCATGATTGCCCCGCATGAGCAAAGTCATTTCTCTAAACTCCTCCGGCCTTGAATCATGTCAGGTTCCCAGACATTTCCTGGGTTTTTATTGGGCTTGGGGCCAAAACTGCCACTGTGTTTCAGGTTAGGGTCAGGCTTGGACAGAAACACTAGCTTAATGTTGAGCCAATTTTTTGATGCAGGTTTTTAGCATCGTATTAAAGAAGCAAATTTGCTACTTTTTTTCTCGGAATATTGCCCACCTCTGTCGCCGTCGTACTACTCATGACATCACTGGATTTATTTTGAACCTCATCAATGCTCCTCCAGGGCTGAAGAAATGATACAACTGTTGCACTGAGTTGTACTTCCAATGATGAGTAAACTGACTGATGTGTGAAATTGGTGGTTTCAATTGTTAATTTATCAAGAAACAAGAGCCAACGTAGGTCACAGAGCAGTTTTAAGTGGGTTTCCAAAGAATATTTACCACATCCTACTGACTATGGATTCTCATATTTGACATGTATACTTTTAGGATCTAAGCTTAGTACAGAATGTGTAAAAATAATTATGGGAGACATTTGCTTGTTCATTTGACTATTACCTTTATGGACATTGCTAACTTCCAACCATGAGGCCTTGAATGTCCTCCGTTATTGCCGTTACTCATCACCTCTCTTCCCATCCCCCATACTTCATACATTGCCCTCTTACTGTCCATTCTTGGCTCTATCCCTCACTTCCATGGTGTCACTGCCCTTCCTGTCTTCTCACCCTGGCCTGAATGTCCGCTGCCTCTTTCATTTTCCCATTCTGAATCAGGTCTCAATGAATCCCTTTCCTTCCTTCTTGTCATCCGTATGCACCTCTTCACCTACCGTTTTCCTCTGCTCTCTGTCTGATGTTCAGGCCAGTTCACCTATGGACCAGCATTCACATCAGAAACCTACGGTATTCCATGAAAACATCGGAACGACTGACATCCCCGCAGAGTGCAGCCGATCAACACTGATGCCGATGCGCTGCCGGCAGCTGTAGAGCAGTGAGGCCAAGGGGTCAGGGGTGAAAGGTCATAGACGACAGAGACAGAGCAGGCACTGAGGTTGAAAGGTTGCTGGAGGGGGTCGAGTGGCTACAAGAAGATTCTCTGTTCAGAAAGGAAGATCTAAGTGACAGACGACAATCAAGTGGGAAAAGATGATGACATCACATGGAAAGCTGCGCAGGGAGAAGGGGAGTCTGGCGGAGTATGAATCGCAGATGAAGGGTAAGTCACTGTGTGTGTGTGTGTGTGTGTGTGCTTGTCTCCATGTATGTCTGTGCCCTGTATTGCACTTAACTGCATGCATGAATACATCCAAGAAAGCACATGTGCACTCACATACGAATGTGTACAGCTGCTCTACACAGTCATCCAGCCATAGTGAAAGTATTACTCACTGAAAGTATTCGTGCCTGGGTTTACATGTATGTACACAAACAGATACAATCACCCTTGTTTCCATGCAGAGTCTGTTAAAGCCAACAGGAGAGCTTGAGATACTTTAATCAGTAAAAGTGTGAGCATGACCAAATTTTGATCCATGACAACAGCAGTATGTGAGCGTCATGTACTGTTTTTTGGAGGGTCTATGCTGTGGCTGGGTGGCTCTCTGTACTGTACTACAAGTGTGTATTTATAGCCAGTATTAGTGATGCTGTCTCTTCACATCCAGTCAGCCCCAGGCTGTGTACTGTGTACAGAGACGGAGTAGAGGAGGGGAGAGAGGGAGTGGGCGGAACCGTGGGGGGGGGGGGGGGGGGGTATCAAGAGCATATATATTTGAAAGAGTCATGTTTGTATTAGCCTTTTCAAACCACAGGCTTTTGTGTATAATACAAGGTTATGTATTATACACAAAAGACACTAGCTATGTATAATATGTTGCTGTCAAATATCTCAGTACATTGATGGCAAATGCACCTTCAAATTACAGCATGGTCAGCATTTGATTCATTCTCATTACCTGGGATTAGAGGAGATTTTTAAAATGGATATTTAAAAAATGTTTAAATTATAATGTATTTTTAAATGAATGAACAAATAATCTCTTCCTGTCCCCAGGCGCCATCAAGTCCACCTCAAGTGTAAAAGTACAGCAGTTTCAATCTTATACTGATTGTATATGCCAGTCTATCACAGGGCTGACATGTAGAGACAGACAGGTAACCAGTCTATCACAGGGAGACATGTAGAGACAGACAGGTAACCAGTCTATCACAGGGAGACATGTAGAGACAGACAGGTAACCAGTCTATCACAGGGAGACATGTAGAGACAGACAGGTAACCAGTCTATCACAGGGCTGACATGTAGAGACAGACAGGTAACCAGTCTATCACGGGGCTGACATGTAGAGACAGACAGGTAACCAGTCTATCACAGGGCTGATGTGTAGAGACAGACAGGTAACCAGTCTATCACAGGGAGACATGTAGAGACAGACAGGTAACCAGTCTATCACAGGGAGACATGTAGAGACAGACAGGTAACCAGTCTATCACAGGGCTGACATGTAGAGACAGACAGGTAACCAGTCTATCACAGGGCTGACATGTAGAGACAGACAGGTAACCAGTCTATCACAGGGAGACATGTAGAGACAGACAGGTAACCAGTCTATCACAGGGAGACATGTAGAGACAGACAGGTAACCAGTCTATCACAGGGAGACATGTAGAGACAGACAGGTAACCAGTCTATCACAGGGCTGACATGTAGAGACAGACAGGTAACCAGTCTATCACGGGGCTGACATGTAGAGACAGACAGGTAACCAGTCTATCACAGGGCTGATGTGTAGAGACAGACAGGTAACCAGTCTATCACAGGGAGACATGTAGAGACAGACAGGTAACCAGTCTATCACAGGGAGACATGTAGAGACAGACAGGTAACCAGTCTATCACAGGGAGACATGTAGAGACAGACAGGTAACCAGTCTATCACAGGGAGACATGTAGAGACAGACAGGTAACCAGTCTATCAAAGGGCTGACATGTAGAGACAGACAGGTAACCAGTCTATCACAGGGCCGACATGTAGAGACAGACAGGTAACCAGTCTATCACAGGGAGACATGTAGAGACAGACAGGTCCATCCTGCATGTCTTTGGACTGTGGGAGGAAGCAGGAGAACCCGGAGAGAACCCACGATTACAAGGGGAGAACATGTAAACTCCACACAGAAGGAACCCAAACCCGACCCGGGAATCAAACCTGGGACCCTCTTGCTGCGAGGCCACAGTGCTACAGCCCTAATATAGCTACTCAAAACCAAATAATAATTTCCTCGAAAGACAAAATAAAACTCCAACATACAAACTTCATCACATCCGTGCGGTAAAAAATCTGTGTGCCTCTCGGGCGTCTCACACTTGGGCATCTCGCAAACAGATTACTCATACCTCTGAACCTATAATGAGCGCTCTACTCCGCCAAGTGAGAGGTTCAAGCAGACAAAAAAACGAAACAAAATGGCTTACACCATACATCCATTATCATCTGGTTGCCGGGTCACAGGGCCGCGGGCTGGACGTGCCCAGAACACCTCTAACGGTGGTTCGAACCACGAACACCATCTAATCTGGAGGCATCCGGATAAGATGCCCAAACCACCTCAACTGGCCCATTTGGACCTGCATTTTTATAGTCCTTCTCTTGTCCTTTCCACCACTCAAGACACTTTACACTACATTCAGTCTACATTTACCATTCATACACATTCACTGATGGCAGAGGAGACGCTTGTCCATCAGAATCAAATCACATCTCACTAATTCACACGCCGATGGCACAGCCTTTGGGGGCAATTTGGGGTTCAGTATCTTGCCCAAGGACACTTCGGCATGTGGACTGGAGGAACCCAATCTTCTTATTGGAGAACGACTCACTCCACCTCACAGCCACCCCCATTTCAATGCAAACTACTTCAAGTTCCCTCTGGGTGACTCAGAACACCATGGCCTCAGACTTGGAGGTAATGTATCTCATCCCAACTGTTCCACACTGGGCTGCAAATCGCCACAGGAGCTCTGAAGTAGCCACATTATTTGCAAAAAGCAGGGATGCTCAAACCGGATGCTATCTTCCCCTCCGGCTGTGCCTCGAAATCCTTTCCATTAAAATTGCAAACAGGATTGGTGACAAGGGACAACCCTGGCGGAGGCCAACACTGGGAATGTGTTTGAGTGTTTGAGAATACGGACACAGCACTCACAGCGCAACGAAAAGTCCCTTTGTTTTTAGTCCCTTCTGTTGTTTTTGAAGTGCTATACAACAAATGTGACGTAATTGGACTTGACTATCCATTCAAATGTCATATCCACCACTACATTAACAAACTACACTGTGCACTAAAACCTGGAATAAAATCATCTCCTCTGCCACCAACAGTCCAATTCTTACCTTCATGGGAGCTTAAAAAACTCCTGTTGTTTTTAAATGTGCTATACATATAAAGTTAACTTATGTATTACAAAGTATTGAACGCCGCTTCATTTACTACATTAAAACTTCCTAATGGTGGATGGGACCGGTTCTTCTTATGGTCTAAGTCACTGCAGCAGTCGGTCGGCAAGGAGTCCGAAACAACAACCGGTCCCATGAACCACCGTGACTCACTGTTTCTAAATGTTTAGATTTTCTTTTTTAATTTTTTAATTTTTTTTGTATTGCACACTTTTGTTTTTATTTAATTTTATGTATGGTGAGTTGACCGGTTGACAACATTTCATTGCATTGTGACTGCATGTCTACGTGTCAACAAAATGCTTTTAAAATGATCAATGCGGTAAGATGGCCCTTATTTAATTGTGACATTCAATATTATATTGTTGCAATATCAGGCCAAATCATTCTTTGGTTTAACCGCTAACACCACATTTGCATCATCATACATGTGAAATGTGACAAGGAGTTAGACACATCTCTTTTGTAAAGGGTCACAAGACAAAAAGGTGGGAAACACAGTTGAACAATACAGTGTATTATTATACAAATCATGATTGTATTATTGCTGTACAAAGGATTATCGTGTGTTTCTATGTTAAGTGCCAATCTGTAACTAAATGACATGGAGTAGAAGTATAATGCAGCATCAAATGGAAGTTGAACTGAGTGTACAAGTACAAGTACCTCAAAAAGGAAAAGTGCAGTGATCTGATGTCATGCTGGACTAAATCATGAGTCTGCAGAGGCCTGAAGCTCTGCTCATTTATTCTAAGTTTAGTGTCCAAATTGCACCAGATTTGACATGGCACTCCTTTGGCTCCCCACCAATACACCCGGCAAGTGTGAATTAGAACAGATGAACAATTCTCAGGATGTGTGTAGGACACTAAAATACAGACAGACAGCGTTTGTTTCATAGTTCGATGTCAGGGGTCCAGGGTTATAAAGAAATAACTGTCTTCTCTCTCTCTCTCTCTCTCTCTCTCTCTCTCTCTCTCTCTGTGTGTGTCAGACCTGCGGGCCCAGCTGACAGACCAGATAAAGATTTTAGACTCTCAGGTGGAGGTCAAACAGCAGCAGCTCTCTGACCTCTCAGAGTTTCTCCGGCGTCGTGGAGACATCGAGGCTGAATATGCGCGAGCCCTCGACAAACTTACCGAGCGATTCACCCACAAAACTAAGAAGTAAGCTGGTGTCGAGTAAAGAATATGTGAGTGAGTCTGCATGTTTTCTTTGTCTCAGATGAGGCTGTATTCAGTGAGGATGTCTATGTTTCTACAGGAAGGAGCAGTGGGGTCAGTCAGTGTGTCAGGTTTGGTCTGTTTTGCTGACTCAGACCCGTCTGGAGAGCCGGGAACATGCAGTGCTGGGTGACACCTGCTGCAATACACTCACACAGAGGTTGGCACACAGCACCGAGGATACACACCGTCTGCACAAACGGGTGGGTTGATCTCTATGTTAGGTCGGATGAATCCAATCCTCAAGGTCATTACTCCTATATTTGGAGGTCATCCTCATATCACTCCTCTCAGTAACAATTAACTGATCATATTCAATGCTACGTAGAGATATGATAATCATACTAGTGAAATCACATACATTGGATAAAACATAATAAAGTGCCCTTAACTGTATCTACAGTAGGTAGGACATGCAAGGTGGATGTAGTTGGCCTGGAGGAGGGGCTCAGGAGGCCGGGCAGGGGGGGCGACAGGAGTCTGCTAGGGGCGACAGGGGGGCGACAGGAGTCTGCTAGGGGCGACAGGGGGGTGACAGGAGTCTGCTGGGGCAACAGGGGGGCGACAGGAGTCTGCTGGGGTAACAGGGGGGTGACAGGAGTCTGCTAGGGGTGACAGGAGTCTGCTGGGGTAACAGGGGGGTGACAGAGGTCTGCTAGGGGTGACAGGGGGGCGACAGGAGTCTGCTAGGGGCGACAGGGGGGCGACAGGGGGGCGACAGGAGTCTGCTGGGGCAACAGGGGGGCGACAGGAGTCTGCTAGGGCAACAGGGGGGCGACAGGAGTCTGCTGGGGCAACAGGGGGGCGACAGGAGTCTGCTGGGGCAACAGTGGGGCGACAGGAGTCTGCTGGGGCAACAGGGGGGCGACAGGAGTCTGCTGGGGTAACAGGGGGCGACAGGAGTCTGCTAGGGCAACAGGGGGGCGACAGGAGTCTGCTAGGCGGACAGGGGGGCGACAGGAGTCTTCTAGGGCAACAGGGGGGTGACAGGAGTCTGCTGGGGCAACAGGGGGGCGACAGGAGTCTGCTAGGCGGACAGGGGGGCGACAGGAGTCTTCTAGGGCAACAGGGGGGTGACAGGAGTCTGCTGGGGCAACAGGGGGGCGACAGGAGTCTGCTAGGCGGACAGGGGGGCGACAGGAGTCTTCTAGGGCAACAGGGGGGTGACAGGAGTCTGCTGGGACCCATTCTCTTTTCCCTGTAGCTTCTTCCTATAGGGTTGAAAGCTGAATGGCTTTAAGCTTTTGAAATTGTGATTCAAATAAAATGGAAGTGATGGTGTTTGTGTTCCTCTCTTATGGACCTGGGTTCCCTACAAGCATATGTTAAGCCCACTGTCAGTAACCTAGGAGTGAAAATTGATGTTGATTTTAAACTCGATATTTGAAACTAATTAACAGATTATTTTGATCTGAGGCCTCCAGAGGGCGATCCAAGAACCTGTTTTATCTCTTAATGATTTTGAGCCAGTCACGCATGCTTTTATTTCTAACCGTTTGGACTTCTGCACTCATGTCTTCCCTGAAACAGTTAATCCAAAATGCTGCTGCACGTCCTTTAACTGGCATGCGTGAACATATCACCCATCCTGGCGTCCCTCTGGCTCCCTGTTCATTGTATGATCCATTTTAATGTCATAGTTTGTTTTTAGATATTCTAATGGATTAGCAGCTTAATACATGTCTGACCTCCTGCATGTCTACACCCCCTCGCAGTCTTTGACGTCCCCCGAGCAGCTCTTTCTCATCGTCCTCATTGGAAAGACAAGGACGTCTTCTTATCTGTCCCGGTACTACAGTAGTACACAGACCCATCTGGCCTTCTGTAGCTCCTCGCCACTACAGTGATTTCAGAGCAGCTAAGAGTTTAGGCCCAACACCAAGCACAGCAAGACCATTTTAGCTTTTCTAAAATCCCTGTCAGCACTATATTGAATCTGTTGTTGCTATCGTCAAGGTAACAGTTTGCCTTTGTACAGACACAAGTGATAACGGCTTAATTAGAATGGACATGAGCAATCGTTCATCGTGGATGTAGTTTTACGCGGTAGTCGAGGAGTATATTAAATGCAGACCTTTGAATGTGAAAGTACTGAAATGGTCTGCAGATGATCAGTGTGAATTTAATGTGACGTTGAGGGACCTCGGAACATGTTCCTGAGGGCTGCCACCGGTTGTTGTTTTGTTTTTGACAATCTACTTCTGTAAACTGTAGAGCAAAGAGGTTGGCATCCAGATGCAGGATGAGTTGCTGAAGGTCACCACTGAACTGCAGACGGTGAGCATGTGTTATGATGTTGTTTTTATAATAATGTTATAATGCATCTGACACCGACAACCCTGATGAGGACTTTCCATCATTTGACATGTGTGTTAATGAAGGCTCTGAAGACATATAACCAGTACCACACAGATTGTCTGATAGCTGAGGGGAAACTGAAGGAAGCCGAGCGGTTGGAGGAGAGACACACCGGCAAGTCAGCTGAGCTTGGCGTTGGCCAATTAGGAGGGCAGAGGCGGAGCTCCGTCAAGAAGATGGAGAGATTAATGGAGAAAGTGAGTGTTTGTCAGACGTGTGTCTGTCTGTGTGTGTGTCTCACAGGAAGTCTTGAACTGTTCTTTCCACGAAACAAACCACTTCCTCTTCCTGTTGTTCTGTCTGAGTGTGTTTAAGTGCATAAACCTCAAAATCGTCAAAAACAATATTTCATGAGTGAGTTATGTCATGGTCATTGAATGCATTGATTTATTAGTAGTGTCTTTTCCCTACACACGTGGTTTTATGTTCTTATCCTTACGTTCTTAATGTGTGTGTGTGTGTGTGTGTGTGTGTGTGTGTGTGTGTGTGCACAGAGGCATGGCAGGGTGCAGGAGAACCAGCTGAAGTGCACCAAGGCTCGCAACGACTACCTGTTGAATCTGGCAGCAGCCAACGCAGCCATGAACAAGTACTACTTGCAGGACATCAGCACTCTCATCGATGTAAGACATGCTATTTGAGTTGTGCGATCGTCTGTTTGTGCTTATTTGAAAGGCCCCAGTGGTTTTCAGTTGCTATTTTGTGCCCCTTTTTCCTGTGATTATCTGAAGAAAGACTGAAATATTTATAATAAATAAAGTAAAAAAGTACCTGTCAAAACACAAAACCTCCTTTCTCTTACGTTCCCTTTCTCAATTACCATATTTGTAATTCTCTCTCTCTCTCTCTCTCTGCTCTATCATTTCATGTCTTCATCTCTGTTCCGTCCCTCCGTCCCCATTTCTTTCCTCCTTCCTCACTGCCTCCTTCCCCCCATCCATCCTGTGTCTCCCTCCTGAAGTGCTGTGACCTGGGTTTCCATCTGTCTGTGGAGAGGGTGATGAAGTGCTACCTGGCCAGTAGGTGGCACATCCAGAAGACAGAGGAGATCGGTCTGAAGCAGCTGGAGGCTGCCGTGACGTCCCTGGACCAGGGTGGAGACAGGGATGCTTTGCTGCAGCAACATGACGTCGCCTTCTGCCTTCCGTTCAGATTCAACTATCATCCCCATGAGGGAGACCAGGTGAAGAAGGAGAATTACACATGGATCAGTGGGAAATACGTAGACATCACTAAAATTTCAATTCAAGTTGATTTAAAGTGTCATGTCACGACAAAAGTTATTGCAGCACGAGGAGAACACGCTCATGATTCTCAAAACTTCTGTTCTGTGTGCTACAGTATCATAATGTGACTACTAACCCTTTGAAATGTACAGCCATATGGGTTTGACACAGTTTAAGGCTCCTGACTGGCATGGGAGCAAAGCAATGTACTGCTGGAGCAAAACGGATTTTTAGACACCCTACAAATGTATGTGGGAATATTTTATTTTATTTGATCAACTCTCCCAGAGGGCAATTCTGTTCAGCATACACATCCCTTACATACTCCCATGCATACACACATATACATACATACTGTATACCAGTGCATATATCTACAATGTCGGTGAGAGCAGCAGGTGCCCTCCTGTGTCTTCCACTGCGACGACAAGGTGTGCATAAATAATAAAACCCACTGTTTTATTGACCAAGATCATAAATACATACATGTGGTCCACAGTCTAAGATGCAGCATAAATACACAAGTATTATAGCACATTAATTAATAACCCACAACCAATTGTAAAGATAAATTCATTTCCCCAGCTTATGTCCAGATTGTTAGTCTGATAGCAGACGGAATGAATGACCTGGAATCATTTCTTCCAGCCCTTTAGTTGCTGGCAGACAGCCTTTTCCAGTGGGGAATTGAAGCCATTATCTATGCTTTTCTTCAAAGCCACTAGACTTCATGTTTGTTTGTGTCATTGTGTGAATCTGAACTCACCCTTTAAAAGACCAAAGTCACACAATCAACCCTGATCGAGGCAGCAGCAGCTTAACTCTCATAACAGTCTGGCTTTGAAGAGAGCATCGATGGATGTAACGGCTTCAGTCAGGAAAGCTGTCTGGCAAGCGGTGAAAATATTCCAACCATAGTGTTCGCTTAGACTGATATTGATATTTTTAGGTTTCTAAAGTACATTTTGCTGCTGCCCCCGTCCACAGCAGTGCATTCCTTTGCTCCTGTGCCGGTGTCCTGCCAGTTTCTCTAAACTGGGGGCGTGTCGACCGTCAGAGGTAAAACACTGAGGACGGATCAATCCTACAATCTCAATGCATAAAATCCAAACTACCCTTTGAACTAATTTGTGTTTTCCCATCAAACTCCGAACAATATCCCAGTAATTTGAACTTGATGACCACCGTTTGTGTATTTCAGGTTTGTGAAGTGAGTGCAGAGAACCAGGTGAGGTACGAACTGGAGACCAGATTCCAGCAGCTTCAGTCTCGACTCGCTGCAGTTACTTTGGAAACAGAAGAGGTGTGCAAATTATTCTCTTTGCTGGTTTCATTGATGATCGGTATATCTGTCTGTCCATGATGTAAAGCAAAGTACTGCATTCTCTCTACTGGTCATCAGGGGGCCTATCTGATGTATAGAAGTCTATGAGAAAATGGCCCTACTTCTCACATTTATAATCTCAGTTTACATAGTAAATATGAGTTTATGGTCTCAATCCTTAGTTTCAAGTCTTCTTCACTCCAGCATGGAAATTGCGGTTCCGTTTAGAGTCAAATAGACCATAAAGCAGGTTAGACTTTAGGGCTACCTTGTGATTGACAGGCCACTACCACAATGTTGTTAGGTCTGGGAGTTGTCCGTGTTTTCATCTTCAAACTGTAACCCTTCACTTCATGATAGGTAGCTGTAAAGTTGGTTAGCAAGTTAATTGTAACCTTTTTATCCCTAATCTAAGTTGGTGTTAGGTGGTACTTAGCTCCCCCATCTTGTGTCACTTCTGGTTGCAAAAAAGAAGATATCTCAGTTAAAATACTGAAGGTGTGCAAAACTGTAGTCCAAAAACCAGTGGGTGATGTCACAGTGACTACGTCAAGTTCTTATAGACAGTCTATGGCAGGGCTGTCCAGTCTTATAGAAGAAGGCCTGATCCAACTCATGGAGGTGTTGATTGGAGACCATGGTTAGTTAACCCACACCGGCCCTTCTTGGATAAGACTACTCTTTGGCTATGTTGCTTTGACGTAATGTATGACATTAAAGAACTGTATGAATCCATTCCTTTTCTCAGGTCAGTAAAACGCTGAAGGCCACCCTCACAGCCCTCCTGGACAATATATGCGAAAGCGACTGTAACCCCTCCCAAGACATGACCAGCAGCCTATCACATGAGCCTCCTGGAGGAAACCCTGCCCCGAAACTTGCCCTTGCCAAGCGCCGAGCCAATCAGCAGGAGACGGAGACCTACTACTTTACAGTGAGTTGTTGGCTATAGGTGTCGTTGTAATATGTTATATATATATGGGCTGTATCTCTGTAGCTGATAATGTCCTGAACATTCATTTCAGATGCAGCTTACGACTGTCTGTGAGGTTGTTTTAGTCATTGGAAATAATAATTCATGCTAAATTATCCTGTATTTCTACAGCGCTCTTCTAGTCTTTTTGACCACTCAGCAGCTTTACACTACTATCTATATTCACCCGTTCACACACATTCAAACACTGATGACAGAGGGGCCTATCAGGATCGCATCAAACTCATTCACGCACATACTTAGGACAACTCACTCTACCTCTGAGTCCACAGCCATTGATTTATTATTTTTTAATTAATAAACAACATTTTGTAAAAGAGCTCAAAACATTATGATGGGAGTATATGATGGCTACGCCTATGCTCTGTTATAGCTCATAAGTTGTTGCAGCAAGTTTTGGGTTTATACCATTTGGTGCTAAATTAAACATTAATCTTTTACCCCTCCAGAATTGATAAAAATCCCCATATAAAACATCCCTAAAATACCCCATTAAGATACCAAGACCTTGAGGAACACCATAGAAGAAGTCAGGCTGTGTGTGAAAATGTTTTGACATTTCAAGATTTTAGGAAGAATTGCATTTTTCAGCAATTGGAGGATGACAACCTCTGTTCTGGAAACTCAGAAACTCCATTAATGTCGAGCTACGTAGGAACACCATCCATTGCCTAACTGTCCTTGGTCTTTAGTTTGTGGTTGTAAAGGTATGTCGCCTTAAGATATGTGCATTTTCATTCACATATCTTAAGGTGAGAGGTCAAGAGAACCCTGTGAATATGGTCAAGCCTGTTTTGAGAATTGTTTAGATTCTTTCCCATCAAGCTTCACTTGAGCTTTAAAACTGAGCTGCTGCAGTCTGTTAAAGACTCTCAGAGGGCTGCTTCCAAAACTACTAATAATACTTCATATTTTATTTTGTCTTAGAAAGTGAAAGACTTCCTCATCAGCAGTTCTTTGACCTTCAAACTTCAGGCCAAACATGACCTTCTACAAGATGCCATACAGAAAGGTAGTAATCACAATATAAATATATAATTAATACATTTGTGAGCAGATGAATCTTTTCCTACCTCGACCACACAGTGTCTATTGTAAGTGAGATGTGAAGATAAAACTGAATTTAATAAATATAAGACCGGTGTTGGTCTTGACTTTGTGGGAACATGTTGTGGACATAGTTTGCACTACTCGTTTTTTTGTTGGAGCAAGATATCTCCACACCAGTGAATTCCTCGGACCCGTCTTTTCAACGACGTCCTTGTCCATTAAATCCAGTGCTCCATGCCATGTCGCTATTTTCCAATCCACTATAGCTGTCATTTCGTCATACAGAAGTGGGATTGGTTTCATCTCACTGCTCCTTGTCAACTTTTTTGCATTTTTCAAAATAACCCTGTGGGAGGTCTTAGGCTCTGGGGGTAAAATCTGTGCACTTCCCCTTTAATAATCCTGCACATTTGGTTGTTGTTGTTGTTGTTGTTTTTGCATCAGGACCCTCAACCAAACCTTACTCTTGCATCTGTTTTCTCTTTCTTCCAGCCGAGGCTGTCGACAGTGACCCTTCCAGGTAAACAGTACATTCACACAGCTAGGAATACATTGAGTATGACTGAGAGATGCATAGAGACACGGAGAGAACAGAGAGGACAAGAAGAAGAGGAAAGAGATGAACCAAAATGCCATTTTGGATCATTTTTCTATTATGTAAACAAAAAGCTGTTCTTCAGAGGAGGGGAAATGTGTAGTGTAGTATAACCAATAAAAGCAATTAGCAGACATAATTGATCATGCGTATTGATACCCACATGTAAAATTGCATTATGCATTTTATTATTATATTTCCCAGAGTGCAATGTGCACGGTCAGTGCGTGTTCGGAAGTCCAGACCTGTTTCCCAATTCTGTCACACACTCTTCACCACAGACATAATCTCCTACATACAGGTAACACTCATACACACACAAACATGTGCATATAATGCAATATAAAACATCCCTTTGAAATGCACCCTTGTCTTTACCTTGTTCTGATTTGCTTGCTGCACTGCACTGCTGTTCAATTCTCCAAAGGGAAAGATTTAGAAAATCCTGTCACACTGAAGCAAACAAATTGGTGGGGGCTTCTTGCAGCACATGCACCACTGACATCCCCTCTGTGCCTTTATCTGTATGGTGATACTTATCATTTACTGCTGGCTTTCTCTCCTTTCAGTCCACCCCCTTTATCTCTTCCTCTCTTGTGAAAGGGATTAAAAATGCACTGGCCTCTTTGTTGCCTCCTCTCTCAGCTCCTCTTTTGAGCGTGTGTGCTTATTGTGCGCCTCTTCCCCCCGCTTCTAAATCTTTATTCGCCTTATTTCTTACTCTGCATTTCTCTGTGCTTTTTCTGTCTCCTCTCTGGTGTGCTTGGCTTGGTGCAGAAGAAGAAGGAGAATGTCTCGGACACAGGTAGAAAACCCCATCTGTGACTGCTTTGGGACTGCATGTAGGCCGGTGGGCTTTTTCCTGCAGTGGCCATGCAGGACTGTACCTCTGAAGTCACCTCCCTGGATTTCTTTTCTGGAAATGTGGGCTTTAGCAACCCTAGGGGAGCTGGCAGTATTTTCCTTTTCTCTAACCAGTTAAACAAACAAACTGTATAGTCTTTCATAATATATTTAATGTTGAGAGAAGCTACAATTCTCAGACCATCATCAACATTCAGACATTCATGTGGCTGAAATGCATACTGCAAATATAAAGGACTGGAAGAAATTCTTATTTGGCGATCCTAAATAAATCTGCTAAATAGAGCTGTTGTCAGATATCGGAGGTATTCATCTTCTAACGCAAAAAAGTGAAGAAGCCCATCAGTAACCTTTTCATAAATTAATTTTGAATTCGAGGACAACAAAATAAATGTCAAAACACAATGCAGAATTTCTCCACTAAAGTTTGTTTTTCATGCTCACAATTGCCTTATATTCCACTATGCAACGTGGTAAGTACAGTCCGGTGTATTAATGGTTACAGTGATCAGAAACTACTGTTGTAGTTCCTCTACAAATTATTTTTAAATAAGGGCAGACGCTATTAGCACCCAGGTGTCAGACGCCATCAATACAATGGAGTATATTTTGGTTCCTAGCTGTGGGCAGTCTAATAACCGAAAGCTGTTTCACCACTACAGAACAGAGTGAAAATACATAGGGTGCAATGTTCATTTTGGGTCTTTCGATAAATGACAAAAAAAATCCCCTTTACTTTACTCCCATCTTACTTTGTCTCCAGGTAGTCTGCTTCTGACTGGATACATGAGGCTGTGCTGTGTGCGTTTTGAATTAATGACAGCAAAAAGAAAGTTTATTTTTCTTGATGAAAAATGTAGTCTCCTCAATGCTTGTGACTAACTAACATACCACAGCGACACTTGGTCTTCCTCAGGTTCCCGTGGCTAATCCTGGAAGCATGTCTTCATTTTATAATCACCTAATACATGTGTAAATTTCAATAAGGTGGCAAACTGCAGAATAAATAAATAAAGAACCAAAATGGTTATAATAATTATCCGCTTGTAGTGATCAATATTTTAATCTCACTTTGGTGTCTTTGACCCTGGACCTCAGCAGTTCAAACATACTAGACTTAGCCATGGCTGTAACACTAAGTGGCATTGCTCCCTCAGCCTTTACTCTTGTTACTCTCCTTCTCTGTATAATTACTGTATGCTTTGCACTGTACCCACTTTTTGTTGTAGTTATGACTGTTAAATGTCTTTGCATCTGGCCTCTCATCTCTCACCATCCTTTCTCCACGCATGTTTCGTCTACAGAGCACTGGACAGCAGATCCCTGTGGTGGTTGAGAGCTGCATCCATTTCATAAACCTTCATGGTGAGTCTGTTGTAACGCTGTAGAAAGAGCCATGCTGAGAGAGCTTGGACACTGACAATGAGACAGTTGATCTACTTGTGTGTGTATTGTATGCAGTCCTGTATGTTTCTCTATGAAACAGTATGCATCTATGAACATGTGAAATGATTGTGTGTGCGTGTGTGTGTGTGTTTCAGGCCTTCACCATGAAGGGATTTTCAGAGTTCCTGGCTCACAGAGGGAGGTGAACCTCATCAGAGATGCGTTTGAGAGAGGTAAATGAGATTTTGAAATTGAAGTTTTTGTTCCGTGATTTTATCATTTTTTAAATTAATATTTTCATAAATGTGTTTCAGTTTTATATTTTATAATAGATCAATAGGCTATAACTAATTGTTTGCACAGTGAGTAAGGGTTCACTCACAGTTGCTCTGTACTGTGCCAAAGCACAATACTCCCCACTGCCCCTGCTGGCCTGCACTCACATTGCTTCAGGCCCACCCGGGCCTAAGCATGGTTACTGCTTGTACATACATGTCATCACATCATAATACAACATATGCATGGCCTTATGTAGTTTCCAAGAAGCATCGTCTCAAAGTCATCCCAATGGAGAACAACACAGAGAACATGGCAGTCAAGTCGCGTCTGCACATACCTTCGAGGACTTAAGTAAAGGACGAGCCTATTGATTACCTGTTCTTGTGCATGAGCAACTGTACCGTGCCAAACCACACCTCCTCCAACCATGCCAGGGCCAAGGAAGTGCACCGTGCTTGAGCATGGTAAGGAGCACTCACACTAGTCAGTCAAACGTGCTTGGGCACAGTACGGATTGCCTAGTGAGAGTGTGCCATAACTATAAGGGCATTTGGAGATCAGAGGCCTCTGCTAAGGTTGTTTCCATAAAAAAATAATATTGCATGTATCAGGTGCCAGCCTCTTGGTCTGTAAAGTGAAGCCAATTAAATTTACATTCTTTCTAATGGCCATCAGGGGGTGACTCCAAAAAAGAAGCCTGAAGTCTGATTGATTTATTAGCTCAGTAATCATTGAAACACTCCCGAGGTGGAAAAGAAGTGTCGGAGTGAATACGTGTTACCAGGCCCACGTGACCCACTGATTCTTCTGGCCACTTGAAGCTGTAACCCCAACACTCACATATTGTATTTTAATAAAGTTGATATTGGCAGTAGTTACCTTCCATATTAAGTAAGTGAAGGGATGAAGACTGCCAAACATCTGATACAAACCGTTATGAGAGCGATGACAGAGAACAATGTGCTAAAAAATGCTATATAGCGCAGAATGGCCATAATTCATATTACACATTTAATCCATTGTTAATTGTTAAAGACAAATCTGTAATCATTTATAGATTTAATAACCCTTTTCTGCACAAAGAGGTTTAATCAATTTCGTGATGTCGTATGAACACATTCAACTCACGTGTCTGTTTCAGGTGAGGATCCTCTGTCAGACAGTGAGTGTGACCTGGACTCTGTGGCCGGTGTGTTGAAGCTTTACTTCAGGGGCCTCGAGCCTCCTCTCTTCCCTTATGGCAGCTACTCTCAGCTGCTGGAGTGTGTCCGTAAGTCCCTCTCTATTACCTGTTTCTGTTTTCAGATTGTGCAGGTTTTCATATCTGCTTTTTGTTACTCCGTTATTTAGGCTATTCAACCTCAATTTAGCTGAATGTTGCATCTTTGTGTACAACATTATTGTAGATGAATAATCAGGAATGTTGATTGAACAGCTGTGCCAGGGCATTCCTGGGGCACATGAGAGGAACGCCCATGTAGATCATTGGTTTACATAGAACAGGAATGCCCAGGGGCTTCTGACTTATTGTTAGTAGCCAGGCTTTATTTCCATGTTTGTTTCAGTCAAATTAGTGTCTATGCATTCACTTCTATTCACAAACTTTTTGTCAAACGTCAAGGTTATTATTCATCCAGGTCACAGTAATCTTTGAAAGCGTAGGCAACTGGACATGTTTGTTTCGCCCCTCATCCAAGAGGCTAGTGAAAGCCAAAACCCTAAGCATCTCAACGCAAAAGTGAAGCTAGACTTAGTTGAACTTACTTTTGTTATGTACCTACAGGACCTGATTCCAAAACAGAACATCTGAGTTACAATTTGCTGTTGAGATCATACCTACAGGTTTCTTACTGCCCATGAATGCTTTCTGCAAGTGGCATACTAAATCACCCTAGGCAATCAGTAGTTTACTCACATTTGCTTTATTCAGAACTTTGAGTCATTTATGCATTTGACACAGTTGAGTGTAAGCGTGGAGAAATTGTAACTCCAATATATACAATACGATATATTGGATATATACAATATATACCCCTTGTAATTACATCTCATCATCATGCTCCTTTCCTTTCTGCCATGATCAGAAATCGAGGGGGTGACAGAGAAAGCTGCCCACATTAAAGCGATTGTGTCCACCTTCCCAAGGCCTCTGCTCATCGTGATGCGCTACCTTTTTGCTTTCCTCAATCAGTAAGCTACAACATAACCCAGTTTGGGATATTGTATCACTTGAAATATCTGCTATGCTCATCAAACTAACAAGTCATTGTGTGCATATTTCCCCAGTGTGTCTCAGTATAGTGATGAGAACATGATGCAACCCTACAACCTGGCCGTCTGCTTCGGCCCGAGCCTGCTGAGGGGGATAGATTCCGATGACGCTGTTGCTAGGCAACCGCAGGTCAATGATCTTGTCAAAACCATGATCATCCAACATGACATTGTCTATCCCAGCCAATCAGAACTGCCAGGCCCCGTCTATGAGAAGCACATGACTCTGGAGCAGGAGTACTGGTGAGAGATGGGCAGCATTGATGTAAATGTGTTATGTGTTGTGATGAAATGCTGATATAACATAACTAAAATAACTAAAACATGACTGCAAATATTCAGCCAAAATCATGGAACCCCACAACCATCCATCATCCATCCAACCATCCATCCATCCATCCATCCATCCATCCATGCACCCATCCATCCATCCATCCATCCATCATCCATCCATCCATCCATCCATCCACCCATCCATCCATCATCCATCCATCCATCCACCCATCCATCCATCCATCCATCCATCATCCATCCATCCATCCATCCATCCATCCATCCATCCATCCATCCATCCATCCATCATCCATCCATCATCCATCCATCCATCCATCCATCCATCCATCCATCCATCATCCATCCATCCATCCATCCATCCATCATCATCCATCCACCCATCCATCCATCCATCCATCATCCATCCATCCATCCATCCATCCATCCATCCATCCATCCATCCATCCACCCATCCATCCATCATCCATCCATCCATCCATCCATCCACCCATCCATCCATCCATCCATCATCCATCCATCCATCCATCCATCCCATTCATCCATCCATCCATCCATCCATCCATCCATCCATCCATCATCCATCCATCCATCCATCCACCCATTCATCCATCCATCATCCATCCATCCATGCACCCATCCATCCATCCATCATCCATCCATTATCCATCCATCCATCCATCCATCCATCCACCATCCATCCATCATCCATCCATCCATCCATCATCCATCCATCCATCCACCCATCCATCCACCATCCATCCATCCATCATCCATCCATCCATCCACCCATCCATCCACCCATCCACCCATCCATCCATCCATCCATCCATCATCCATCCATCCATCCATCCATCCATCCATCATCCATCCATCCATCCACCCATCCATCCACCCATCCACCCATCCATCCATCCATCCATCCATCCATCATCCATCCATCCATCCATCCATCATCCATCATCCATCCATCATCCACCCATCCGCTACTTTGAAGTTTTAATTAATGCGTGGCAAGGACAAAAATAAAAATGTTTTGCTTTTGAACCATCTGATTGCAAGTCGATTTAAAAGTCTGAAGCTTTCTATTCCTTCATATTATTTTTTCTTTTATTTGTTGATGTAGATGTTTTATTTTGTAATTTTTCAGACTTGCTTGATTGAATCTGGTTGAATGGTTGAATGAATCGAACTTGAATATGTCATTAAACTGCTTCATGTTTAAACATAATGCCATCTTCAGCTTGTCCTGTTGCCCAGTCCTCGTAAATGAAGGACTGGGAAACAGCCTCATGTTGCCCCAGAGATTTGTTGGTCATGATAGAGTTTAAGACAGAGATGGTTCCAATGACATAGAGGAGCTTCCTTCTTAGGCCTTTTTATGGATCATCCTCTCGAAACATAATTACATGCCAAAGGCTGTGCAGATTGCTATTCTTTGTGTAAAAACAGCTCAATGCTATAAGCTGCTCACTAAAATTGAACACAAGCCTCCAGCCTAATGACAGTGTTCATGGAAACCTACAACGGGCCAAAATCAGCTAATTCACTGAAATGAACTGTTTCTTCATGAACATTTATACAATATGCTTTTTGACATTTGTCAGATCGTTATCAGAGATTTTGGAGGTTTCAGAGTAATTTGAGAAATCTCATAGCTGTATGTTATATGTGAAATTGTGAGGAATTGTATTAAGAGAGCCGGCAAAATAACAGTTGGTCTGTATGTCAAACACAAGAGGAACCGTGAGCAATGAATTTCACTTTTCTGCACGTCTGCAGTGAACCAATCACAGAGGAGGGAGATGGAGATACTGAGCATCTGCCCAGTGAGGATGGTGAGTACGTGTAGTGTACACACACACACACACACACACACACACACAGTTTACAGTTTGAGATTGTGACTCTGAAGGCTCTGAGTTGATTGTGACTGTGCATGTGTGAACAGAGTGGGAGGCGGTGGCTATGTTTGACTACACGGCGAGATCTCCAGCAGAGCTGTCTTTCAGACAGGGAGAGCTTCTTATCCTTCACAGCAAGGCCTCCTCTGATTGGTGGAGAGGTGAAGTGGGAGGGGTTAAGGGTCTCATCCCTCACAAGTACATCAGTGTGCTGGAAGGGTGAGTGACATTTGACACTTCAGAATTATTTTCAAACATCATTTCTGTTTGCAAAGAGCAAATAAGTTGGGTTTTATGAACTGCCGGGAGGCTATATGCACGTTCTCTGCCTTCTGTGCTATAAAAGAAGAAATCAAATCATGTGTTTGATGCACTCATAGAAATAAAACAGGCGTTACCGTTCATATTTGATTTAAATTTTGAATTAAGGAAATTAAATGTTGCATTTCCATCTTATATCATTTCTGGAACATTAACCATAATGCAGGTTAGATAAAGAATATTAATATTCAGCCAGCGCCAGCAAGCTACACAGTAAAGAAGTCTAACCCACTCCTTCAGTGATTTGAGTCCACTCTAAGTTTTTAGGGACTCAAGGAAGAAGATCAGTCAGTTATGTGAGTATGGGTCTGACTGTTTTGTGCTATGACGTTGCCCAGTAGATTGGCCTTAAATGTGACCAGCCTAAAGCACACCTGTACAATAGTCATGCCGTCTTATCAGCATCATGATATGCCACAGCTGACAGGTGGATGGATTAACTCGGCATGCTATTAGTGCTTTCTAACACAAATTTAGACAAATGTATGAACAGAATTTGAGAGAAATAGGCTTTTTTTCTACACAGGAGCATCTTTGATTTCAGCTCATGAAAATTGGAGCAAAAAAGTGTTTATGTTCAGTGTTAACTTGTTTAAAAGGAGTATAATTTGTGACCTTTAATATCACTCCTGCTTCCTCCTAAAGTTATGTCACTCACGTTAACCCCATATTTCTGTAGTGAAATAAAAGTTGTTAATGTATGTCTCTCTTCATTCCTCCCTCAGGTCCGAGCGAGGGAAAAGAGAGGATGGAGGAGGAGGAGGAGGAGGAGGAGGAGGAGGAGGAGGCGGCGGCAGCACTGGAAACCTGACAGCAGAGGACTCACAGAAGGAGAACACAACCCGGTACACACCCACACACACATGTTCACATGTGTTCACACTGCAGTGTATCGAGTGTTTACACTGAAAAGCACAACTGACCAAAATACAGAGACAGAAATAGTCACCATCATTTCCTTGTTTTCCTATGGACAGGATGCGGGTGAACAGCGACAGCGCTTCGTTGCCTGGGAGACAGAGAGTAAGTGAGGAGAGCCCGAATCGAAAGCCGCCAACTTCACCTGCAACAAGAAACCTGCCAGTGTAAGACTGACGCTCACCTCGGAGACAATGCATGTGCTGTATAACATATTCTTTAGAATTATTACTTAACGTTTTAGAATTTTTACATTCCGGACGTTCGTTTACACAACAGCAGCGTTTCGGGGGGCTGGCTGCAAAGAAACATCTGAAACAACTTCCAGAGGGAAATCTTCTGAATATGTCTGAAACGCAAACCTCACTTTTTTTAGAAAACTAAAAAAAATTTTTTTTTCTTGCAGAATGCTATTTGTTAAGGATACCCAATGCATAATACACTGTTTTTAACTATATTATGTGTTAACATCACAATAGTTAACCTTTCTTGTTCTCATCATCCAAAATGAAATCCGCTAATCAGAAAATCCTGCAGATCGGAGGTTTTGCTTTTCAGCCATCAATATGCAACTCCAGCATCACCGTGTAAACTAGCAAACCGGTCTCTCCGCTAATTGTACTTCACAGTTCTATCTCACCGAAGTTAGGGAACCCCCCCTCTGATATGATATGAATTGTCTAGTCAGGATAGTGAAATGCTTCTCTTGCCAAAACATCAAACAAGGTTCACGTTAAGTTATATCCCTCTATCTTTAGTTATGCTTCCTCTACCCGTGTTATCTTTTGTGTTTTAGGTCTCAGGAGCGAAGACACACATTGGATACTGTGAGACAGGGAGGCTTCAGACCCACAGACAGACCTCCATTTGGTCAGGCAGACAGACAAGTAGTCGACAAGGTTAGTAGACTGTCCTGGATTCTGGGGGCCGAGGCCCTCGGCTCATGAGAAACTGAAACTCTACTAAACGGCCTACTTATGGAAGGATGCACGTTATACACATAAGCTCTGTTCCATGAAGCAGGTTTGATTCATTTACTAGAAAACTTGAAGTTGTTTTTAATATGTCTACCCTCTGAGAGTTGTCCCTCTGGGATAAATAAAGTTGTTTTCATTGAACGGAGCCCCAGAAGGGACATGAAGGTGGGAGGAACGTACATTTGGAAGATCTCTTAGAACCTTTTCATTAAGAGTCACCGTGACAGCTTCAGTAGCTTAGCAGCTACAGCTCAAGTTCAGCCAGAGAAACCCCCGGGTCAGGGGTCACAGAGGGGCTGTGGCCAGCAACAGTGCGGGGTCTAGCCTGTGCAACGGAAGCAAAATCAAAATGACTTTAATACCTATGGATTATAGAACATATGTCCCCAACAGATGAAGGAGTTTGAATACCATAATGACTTTCATTGTGCTGAAAGGAACTTTAATTAGAAATGATCTAAATAATCTGGCTGATCGGTGATCAGTTCTCCTGGTGACATTGATCAGCGGGAGGGGTCATCAGGTCACTGCGGCTACATTCTCTTTCTGCTCTGTGTGTCTCCTCCTCACTGTCCTCCTGTTCTTGCAGGACATGATCAGCCGTCAGATGAACTCTGTGTTCAAGGAGCTCCTGTCTCGCCAGCCTGCCGCGCCGCCGTCTGCCCTCACCACCCCTGCCGCCCCTGCTCCCTCTTCCTCCTCCTCCTCCTCTTCTATCTCCTCTTCCTCTCTCCCTCAAACGGCCCCCGCTGCCAAAAAAGTAGGATTTGGCCTCAGAGGACGGGCCCTTTTCTGACCGGTGGACTGAGAGAAGAGGATGGAATAATTGAAGTTATTGATTTATTGTTTAACGATGATGCTGATGATACATTTGGTGAAGATCTTATTGATTCATATTTTTGACATGTGTATAATATATGCATCTCTGCCATCTCATTGTGCCACTAGTCTCGGTGCCGTATTACTGTACGTCCAGTGTGTGTTTCCAACTGGTTTTGGTCTTTATGTTCCCGTCGGTTTTTGTTCTGCTAGCTTTTGTAATTTTAGGGGAATCAGGGATGTGACATCACCAGACTTACTTTTTTCAGTGGTTGTCATGATACTTACAACAAAATATACTTTTTCTTTTAAAAAAGAAAACTGATCCAGGACCTGAGTACCTTCACAGCTTTTAAGACATTATGAAATAAATGAGCATACAAATAAACTGTGTAAAATGTTGTGAAACATATTTTACACCGTTTGAAATTATTTCTCATCTCATCATTATACATGCTTCCATCAAAGTGGCCTGTTTTTATTTCATAATTTAATTCCCCCCGATGACACTTTGATTTAGTGTCCTTTCATTTCAGAATGTTTTTCATTATGATCATTGTTATTTCATGTGACTTTTCATGACAGTTACATGACAGGCCCCGCCCTCTCACTTTTCCTGCCTCTTAAGCTGGCAAACTCAACAATTGCTACCACATGTAACCAGTTAGCTGGAGCAACAACAAGGCCAGTGTTATTTGGAATAAACAAGACACAGCACAGCTAGCTTGGTACCTATTACTCATCACCAAAGACACTATTAAGTGACTTTATTCAAATGAAGACATGTGACAAAATGGTGTTATTAGGAAAGCTGCTAATATGAGGAAAGATTACACTTTTAAAAAATGGCATTTTGAAGTAATGTCTAATGTGAAATACTATGCTCTGATGATACTTCATAAGACTGTAAACAGTGGTCGGTACTTTATAGCAGCATGCAACGTTAGGACACTCACAAGGACTGAGAACACCTTCCCCTACATATGTGATACATGGCCTGACAGGCAGGCTTAAACTCAGGACTTTGGCAGAGTTAGAGCCAGGCTCCCTCAGGTTTGGCTTCGAAAGGAATAAGTTAGTTTTTCACTCAGGACTTTGGTTGACCTGCTCTTAAACTGAGAACTGTGCCCTAACTTCAAGAGCCAAAATGGCCCTCATATCTGAGGATTCAATTATTTCCTCTGGTTTAAGCTGTGAATATGGAAACTTTTGTCTCATTCATCCACACATTTTGTCCCCTCTATATCTGGTACCATCCAAAGGTCCCATTGTTGCAGGAGTTTTGCAGTGAGGTGTAAAATGACTTTGACTCCAAATGCATTCGTTATGTTCTTACATATGACACCTCCCCTATGTCGTGGTTCAGTATTGGAAACGTAGAAGTAGAATCCTGGTTCAATTGATTCTGCCTCTATGAAGAAAACACTGTTTGATGATGTCACTAAATTTACTGTGTCCAATTGTATATGTGGTGAAAAAAATGAAATCAATAAAAATGATAAATCTATGAATGATTCAGGGGTTATTGACTAACTGCAGGAGGCAGATCTCCAAGGGTCGTGTGGGGGCAGCTGCCGGTCCTACTGGGGTTTGCTCCCAGAGCTTTCCCTCATGGGAGTTTGCCTTCAGGGCTTTCTGCCAGAAATGTCCTTGGCCACAAACGTACTCAGGAAAAGTTTGTGTTGAAGTTCAACTTTCTGGCAGAAAGCTTAGAAGGCAAGCTTCACCCATGTGCAAAGCTGTGTGGCTCCTAAAACTGTAATTGTAACATAATGCAATATTCATACCTGTAAGTAAGCTGTCCAGTACAGTGACCCTGAGAGGAGTACAAAGCAGGGTTGAAACCAGGAGATCAATCCAAGGGTAAGTATTGGAAGGTCTGGCATGGAGGCAAAGAACAATCTGGCAAAGTGAGTGAGTGCACCTTAAATATAGGGCTGATTGATGAGCTGCAGCTGAGAGAGCAGGTGGACAGATGATGAGGTAATGGCAAAAGATCAACGGTATAGTCCAAGTTAGATCAAGTACAACTGCTGTGTTGCAACCCAAAAATGGCAATTATTAAAATTTTTTGGAAGCACTACTTCCAACTTTGTTGAAAATTGCTTCAAAGGCACATTATTATCCTCACAGTCCATCTTGTTCTCTTTTACATGCCTGACACCTGTGTTGCTACTGTGTAATAATAATAAATCATACATAGGCCTGTGAATAGCAGGCACAGCATTTCCCCAGAATAGGCAGTAATTCTGGGAAAATACTGTGTACAAAATAAAATCAAATAAATATTTTTAGGGAAGACCACTGCTACCTGTAGCTTTTGCCAGCTAAGCAGGAGGACTCAGAGTGATGTGACCTTTTAAGTTCACAGACATATGTTTTCTTCCGAGTGTGATCATGCTGTAGAGATTCAGGTATCACATCGGGCTGAGATCCAGTACAAATATGGTCTGATCGCATTCTGATCCTAATGTGTTCTGCGTGACTTTGTCAACACATTCTCATTCCCAACTCAATAAACACTGATGCTTCTTCTGGACCCCTCGGCGTTACTTTCTAACACGCTGGGTATCAAACTATAACGCACCACTACAGCCACAATAAAAACGCTGTGAATTCAAACAAACACACACACTCTTGTTTAGGCTGAGGCAACACCTTCTTTGAAGGTATGTCAACATAGGTTTTGAGTTTTGTGATGATTGGCCCAAAGGTTATGGAGTAATGCTAATTGCGTTTTGGTGGCACAACCTCTTATGTTCATTGGCAAATATCTTCTGAATACAACCATATTTTCAAAACCTTTTAGACCATGACCTCACCTATGTATATTGAGTAGGCACACCAAATTTAGTCCAAATCGGATCAACGATGTTGGAGAAATTAGCAACATCTGGTTTTTCATCAGATCCAAGATGGCGGAAGATTTAGGTAGACGGACTTTGGCTGGTGAATGGCCACGCTTTTCATGGCCGAATGCGAAACCACCAAATTCTCGAATTTTTCACCAGGCCGCATGGACACACCAAATTTGGTGAGTTTTTTTTTAAAACGAGGCCTCCAAAAGGGATGTCAAATTCTAAAAGAATAATAAGAAGAAACATTTAAATTACAATAGGGCTTCGCAGCCCGACGTTGTTATCAAAATGTAATTAACCAACGGTGTGCTTTAACAGGCAGACGTGATGGACTGGTTACCTGTCTGTCTCTACATGTCGGCCCTGTGATAGACTGGTTACCTGTCTGTCTCTACATGTCGGCCCTGTGATAGACTGGTTACCTGTCTGTCTCTACACGTCAGCCCAGTGATAGACTGGTTACCTGTCTGTCTCTACATGTCAGCCCTGTGATAGACTGGTTACCTGTCTGTCTCTACATGTCAGCCCTGTGATAGACTGGTTACCTGTCTGTCTCTACATGTCAGCCCTGTGATAGACTGGTTACCTGTCTGTCTCTACATGTCAGCCCTGTGATAGACTGGTTACCTGTCTGTCTCTACATGTCTCCCTGTGATAGACTGGTTACCTGTCTGTCTCTACATGTCAGCCCTGTGATAGACTGGTTACCTGTCTGTCTCTACATGTCAGCCCTGTGATAGACTGGTTACCTGTCTGTCTCTACATGTCAGCCCTGTGATAGACTGGTTAGCTGTCTGTCTCTACATGTCGGCCCTGTGATAGACTGGTTACCTGTCTGTCTCTACATGTCAGCCCTGTGATAGACGGTTACCTGTCTGTCTCTACATGTCAGCCCTGTGATAGACTGGTTACCTGTCTGTCTCTACATGTCTCCCTGTGATAGACTGGTTACCTGTCTGTCTCTACATGTCAGCCCTGTGATAGACTGGTTACCTGTCTGTCTCTACATGTCTCCCTGTGATAGACTGGTTACCTGTCTGTCTCTACATGTCAGCCCTGTGATAGACTGGTTACCTGTCTGTCTCTACATGTCGGCCCTGTGATAGACTGGTTACCTGTCTGTCTCTACATGTCTCCCAGTGATAGACTGGTTACCTGTCTGTCTCTACATGTCAGCCCTGTGATAGACTGGTTACCTGTCTGTCACTACATGTAGGCCCTGTGATAGACTGGTTACCTGTCTGTCTCTACATGTCAGCCCTGTGATAGACTGGTTACCTGTCTGTCTCTACATGTAGGCCCTGTGATAGACTGGTTACCTGTCTGTCTCTACATGTCAGCCCTGTGATAGACTGGTTACCTGTCTGTCTCTACATGTCAGCCCTGTGATAGACTGGTTACCTGTCTGTCTCTACATGTTGGCCCTGTGATAGACTGGTTACCTGTTTGTCTCTACATGTCAGCCCTGTGATAGACTGGTTACCTGTCTGTCTCTACATGTCAGCCCTGTGATAGACTGGTTACCTGTCTGTCTCTACATGTCAGCCCTGTGATAGACTGGTTACCTGTCTGTCTCTACATGCCAGCCCTGTGATAGACTGGTTACCTGTCCAGGGTGTACCCTGCCTTCGCCCAATGACAGCTGGGATCGGCTCCAGCCCCCCCGCGACCAGGATAAGCGGTAGACGATGGATGGATGGATGGATGTTACACTTTTATACTATTTTAATACATATTTGACTTTTTCTTTCCTGACTCTTATAAAGCAACTGCAGCTTTATAATTTCCAGAGATATGAATAAATTATTCTGATTCTGACTTTTACAGACAGATATTTCTGAACAAATATAAATGCGAACGTGGTCTGAAACTACAGATAGCCCACATATCACATCTAAAGGGATGTAACTTCTTCTACGACTTTCTGTCAAAGCTCTGAAGGCCGATGGAAACCTGCTGGAGGACCAGTTCATCTCGAACGAACCTATTTTCTCTGGCCAATCGGACAGGGTTTTTATATTTTTTGTATTTTCGTCTTTCTTAATTTTGTATTAATGCGTTCGGTCGCTGCCGTTACTTTCATCTTTACGAGGGTTCATGCAGTCCGTGAAGGCATCACACTTATCCCCAAAGTACCCAGCATGCACTTCGTCGTCGCCATTTTTCCTGTTGTGGTGGTTTGCGTCTCACCTCTCGGTTGTGGAAAATCTGTTTTATTTTCTAACTAACTTCTGTTTTGATTATTTTTCTATTAAACGTTTACAACCAAACAACAACAGCAACATGGCGCAGTACAAAGGAGCTGCCAGCGAGGCGGGGAGAGCCATGCAGCTGATGAAGAAACGGGAGAAAGAAAGAGAGCAACTCGAACAGCTGAAGCAGAAGATTGCAGAGGTTTGTAACCATGTTCCATACATTACAAAGTGGTTATTTATTATATATTATAATCACGCCCCGTGTCTGCCTACTTATAACTTGAAAAGCCATTGATACAGCAGAGCAGTACTTTTAAAATCTTATCAACGTAACGTGAACGTTTTATTAACGTTTTAAGTATTAGGATAACAACAGAATATCAGCCTGTTAGTTATACTAACTTGAACTCCCGTATAGGCACCCAATAAAGACACGTCTCTCTGTGTCTTCGTGTTTGTCCGTTTCCTCACAGGACAACATGGTCAAGTCCAACATTGATAAGAAGTTCTCAGCTCACTATGATGCTGTGGAGGCAGAGCTGAAGTCCAGCACCGTTGGTAAGTCTTTGTATATTTATTATCACAGATATATTTCAATTATCTGTATATGATTATGAGAAAATGTACATGTGATTAATGTTGGTGTGTGTGTGTGTGTGTGTGTGTGTGTGTGTGTGTGTGTGTGTGTGTGTGTGTGTGTGTGTGTAGGTCTGGTGACACTGAATGACATGAAGGCCAAGCAAGAGGCCCTGGTGAAGGAGAGAGAGAAACAGCTGGCCAAGAAGGAGCAGTCCAAGGAACTCCAGCTGTGAGTTATTTCACTTGTTAGCTGTGATCGGTAATATATCTGCACGAGGGTGATTAAACCATAGTGCTGATTATCGCATTACAACTTTTACTAAATGTAAGACACGGTCGATAGAACGACGATGGAACTCATTCCTGCCATGTTTTGACAGACAATACGAACAGCAATTGATAACGAAATCAGTGCCGTGCCGAACCAATCAGGTGGCCGGAATAAAGTTGCAGCCATGTCAAGTAAGGTTGAGGTGGAGCGGAGGAGAAGAAGCCGGCAGCAGCACACATGCAGGGGTGCACATCAGAGAAATCAAATATCAAATAAAAAAAATCAATAATAAAACTAGATGTCAGAAAATGTTGGAGCGTTACAGAAGCTCAAAAGACAAGGGGGTTATTTCACAAAAAAATAAAAAATCCACACAAAAAGCGAGGCTTGAACTAAGTCTCCTCAGTGTATCCTGGCTTAATACGTTTCATGTGGGCCGAGCCAGGATGAAGAGGAGTGACTTTATAGTTATATTTAAATACACTATATTAAGTATTCACTCAGCCATCCAAATAATATAAATCAGGTGTTCCATCACTTCCATGGCCACAGGTGTATAAAAGCAGCACCTCGGCATGCAGACTGTTTCTACAAACATGTGAAAGAATGGGTCGCTCTCAGGAGCTCAGTGAATTCCAGCGTGGTACTGTGATAGGATGCCACCTGTGCAACAAGTCCAGTCATGAAATGTCCTCACTCCTAAATATTCCAGTCAACTGTCAGTGGGATTAGAACAAAGTGGAAGTGATTGGGAACGACAGCAACTCAGCCAAGAAGTGGTCGACCACGTAAAATGACGGAGCGGGGTCAGTGGATGCTGAGGCACATAGTGCACAGAGGTCACCAACTTTCTGCAGAGTCAATCACTACAGACCCCCAAACTTCATGTGGCCTTCAGATTAGCTCAAGAACAGTGTAGAGAGCTTCATGGAATGGGTTTCCATGGCGATCAGATGCATCCAAGCCATACATCAGCAAGTGCAATGCAAAGCGTTGGATGCAGTGGTGTAAAGCACGCCACCACTGGACTCTAGAGCAGTGGAGACGTTCTCTGGAGGGACCAATCACGCTTCTCCATCTGGCAATCTGATGGACGAGTCTGGCTTTGGCGGTTGCCAGGACAACGGTACTTGTCTGACTGCATTGTGCCACGTGTAAAGTTTGGTGGAGGGGGATTATGGTGTGGGTTGTTTTTCAGGAGCTGGGCTTGGCCCTTTAGTTCCAGTATGTATGTATGTGTGAGACACACACGCACCAATTCATATCCGTCAACAACTGCAAATCCCCCACTTCCCCCGTGTCCCCCAGGGCTCGGTACTTGGTCCCCTGCTTTTCATCCTCTACATCCTCCGACTCGGTCAAATCCTCCGCCAACATGACCTCCGTTTTCACTGCTATGCTGACGACACACAGCTCAACCTCTCCACCAAGTCCATCACTGCGGACTCCCATTACATCCTCACCACCTGCTTCACTCATGTCAAAACTTAGATGCAACTTTGTAAAACTCAACTCCAATAAATCTAAAATCTTCATCAGCGGCCCAAACTCCCTCACCCGCTCCACCCAGGATTTCTACTTCAATATTGATGGTTCCATCATCGACCCCTCCACTCACGTCTGCAAACTAGGCATCATCCTTGACCCCACCCTCTCACTCCTCCCCCATGTCAACCAGATTATAAAACCAGCCTTTTACCAGCTAAGACAAAACGTATGTATTATTATTATTATTATTATTATTATTATTATTATTATATATTTATATAGTTGAACTGTAAATTGTTGTTAGGACTTGTAATTATGAAGGACTGGTGCCCTAAAGCTGCAAACTCTAATGAATGAAGACACTGGGCGATGTCTAACTTGTCACAACAATCTCAGCCAAAGTGACCATGGCAGCTTACCACTGGATGCAGATGTACTGTATAGTGAGAACACATTTCAGTAGGGCGGGGGAAGCACTATATGCAATTATGACTGTACGGCCATCATTGCTCTCTGTGGTAAGCCTTCTTTCTTCATTAGTTGTGTCTTATTCTGTGTGCAGAAAGCTTGAGAAGCAGAAAGAGAAGAAGAGAAAGGAGGAACAGAAAAGGAAAATAGCCAGCTTATCGTTTAACCCCGAGGATGAAGGTGAAGAGGAAGAGGAGGAAAATGAAGAGGAAGAACAGGAATGTGAGTATTGTATGCAATAATGTGAAAGCACATTTTTGAAATGTGATCTGTGTTTTTGCTGTTCAAGTTTCACTTGAACAGCATATTGTCAGAGTCCAGTAAACACACACACACACACACACACACACACACACACACCACTGCAAAATGATCACTTTCTCTGGTTTTACTATTTATAGGTTTGTGTTCAAGTTAAATTAATTAACTAATTCTATAAAGTACTGACAGCAATTCTTCCGAAATCCCCCAAAATAAATTTACAGCATTTATTTTCAGAAAATAAAAAAAAGATCCTGTGTCCAGACCTCGAATAATACAAAGAAAATAAATTCATAATTATTATTATATTATTTTTAAACAATACAATACTATGAAGAGTGAAGAGTTCATAAATCAATATCTGGTGGAATAACCCTGATGTTTAGTCCCAGCTTTCATGCATCTTGGCATCTCTCCACCAGTCTCTCTCTCTCTCTCTCTCTTGGTGACTTCATACCACTCCTGGTGCAACATGAAACCAGCCTGGCTTTGTTTGATGCTTATGACCTCCACCTTGATCACATTCTAGAGGTTTTCAGGGGTTTAGGTCTGGAGATTGGGCTGGCCATGACAGGGTCTTGATCTGGTGGTCCTCCATCCACACCTTGATGGACCTGGCAGTGTGGCATGGACCATTGTCCTGCTGGAAGAACCCATCCTGAGTGTTGGGGACATTTTCAGAGCAGAGGTTTCTTCCATGAAGACCTTGTTCGGGCCTGATTCCAGCCTTCCCAAGGACCCCAGATCATCATGATCCTCCACCAAATAACACAGTGGGTGTGAGACACTGTGGCTTGTAGGCCTCTCCAGGTCTCCGTCTAACCATTAGAGACCAGGTGTTGGGCAAAGCTGAAATGTGGACTCATCAGAGAAGATGCTGCCCAGTCCCAACCTCAGCCTGGCTCGTCTTTGCTCCTCGTTTATGAAACACTTTTTTTCTGGCTTTGCACGACTTCAGCCCTGCCTCAAGGAGTCTTTTACATACATAGTATTATTTGTATGATAGAACATGTTCACAAGGAAGTTTGTCCAACAATGTTTGACTTTGTCTCATAGACTCTCCAGTTAAGAAGAAGAAGCTGGGGAAAAATCCAGACGTGGACACAAGTTTCCTTCCTGATCGAGACAGAGAGGTAAGGTGAATGTAAATAACCACAAACCAAGCAATAATTAGGGCATGACGTCGAAGCTGAATGTTGGTAGGGAAAAATAACCAGGCAGAGTGTATAAGTCGAGGGCCCTATGAGGCCCAAAACGCAGACGAAATCACCCAATCTGACAATGAAAATGGAATCAACTGTAAAACACGGAATTCTGTTTCAAACTCTGGATAAAATTTATAAAAATCTATGTGTTCTCTCACATTATAAGTGTTTGTCACTGCACCGAAGCATAAAAAGGGAAAATAACACATTGGTGAGTCTCTAATGTGTTTTAGTGTTATTAACGGGCACACATGGAAACTAGAATGTTTCTCCAGTAACTTTCTTCATTTTGACTCATCAACCACATGACTAGACACCATTTCATGGAAAAAATGCTAAATAAAACAGAAAACACGGAATTTGGGGAAAAAATAAAACAAAATGAAAAGGTATTTCATTGGGCCCTGTAAGTCCCCTGTCCCACATGAAGTTGAACGTCTATATTCAATGAAGATGCAGATCTTTACCTCGTCACTGTCACTGTAATGCTTGTTCCTGGTGATGTTGGGACTTTGAAAATGTATTAACTCTGAAAATAATATTCTGGCCCTGCTCAGTGTGTGTCCTGAGATAACTTCTGTTGTGATGCATCAGATGGCAAATGGTTCGTTCATCGACCTGCATAAAAACCATACCGACAAGCTTCTGATGTTGAATGCAGCGACTAGGAGGAAATAGCAGGCGCGTCATGTGGAACGTTGAGAAGTAGTGCAGTGGTGCTGTGACTAGCTTGTACCAGCTTTTCACAGGGAACTCCTTCAGTCTACGTTGGTTTTACATAGAGATTCCAGCGTAATCACAGAAAGAAGGACCCTCGATATTTAGAACGACCTTTGTCTCGTGTCTTCTTTTACAAAAGGCCATGAAGTGTAACAGGTGGGCGTCAACAGTAATGTGATGTATTGAAATTGAGCGTTTGGCTCTGATGAAGAGCCTCATCACAACTCCAATGACAGCTGAATCTGAACGGTGCGTTTAACATTGATAATAATCAAGACTTCTCAGGAACATAAACGTCACAAGATCGTCTCAATGCACCGGTCATCTCTCTATGGAAAACAAGGCCACGCCTCAAGGACAAAGGGCAAATTTCATATATAAAAAATTAAAGATGTACAATTTCTCCATGAGTGCTTAAGCGCACCCTACTGGTGATAATAAGTAATAGCACAATTAGGACTTTTTCATGTGTTCCACCAGCCGCCACGGCTTAACATGCTACCTGAGAACTGTAGGCTATCCTTCTCCTCCTAGAGCAACAAAATGGAGAGCTGTAGGTCTATTTTCTCAAGAAAAGAGAAGAAAAAAAAAAGTCTTTTACATAATGTGTTAAAAAATGACTAGAGTATATGGGATCTGTTAAGAAAAGGTATAATAGGAGTTTTATTGTTCTAATCTTTTCTTCTGATCAGCCTTTATAGATCTCTTTAGAAGGAATATTGTCCGATAACTATCGGTGGCTGATTGATCGGAGCACCCTCAAATAATAACCATGTAAAACTAGCTGGTGGCATTTTGCACCTTACTGAGTGAGTCTGGTCATCCAGTTAATTCAGAGGGAAAGTTTTCATGATTGAATTGTGACATTCTATGTCTAGTTTTCTTTTACTGCAACATGGCCATCTTCTCAACTCTCTCCATTCACTACATTTGATCTGCTTCTTGTGTTCAGGAGGAGGAGAATCGTCTCAGAGAGGAACTCAGGCAGGAATGGGAGCTCAAACAGGAGAAGATTAAGAGTGAGTGTCCAGTCCCTTCAATTCTGTAGTTTATCCAAGTCGCTATAAATCAGGGCTTCGAGTATCCCGACACCGTGCCGGATCTCCAGCATGAAGCTGTGAGCAGAAAGAATTAAAATACATGTGCGTGGGAATTTGTTGTTGCTGCAGTTCTTCATTTATTATCAATGGAGTTCATCTACCAATTGGATGCAAGTAACATTTTGGTAAAATGTCACAGCTTGGGAGAATTCGGGAAAACCTTTTTGTCTTTTCCCTGCTTTATAAATACATACAGACATGGTCTCCCACCAAAATAATGAGTGTGTTTGTCTTCAGGTGAAGAGATTGAGATCACATTCAGCTACTGGGATGGCTCCGGACATCGTAAGACGGTTAAGGTAAAGCATGATGAGCTACCACACAGCCTTGATAACAGGGGACATTTATAGGGGAATTAAAGTAGTCAAACAGTGTACTGGACACTGTCTCTGTCACTGTCTTTGTGCTTTCATTATGTGTGTTCATTTCACCTGTAGATGAAGAAGGGAAATACCATCCAGAACTTTCTGCAGAGGGCCCTGGAGGTCCTCAGAAAGGACTTCAGTGAGCTCAGGTGAGATCCTGATTGGTCACACACAGAAGCTTGAACCTGAAATATGTGATGGGTACCCTTTATTCATTTTAAAATGAGTTGGACTGAATTTCTTTGCTGTGCAGGTCTGCTGGAGTAGAGCAGCTGATGTACATCAAAGAGGATCTGATAATCCCACATGTAAGTACTGATTCAACATGACATTTGTTTATATTTGGTTTAATTTCACTTTCTTTAGTGTGCTACAGCAGATTCATGAGCTCAAACGTTTGTATTATTCTAGAAGAAGGTTGAACTGAAAGGAAGTCAGAGATTAAGTTAGTTAGTATTGGAGGTCTGTCACCAATAGGGCTGCATGAAACATCGTATCAGTGTCGACATTGTGATATGTTCATGTGCGATAGCTACACCCAGTATGTGTTATATCGGCACATTAACTCAATGTCAGAATAAAACTTATTTACTGCTCGATACAAAAGGATAATGACAAATAGAATTGTCCAACATCTCTTGGAATGCTGAAGCATTCAGAGTTCCTTCACTGGAACTAAGGGGCCAAGCCCAGCTCCTGAAAAACAACCCCCACACCATAATCCCCCTCCACCAAACTTTACACGTGGCACAATGCAGTCAGACAAGTACTGTTGTCCTGGCAACCGCCAAACCCAGACTCATCCATCAGATTGCCAGATGGAGAAGTGTGATTGGTCCCTCCAGAGAACGTCTCCACTGCTCTAGAGTCCAGTGGCGGCTTGCTTTACACCACTGCATCCAACGCTTTGCATTGCACTTGCTGATGTATGGCTTGGATGCAGCTGATCGCCATGGAAACCCATCCATGAAGCTCTCTACACTGTTCTTGAGGTAATCTGAAGGACCACATGAAGTTTGGAGGTCTGTAGTGATTGACTCTGCAGAAAGTTGGTGACCTCTGTGCACTATGTGCCTCAGCATCCGCTGACCCCGCGGTCTGGCAGGTTTGCAGCAAGTTTCTAACTTTCTTATAATGCTCCCAATGGTGTCTCTTTGTCACATGTTGGGATATCTTCTTATACCCTAGAAAAGGTCTCAAAAGCAGCAATATTACATAGGGGTTGAATAATTGTGACTTGGCTTTATTACATACTATACTGTTACACACAAATACTACATCATACGTTTTCTTTGCTGGTTTTATGTATCACTAACACGATTACTATCATCCAAAGTCAAATGTAGCTCTTTGAAACAAACTTTCATAGGTAAATCCGTACAATCGTTGGGGGGTTGGAATATTTCCGATTGCAACTGTAAATATCCAGCAGCTGGTGACACGTTTTCACTTTTTGTCGTACTTTTATCTGTTTGTGTCATTCAGCACCACAGTTTTTACGACTTCATTGTCACCAAAGCCAGAGGCAAATCCGGTAAGTGAACAACAGCTTTCCATTCACATATGCCTTATATGATTTGTTTGTTCTAGACTACATTTTTAAATAATAACATGTTCAATAATAACTATTTGTTTCTGTACAATATATCGAATAACATGAAGTTGAGTTTCTTGCCTTTTCACTCATTTCTCTTTTTGTTCCCCACAGGCCCTCTTTTCAGCTTCGACGTCCACGATGACATTCGACTGGTGAACGACGCCACTGTTGAGAAAGATGAGGTAACGATTTAGTTTTGCAGCTAAAACAAGAGATTGTTGGAGGAAAAGAATTCTTCAGTTGATGTGAGCCAGTGTCACCATAATGACCATAATGTCAAAATAAATTGCAATTACCAATTTCTTACCAGTTTTAGGAATCAAAGGCCGTGTTTACACTTTCAGTGTCTGCATTAACTTAATTATGGTTGCTTTGAGAGGCCATCAGCCAGACCAAATGCTCAGGTGGACTCACTTGCATTGAGTTTGGATCTCACTGAGCTGTCGACAGCATGTCAAACGTAGGACTCCATCATCTGGAGAGCAAAGGGAAGAGAGGAGGGAAACTGTGTTTACAACAAAAAAAAGCTTTTAATTAATAGGGTAACAGGATGAATTGATATGAACATTTGTTGATCATTTAATAAGTGGATCTTTGTAAGCAGCTATTCTCCAGTTCATAATAATACTTAATAATTCATTGTTAGTTAATAACATATTAAGTTTAATACCTCAGTGACGAAGAGTAAACTGCAAAAACACAGGGGACTTTTATAATGAAGAATGTCTAAGGAATGAAATGGGTGTTAGCCACAGTTTAGAGCTGCTATCAGGTGTGAGCACACACATGTGAACGCAGAGTTGTGATCTGGTGAATGCAGTCACAGAAGTCACATTGAAAAGACGAGTGTAACTACGACCAATACAATATGAAAGATGTCGTAAGAAATGCAGTTTTTAAGGCTTAAAGCATGAAGTACTTAAAAATATCTCTACTGGATTTATTGTTGAATGGCATTCTGGAAGCAATTGATGAATTATTTCACGATCAGCTGCTGCAGCAGGTCCTTCATGATTCTGTCATTTTCTTGCTAACCCGACTCCTGCTGTCCATATTCACGAGACATGTACTGATATGACTATGACCTAACCAGGTAACTTTAACTTTGGTACCTTTAACATTTCCAAGTGAACTTAGTTGTGCTATTGTGCTGAAAGTCTCATGCAGGTAAAGTAGTGCTGAGGAGCTGGTATGAGAAGAACAAGCACATCTTCCCTGCTAGTCGCTGGGAGCCGTACGATCCTGAGAAGAAATGGGACAAATATACGGTGAGAGTCCATGTTTCCCATAAATAGAATCTCAATCTTAAATCTCATCTTTCAAACAAGTAAAAAGGCTCATTGGAAATAGTAAAAACGTGTTTTTAAGAGATTGACCATGCATATTTAAAAGCATGTCAAAGACAACTGGACTTGCTGTGTACGATGTCGAGAGGCAGAGAGGAAATACATTTCTTATCAATGAAAACATTCACAGTATGATATCAGAAATACTTCACAAAATGAATTGTTTTCCGATTTCCCCCTATTTTCTTATGTTGGACAAGATAAAGAGATGAAAAGCCATGACGTCGCACTTTCACTTTAGGACCTTTCAGATAAGTCTTGTCTTTACAGCCCTCGACTTCCATCTTTTAGCATTAGCATACTGAGACGGGCTAGCAGGTTCTCACAGGAGGCTGATTCTGTTAAACAGGCTCATTACAGACATAGGTGGTCAAGTTAATTTAACTCTTAGTACATTTCCCAGGAATGGGACTTCTAAAGGATTAGCTTAACTTATCTCATAACTGAGGCAATAATTAGCCCGTCAGAAAATCATTTGTAAAGCGCTGCTGATAACGGGACGCCGGCACAGATTGATTACCCGACTTCCACAACGTGTACAAAGCAGCAATAGTGGTTATATTCATGATTGATTAAACCTTGTCAGTGTCGAGGTAAGCCCCCCTCCTCCTACCCTCCGGTCAAACTCGTGTGAGTAGCGCAAGGCAAACATTTGCTTTACGTTTGGTGAGACACAGTTGTGTCTTCACTTCATTAAACTTAAAACTTCAAAACTCATTAGTTTAGTTTTTGTTTAGTTCTTCACCAGTGTCTCTTTGCTGCACACATTCCTTATGTCTTGTTTCAGCCTGATAAATATCACCTTTTCATGAGAATGGGTGCAGTCGAATAGTCTTTTTTGACTATTCGACTGCAAATGTCGAATTCGACTGCAAATGTTTTGCTTAGGAAGGTTCCTAACTGAAGAAGGGACCCGGAAGTAAACAAGTGGCCGCCATGATAAGAGCCGTTCGAATTCTCTAAATGCAAAGGAAAGGAGCTCCAATGCTTCCTTCAGAGCTCCTTTAGCATAGGATGCAACGGACCTTCCTATGCGATAGGAAAGGAGATTACGCCGACCCACAATTCTTTGCGAGAGCAACATTTAAAGTGCCGCACACCTCGGCCGTTGATGAAAACAAACGATATGTACATTTGCATATTTAACATTAACTTTCATGCAGACATATAGTAATTGGAATAGTGTTGATAAATGTGTGTGGACAGTGATAATAATCGGATGTTTTTATTTTATTTTATTTATTTCAATCATGTTACAAACTTGACAAAAACGAAACTAAAACCACAAATGAAACATAAATAAAGCAACCAGTCAAACAGGAGCTGCTGGACCTGAAGCCGGTCAGTGAACCAGCTGTTTATAAATCCAACATGTGGAGAAGTGGACGATGCGCTTTTTGTAGTCCATTATTGTAGTTTCTCCAGCGCAGACGCACGTCAATCGCCGGTGCCGATCATCAGCTGTCAATCATCAGCGGCCGCGTTTTAATGACGTAGCTTAGTGAAAGTCCAGTCGGATTCTCTGAGCACCGCGGTCGACTTTTCCTAAGTCCTTTTGAGTTCTCCTATCGCCTTTCCTTAACCCCGTGACGTTTTCCCCAGAGGTCAAGGAATAGGAGATAGGAATAGGAGTTAGGACCTTTTTTTTTGACTATTCGACTGCACCCAATGTGTGCGTTGTGAGTTTTTATCTTTAGCATGAACGATGCCTCTGAAGTTACCATCCTTTATAAGGCAGCCTGTTCTACTCGGTTTGTGGGAAAGAAGTATTTTATAACACAGAGCTTCTGCTCTTGCTGTCAGAACTCAGCAGTGTTGGTCTAGTGCTACCATGCATAGCAGCCATGATGATGCTGATACCTTTTTTATGAGAAGAATATACATTTTGAATTAAAGGGCTATTCTAATTGTTCTGTGGTGGTTTAAATGAGGCTGCAGCGGGCTCGGTCTTCTGGTAACCTAAAGAAAACTGGAAGAATCAATTGGTAGCAACCATAGCATGCTAGCTTGCCAGGAAGAGTGCTGAATGGTGCTCCAAATTCAGGCTAAATTGTGGTGAGTGAAAACTGGCACTACATTTTTCAAAAGGGGTCTCTTGACCCCTGACCTCAAGATATGTGAATGAAAATGGTTCTATGGGGACACGTCTTGAGCCCAAAGTGGACATGTCTCTAAAGGGGAGACTGGGCGTGTCTGTTAAGGTACCATTAGAACCCACGGTCATGCAGCGTGGGTCAAAAGCCATGCAGTTTTTTGCATTCGGTGTAAATGTGTTATTTTCTCCTATTGGAAAATGGTGTACTTGAATATTACAGGGGTCGCTAAACACTCTTGTACCTGCATTAAGTGACCAGAAAGTGGAGAATCTTGTCCAATAAGCCCAGTTTAATGAATGTGTGATGATGTTCGCCCCCTTCCTGCCATTTCATTCCAGTGTGATTTAAAAACACCTTGCAGTCCCTGTATGAAATGCCCTGGTGTGACCTCTATGGTAATCACAGCCTCATGAAATGTTACACCCACAAACTAGCAATCCAGGATTTTTCAGAGGACGGATGTCTTTACTAGATATCTTTACAATAAGGGGATTTGTGAACAGTTTCCAATCACTGATTGATCGTAGAATATGATGATAGGAAGCCATCATATACGTCCATCATTATGTTTTCATTGTTTTCACAATTTATATTAAATTATTAATAAATAAATATATTGTATACTTAATTTTGATTAAACAACTTGACACACGCTGCAGAGCTGCATCTCAAAGCTTTCAGAAGAATTACACCACTTGTACAGTGCGTGGCATCGTCTGTTGAAAAGGTTTAAGGGTCAAAAGTCCATTTACTGTAAGTAACACTGGCTGTATGAGTACCTCATACAACCCCATTTCAAAACACTCAAACCATCGCTTTAAGTTTGTCTCAAGTAGTGAGTGTGAGTACAGGGCAAAAGAACAAAGTAGCCTATCTGTTTCAAATGAAATCAAACTATGATATTGGAAAGAACTTAAAAACTTTATAGTGTTGGAATTCAACGATAAGAACATGTTTTCAGAAAATGCATGTGGCTTTTATTGCTAGGCTGAAATCACTCTCCACTCACAGGTTGTGTTTATGTTTCAAACTAAATACAAGTATTGAAAGAATGAACCGTAATGATTCCAGGGAATCAGGGAAACTGGTTGAACAGCTCTGTGTGCATTCAGTATGTGTACACGGACAACTTCCCTGCATGGTGGAGCTGCCAACTTTTCTTGCATCGGCACGCTATGGCATACCTCTGGTCCATCCAGATGCCGCGCAAAAATGTTTGTAGAAGTTTTTCAATCACTTATTGGTAACAAAATGATCCCAAAACAGATGGGATCAGATTATTTACACAAGAGTGTGAAACAGGGATGTGTCTGTGGATCATTACAGGGCCAGGCTTATCAAAGCTATCAAAGGCTTAGTGACGGCTCATTGTGTTTTGATGACCAGTGAACTTTAAAAGGGCATGGCTCGGACCTAAACATCAATATTACCTATAAATTCTGAATGTAGTTCTCCACTCATTCTGAAACTGAAGAGGATATGTTTATACACATGTTGAACCATAAATAACTTTTTAAATTGTCCAATGGCGGGCACCACCAGTTCCAAATGTGTTTGAGCGGGGTGCAAATATCTCCAAGCCTGTGGATATTTTCATTTAAGCTGTTGAAAATGACTTTAGAATTGACCAATAAGGGATGACAGCATTGCTAAAGAAGGGCATTGATTTGGCGGGTAATCCTAAAATCTGTTATCTTTAATGCGATGTCAGAAATCTGTAAAGGTCAAGACCCCGCAGCTGTCGACGGCCTGTGTTGGGTGGAGCCTGGAATAGCTGCTTGTGATTACATTTTGATTTATTTAGTTTGAACATGATTTTTAATAAGTGATGCACCAGCATTGGTATCTGATACTGCGTGTGTACTTGTAATCATGGAGATGCTCCGATTCTACCACCCCGATACTTTAAGGCAGTGACATCAGGTTGGCGGGGAGCGGGAGCATGTCAGCCGTGACGTGGTTCACGCTGTAACACTGTCTCTCTGAGCCTCTCTGTTACTGCTACATTCACAGCTGGAACGCCTCACACACAGTTATTCTAAGAACTGTTATGGCATTAGTAAGTACTCATATCGGTACTCCGTATCGGCAAGTAGCCAAATGTAAGTACTTTCACTTGTACTTGGTCTGATAAAATCAGGGCATCCCTATTTTGAATCGTGGATGTTGTTTGTTTTTCAGATCCGGTGAAACGGCTGTCTTCGTCTCTGAACTCCTTGAAGCAAACAACTTAATTTCCAACTTATTTTTCTTTATTTACAACGTATGTTATCAATGCTTTATTAAGATTTGATAAAGTATTGATTCATAATTTTACTTGGTATTTCAAATACTAGTTTTCTCAAATGTATTTTAATTTGCCAATGCAATGTTTCCCATGAAAACAACTCTGTATTCATTTGTGTATACCTCATAAATATCTCGGAGCATCTATGCTTAATAAAATGAACCTGGCTATGACTCTGGACACCAGCTCCTTTGCTTCTTGTTGAAAAGATGTTCACTTTTTCCTGTTCCATGTGTTTCTGCTGAATGTAAAATGACAATGCTGTTGTCCTGGCCAAGAGCACAACATGAACCAGTCTGGCAGCCTAAGTGTTGAAACATTTACGGCCACCCGGCAGCACCTCCACCCATAGCCTCCAGCCACCACTCCCCTCGTCCTCTGCCTTCCTCCTCCCCGGTTCCTGTCATTCCTCCTCACGCACTACTGAGGACACTCGATTTCACCTGTATCACCAACCGGTGAGGGTGTTTGTGTGTGGGTTTGAGTTTGGGTGCTGCCAGCCGGTGCCATGGTGGCTGTTACTCTTGTGTTGCACTGGTTCTTTGCACTTTGTCAGCTACTCGGGCTCAGGATGACGTCAAAGCTGCTGATATCACTCCTCAGGATTGCAGCCTGGACTGTGTACAGCAGGTAAACCGGATAATCCAAAATATTGTTTTCTGTTGCAGCGGAGTTGTATCTACCTCTATCTCCTGTTTTCTGGTCAGGGGAATATTTATGTCAAACGACTACAATATGACAGCTGACTTGAAACATTCACACACACGCTCACACACGACTGTTGAGGTTTGCTCTGCTGTAAAACCTGCTGCATCTGTTGACATACAGTAGTTCTGTGTGTTTGCTTGTGAATTGCTGTAAAATGGAATGTCTTACAGCCCCTAACATTTTTAAAAAAAAGTAACAATCTGAGAAGGAAATTGATTTTTGATTGAAGAGATCACGTTAAAAAATCACATAAAATATGATTTAAAGGGTCATCAATAAAACAATTTGGAACCACCGTCCTAAAACAAGGAAACTGCCATTCCTAGCAAGCTTTTCCCCAAAGCATTATTCTTTTTTTAAATTTAATGTATCAATATCCCATCTCTCAAGTAAACCAAAACAAATTTACAGTATGATGTTTCAAAACGTAAGATGATAAATAATTTATAAACAAACAAATGGGGGTTAGAAAAGGAACAAAATAAAAGGGGGCTCAGGGCTGGTTGAACTGTTCCAGGGTCAGATTAAGCTCTTCTCGTAAGTTGAACATGTCCAGGACTGGCCTGCTCCACTTCTCTGTGAAATGTCCTAATTATTGTACACATTATGATCAGAGCTTGGAGCCTCGTTGCACTGTCATCGGCCTCGGGCCGAGATCTGGTAACATTCATAAGGACAAAGAAGATAGTGTGTGTTACACAGGGATGTCCTTGATGGACCGCACACTCAGGCACCTCTCTCCTTCTGAATCACATTCAGTTCATCTCTTCTGTAAGTCTTACCACAGAGCTTTTCATTTACAGACATCCTTTGTGTTTTGGCATTTTTAGTTGACAGGATTCAGTTTGATGGAATCTTCAGATTGAATTATCCATGTGAGTGCTGTATATAAGTATTTCACATTGTGAGTCAGCCAGCTGTGGACTTACCATTTGTCATGTAAGAATGTTGATTATGTTTTCAGCTTGCGTGCAATCACGTATTTAGACAGACTCTTTGATGGCCAGTATTCAAACTGACAGGATAACTACCATCGTGTAAACCACACACACACCCACTCTCTCTCTCTCTCTCTCTCTCTCTCTCTCTCTCTCTCTCTCTCCCTTTAATCTTCTCCGCCTGTTAGTCTAGTTATGTCTCTCCTGCAGGGTGAGTCGGCAATATGTAGCTCTTTGGTATATAAGTTGTTTTTTTTTTAAAATAAAAGTTTGAAATACACATTCTATTATTACTTAATCATAATACAGTTGATGATTACAGCCTTTGATACGCTCATTTAAATAGAGAAACCAGCAATGAGTGAAACTATGACTTTATTTATTTTAACCTTATTATCATAACTATGGTTTATTATTTCCCATAACCTGTGGTCTATACTTGACTCATTATATAGGTTATTATTCCTTTTGGGTTCAAGTGTCTATTACAGCAAAGAGAGAGAAAACGATTGAAAACACGCTCAAAGAAAGGTGCTATGTGAACACAGGCACTAACTTGTGGAAGCCAGTCTCAAGACTGAAAGCATTGTGGGTCCAGTTGAGTATACGCACTAAGCTCACACGACTACCAATGTAACTAGATGCTACTAATACTTTAAATCTAGCTGTAAAGTTGACCTTGAATGCTGGAAGGTCAATCAGGTTGCCACTCTGCCTCTTGTGTTGTTTACATCCACCCATTGCTCCTCTGCAGGCCAAACATGGCTACTGGTTGCAAAAATTCCAAGATAACAATTGCCAAAATGCTTCAAACCATAGTCCACATAGACTATGTCCACTTCTAATATACTACAGCCCATGCTCACGTCCCATACTCAGAAAGTTTGGAGTATGGGACGTGGGACTATTCCACATGGACATTTCTCACACACACATAATTATAACATTTGGGCTGACATCAAAAGAAGAATATGTATTTACAACTAGATCTGTCATACAACGTAGCAGCTTTTGTTTGAACCCACCCATTTTTAAAGTGAGCAAAATGGTTGGAACATGTGACTGACAGGTGTGTTTTGTTGCCCAGGTGTGTCCTATTACGTTGATTATTCAAACAATAAAGAGCACTGACTTGAGAGACTGCATTTACAGTTGAACAGGTGTAGCCAACATCAAGACCTGAAAAAGAAAGAAACCACTGGTTTACTGAGCAACAGATGTCAAACTGGTAGACCACGGAAAAAACATCAGCAGCTGATGACAAACATTGTGAGAGGTGTAAAGAAAAACCTAAAAGTACTGTCAGTGACATCACCAACAACCTCCAGAGGGCAGGGATGAAGGTATCACAAGAGGAACAAGTACTCAGGCTACGCCAGACGATGCAAAACCCCTCATGAGCAATATGAAGAAGGCCAGATTGGAATTTGCCAAACATTTACAGAGACGAGGCTCAAAAGTTCAGGGAGACTGATGAGACAAAGATGAACCTTTACCAAAGTGATGAAAGGCTAATGTGTGGAGAAAGACAGGATCTGCTCATGATCCCACACAAGCGCGTCTGGGAAAGGCGGTGGAGGTAATGTCATGCTTGGGCTTGCATGGCTTCTTCTGGGACAGGCTCATTGATATTCACTGATGATGTAACATATGATGAAATTAACTTGGAATTCTAGTCCAAGTTTTCTAGTCAGTTCATGTCTGAGCCCACTCCCCTCACTACTGGACATTTATGGAACCCGCCTTACCTGCAAAGCAACCAGCATTGTGGGTGACCCCAACCACCCCTCACACAACCCCTTCAGCCTCCTGCCATCTGGGAGGAGGTACAGGAGCCTCCAAGCCTCTACTACCAGACTGGAAAACAGCTTCATCCACCAGGCTGTAAGGGAGCTCAACACCCTCCCCTCTATACCTCCACTCCCCTCTGCCCCCAAGAACTCTGGACCAGTCACTTTCCACTTCATCAGTGCCTTTAATTGTTTAATTTTTTATCTATATTTATATAGTTTATATATTGTACAGTGTGACCATTACATTGCACATGTTCATGTTTTTCTCTTTCTCTTGCACTATTGAGAATTTATTTTATTTATTGTACATATATTTTGTAATATTGCACCGTGGGTTGGAGAGAAACGCATTTTCGATTCCTCTGTATGTCTGGCACATATTGTAGAATTGACAATAAAGCTGACTTTGACTTTGATTTTACCTGCTAAAGAAACAAGAACAGCCTAAAGAGGCTGCGGTGAAAGCCTGGAAATGGAAAAGCATTACAAAAGAAGAATGCAAAAGTTTGGTGATGTCAATAGATCACAGGCTTGACATTGTTATTGCAAGCAAAGGATTTGCAACTAAATATTAAGTGTTGTTCACATTAATACATTTTAAGTTGATCTGTTCCTGTGATTTTGCGCACCTAAAAATGTTTTTCCATTACAAATGATCTTCTAAGTTGTGTAACCGATCGAGATGTAAATACCTGGAAAATATAAGCTGACAAGCTGATCTCTTGTCTCTAAATATTCATCTTTTTCGGATGGAAATGTATGCATATGGCATGTATACATACTCACCTTTCCGTACAAACTCCATTTCCAGGAAGGTTGGGATATTTTTTCCATCCGTCCATCCATCCATCGCTTATCCTGTATTCAGGGTCGCGGGGGGGCTGGAGCCGATCCCAGCTGACATTGGGTGATGGCAGGGTACACCCTGGACAGGACGCCAGTCTATCACAGGGCCGACATGTAGAGAGAAACAAACATTCACGCTCACATTCACACCTACGGGCAATTTAGAGTCACCAATGAACCTATCCCCATCCTGCATGTCTTTGGACTGTGGGAGGAAGCCAGAGAACCCGGAGAGAACCCACGCTTACACGGGAGAACATGCAAACTCCACACAGAAGGAACCCGGGCCGACCCGGGAATCGAACCCAGGACCCTCTTGCTGTGAGGCGAGAGTGCTACCCACTACACCACCGTGCAGCCCAGGGATATTTTTTCAAAATGCAATTAAAAATTACAATAGTGCTTTCACTGCCCAAAAAAATCTGATGTGTCTGACTTTTTGTTTTTATTGCATTTTGGAAAAGATCCCAGCTTTTCTGTAAATGATGGTGTATGCACAGCCAAGGTCACACAATAAAGATAAGAGAACACAAACAGAGGCTTCAGACAAATAACAGTTGTGGGTTTAAAGGTGTCAATATGCAAGTATATAAGTAAGTAAGAGTATGTTCTTCCACTTTCTTGAAGAGAATGCAGTTTAATGTGCTGAGTCTGAATTCATTATTGCTTTTTCCATTATTCCTCTGCAGGGAGGAACTGAATGTGAATACTGCAGAATAACCAGAACTGATGTCAAGAAGGCTCTGGGTTTTAAATCCATAAAAGCGTTTGGGAGTAAGTCTGCAACTCACAGCCAACAAGTTTGAATTCTGTGTGACTTATGGAAAATTGTTCTGAAAAACTTTGTTAAAGCTTTGAATTCATTAATTGCACAAACAGATTTTGGCAGCCCAATGATATGTTATATTCTCCTGCATGTACTTAACCTGATGATTTGCAAACATAAAGAACAAATGCCACATTGTTTGCACATCATACTAGGATTTTAATGGCAAATACAGGAAGGGTTGACTATAATTGTCATCATGACCTAATGACAGGTGGGAAAAAGGTACATTTCAGATATTTGTCAAGTTGCTGTTGGCCATAGACTATACATCCAAAGTTCACATTGCCATTGTGGTGTCACCCATTTGTGTTTTGTTTAAGGTGTTGAAGCCTTGAGTTGAACATTTTAGCCGTCACCATCTTGTTTTGAGGGTGGAGTTAAGTACACTGCATAGGACACACAAGTTAAAGAAGGCTGTGTTATGAAAACAGACAACTCCCAGACCGGACAAGTGTGGTAGCGACCTGCCAATCACAAAGTAGCCAATCCCTAAAGCATACCCTGCTTTATGGTCTGTTTGACCTCATTCTCATGGTATGTCCCTTTAATTTATAAATCCAATTGTATGAGAGGTGAATTGGTGAGAGCTTTACGTATTTATTAAAATTGGATGTCCAAAATAATAAATACACTTGAAAGATGATTCTGGCTCAGTTGGAGAGAGGTTAGCTTATCAATGTAGTCATACTGTTATTATGAGCATTAAAGTCCCATGCAGTTGACTATAGCTCTGATCTCATATACTGTAAGTCAGCATCAGCAGAAACAATCATTTCATCACAAAGATTTGAGAGCAGCAATAACTTAATTCAAAACCACATGGCTCCGCTCTCTTTTCTCCCTTTTCTCTAAATGACCAACAACACAGGGAACATACACAAAGAATAAACAATAATAATCATCGATTTACTCATAGATTTATCATTTCTTTTCTCCTTTGTGTTACTAGTGTTGGCGCGTTGTTGGAACTCAATGGAAACAATTCCCTCTTACAAACTAACATTAACCTCTGTGTCATAACTTCAGAACGATAACACTTTTGTTCATTTAACAATATTTTTCCACCAACGTAGCGTGTTACTTTTCTCGCTCCTCTTATAGCACTACCGCTCTCTCCCCCCTTGATATTTCTAGCCCCGCCTCTATCAGGCCGGTAGGTAAATTCCTCATGACAAGAGCGTAAGCAAAATGAGTGACGCCTGTCAGAACAAATCACAATACAACAAGAGAATCCTGAGATGTTCCCACAATGCTTTGCGTCTTACTGCCTTGAGACTGGCTGCCAAAAGGAAGGGCCTGTGTCCACATGGCACCTTTCTCCGAGCGCAACCCTCCTAATATTTAATTTTTCCTGCAGAGATCAACAATATCCAGCTCCACTGGATTAACGTTTCATCTTAGTGACATATCCTGCATTCTTTCATATCCAGAAAAGGGTTAAATGCTGAGTAGAAATCATAAACTACAGAGGACATCTTTGAAGACACTTTGACATTCTATGTGTTATTTCTCCTCAGGTTGTATTCCCTGGCCATGTTTTGAGTTGCTAGGAGAAGAAGACCCCACAATCTGCCAGCACTACGTCCACGCACCAAATGATGTGACGGTTGAGGTTGTAGACAACCTAAACCCCACATCGGACACCATTGTTGTCTCCTGGAAGCCCAGCTACTATGGTATCTTGATATTGATGGACAAAGCCAATTTCTGTATGCAGCATGTCTCACGTCACAGAGGTCATAAAGTCCTTTGTTGTCTCTCTGCACTTTTGAAAGTCATTTATCATATCACAATGTCACTTATGACACGAGTTGCCTCCCCAAAGTGACGTTACCGTGACTTATTTCAGATGAAATACAGTTAGTATTGAAAGGTAAATGCCCTGCGGGTCGCATGAAGAAAATGTTTCAAAGTGTAAGAGACAGCTTGTTTGATTAATTGGACTGACCATGATCTGAACATTAGAGTATATCTGCCAGGTGGATGTTGGATTTCACTCTGTCCGTTCTGTGTTGTCTGCAGGAATTGCCTTCCTGCGAGGCTTTCAGGTGTCGATCCAGGCTTTGGGAGGGTCGAGTGTTGCCTGTCAGCTCTTTCTCTTCCACCGTAACCTCTCGCTCCTGGCTTCACATGCTCAAAGGGTAGGAAGGGCCCCACTTACTTTTACCTTTTTCTTGTGTCTGGTATGTTGTATTTGATCCAAATGCTTGTTCCCACTGTTTTAACTCACAGGAATGTTCACAGCTGAAAATAGTAATTATCATATATATACATTTCTATTTGGTTATTTTTTACTAGAGAGTGTATCCTATGTGTTAAATTCTCCAACAAGTGGCCATTATCTTTAAGTACTTACAAATTATGACCTGGTGATTGTGAATTATGCTAGATACATAGCAGATCATAGTGACATCATCCTTCCCCCCAAAAAATAAAATATACCCTTAGAGGAAACAGCTGCACATTTTTTCTCCCAGGAGTTGTAAATATGATAAGAGACCACGTCAAGGGAAGCCTGTTATTTCATGTAGCTTTCTGTAACGAGAATATCCTGGAGGACTTTATGACATCACGCACCAGGATACGCTCTACTATGGCACAGGTAGACATGCAGGCTGCATTTTAACAGGTGATAGTGATGGTCATGTGAAAGCAATGTATTTGATGTCTGACAGGAGATCAAGCTGACAGGTTTTATTACATATTATTTGTTTATTGCTTTGCATTTGTCCATTATGAAGCAACAGAATGCTGTATACTTATTTTCCATTATGTTCTTTAAGTTCTCTGCCACATCCTCATCCTGAGCTCCAGAGCCTTATGTTTTCAGTTTATCCATACGTCCGCCCATACTGTTTATTCATACAGTGGTCTATTCTGACAAACGTGATACCTCTCGAAGACATTTCTTCAAATTTTGCACACATTTTCACTCACACACGATTAATTGTCTGATGAGATTTTGGAGGTCAAAGATTAAGGTCATTTTGACCTCATGTCTGTCCCATTCTGATGAATGCAATATCAAAGGAACACCATGGTGTATTAAAAAAATGATTGTGTTTAGAAACTGATAACCTGGTAATGGTAAATTAAAATACATTTTACACATATGTGTATCTAAATATTATTTGTTTAAAAAAAAACCTACAAGAGACTTTACAACAGAAAAGCAAATTATTGTCTGATGCACTGAGAGGTGCCTCAGAAAATCAAACAGTTTTGCAAAAGTTAAACAAGTTAAATTCCCACAAAGAAGGAGAGAGAAAATATTCTAGTCATGCACAATATGAAACAAGCACATGTTTATACTCTGTACTGCAGTTATCTTTATAACCTTATAGAAACTAATCCTACATAAAAAAATTAAGTAAAAAGGTAACTGTCTTATTAGGTCATTATTTGAATATACTAAAGCCTTTTGTTATTTTTTAAGGAATATCAAATACACAAAATTGTATGAGGTCAATAACTTATCAGATAAGAAAATAAGCAGAAAATATCAGACTGAAAGAATTTTATGTTTTAAAAAGTAGGAAAAAATTAATCGCTTGACTCCCAGATGAAGGCATGTAGCCGAAACGCGTTGGATGTTTTTTAAAGGTTAATATGACCAAGCCATAACAATAAAGGCTTTTTAACTTTTGCAATAGAGAGTGCCTTGGAATTTCTTTTGTTTATTGGAAAAAAATGAATGTTGAATTGTAATAAAGTTGGAGATGGTGATCCTCCTAACATCATATTAAAGCAGTTCTCCCTCAACCATGAATAATGTGACCTCATCAGATAAAACTGTGCAATGTGTTTAAATAAATCCAAGGTTATGGTTGCCATGGTATCCTGCAGGTGTACAAGTCGGACCCTATTCCCCGGCCTCTCCCTTGGATCCCAGTATGCTGTAACCGTCATGGCTCTGCCAGTGCCTGAGGAGTGGGAGAGGTTCTACAACAGCAAGATCTTCTCCACACGCTGTGAGACCCCTTTAATCTCTGAGCTACATATTATCTTCATAATATTTCAGAAGAGGCACACACCGTTCCACTGGGATCACATAGTTTGTGGTTGCTTCAGGATAACCTTTACATTCCAAATACATTCTCGTTTAGTTATAGTAGACATATCATGCTCTGTCATGCTTCTGAACATTCACTTTCCTCATATATAAGACAACAAAACAATGTCAAATGTAAAATAATGTGCACGTTGTGGTTTTGCAGCATGTGCAGAGAAGAATGGTCTTGACAAGTGTAAAAGAGGTGAGAGAAAGGCTTTCTCTCAGTGAGTCTCATCATAGCAGTGCCATGTTGTCATTGAAGGTTTCCTATAATGATCAGCTTGGCTTCTGTTGTTGTTTTTGTTGTAGACTGGTACCCCCAACATGTGGACGTCCAGCAGGAAGGGACTGCTATCACTGTGACCTTTAACCTGGCTCCTCGAAACCTGGGCATCAGAAGCTACTTCTCAATGTGTTACGCAGACGGCATGAAGATATACACAGACATCACACCTGTCAGTGGTTTTAACCTCTGCTGCCTTATATTTGGCTGTTGTGTTTTCACACTGTGTACGGTGGTGTAGTGGGTAGCACTGTTACCGCGATAGGGGCCCTTGTTCGGGTCTAGGTCCGGGTCCCTTCTGTGTGGAGTTTGCATGATTCTCCCGGTGTATGCGTGGGTTCTCTCCGGGTTCTCCGGCTTCCTCCCACAGTCCAAAGACATGCATGATGGGGATAGGTTAAGTGATGAGTAAATTGCCCGTGTGAATGTGAGCATGAATGTTTTCTGTCTCTGTAGTCTGCCTTTTCGTTACGGGATTATCACGCCTTTTTTCCGGCCCCTCGTAAGTCTAAACGCTCATCGAGACGGAAAGGGGTGACAGAATATTACGCCTCTGAGACGTCAACGGAGCACTGGTAACACATTGTGAAGACGTATTACCAGTGCGACACGCCGCCGGCGGATTCAACAAGCTCAAAGCAGATCCAAAGAAGATAAAAAGCTGTAATTGCTCGTACGAGGTCACCATTGTACGCGACATGTTTATGATGCACAACGCCGGGATGTGTTATGCCGCAAAGCAAAAGTCTTTATAAACGCTCCGGTTTGCGTTGTATTTTGACTCGCCTTTCCGCATTTATGGTGGAATGGTCTGTGTAAAAAGGCCTTGTGTCAGCCACGTGATAGTCTGGTTACCTGTCCAGGGTGAACGCTGCCTTCATCCAATGTCAGCTGGGATCGACTCCAGCCCCCCCAGACCCTTAATGGGATACGCGGTGATGGCTGGCTTGATGGATTCACACCTAGCTTCTGTTGTGTTTTGTAAAAATATGATCATGTGACCTTAATAATTGTATTTGGTATTCATTTACTTTCCTTAGAATTCCAGCCCAAACAAAACTCACCACAGCTATCAGCTGAATGACCTTCAAGAAGGAACCAATTACACCTGTGAGGTAAAATACATGATACAAAATAATAATCTTTACTTGACAGATGAGATTTTAAGTAAATCCTCAGGGAGCTTTATGTCCAATATTGTGTGTATGTTTTGGGCTTTCCTAATTTTAATTTTCTTTGTTTTGAAACAACATGACTTTTTTGGTCTTCTCCAGTGCATTATTTCACATGCTTATGGAACAGAAATAGAAATGGACCTTGCGTAGGAGCAAAATACGACATTCAGAGCATTAAGACATAGTGGAGTAGTAGTGTCAGCTAATTAGCCCTCCCGACCAGCATGGTTTCTACTGAAGCAGGGAACCCACCCTCCGGTTCCCTCTCAGGTGCCCTGTTAGCACTGTTGGTGCTGCCAGCGCAGCTAGCACTGTTAGCGCTGCCTGCTAGCACTGTAAGCGCTGCTAGAACTGTTAACTGCGAACCACATCGCAATGTTGAATCCTCCAAATCTAATATGATGCACTAAAGCTATACTAATCAATATGTTTGAAATGACAAGTGTAATGTCAAATATGTCACTCATTGTGACAAATCCACGTGATTACCCAACCCACGGTTCCCCTCTACAGAGCATTTTAATGTCTTTCAACTCTTTGTTTGGGTTTTCCTGCCAGTAACTTCACTGGTTCGGTTCTGCTCTCATCAACATCATTTCTAGCTCAGATGAACAGAATTCACATTATGTCACACACACACACACACACACACACACACAATAAATCAATCAAAGGTAGCAATTTAGCTTGTCAACATAGTGGAGCATTAAGCAGCTAAGGACACCCTTCAAGACTTGATGGAGAGTAATTTGGACTAGACATACGACTCCCAAAATATACTAATGTTGTTTTGCCGGATTAATAGGTAGCTGTTAGCTAACATATTCACTACATCAACTTTATAAGATAATGATACGACACAACTACGTTAAGAGAATTTTGTGAACTACAATGTCCAAGGTCAAGAATAAACAACTACATTTGTTTGTGTTACAGATTGCAGCTAATGAAGTGGATGCAGTGAGGAAAACATTCAATATTCAGGTCTTCCCCATTCAAAAAGGTAGGAGGTTGTATGTTGCTGCTGAGCCATGTAATTTATCTTTTTGTTGTGGAGATATCAAGTGTCTGTTGCAATTAAACAAAAAATGTTGAATGCATGTGTGATCAATCCCATCAGTCTTTCATCCTTGAGCCAGGAGATGATTAGCTTCATCTTGCTTGTCTCTCCCCAAAGTTGAAAATGATGACTACCAACTCCTGTAAAGTTCAGCTAAAAACACGTAGTGATTCATTTGTTTAAAGCATACACAGACAGAAATACACAATTAGTATGTGGTTATACAAAAAGTTATGAGCTGTAACTTTATTTGTTTTCGACCACCTGGGATGGTTTTACAGGTTCTGCTTTTTTTTTTTTTTTTTGGTCCTCTGAGAGATCAAAGATCTTTTATTTCAAATTCTTACAGGAAAATAAAATAATCTCCTCCTCTGGGGTCTGTAATCAACTGACATGACAGTAGTATCAATCTTCTCACCTATCTCACTACATAATCATATTTCTCAAATTTTCACTGACTATTCCCTCGTCCTCAGAAGGCTCCTCCCCCCTCTCTGTCACTCCCTCATTGGCTCTGATCCTTCCACTGTGCCTGGCCGGGGTAGTCATGGTTGTAGTCTTACTGACTGCTCTAACCAGGAGGAGGTCTGTGCTGCACATGAAGAAACTTGACATAAACGCAGGTGCAAAGGCAAACCAAGTACTACTAAAATAAATGTCTGTGATTCATTGAGTAAATTGTGATAAATGTTCCTCTATTTCCAATATGTCCCTTTGGCATTACCAGCATCTTGTGAATGCAGCCATATTTGTTTTTGTCATCCATTCAGATTTTATCAAGCAGCACCAAGAGAGTGAGACTCCAGAGGGAGTGATGTCATTGCCCAGTAACAGACTGAACCCTCCTCGTCTTCTGATTTGCTACAGCAGTAATGATGGCCCCGCTCATGTCAAAGCCGTCATGCAGTTAGGGGCCTTCATACAACAGCACATGGCCACTCAGGTATTGGACATGAAATGTATTGGCTCTTATACAGTTTTAAGGTAGAAACAAATTAAACAAATATGAAAAAAGACAAATCGAATTATTATATTTCCCACATCTTAATTTTTAAATAAATAGATACTTTTACTTTTAGATCAGTTTGTTGTAACTGTCTACTGTATTATTATTATTATTATTATTATTATTATTATTATTATTATTATTATTATTTTGCGTCCCAGGTGTGCCTGGACCTTTGGGACTCTCTGAGCGTGGGTGAGGAGGGCAGCATGGCCTGGCACTGCCGGCAGATCCGGGAGAGCGACTTCATATTGGTGATCTGTTCTCGTGGCCTCAACCACAGATCTTATCCTCCACAAGGTGATGATGAAGAAGAAGAGGAGGTAGACAGACGGCTCTACTTTGGATCTGACACCTTCAGCTCTGACACAGTTGTCCAACTCATTGGAGAGGAAGTTGGTCGAGCCAAAGCCACAGGCCAGGACATGTCCAAATACATGGCAGCCATTTTTGATTACTCGGAGGAAACTGACATCCCCACTGAGCTGAGGCTGGTATCTCACTACTTGCTGACAAGTGACTTAGAGATGCTCTTCTCTCACCTCCATGGCGTGGCTTTGCACAGACCGGGCCGTTTCCTAAAGATAAATAATATCTCAGAGGAAGGCTTTACCAAGTTACCAGCCGGAGAAGCTCTGCATTGGGCTATCTATGAGGCCCGGATGGCAATGACAGCAAAAAGGCAGGACAGGGGATCGTTTAACAAACTAAACCGCCACGTCGAACCCCTGTGAACGGCCTATGGCTGATGTTGTGATGTCACTTTGGCCATGCAGGCACTCACTGATGCGATGCAGATGCATCAGGCATAAATCCAGCTTAATGCTCATGCTAATCGCTCAACCTGCAGTTCTCTCTCAGCTTAAAAACTCTGCTGCTGTTGCTGCTGGCTTAGACAGCTCCATGTTCAGGATGTATTGGTTGTAGCTGCTGCAGAAGTGGGTGGTTTCAATCCTTCTTGCTACAGGGTTATTTCCGTAAGTTGTACTGATACCCAGCTGTACTCTGTGGTGGGAGGGGACGAAACACCAACAACAGAGTCCATACACCCCTATTTAGAGGTGGTTCTCAACCTACTACAGGAGAACGTTTGGACTGCAGACAGATGATAATGATGACCACAAAAGGATGAGGATCATCATTGACCACAAAATGATGATCCTGCCAGACAGGAGAGCTGTGAGGGCTAATGCCATCCGGGCTGATATGCCCTTAAGTAATCAATAAACTAACAACCTCTGCCTCAGTTGTACTGCAATGCCAGCAACCTTACGTGTGTGTGTGTGTGTGTGTGTGTGTGTGTGTGTACAGGAAGGATTAGAGAACAGGTGTAATGGTCAATAAAGCTATCTCAGGCTTTCAAATGTGTTTGGCAGATCTTTGTTTCTTTTCTTGCAATGTGATGAATAAATATTAAATTAATAATAAAATATATTGCGATTAAGCTACATATTATATTAATTATACCAACTACCAACCATCTCATATGTGAGATATGAAGTTATTCTGTAAAAATGTTGTGCCTTGAAGTATAAATTGTATGCATATTAGCAGTCTTGCTCAAAGTTTATTTATGAATGTGCATATTCATATGGATGGATTAACGCCATTTTGTATTGTATGCTAATGTGAGGTTACACATGACCTGTCTTGCATTTTGTATTGTATTTTGTGTAGTATGAACATTTCTGTTGTGGCGTATCTAATCAATTGAATTATGTTCTATAAGTGTATGAATCTATCAACAATGATCATATTAATGGCTTAGCATTGTATACATACATCATTACAAATTACTTTACATTTACATTTAGGTCATTTAGCAGACGCTTTTGTCCAAAGCGACTTACAATAAGTACATTTGTTGAAAGAAAGAAACCACAACATCATTACTGTTGGGGTAGTAGCAGGAGCAGATTTGGTTATCAACAGCTAATTATTAATGTCAATATGCTTATCGATATAAATCATTATATTTAATATATTATTATGATATAATCATGAATAAATGGGGCACCACCCTGGGATCAGGGAAAAGATAACCTAAAACTGTATTCAGTCTCAATATAAAGGTTTTATACTCACATGCCAATCATCGTGATCATTGGCATAGAAGTATAAAAACAATCGAAAAATTATAAAGGCGTGAAATTCAAGCACCTGCCTTCACAACCTGCTGTTATCCAGTGACATATACACAACAAGCACAAGAGACCGCTAGTTATAATATAATAAGGTTTATTAAAATCAGTAATAATGATCACAATCAATAACACTGCAATTAACAAAGCCTTATTACCTAACTACCTAACACACAAAGCTAAGCTGAACAAAGGGAGAGACACACGTGGAGTGTGTGTGTGTGTGTGTGTGCGTGTGTGTGCGTGAGTCCCCGGCGGCAGCGGGGGACGTGAGTCTGAGTCCAGACAAGAGCGGGGTGTTATCCCTCTCTATGATCAAACTCAAATAAAGAAAACAGTTCGCGTTTCTTCCTTCCGCGGGCAACAATATAATTGCGGCTTGGCGATTTGGTCAGCTGACTTCAGACAGGAGCTGGTAGCTGGAATGCAGGAACTGGTTGTGTTCCTCTTCTGCAGGCAAACAAAAAGAATTGCGCGGTTGTGGTGATCTCTCAGGATCCAAAAACGAGTAGAAGAAAAGGGGCGAGTCGTGGAAAACGGGGAAAAAAAGGCTGTCCCTCGTCTAGCGAGTTCGGGGAGAAGACTATGGCCTAGGACAAAGGAAACGCTACAGACGTTACGAGCTGGCCTCCTGTTGCAGCGGTGTGCTGCGGTGGACGAGTCCACCTCCTGTTGCAACGTGGTGTTGCGATGGAAGAGAGTGTTCTTAAGGCGGCGCTGGTTTATATAGCTCACGGCTGCGCCTGGGGGGCCAATAGGGCATCAGTTGTGTGACGTTGCACTTCGCACCTAGGTGCAAGGTGAAACCAAAATGGCGGTTGTAATTTTTTATCTCCTTTGTTCCTTTGTCCTGACCACATGTGAAGGCTTTTGTAGGCCGCATTGTGTAGTCCTAATGGTGAGGTCCCAACATTACTGATAAAGTAAGAGCTAAAAAATAGAAACAAGTGTTAGGTCCTAGTCTGAGTAAAGTAGTAGCTGTTCAGCAAACATATCTTAAGAACAACAGTGCTATGATCAAAGTGCTATAGGTAAGAAAAGAACAAAGAAGTGTGTATGTGAGTGTGTGTGTGTGTGAGGGGGGGGGGGGTGTTAGTGGGTCATGTGATGCAGAGTTGAGGTGAAATCTGAACAGGTGAGTTTTTCGGAAGATGACAAATGACTCTGCTGTCCTGACATTGGTCGGGAGTTCGTTCCACCACTGAGGACCAGAACAGAGAAGAGTCTGGACTTTGCTGAGCGATATTTGTTTGATTTCAGCGATGGTGGTACCAGCCGGCCAGCTGAAGTAGAGGAGCGTAGTGCTCGCTTCGGGGCATGAGGTTTGACCAGTGTTTGAAGGTAGATGGGTGCCGTTCCATTGATGGCCCTGAAGGCCAGTGTCATCATCTTGAATTGGATACGTGCTGCAACAGGGAGCCAGTGGAGGTCACGGAGGAGGGGGGTCACATGGGAGAATTTGGGTAGATTGAAGACAAGGCGTGCTGCAGAGTTGTGGATACGCTGCAATGGTTTAGTCACAGAGGCCGGGAGTCCGGCCAGGAAAGACTTGCAGTAGTCAGGGCGGGAGATGACCAGGGCTTGGACCAGGAGTTGCGTTGCATCCTTTGTGAGGAAGGTCCGAATCCTGCAGATATTGTAGAGGGCAAATCTGCAGGATCGGGCCACAGCAGTGATGTTGGGGGTGCAGGATAGTTGGTCATCGAGGATTACACCCAGGTTCCTTGCAGTTGAGGGAGGAAATGCTGTGATGCCCTCGACAGTGACCGACAGGTCCATGCGAGGGCAGTCTTTCCCTGGGATGAAGAGGAGTTCGGTTTTATTCAGGTTAAGCTTGAGGTGATGTGCAGTTGTCCAGACAGAGATGTCAGCCAGACAGTCCGAGATGCGAGTTGCAATGTGAGTGTCAGAGGTTCGGGGAAAGAGAGGAATAGCTGGGTGTCATCTGCGTAGCAATGGTAGGAGAATCCATGTGATGTGATTACAGAGCCTAGTGATCCGGTGTATAGTGAGAACAGAAGCGGTCCTAATACTGAGCCTTGAGGGACACCCGTTTCCAGAGAACAAGGTTTGGACATAGAGCCATTCCATGTGACCTGAAAGGTGCGATTTGTCAGGTATGATGTGAACCAGGTTAGAGCAGAGTCAGTGATGCCAAGTTCAGCCAGGCCGAAAAGAAGGATTTAGTGGTTGACTGCGTCAAATGCAGCAGATAGGTCGAGGAGAATGAGAACAGAGGAGTGGGATGAGGCTCTGGCGTATCGCAGGGACTCGGTCACTGTGAGGAGGGCCGTCTCAGTGGAGTGAGCAGTCCTGAATCCTGATTGATTCGGGCATATACTATCTGGCTGCGCTATACATTTTTATTGGCCAGGTTTAATAAGCAACACAATTTTATACGGTAATAGGGGGTCCCTCCACCATGTCACTCTCAGCCAAGGGGTCCTTGGCCTGAAAAATGTTGAAGACCTCTAATCTAATGACTTAGATTAAAACAAGTGTTCTCTGGCTCATTAAATATGTATCCGTGACTTACTTATTCCAAGAAGCTATTTTAAAAATAGAATCAAGAGTGTGCTGAATTTCAGGAGAAAAGTGAAAAGATTCCCAGCAGCCAAGAGAAGAACACATGATGACGGTCTGATCAATCCAGCAACACTCATCTTAACTTTTCAAATTCCTCATAGTTAAAACGTTAAGAAGCTTCATGTTAACCCAGCATCACTAGGGTTAAAGGATCTCACAGAACACCGAATTATATATTATATATATTATTTCAACTACTTTATTGAATTCAACACCACAAACAATGTTTACATTACTCTGTAGGAAGTTAGTGCACAACCCTTAGTCCATGTAAACAATTATAAACTTAGTAGTTGAATTAAGCAAAAATGTTCATTTTACACATTTTTTTGTAAATAGCAAAACCAGAGAGCTATCCAGAGCTGTATATTAGAACAATTCATTTATTTTCAGAAAATAAGAACAAATAATACAAACAAAATAGCAAAAAAAGATCCAGTGTTTTCAGACCTCGAGTAATGCAAAACAAGAAAACAAGTTCATAATTATTTTTAAACAACACAATGCTAACGTGAAAAAATATGAAAATTATTCTGAAATAACTCAATAATGATTGTGATCAGTAAAAAGTCTGACGTCATGCTGTTTTAGGTCTGTCTGCAAGACTTGTTGTCTTGTTGCTTTCTGAATGGAGTCTGGTTGATGCATGCTAGGCTATGCTAACATTGTAGCTGCTTCATCAACACCCCTAATAAGGTCATCCAGACATAAATACAGCAGAGACCTTGTTGTTTGGACCAGAGACTGTCTCTGGTTTCTCCACATAGTCTAGTCTGGTCTCTGGACTTCACGAGCTACTATTGTAGACCTCTGGGGGACCACAGACAGTCTCTGATTTCTCCACATTATCTGGTCTGGTCTCTGGACTAATGTGAGCTACTATTGTAGACCTCTGGGGGACCACAGACAGTCTCTGGTTTCTCCACATAATCTGGTCTGGTCTCTGGACTATGTGAGCTACTATGGTAGAGCTTTGGGGGAACCCAGAGCCAGGAGACAACATTTGGTTCCTCCATGTAGGATTCAACAACATCAGGACGATTGGAGGACGGTCTCAACACTGAGAGACTTTAGATGCACAGATTCATGACTATGTTTTGCAATTTGCGTTATTCACATCTTTGCATTGTCTCTGTTTGTAATTGCATCGTGTGAAAATAGCTTCGCCTTCGGTGTGAACACAGCTTCAGACCTTAAGAGGACACAATGACACTGATCCAGACAGGACTTTAAACCCAGAATAAAGAGGTTCAGTGAATGTGGTGTTGAAGGTGTAGAGGTGGATCAGTTTGTCAGAGGAGACCCTGTAGAAGATCAGAGTGCCAGCAGGACAGTCCAAGTACACTGCTACCACACCAGAGGGGGAGGAGGAGGAGGAGGAGGAGGAGATGTCTGCTGATATGCTTTTGTGACAGACAGAGTAAACACCACCGAAGCAAACCAGACTCCAGGACTGATCATTCCATCCAAACACGGAGTCGTCTCCTCCCCTCCTGATTCCTCTGTAACTCACTGATATATCAACATGTCCTTCCCACTCGACCTCCCAGTAACAGCGACCAGTCAGACCATCTCTACACAGCAGCTGAGGATATGAGACAAATCTGTCTGGATGATCTGGATATGACTGGTAGTCATACACACCTGTCACCTTCCTGTTGTTGTCGTACAGTTTGAGCTTTCTGCTGACTGTGTTTGTGTCCAGTTCCAGTTCACAGAAATCTGATGGAGAGAACAACACAATACAGCTAAAGGATTATCATCCATCTCTGTCTCCCACTAAAAGACGTCCCCACAATTAATCTACACTCTCTATAATGTTTCCAGGGAAACAACGTGTTTTCTGGCTCCAACGGTCAACATTTGAAACAGTTTGAAAAAACGTGGTTAACGTACAAATCAAAAATGCTACAAAACGACATAGTAAAAATATCACAGTTTGGCCTAAAATGACTAAAGATTGAAACCAAACCAAACTCTGGTCTGGTCTCTGGATCACAGACCCAGGAGACAACATCTGGTTAGGATTCAGGGATGTCAGGACAACAGAAGGAAGATCTCAACGCTGAGACTCTTTAGACACACAGGGGTTTAAATTAACTAAGACTTGCGCAGTTTACATCACATTTGTTATTGTGAGTTCACAAACAGTGCATGCTGTGCTTCCTTCACGTAGTATTTACCCATCGGGCAATCAGCGCACACTCCACCCACTAGCGTTATTTACACGCCTTTAAATGAGCAATGAATGTGCCTGCATGTATCAAAAATGGATCTTGCAAAAAAGTAAATACGGGGAATATATAATTAGGCCTCAAGTGGGCACAGTCATGTAAATCTTGCCCACAGAGTCTCAAGAATTTATCTCTTGAGTTGAAATATTTCAACTCGCACAAACACGACGATGACATGAATTTGCATCTCTGCATTGACTTTGTATGTAATTGAGTGTGAAAATTTTGCTTTTGGTGTGAACACAACAAAACATCTTTACAGCCACGAAGAAACTAACGATACGTACTGATTGTAACGTGATCATCGTGTAGGGACCTCACCATCAGTACTACACAGAGCGGCCTACAGAGGCCCAGAAGCCTTCACATGGGGTCAGAACAAAGGGGAAAAGGGGATCAAAAACTACAACCGCCATTTTGGTTTCACTTCTCACCGAGGTGTGAAGTGAAAGTCACACAACTGGTGCCCTATTGGCTGACAACCACAGGTACCCCAGGGGGTCCCCGGGAGCAGCCGTGAGGTATAAAACCTGGCGACACCTTAAGAACTTTCTCTTCCATCGCAACCCGACGTTGCAACAGAAGGTGAGCTCCTCCACCACAGCACACCGCTGCAACAGGAGGCGAACTTTTAACGTCTGCAGCGTTTCCTTTGGCCACAGTCTTTTCCCAAACTTGCTGGACGAGCGACAGACTGTTCTCCCCCGTTTTCCGCGACTCGCCCCTTTTCTTTTACTCTTTTTTTTGGATCCTGAGGAGATCCCCACAACCACGCGATTTTTTGTTTGCCTGCAGAAGAGGAACACAAAAGGTTTCTTTATTCCAGTGACCAGCAGGAAGGATAACATCTAAGCCCCGCTCCTGTCTGAAGTCAGCTGACTAAATCACCAAGCCGTGCGATTCTATTGTTTGCCGAGGACTCGCGAACCAAAGCCCGCCGCCGCCGGCACGTCTAAGAAGCACCGCCGCTACACAAGACGGACTTATACACATCAACAAAGTAAGAGGCTATCTGTCTGGGCAGAGATATAAGTTTGATAGTGTAGGATATGCTTGTAATTCTTGTTAACGTGTTTTAAGTTTAGTCTGTTGCTTTCTGTGTTGTTGTATTTGAATGCTGATTGTGTACCCACGCCGCTGGGTTTCATTTCTGTAACAGTGCATGTCCAACCTCGGACACATTCACGAGCTCAGTAAGTGATCTACCATCAGTTAAAAGACCGGGGTCCCGCCAAATGAACGGCAGTTCATTCACGAGCTCCCGTGTGATGGTAATAGCTTACTGATCCTTCGTGTATTACGTGCGCATTCCCTCTCCCTTTTTTCCGGCTAACATACATGTGCACACACATACATCGCCCCCACACGTATCCTACGCCAGCTGTTTCCGTCTCCAGACGCTAGGGAAATAGCTCCATCTGGTGGCTGTACCCGGCCATCACTCTCTCTCTCTCCCTCTCTCGCTATTCTATCTGATGTTAGCAGCTCCGCCCCTGAACGCTGTGAGGAATAGCTCCACCTGGTGGTCACGTCAGGCCATCTCTCTCTCTCTCTCTCTCTCTCTCTCTCTCTCTCTCTCTCTCTCTCTCTCCGCACACACACACACACACACGCACACTCACACACACACACACACACACACACACACTCCACGTGTGTCTCTTCCTTTGTTTAGCTTAGCTTTGTGTGTTAGGTAGTTTGGTAATAAGGCTTTGTTCAATAAACCTTATTATATTATAACTAGCGGTCTCTTGCTTGTTGTGTATATGTCACTGGATAACAGCAGGTTGTGAAGGCTAGTGCTTGAATTTCACACCTTTTTAATTGTTCGATTGTTTTTATACTTCTATGCCAATGATCACGATGATTGGCGTGTGAGTATAAAACCCCCTTTATATTGAGACTGAGTATAGTTTTGGGTTATCTTTTCCCTGATCCCAGGGTGGTGCCCTGTATGTTTATGATTATTTCATAATAATATACACAATCTAATTACTAATATCAATAATCATATTGACATTAATAATTATCTGTTGATAACCAAATCTGCTCCTGCTACATCCCCAACAATCATATTTCAGTCATTAACACGTTCAAATCTGGTGCAGCTGAGTAACTTAAAACATACTCACACTTCCTCAGACCAGGTCTCAGTCTCTGCTGTCCCCCATGGTCCACCCTGCAGGAAGACATTCATAGACCTCAATCAGGTCCACCATTAAACATGAACCCCAGTTCCTCAGTCAGGTACAGAGTCTCCAGTCTGATGTCTGTCCATCTGTTTTTCCATGAGTGTCCAGTTTCATGTCTGTCCATCTGTCCTCACCTGAGAGTGTCCAGTCTGATGTCTTTCCATCTGTCCTCACCTGAGTGTCCAGTCTGATGTCTGTCCATCTGTCCTCACCTGAGTGTCCAGTCTGGTGTCTGTCCATATGTCCTCACCTGAGAGTCCAGTCTGATGTCTGTCCATCTGTCCTCACCTGAGAGTGTCCAGTCTCCAATGTGGACCCTCCAGACCAGCAGACAGCAGCTTGACTCCTGAGTCTCCTGGATGATTGTAGCTCAGGTCCAGCTGTCTCAGATAGGAGGGGTTGGAGTCCAGAGCTGAGGCCAAAGAAGAACATCCATCCTCTGTGATCAGACAACCTGACAGGCTAAAGACACACACACACACACACACACACACACACACACACACACACACACACAGATGGATAGGAGAGGAAGATAACACAAAGAAAAAAGACTGAAATTATTGAGAAAGAAATTGAAGTGTTAGAAAAGTCAAGAGACAAAAGTTGAAACCATCTATGTGGTATGTCTTCAGACCTGGTGTGCCAACAAAGGTCTGGCTATTGATTTTAAACTAACTAACAAAGAAAAAAGGCTGTAATTCTTGCCTCGACTCTCTGATCTGTCTGTCAGCTGTCAGTGAGTCTCGTCACCAAGGAAACGTGACTGTAATAAACTCAAGTTTGATCATTGCTATAGAGCATTTTACAGCCAATGTAATCAAAAATGTGTGTGCACATGTTGGCATTAAAATGATGTTTTGTAAACATTGAATTAAAACTTTTAGCAGCATCAAAATGTTTGGTTGGTTCATGTTAAAGGGGACATATTTTCATCAATTTCACACATCTGTCAGAGGTCCCACAACTGTTTTTGATATGCATCACCCCAAATCCATCCGTGGTCCTGAATTTCAGTTGTCTAAAAGTTGCTCAAATGAGCTCTCCTGAGATTAGGCTGTTTCTGTGTATGCACCATTAAATGCTAATGAGCTTTGTCTGTCATCGTCTACTTGGAGAGCAGTGTTGTGCATGAACGAGTTCAAAAGAACGCGTTCATTGAACGCGTTCTTTTCTGTGAACTTTGAACTGAAGGCAACGCATTTTTTAAATAAAGAACTTGAACGTGAATTATTGTGTGAAATGAACGACGAATGTCAATGTTGCAATTAAACGTTATGGATTTTTTTTCTCCTGATGAGTGGAGTGACACGACCTGCTCGCACTTTAGAAACAGCATAGTATCTCTTCCATAAGTTCAGCAAATCACTCGGATTTCTTCACAGAGTTTGTGTGCACGAACGGCGGGCTTGCGCAGCGCTCCTCTCCACATCTCGGGTCACACCAGTCGCCGAAGTGCCGCGCCCACGACAATCGTGTGCAATCCACTGCCCCCAGTTCCACGTTGTCTGTCCGCGTTGTCCATCCGCGCTGTCCGTCAGGCTGCGCTGTTGGCTGCCGGTCGGGCTCGATCTCCGCTGTCGGTTGGCTGTGCTCGCTCTCAGCTGCGCTTGCTCTCAGCGCTGTAGGTCAGGCTGAGCTCGCTCGGCTGTCGGCTGGGCTGCACTCTCAGCGCTGTGTTGCGAAACACCCCCTTTCGAATATCTCCTATCATCGTGCAGAGGAGTTCGGCTTATGCAAATGACCCTTATCGTTACGTCACGAAAGGAGCTGAAACTGAACAGCCTGTAGCAGCACCGTTTTACCGGAGGGTGGGCTGCAGAGACCATGCAGGAATTGCTTGTTTTCCTTATCCTGGGAGTTGGCAGGCTCAGGGAGGACCAGTTTATAGGTATAGAGACCAGAGAAAACCTGTTTTTCATAATATGTCCCCTTTAAGTTGTCAGAATTGATATTCCAATCAAGTCGTTATCAGCTGAAACAGTGTTTCATCAGCCATGTAAACAGATTAGTAGCAAAAGTGTCTTTTTAGGAAAGAGCAAATTGAATATTTGGTGAATGTAAACGTATCGTTGAAAGCTTAATGGGTAAACTTCTCAACGTAATTGAATCTGACCTGAGAGTTTCCAGTCGACAGTGTGGACTCTCTAGACCAGCAGACAGCAACTTCACTCCTGAATCCTGCAGGTCGTTGGTACTCAGATCCAAAACTCTTAGACTGGAGGACCGGGAGCTGAGAACCGAGGACAGAACTTCACAGCTTCTCTCTGAGAGGTTACAGCAACTGAGTCTGAAGAGGAATCAGAAATTAGTGATAAAACAACAACAAACAACTGTTCGTCACGTTGGAAGTATGAGGTTCTAACTAACATTTTTGTCATAATTGAGTTAATCACGTATTCTTATTCTGTGACAACTTAGTAACATTATGTGAGGTGTTCTATTTCCAATCAGCATGTCAAATGCACACAGGAAGACCGATCGGGTTCTGCTTCTTTGTCATGTTGTTGTGCACTGCTCAGTACTACAAGGAGCAGAGGAAATCTCATGCCAACGCAACGTTTTGAAGAAACTTCAAGATCAAGGTCGTCATAGACGTCTATGACAAGACCTTGATCTTGAAGTTTCTTGAAGTTGCTGTACAGCAAGTTCAGACTTGCTAAGGAGTTTATTTATTAGTTTATGATTCATTGTTAGCTACCATGCTAGCCAGCTAACACTGGTGTCTATGATAACATTAGGAATGAAGAGAAGCTAGCATTATCTGGCCAGCATTAGCATATGAAGCTAGTGTATGCTGGCTATTATTAGATGCCAGGCTAAGATTAGGTAGCTAGCAATATCTGGGTAGAATAATCATATGAAGCTAGCATAAGCTGGCTAACATTAGCTGCTCAGTTAAGGAAACTAGGATATGAGGGCTAGCATTAGCTGCCAGTCTAACATGAGGTATCTATGCTAAGCTAACAGAATAACATTAGTTAGCTAGTTTTAGCTGACTAGCATTAGCTGCCAGACTACCTGCCAGAATAACACGAGGAAACTTGGTTGAAACGTGAAATAAATGTATAATCTCATAGAAATGTTGGCTGAAAAAAATGCTTTTGCTGCTTTGAACATGGTGTGAAGTACCAGATATGCCAGGAAACAAAACACCCTCCTGTCCAAGTTTTTAGTCGGAGGTGAAATATTTCAACGTGTGTGAATGAAGCATATTTTCCTTGTACGTGTCGTGTTATTTGTGGCATTTGTCATTTGCCACCCAGGGACCCCCTATATCATATTAAATTGTGTGTGTTATTAAACCAGGAAGTGGAGCTTATAGTGCCAGGTATAACAGTACTTTGTAATGATACATTGCTAAGCCATTAAAATAATAGTTGTTAACAGATGAATATTTGAATTCTATTTTTGGATTTCTACATCATAATTTCACAACATAAATGTTTTGGAAGAAGTTTGGGATTAGCTAATTTTGGGGACCCCCTGCAGTAACTGTAGGACCCCCTGTTGAAGATCTCTGGGTTAGAAAGTTGGATTTACTTTTAAAATGCATTAGGATTTTGATTACATTTAGGGTGTCACTTTTATGTATGAAAAAGACGTGTTCCACAAATTTTGCAGTTCGCAAACCAATCAAATCGATATATTGAACCCTGTCATTCCAAGGTGGTTCATTGTTTTCTGAATGAAAAACTATATTTACAGAGCTTTGCTGGAGGCTTGGACCACCGGCAGCAGCCTCAGAAGAGCCTCCTCTGAAGCAGAGTATTCCTTCAGATCAAACACATCCAGACGTTTTTCTGATGACAGTAAGATGAAGACCAGAGCTGACCAATAAGAAGGAGAAAGTTTATCGTAGGAAGAGACGTCCTGAAGTCAGGGACTGTTGGATCTCCTCCACCATGAGAACGATCATTCCAACGTTCATTCTATGACAGTAGAACAGATTCGATGCTTGACTCTCTGGAGACAGGATTCTGACCAAGCTTCTCCTTGATGTACTTGACTGTTTTCTCTTTGAAGTCAGTGAGCTACTTCCTGATCTGTGTCAGCAAACCTAGTAGAAGTGTTATCTGATTGAGTCTCTAGTGACAGACCCAGAAGGAAACGAAGGAACGAAGTCCAGGTGTCTCGTCTTGGACTCTGTAAGGTCCTCTGTCCACAGCTTCTCCTGGTGCATGTACTTGACTGTTAGGTTAGGTCTTTCGGTCTGTGAGCTACTTCTGTCTGTGTCAGCAAACCTCGTAGGTTGTTTCTGATTGGTCTGCCATCAGATGGACAGACCCAGAAGTTGATGAAGGTCAGAAGGACATGAAGTCCAGGTGTCCAGTTTGGACTCCTGTAAGGCACTCAGATGGACGAAGCAGAACACTCTGGTGCAGATGTGTTACAGTCCTCTGTCCTTCGTCTGGAGACCTGTGTGAACACTCCTGAGTCCACTGAGGCTTGCTTTGATATCATTCCACACTCTGCCAGGTCAGATGGACACCAGAGTTGATGAAGGTCAGATGGACATGAAGAGCAGCCAGAAACTCCTGAACACTCAGATGGACGAAGCAGAACACCTGGTCCTCGTACAGTCCTCTGTCCTCTCTGGAGACCTGTGTGAACACTCCTGAGTCCACTGAGGCTGCTTTGATATCATTCCACACTCTGTCAGGTCAGATTCATAGAATATCAGGTTTCCTTTCAGCAGCTGCTCAAAAGCCAGGTTTCCCAGAGACTTAATCATCGTCCTGCTCTCTGGACTCCAGTGTGGATCCGTCTCAGCTCCTCCATCATACTTGATGTTCTTCAGTTTGAACTGAACCACCAAGAAGTGGATGTACATCTCGGTCAGGGTCTTGGGCAGCTCCCCTCCCTCCCTGGTCTTCAACACATCCTCCAGAACTGTAGCAGTGATCCAGCAGAAGACCGGGATGTGGCACATGATGTGGAGGCTTCGTGAGGTCTTGATGTGGGTGATGATCCTGTTGGCCTGCTCCTCATCTCTGAATCTCTTCCTGAAGTACTCCTCCTTCTGTGGGTCAGTGAACCCTTTGACCTCTGTCACCATGTCAACACACCCAGGAGGGATCTGATTGGCTGCTGCAGGTCTTGAGGTTATCCAGAGACGAGCAGAGGGAAGCAGTTTCCCCCTGATGAGGTTTGTCAGCAGCACATCCACTGAGGTGGACTCTGTAACATCAGTCAGGATCTTGTTGTTTTGGAAGTCCAGATGAAGTCGACACTCGTCCAGTCCATCAAAGATGAACACAACCTGGAACCCTTCGAACCTGCAGATTCCTGCTTCTTTGCTTTCAGGGAAGAAGTGATGAATGAGTTCCACCAAGCTGAACTTCTTCTCTTTCAGCAGGTTCAGCTCTCTGAAAGTGAATGGAAACGTGAACTGTATGTCCTGGTTGGCTTTGTCTTCAGCCCAGTCCAGAGTGAACTTCTGTGTTAACACTGTTTTCCCGATGCCAGCCACTCCCTTAGTCATCACTGTTCTGATTGGTTCATCCCTTCCAGGTGAGCCTTTAAAGATGTCTTCTTGTCTGATGGTTGTTTCTGGTCTGTCTGGTTTCCTTGATGCCATTTCAATCTGTCTGACCTCATGTTGGTCATTGACCTCTGCAGTCCCTCCCTCTGTGATGTGGAGAGCCGTGTAGACCTGATTCAGAAGGGTTGGGTTTCCTGCTTTAGTGATGCCCTCAAACAAACGCTGGAACTTCTTCTTGAGATGAGACTTGAGTTTATGTTGGTACACTGCACCAACAGTTCCTGAATAAACCACAAATGAAACCAGTTAGTGGATCCTACAGACCAGTTTAAAGTCTATGAACAAGCCATGTATTAGAACCATGCATTCCTATAATCAGAATTGGAGACAAAATGAATCAGTTGCACCTAATGAAGTCAAGTAGAATATAAAATAAATACATTTACAAGACAAACAGACCTGGAAGTATGTCAGTGGAACGCTGGAGTAGAAAGTAAGAGCCTCTTGTAATGCTCAATTTGCCATTTTGGTTTTGAAAGGAAAATTCATCAAAACTGACAATAAACTATCAGCTTTTTAAGGTGAGAAAAGATGGAAACTCGACGGCTGTGGTCAAAAGGTCAATGAAAGGTCCTCACGTCTTTTCCCAATCACTTTCCCTTGACCTTGAGGAAAAACGTCATGAGATGACAAGGAGAACTCATCAGGATTTAGGGAAAGACTGGACTTTCACTAAGCTAGGTCTAATGACAGAAACATTGGCAACATACGTACGCATAATTTTGACGATGTCAGCTGTAATCGGGTCTGTGGACAACCAGAAAATCTAAACATCAAAGTTGTGTGCAGCCCATTAAGAGTTTGGAAATATGAAGTCATTCCTTGTTGAATCCTTCTCTTATTTCCACCCTGTTAAATCTGTTAAAATCCTCTTACTGATCTGCAGACAGTTAGCCAGCTCCTCCTGCTTCATTTTCCTCAGGAAGTGTACTGTGATCTTCTGAAACGCCTCTCTGCTGCTCCTCCTCTGCTCTTCATCCTCACCGCCCAACAGCTCCTGGTACTCACTCTCCAAGCATTCTGGGTAATCTGGATTTAGGACCTTCTGGATCTTCTCCAGCTCGTTCTTCACGAAAGTGACGATGTTTTCCTCCAGCAGCTGGAATAGAAGGATAAACTGAACATGGAATTCACGTGTCGATCTGAGCAGCATGGAGACTAGAACATGTTCAGCATTGAAACTGTAGTTGATGTGGTTAATTGTACATGTACTCACCATAAATATGGAGTCCAAGTGTGTTTGATGTGGCTGGGTAAACGGAACTTCTGAGATCTGCTGAACTCTGTGGAGAAAACCAAGAGTAACTAAACCCAAACTGTAGATCAGAAGTGGATGTCGTCATGGTGATGTCATCCATAGGTTTGTGGACTATAGTTTTGATGCCTCTGGTTTGGCATTTTGGCCAGCGGCATCCTGGAACTTTTGGAGGGCCGGGTGGATCTGATGAACACCAGCAGCAGAGCGGCACCCCGAGCAGCACCCTTACTGGATCCATCTGGATTCTGATGTGAAGCTGTAGTAGTAGTTTCATAATTCAAGGGGAACATTACAGCTAAGTGTTAAAGTCATCTCAGTAGCTAACTGCATCGGTAGCGTGGTAGCGACCTGTCAATCACCAGGTAGCCCCACCTCAAAAGCATCACCTGCTTTCTGCCCGCCCCCCGCACCCCTGAATACAGGATAAGCGGTAGACGATGGATGGACTTCTATTATTATTCTATATAACGTCAGAGAGGAGTTTCCCCCTCTCTCTGATTTCTCCTTGCTTGCCTTGAACTGCCTCTTGTGGGATGAAAGTCAGAAAAGATCAAAGTTCCTACGTTGCTTATGACTTTGCTTCCCATGAAAACCTGAATCCTGGCCTGATCCAGTACCTGATATGTGTCTGTTTCACCCTTCTTACCTGTTCCTGGACTTTGATATTTGCTTGTTCCGGATTCCTCTGGATTTCTTTACCTGTTTGGGCCAAACTGGTCTCACTCACATGCATCAAGTACGTAGTTTGGTCAGAGCCCATTGGCGTCTGATGCTGATGCACTGGGTTTTTAAGTAGCTCCAATGTAAACCTAGCTCAGTTTAGCTTAGCTTAGTATAGCTCCACTTGCATGACATTAGCCAAGTTAGCTTCTCTCTGACACTTAACTTTTCTCTGGCTGGTCTAGACCTGATTCATCCTCTAAGTAGAGTTCAGTTTCAGTTCTTACCTTCCATCAGCAGCTTGGTCAGATTTAAAGTGTTCAGGGATACCCATAGACTGGTCACTCTTTATGGACATACATCTTGGTCCAGGTCCAGGGGAGTCTGGTCTCTGCTGCTGCATCCTGATACAATGAATACAAATTAAGATTCTCACTAGTTAAGCTTCATTAACCAGTTTTCTCAGCATTAGACCATGTAGTTAACTGGTCTAATGAAGCCCTGTCAGACATCTGCAGGCCATACGCTCCATCCCTTTGGTTTATCCATCCTGGTTTTACTTCAGGAAGTCCCTGAATACACATTTCCCCATTTAGAGAACTACATGACCCAGATGACCCACAGCATGCTATCCCACATTAGAAACCTTGTTTGAGAAAGTGGGACGACTAAAAAACAACAAACTAAAATACATTTTCAACAACTCAATGCATATTTTGTTGCTTGACTCCACCACAAACATGATTTGATAACAATTAGGAACAATGTCTTATTCATGACTGATTTATATCTTTAAATCCATATTAATGTTTGTTAGAATCCGATGTCAACAACAGCTTCTAATTGACATTGGCCCTGTCCCCTTGGCGTGACCCCACCCCCTTGAAGTCACGTCATTTCAGTCACATGATGTGTAGCTAAACATAGTAAAATTCCCGATGACTAGATTTAGTTACAACAGGAAATAAAAAGACTGGAGATTAGGCGTGTCCCGCATTACCCCAATTCACTGTATGTGGGTCAAGTAAAACCACAAACAGCTGGTGAACGAGCTAAACAGGAAAAGAAGAGCTCGTCTTCATTAAATTTTTCTTTTCCTCCCTACAATTTAAAACTAATATCTGTACTCTCTACTCATCACATTTTCAAAACAGGCTCGTTACTGTTCGTTAGTTGTTTTTTTAAACAACAGCCAGTAGAAATGTCCTTCATAGGGATACATTTTACTTCCTACATTGATGTCAGAGTACTTTTACACTCTGACTTGAGTAAATAAGTAGAACCTTATAGTTTCGTAGAGTCTTTTTGAACACAAGTATAAAGTATACAAGTACTTCTACTTGAGTACAGGACGAGTGTAGGCTACATCTGACTCATCTGTGTATTTCATGTTTCTCCAGACACAGCCAGCCAACGTTACACAACACACGCTCATGAAGCTCATGTAAACCAGCCCTAACGTGAACCACATCATGGAGCAACCACACAAGCAGCAACATATTAGTCTGTCATCTAAAGTTAACAGCACCTGTTGTCAGCTTACCTCAGGTTGCCGTCGACAGGTAAAAACAAACTGCAAGTGCTTCAATCTTGTTATTAATACATGAGGCTGGTTCATCTGGACCGTAGATGTGATCAGGAGGCGGGGAGAAAGGTGCAGTCTATCACAGAACTAGTTACTTCCTGTTACATGTCATAGGCTTACCTGTAGTTTGCATTCATTTATTAGTTAAATATCTGTGCAAATCAGAATCTGAAGAGTTAAGAAAGACAGAAAGAGAAAAAAAGAAAGAAAGAAAGAAAGAAAGAAAGAAAGAAAGAAAAATGACACAATCTTGGTTTTGTATCCTCTTGTAGTGTTGTTTTTTTTATTTACTTATTTTTATTTTGTAGTCCTTCTGTCTTGTGTTGTCTCATGCTTTACCTCTTGTCTAGTTTTCCTCCCTTTTTTCTGTATCCCCAAACCTCCTTTTCTCCGTAGACCTATACCTGTGACAGAAGGAGCAAGCCAGAAAATGGACCCAGCAGACCATGTTTGTTAAGAGAACTTCTTGATGCAACGTATACTATCCAATGCCTCCGGGGAGATATAGTGTGAGCTAGGAGGACAGGGCCTCGGCCCTGACGGCGGCACAGAAGGAGATTTGCTCCAAGCCATGGCTGTGGTGCTCATTGGACATTTCTAAAAACGGTCCATGACAAGGCTCCATCCTGCAAAGTTGAAAAGTTGGAACCGGCTTGATAGAGAATATTGTTCTTCATTGGTCGATGCCTCGAAGGATTCAGGCTGTCATAAAAGGAGGAGCAACAACATACTCATTGGAATTTTTTCTTTTTTTGTGATGATGATGATGATGATGATGATGCTTTTTTCCTAAACATTGAGTGATTTAATATTTCTTTCCCTTACTTGTGTGGTGGAAATCAGTTTATGATTTCCTAATGAGAAATAAGAATACAACTCCTAACAGAGCTTTGAGTAATTTATTCTATAAAGAGACCAAAAAAGGCTAGCAGTCGCTACAGACAGACTGTAAACAGACAAAGTCTAACAAGTCAAAGCCCTCACAAACAGGGTGTCCAAGCGGACCGCATCACCGACATGCAGCTTCAGAGCAAACTATCTGGCCAAATAGGGGCAGACTCCTTAAGAGTCTTGAGAAAAGCTTTTTATACAGTTGTTTGTGATGTCATTAGAAAAGCATTGTTCCGTTGTTTGTGTAGACGGAGAACTTTGTCCAGAATGTGGTGTTTGAACCACTCATCAGTGTCCATAGATCCATATTGACTTGCCAGCTGTGCTGGTGTCACAAGATGCATTTCACAACTCATGTAACACATGACATGACATAAGTGCAGAATACAGGTAACCTCGTGACACTGGAATAATATAAGTAAAAACTACTCAAATTACTAATTATTTGATTATACTATAATAAACTATTAAATTAAACAATTCCCATCACAACTTGATCTGGAAAAAAATATCCTATGAGTTAAAATAAATCTATTCAATTAATTTGAGCTATGTTTCATGAAACGTTCAGCTGTTAAACAAAAATAGCTTCGTGTCAGATCTGTGATTTGTTTATTTCCTAAAAACTGGATGAACATCCTCCAAGTTTGCAGAATCCATCATTTTTGCCAGAGGTTGTAATAGCTGACAAACACTTGACACTTGATTGAAAATTATGACTCATAACTAAGTGAATGTTTAGGATCACTCTGACAACCATGTGTTAGAAGGTTGAGACATGACAGCTGCATTGTTTTCTGTTCGTGCACTGTCACGTTTTTATAGCTAGATGCTGCTAAATGCCTTAAAAATGAAGCAAACAATAAGGCAAAGTAACATTTACATTCTGTTTTAAAAAGGAAGAAGTAAATGTCAACAGCAAAATAATATTGAATATAAATATACACGAGTCAAAACAAAATATCTTTAAAAATCTTAAAATGGTACCCAGACATATTGCTATCACTTTACCTTTCTCTGTGTTATTAAGACATATAAAAAACACATTTTTCTTGGTATCCTGTTTAGTGAAAAACAATTAAAAATCTTAAATTAGATTATTATTAATCATAAGGTATCTCTACATAGATAAATATCTTTCTAAATCCATTTTAGTATTCTGTATTTTTAAAATCAGGATCTTTTTTTTCCAATTCTATACCATGAAAGCGATCAAGACAACTTTTTATTTATGATTATCCTGATAATGGAAACCACAACTATCAACTTATTGTAAGTATTTTTTTTTGCAATCCTCAATAAATTGAAATGAATAAAAACAACTTGGGTTTTGTTGAAAACCTCTGTATTCATCCAGGGAAAATAGTCTTTTTGAGCTCCAATGACCAGCAGAGAGAATGAGAGTTTAAGGCACTTCTGCATTGGCTTCACTGTTCAGAACCTCAGGTTGCTGTCTGGGACACAATGACGAATAGGATTTCATGTAAAAAAAAAAAAAGTGTTATTCTTTTATATCTTCCTAGTGCATAATGTTCTTATCAATGAACACATGACAGGAAGTCAAGTTAACTTGAATATGATATTTGGTTGAAATCATCGGCGTCACTAGACACTTTTTACTGGGGCACGTGCCCCAGTATTGATCTGGCGTGCCCCAGTATAATCTCACTTCGAGTTTTAACGAGCTACTATTTTTGGCCGCGGATTCATTTATATTGATAATAACGGTAAAATAATGGATTTTCTTTCTCATCCACAATCTCAAACCAACGCAGTTTAACTCAAAATACAAGCTGAGGCGCGCACCTTGTGGTCCGGGTCCGGCGCACACATTACGTCCGTGCAAGGCAGTGTGCATAGCCGGGGCACCGCGACGCGCACGCATAGATAAATGCAAAAAATATATATACCGGTATATCAGTCATGTTGTTTTTTAAACGCAAGTCCGTGTTTGACAAGCTTAAACATGGTCAAAAAAAACCATAGACAGGATATGGTTTAAAAATACAACAGACCCCCCCCCCATCACGTCATGGTATGATCCATTTCTCTCTCCCACCTGCCCCGCTCGCCCCGATGCCCGCAGTAGTCGGCGTGAAGCGGCACAGTGCGTGTAGTTTCTGACAGTGTTGCGGTCGTTCCAGTAAGTAACTCAAACAACGACGTGTTACACATTTCTGTTACCGCTCAATAATCACCACCAGTCCTCATTCCTGCTGCTCTGAATCACAGATCACTCTTTGTGTTGTTTCATAGGAGTTAGATAGCTGACGGTTTACCCCATTATCTTTTAATTTTAATACAATTTCTTTGTAAACCAAGTGATGGCTAAGCATCAAAGTAAGATTTACACTCACAGTGATTTCCCCAACCCCAAAAGTCTGATGTTCTTCATTCACAAATGTGGGAATGATACTCCAAAATCAACAAAAACATGTTGAGCATGTTCATAATGTATGTTGAAATAAATATGAATTAGAGATTAATATCTCTACATTTTTACCTTGCAGTTTTAGCAGCAGCAGTATGGCTGTTGCAGTAATAGTGGGCTAAGCAAGGGAAGTTTATATAGCACATTGTATAGCACATTTCATACACGCAGCGGGAATTCAAGGATGTTTTTTGTGATTTTAGTAATAGGGGGCCTGTGCCCCAGTAGAGCTTTATGTCTAGCAACGCCCCTGGTTGAAATAACCACAAGAGTAGAGTATCTGGAATAGCCTACTAGCATCCGGGTTGTCCATTAAATAAATGACGTAATTTTAAGTGAATGGCGGAATGTTATCATAGACAAGCGGTTATGGATATATTCACAATAAGAAGGATAATAAAAAAAAAAAATTTTTTTTTTCCAGCAGTTACATGACTTGAGCGGCTGTTGGATCCACTTCCTCTCCCAGAGCCCCGTTGGTCACATGACACACGACAGCCCGTCAGAGAGCCAGCTGAACTCCGCCGCAGCACACGGACTCTGCGCCGTCTGTCGCCGCTCGGACCCGAAGGTAAGACCGCTTCACCTGCACTCTTTTCCGGAGCGTCCGTCCTCTTCTCCCTGCGGCTGAACGGATCACCGAGCGGTTGGATTAGGGACGTGAACACGCACACGGCTGGCCACGGACTGCTGCTGTTCTCGCTTTTAAATGACACTAAGGAACAAACAGTCTATGTCCAAAATATGTCTCGCTTCATATTCACTATTGATTTTTGATGGCGAAAGATAAAGAAGATCAGATATATCTGCTTTGTGCGTTTAAAGCTTTTAACATAAACATGTTATGCACATTTTCAGGTGGATACTTTTAAATGTCGGGGCTCTGCTACAAAGTGTTTCCATAGTGTTTATAAAAAAGAGCGCCTGTCTCTTTAAGGCCTCTTCTTGTCACTCACTGAAGTTAGAGCTCTCAGCTTTTTGTCTTGTGTCAGTTGAAATTCTGTTCTGCATTTCCTTCACTGATATATACTGACACTATATTGCCAAAAGTATTCGCTCACCTGCCTTGACTCGCATATGAACTTAAGTGACATCCCATAATTAATCCATAGGGTTTAATATGACGTCGGTCCACCCTTTGCAGCTATAACAGCTTCAACTCTTATGGAAGGCTTTCCACAAGGTTTAGGAGTGTGTTTATGGGACTTTTTGACCATTCTTCCAGAAGTGTATTTGTGAGGTCACACACTGATGTTGGAGGGAAGGCCTGGCTCTCAGTCTCCACTCTAATTCATCCCAAAGGTGTTCTATCGGGTTGAGGTCAGGACTCTGTGCAGGCCAGTCAAGTTCATCCACACCAAACTCTCTCCTCCATGTCTTTATTGACCTTGCTTTGTACACTGGTGACCAGTCATGTTGGAACAGGAAGGGGCCGTCACCAAACTGTTACACAAAGTTGGGAGCATGGAATTGTCCAACATCTCTTGGTATGCTGAAGCATTCAGAGTTCCGTTCACTGGAACTAAGGGGCCAAGCCCAGCTCCTGAAGAACACCCCCCACACCATAATCCCCTACACCAAACTCTACACGTGGCACAATGCAGTCAGACAAGTACTGTTGTCCTGGCAACCGCCAAACCCAGACTCGTCCATCAGATTTCCAGATGGAGAAGCGTGATTGGTCCCTCCAGAGAACGTCTCCACTGCTCTAGAGTCCAGTGGTGGTGTGCTTTACACCACTGCATCCAACGCTTTGCATTGCACTTGCTGATGTTTGGCTTGGATGCAGCTGATCGCCATGGAAACCCATTCCATGAAGCTCTCTACACTGTCCTTGAGCTAATCTGAAGGACACATGAAGTTTGGAGGTCTGTAGTGATTGACTCTGCAGAAAGTTGATGACCTCTGTGCACTATGTGCCTCAGCATCCGCTGACCCCGCTCTGTCATTTTACGTGGTCGACCACTTCTTGGCTGAGTTGCTGTCGTTCCCAGTCACTTCCACTTTGTTCTAATCCCACTGACAGTTGACTGGAATATTTAGGAAGTGAGGACATTTCATGACTGGACTTGTTGCACAGGTGGCATCCTATCACAGTACCACGCTGGAATTCACTGAGCTCCTGAGAGCGACCCATTCTTTCACATGTTTGTAGAAACAGTCTGCATGCCGAGGTGCTGCTTTTATACACCTGTGGCAATATAGTGTACTTCCATCACAGTCAACCAGTCACAAAAACAGGTCCATAGCCCCTTCCGGTCTTATTTCAGTCAACTGTGAGACAAATCATTTTTTGATCCCATGTGAATATTACAATGAATTACATATTTGATCTTTATCATCATATAATTTAGTTAATGTGAAACCGCTCAGTGAACTACATCTCTCGTCTCACACAACTTACGCCAACAACACAGCCATAAGCTTGGCTTGCTAGCTAGCTTCATAACTTAGTTACGTTCCATCATTAATGTAAAGTTATCTTAGCTGATGTGTTTTATCCAGTGACTCTTTTTATCAGCCGGTAAGATTACGTCATATTTGCACATGGGACATAGATGTTAGCTAGCTAACTAGCAGCCAAAGCTAACGGCCGTATATTGCGCGACTAGAGAAAAAATAATTACGCTATACTAAACGTTACCTAAAGGCCACCATAGTTCTCCAACATGCTTGGAAAGGGGGTGAGTGGAGGAATAGTCAATTGGATGTAATATGTAACTTCTCCACTAGACGCTACTTAATCCTATTCACTGGGTCTTTAAGGTGGACTGACCTTTAAGGGGGACCAGCACTGTGACAACCTGCTCCTCTGACTTTTGCTCAGTATTTTTCTTTCTTTTAACTGATGACACTGTTAATTATTAACATCTTGTTGCAAACTATGCTCTGATTGTAAAGTGAGGAACATCTGATGAAATGAAACAAGTTTTCAAAGTCATTAAAACTGTAATGGTGTTATTACATACTTATATGGGTTCTGAGTAGCACCAAAAACTGAAAAATATGGTATCAGTGCATCCCAAGTTGTAAGTAAGGAAATACTACTAGGGAATGTCATAATTATAGCTTCCTACCACAAACTGATTTTCACATTTTCTTAAAGGAACCATGTCTGTGGTGAAGCTGGATGAGTGTCGAGAGCGGATTCGTAAAGAACTGGACGACACCGTGGATTTCTGGCTCAAATACTCTCATGATACAACATATGGGTACTGTAGAACACTTGCTTCTTAACTGAAATATTATGAATATAAATATGTGTGTGTGTGTGTGTGTGTGTATATATATATATACACATACATATACATATATACAGACGTAACAGAATACTACGCCTCTGAGACTGCAACGGAGGTCGTCACAGAGCTGCATCAGAGGCGAGACGAGTCGATACGGTGTTCCGGTGTATTGAGTCGATGCAAATCCAATCATCACACCTTCCTCCATCTTCTCTGTAAACTCTGACTAGCCCCACTCTTGTTAGAAAGGATTTTATGGCAACGCTGTAACTTCCTTTTTCCCCTGACAGTGATTAAACCTCATCTGAACCAGCCACAGAATTGGACCTGAAGAGTTTTCTTCCACTCTACCAATGCAGTTAGCTACTAAGAAGAATTGAACACTTAGCTATAAAGTTCACCTTGAATTATGAAACTATCTTTGTAAACAGCTTCACATTAGAATCCAGATGGATCCAGATCCAGTAAGGTTGCTGTTCTGCTGCTTGTGTTCATCAGATCCACCCGTCGCTCCTCCACAGTCCAAACCATAGTCCACAAACCAATGGGTGACATCATGATGACTATGTCCACTTCTTATTGATAGTCTACAATGTAAACATAGAGTCCACCTCCTGTCATCCCACTGAGTCCGACACTTTGACCTGCAATCTGCCCATCAAGGTCAGCTTGAGCTGGGAACCACAATGGAGCCAGGTTTCTGTAAATGAGACCAACAATCAGTGACCTCCCGTTGCTGGGTTAGCCATCCATCCATCCATCGTCTACCCCTTATCCTGTATCAGTATCAGGGTCGCGGGGGGGCTGACATTGGGCACTGTTGGTGTAACAGGCTCCTAATTATCTAGGCTTCAGGTTTGAGGACAATGCACATATTTTAATATTCAAAGTTGGCCACCACACTGTGTGATGCTCGGTAGCCTACCTCGCTCTCGCCGACAGCCCGAGCGTCACCCCGACGTTCCGCCCTCGGCTCCCAGTCTCGCCGGTGTTTGGGTGGAGATGCCGATGCCTGCCGGTTATTTATCCAACTTCCGAGTTCAGTTAATTTAAATTGACATGACAATAACTATAAATAAATACCTGGGAGGGTGTGATGAAGGGTTATCGGACAATCCAGAATCACGTAATCCTTTTCCTTTCACTTTCGCATGCGGTTGATTCGTGTTATCCCGTCGGCCACGCTCCATCCTATGATGTCACCCTTTATGCTGTCTGGTTGACAACCACCCAGCTCCTCCCATCACACTGTGGCAGCCACGTAATTGTCAGTGTTATAATTAAAAGTGTGCGCAACACAGGGTACACCCTGGACAGGTAACCAGTCTACCACTGGGCTGTGCTGGGCTAGCCTGTAGTCTTAATCTTAATCTTAATCTTAATCTTTGGCTTCACTTTGATTCGATTAACGATACAGTAGTTGGCGATTCCATTCAAGGACAATTTATTTTTTTCGATTCGATTCTTTAAACCACGATTAACTTGTAACCAAAATTCTATATCCATGAAATCTGAATCCATAAACCACACAATTACTTATTTAACATATTTATTCTATAAAAAAGTATAAAAAAGTCCTGCATAATATTTTATGCTGAATACAAAAATGTAATGCCCAGTTATTTTTTAACATTTTTCAATAGTCTACATGCTGGCAGGGGAGAGAGTGTCTTAAACGTATTAAAACATTAATCATAAGTAAGAATCAGATTCATATGATTAAACGCATTTATTATTTATTTTAGCAGATCAATTTAGTTGAATCGATAGGACTGACAATCGGTTCATCGATGCATTGAATTAATCGTTACACCTCTAGCCAGGAGCATGCTGGGAAGTGGAGTCGCTTTAGGTCCTAGTTAAGTTACCTTACCTTCCACTTCAGCTCTTCGCCTGCTCCTCCTACGAGGGTTGACTTTTCTTTCGCCGACCTTTGTTGGCAGTTGTGAGTTGTTTGGTGGCTGTTTGGTAGTTGTTTGGTGGCTGTTTAGGTAGTTGTTTGGTGGCTGTTTGGTAGTTGTTTGGTGGCTGTTTGGTAGTTGTTTGGTGGCCATTTTGGAGTTGTTTGGTGGCTGTTTGGTAGTTGTTTGGTGGCTGTTTGGTAGTTGTTTGGTGGCCATTTAGGAGTTGTTTGGTGGCTGTTTGGTAGTTGTTTGGTGGCCATTTAGGAGTTGTTTGGTGGCCATTTAGGAGTTGTTTGGGAGTTTGTTTGGTACCAAACCTGCTCCAGGAAAAACCCGAAATGACTGAGTAAATTGAAACAAAAGATCCCCTCCATCACCATAGCAAAATAATAAGTAATACAACCAACGTGTTGTTTTCAGCTTTCATGCAGTGTGTGTTGTGATGAACTGGACTCTGCTTTTTGTTTCAGAGGCTTCTTCACTTGTATCGGGAGGGATGGGGAGGTTTATGATGAGCTGAAGTACGTCTGGCTGCAGGGTCGACAGGTGAGTCTCACAAATAATCCACGGTGTGAAATGTGCTTATTAGAAGTCATGTGAAGATATTTTGGGTCATTTTTTTCACAGGTGTGGATGTATTGTCGCCTCTATCGAACCATGGACCGCTTCCACAAGCCGGAAATCCTCGACGCAGCAAAAGCTGGTGTGTGTGAATGTAAAGCTTGATTCAGTTCAACCTGTTAGTCAGCACTACTCAGAGTTGTCTGTTCTCTTCGGCTGCATCATCAATGGACGATTAATAATAATTCATAGGTTCCCAATAGGAGTGTCAATTGCCCGACAGCCATTAACCAGCAACCAACTGGTCAGTTTGTAAGCAAAAACCAAGAGGCACTTATCAGTTTCCTTCACTGACTCAATGAACTTTGCTGCCACATTTCCAAACGCAATATCCATGCAGTTTTAATGTTTTGTGTTGTAAATGTTTTAAAATTTTCTGTTGGCTTTGCTGAAGTTCATTACCACCTCAATATCCCGTCTGTGAATACAGGATTGGTGAAAAAGCACAGCCCTGGTGGAGGCCAAACCCCACCAGAAACTCATCGTGTTCATACATACGTTCAGTATTTCTTTGCAGTTTATTCAGATTTAAGGACCCCAGTGTACTTTTTCCTTAAAGTCAATCCAAATAAGCAACTAAACTACACTCTCAATTATATTTACAGGGAAACATATTTATTTCCTCATAAATGTTCAAAGTTTAAACAGTTTGAAACAAACAAAATGCAACAAAACTACATTTAGGTTCAGGCAACAAAAGTTATAAAAATTACTATGACATTGAACCAAAAACGTCAAAACCATTTGGTTCACATTGAACTTTAACATTAGTCTCCTGGTAAACGCCTTTGAAGCAAATTAGTTATCCACTACAAAAATATTTTCCGTGTTAATGTAATTTACAATGCAGGGTCGTTGTGGGGGAACATAGTATCTAGAAAACATGACCTCACACATCCACGGTTCATCTCTGCAACAGATGGTGCAGCGTACTGCTCTTTTGTACACTCGGATGATTAATGATAATCATGATAGTGTTTGCTCTGCACTTTCTGCTTATCATCATCATCAGCGAATGTTAATGTGCACAACGTATCGTCGCTGTCGGGTGCAAAATGTTCCCTTTACTGGAGCTAAGAGAAACGGCATTTGAGCTAGAGCACCATTTATGTTAGGAAGCTTTAAGCAGGCATGGCTTCTTTTCTCTCATTTAAAAGAAGTCATGCTTATCTCCAACTTGCATTCTCTATGCTGGCCGTCCTTATTTGGTTGTGATTGACAGGTCACTACCACACTACCAATGCAGTTAGCTACTAAGATGACATTAGCACTTAGCTTTAAAGTTGACCTTGAATTATGAAGCTAACTTTGTCACACCAGAATGCAAGTTGGCTCCAGATCCGGTAAGGTTGCTGCTCGAGGTGCTGCTCTGCCGCTTGTGTTCAGCAGATGCACCCGTCGCTCCTCCACAGTCCAAATATGGTCACTTCCTTCACTGGTTGTAAAAATCCAAGATGGTGACTGCCAAAAATACAAACTTGAGGATTAAAAAAGTCCAGGGAAACTAGCATGGGGTTGGATCCCTTGACCTCTGACCTAGTGATATGTGAATGAAAATGATTCTATGGAGTCTTTAGCATAAAGTGGACATGTCTATAAAAGGTAGCTTTTGGCATGCAGTATAAATATGTTGTTGTCTCCTATTTCAGCCCAATTTAATTCAAGTGGTGATGTAAGTCCACATAGTAGTAATTTCATTGTAGTGAGGACATTTTTTGAAACTTAATAAAACGGTTACATTTAGCACCTGTGTGTATGTTAACCTGTGTATGTTAATAGTATTAACCAAGTATTTAATTTATTTTTTATTTCTGATTTATGAATAGAACAACTTGACACACTGCTGAGCTGCATCTCGAATTTATCTTCGAGTTCTCAGATTTGACCTGATATATCCTCCTACAGATCCTCTGGCCCCCTGAAAAAATGTGTCTTTAACGGGTTTAATCATGTTAACGTGTTCAGGTAGAATCAAGTATGAATCTGGAAGTGAGTAATAATAATAAATGTTTTCTTGAATAACAATTCTTTTTTAATGTACAGTATTACAGCAGCAAAGGGGAAAGTGCAACAAATAGAGGCATCGGTTTCAAAGAAGTATAGTATATAATTATGTAAACAATAAATATATTATAAATAACTAAACAGACAGAAACATAATACTGTTGAGGAAAGTTGAGTTTACATTATTGCACATATGATATGATGTTTTCTTGTGTGAAAATTTGCTTTACACTTCTTGCTCATATTGATGTCTTTCATCATGTGCTAATGCTATATTGTTGTGTTTGCATCTCAGGAGGAGCATTCCTCAGAAAGTTTGCTCGCGTCTCGAGTGGCGGGGGAGGCCCGTGGAAGTGTGCCTTCTGCCTAACGAGAGACGGTAAAGCTGTCAAGATTCAGAGGACGATATTCAGTGAGTGTTTCTACATCATGGCCATGGATGAACTGAGCCGCGTCACCAGTGACAAGGACATGCAGGTACAAAGCAATAATGAAAACTAAATCGTATGTTGCTTCCCAGACAGCAACACCCGTTTTTTTTTTAAAAGTGAAGCCCACGCTGAAGTGCCATAAACTGTTATTCTCTCTGCTGGCCAACCAGGCGACTCCTCTCTGGTTGTATAGAAGTCTATGAGAAAATGAGCCTACTTCTCTTTTGATTTATTACCGTAAATCCTCTAATATAGGCCTGTATTCTATTACCGGCTGGTCTCTAACATTGGCCAGTCTTGCTGTCAGCGGGGGTAAATAAAGGCCGATCTCTAATGGAGGCCGTGGCAAGTGTCGGGAGCAGCGTTATTTCCACGCTTCCCATATTAGAGGATTTACGATATGTAAGAAGCCGTGCAATGCCTTCGTGTCGCGGCGAATTTCGAGAGACGGGGCGCTGCAAGCTCTCGAAAATCGTTTAAACTGACCGTTGTCGATCTAAAATAAAGACAGATTCAGCAACTGCATAGCTTATTTCTCGCATAAAATGTTTTCAGAAACACATTTCGGTGAACTATTGTCGTAAAATAAGAGAAGCGTTCCTCCAATCAGGTGCAGCCATGAAGTGTGCGCGTGACTGTATGAAGTAGAGCGCCTGTCAATCATCCTCCCAGTGGCAGCCCACCAAGCGTGCAATACTGGCAAGCGGTAAACGTTGTTTACCGTAATATAGCAGCTGCGGAGCACCTAGTATTTTATAGGTTCAAATAGACACAAAATCTGGTTTTTATTCATTCTACTGGTAGTCCGTTTTGCTCAAATGGAAATAGAGGCCTGTCTCTAATTCTGGCCTCCTTCCAATAAAGGCCTAGGCTGCGATGCACTTGAGTAAATAAAGGCCCAGGCCTATATTAGGGGATTTACGGTATATCAGTAAACATTTACATGAGTTTATGTTCTCAATCTCTAGTTTCAAGTCTTCTTCAATCCATCATGATGTTCATTTAGTACATTACGGTCCATTTAGAGTTCAAACGCTACCAATGCAGTTAGCTACTAAGACGACTTTAACACTTGGCTGTAAAGCTGACCTTGAATTATGAAGCTAACTTTGTTAGCAGCTTCACACCAGAATCCAGATGGATCCAGATCCGTAAGTTGTCTGCTCAGGGTGCTGCTCTGCTGCTTGTGTTTATCAGATCCACCCGTCGCTCCTCCACAGTCCAAATATGGTCACTTCCATCACTGGTTGTAAAAATCCATGATAGTGACCAAAATGCCTAACTCGATGCTTCAGAACTGTAGTCCACAAATCAATAGGCAGGGCTGTAGTGGTAAAATCAGAGGTGGGTAAACTATGAATTATTTGTATTGTTGTTTAACATGATGTTATCTGTTCTGACATACAGTGTGAAAGCATTTGTAAATTTGGCAGTTAAAACCTATTGTTTTGGTCTTGGTTGAGCTTGTGTGTAAAAGAAGTTCAATCTTTTTAAATTTGTGTTAACTGTATGCATTTTGTGTCAAAACAACAATAAATGTGTAATAATTCTACAGCTTACACAGACGGATGTTCTGATAACTGTGTTAAAAGATTAGGACATTTGTCTTAGCAATTGTAAAAAACTAAGAGAATATGAGGTTAATAAACATGACTCTGTGGTAAAAAAGTGAAAGTACATGTTTTAATAATGCGAGTTCATACCGATAAATGTTGTATTACAGTTTGTTTTTATTTCGGAGTTAGGGGCTGATGTGTTGGATAGCATGCTGTGTGTAATGACACACAGTTCCCCAGGGACTCAGCTTACATGAGTAACACAGAGGGTAAACATGCCCTGAACGTGCTATCTGCTCTGTTCTGTTTCTAGCTCGAGGCCCAACAGATGATGCAGCAGTTGATCTGCTGGGTTCAGGTGGACTCATCAGGCCTGGGCCGGCCCCAGCTTCCTGGAGACGTCCCAACCAACAGTATGGCTGTTCCCATGATGATGCTGTGTCTGGTGCAACAGCTCACTGAAGGGCGGAGTCAGGAGGTCGCTCAGAAGTACACAGAGCTGAGCAGCTGGTGTGTGCAGCAGATTCTACAGCACATCCAGGTCTGGATATGTGGTTCAAAGATTTCATAATGTGAGGACATTTATGTAGAAGACATAGTCTTCTACATAGCCCTCTATATAGTCCTTTATGTAATCTTCTATAAATCCGATATATAGTCATCTATATAATTCTCTATATGGTCCTCTATATCCTCTATATAGTCCTCTACAAAGTCCTCTACATAGTCATCATATATAGTCCTCTATATGGTCCTCTATATAGTACTCAACTATATAGTCATCTATATAATCCTTTACATAGTCCTCTATATAGTCCCCTATTTAGTCCTCCACACAGTCCTCTACATAGTCCACTTTATAGTCATCTATTTAATCCTCTACATAAACATCTATATAGTCCCCTTCATCGTCCCCTATATAATCCTTTACATAGTCCTCTATACAGTCCTCTACATAGTCCTCTATTCCGAGTGATGCCTATCAACAAATGTAGCGTACTCTTGCGTTCTTGAGTAGCTTTAATAAGTTCTTCTATCTTTCTGTTCTAACTTGGTCCAGAGAGACGGCACAGCTATCTTAGAGAACGTATCACTGGAGGGAGCAGAGCTGCCTGGTTGCCAGGGCCGACTGCAGAACCCAGGTAAACACTGGTCTCTCACATAATAGCGAGCACAGAGAGTGCATCGGGAGCTGTTATCCTGATGTTTGTTGCTGACCTCAGCGTTTTCCATCTGTCTCTGGTCTTCCTCTCATGCTGACTCAGGCCATGCCCTGGAAGCAGGCTGGTTCCTGCTGCAGGTCAGTGCAGAGCAGCACGACAAGCAGCTCCAGAGGACCGCCATCAACAAGTTCATGGAGCTTCCTTATCAGTACGGCTGGGACAAAGAGCATGGCGGCCTCTTCTACTTCCTGGATGTGGACGGCCATTGCCCAACACAGGTAAATCAGGCATCTGTGTTTTCATATAGACAGTGACACTTCTAATAGTAGACATTCTTTGCATTGGGCTGATCACTAAGTTTTATAAAAATGCATCAAATCCGGTTGACTGATACGGTTTGTGTGCCTGACCAGTTGGAGTGGAATATGAAGCTGTGGTGGCCCCACTGTGAGGCCCTCATCGCCTTCCTGATGGCCTACAGTCAAACCAAGGAGCCAGAGCTGCTGGAGAGATTCTCTCAAGTGTATGAATACACCTTCAACCATGTGAGTTTACACAACAAGGTGCTGGGGTTCCACAATTCTCCCATACTATAAAAGAAGTGTATTTGTGAGGTCACACACTGATGTTGGAGGGAAGGCCTGGCTCTCAGTCTCCACTCTAATTCATCCCAAAGGTGTTCTATTGGGTTGAGGTCAGGACTCTGTGCAGGCCAGTCAAGTTCATCCACACCAAACTCTATCATCCATGACTTTATGGACCTTGCTTTGTGCACTGGTGACCAGTCATGTTGGAACAGGAAGGGGCCGTCCCCAAACTGCTCCACAAAGTTGGGAGCATGGAATTGTCCAACATCTCTTGGTATGCTGAAGCATTGAGAGTTCCTTTTACTGGAACTAAGGGGCCAAGCCCAGCTCCTGAAAAACACCCCCACACCATAATCCCCCTCCACCAAACTTTACACGTGGCACAATGCAGTCAGACAAGTAGTGCTGTCCTGGCAACCGCCAAACCCAGACTCACCATCAGATTTCCAGATGGAGAAGTGTGATTGCTCCCTCCAGAGAACGTCTCCACTGCTCTAGAGTCCAGTGGTGGCGTGCTTTACACCACTGCATCCAATGCTTTGCATTGCACTTGCTGATGTATGGCTTGGATGCATCTGATCACCATGGAAACCCATTCCATGAAGCTCTCTACACTGTTCTTGAGCTAATCTGAAGGACACATGAAGTTTGGAGGTCTGTAGTGATTGACTCTGCAGAAAGTTGGTGACCTCTATATAAATGGTAAATGGCCTCATTTATATAGCGCTTTTCTCCAAAGCGCTTTACAGGAATGACTGACATTCACCCATTCACTTTCACATTCACACACCGACGGTGGAGTCAACCACGCAGGGCGACAGCCAGCTCGTCAGGAGCAATTGGGGTGAGGTGTCTTGCTCAGAGACACCAGTCAATCTTCCGGTTGCCAGTCCAACGCTCTACCTCCTGAGCTAAAGCCCCCCTGTGCCTCAGCATCCGCTGACCCCACTCCGTCATTTTACGTGGTCGACCACTTCTTGGCTGAGTTGCTGTCGTTCCCAATCATTTCCACTTTGTTCTAATCCCACTGACACTTGACTAGGCCTGTCCGATTAATCAATTTTAAATTGTAATCGCGATTATGTAGTAAGGACGATGTTAAAAACGCGACAATCGTAAAATCGATTTTTTAGTTAAGTTAAATTTCTGCACTTTATTCATTCATTTTTGTTTAATGGACACACCTTAAGATACATGTGAGGTTTTTCTCTTAATCCCAAAGGGATTGTTTTTTTTTTTTTTTTTTTTTTACAAGAGGTCTACAAGAAGATAACATGGAGCAAAGCAAGATGGCAAAAGTTAATTAATTGTTCTTAATATTAATCCCTTGAAGGATTTTTTGTTTAATAAGAGCAAGGTTTGCACTCAAATCCCAATGGGGAAATTATTTGCAAAATTTTCAATAAAAAACAGCATATTTGAAATAATTTCTTTGCCATTTGTCATTTTACAAAATAATCGTAATCGAAAATCGGATTTTGAGAGAAGAAAATCTGGATTTTATTTTTGGGCAAAATCGAACAGCCCTACAGTTGACTGTGGAATATTTAGGAGTGAGGACATTTCACGACTGGACTTGTTGCACAGGTGGCATCCTATCACAGTACCACGCTGGAATTCACTGAGCTCCTGAGAGCGACCCATTCTTTCACATGTTTGTAGAAACAGTCTGCATGCCGAGGTGCTGCTTTTATACACCTGTAGCCATGGAAGTGATGGAACACCTGATTTATATTATTTGGATGGGGGAGTGAATAGGAATATTCGGCTTTCAGGTGAAAATTCAGGATGAACCTAAAATGCACTATAACCTTTACAGGTGAACTTAATTTGACCTTCTCTAAACTTTTGAATGCAGGACAAGCAGGGTGTTGTCAGAGGGAAGTGGACACTGAGCTTAGAGTCACAGAGTGTCATCAGCAGGTTGCAACAGAGACACAGAGAGACTGGAAGAGTCCCAGAAAGCAGAGAAGTGGACGTCCTTTGGTCACATGACAAGTTATTAAGACATTGACATTTGTTGTGGTATACCCTCCACTGCTGCTGGCTTTTGTTTCAATAAATCGTTTGAGATGAGGAAATCCCTATTGCATGCTTCATGCCCTACTTGATGATTTAATATCACTGTAGCCTGAACTCTTTACATTTTACATACATTTCACCCCAAATATCCCTTACTTGTTGTGAGAAGTGTATGTATGTGTGTTTATCTGTGCAGTTTCCTGATGCACAGAGCGGCGAGTGGTTTGGCTATTTGACACGAGAAGGGAAAGTGGCTCTGGATTTTAAAGGAGGCCCATTTAAAGGTAAGAACATAATGACAATGAAGAATTGACTAAATGCCAAATGTACCCCTCATGGAAAAACGGCAGACCACAGCAATAACATTCACATAGAGCCTACTGCAGGGATGATGCATTTTTAAGGCCAACCCTGGGTGTTAGTGTCAAACAATCATAGGTTAATGTGAGAAAATAGACCAGACATTGAAACTATCGTTGCCCATGTGTGCATGACATTTCTGTTTACGCTGTGCTTTCTCGATGCAGACAGTAAAACCAAACAGACCAACTAGTTGCTTTGCTCTGTTAGTCAGTGATTTGTGTTTCTCCTCTCTTCTCCAGGGTTCTTCCATGTGCCTCGCTGCCTGTACATGTGCGAGCGTATGCTGGATGATCTGCTGGCAAAGAAGGAGTGAGCGAGCAATACTACTGCATAAAACAGGCCGCCGGTGGCCATTTTTATTGACATTAATGAAAAATGAAATCATGTATTTTTTTGCTTTGCACCCGTCTGACGTCTGGTTTTTAAGTGATCTCTTAACAAGAAGTTTGTATTGGTAACATTCTGACTATTTGGACTTCACTTGGCTGCATGGGCCGATGGAGAACGGAAACCACGGAGATGTAAACTTCACTCACTAACAAGTCAGCAAGCTGCACCAAGTTCCAACCAGGCGGCAAACTCTGCAAAGTGAAGCCACGCTAAAATGCCTTAAACTTGCATTCTATCTGAAGTCAGATTGTATAGAAGTCTTTGAGAAAATGACCCTACCTCTCTCTGATTTGTTATCTCAGTAAACATGAGTGTAGAAGGACTAGCATGTGCTTCAAATGATCCCCCAGTTTCACCCTCAGTGCCCCAATGATCCAATAGGAATTCCAAGGACAGTTATATAAGCTGTATCTCATTTCATTCAACATTTATTTTGTTAACTGGGGCTGGGTATCGCTACTGATTTCCTGAATGGATTAAATTCCGATTCACAAGGTCTTGATTTGATTTGATTTCCTATTCAATTCGCTATCAATTTATTTCGAGATTTTTCCCATTCAATGCCAATTCTGCCTGGTCATGATGCGATTTTCACTGAAATAATGCATATTAGCGCTCCAACCTGGTGCATTGTTAAAAATATTAATGTTTACAATCTAAATTCACCTAAAAGCAGTTTGATTAATGCACAAACAAAATGTGAGCATCAGAGAGAGCAACCCCTCAATCAGAGGTCATCTCCTGAATATGTTCCATCTTTTACCAATATTTGGTAAAAGATGGAACATATTGGTGTTTGTGTACATCTTCAACTTTGAAGTGGTCCAGTGATTGGAGGTGGAACTCCATAAAAGATGTGTATTGACTGCAGATGTTTAGCTGCTGATTCCACGATGAGCTCCCCTTCAGCCAGACATGGGTCAGTAGAAGAATTTGAATGTTGAAAATCACAGATTCTTTGATCAGTTTGCACCATGACATCACAGATGATGCTTCCAGTCCACGTATCAGAGTTTATAGATCCGATATAAGTGGACTGCAACATCAGTAGCTTCGTAGTCGGCCACTGGGCCTTTTTAAAAAACGTTCAAGTAAAATAAAAAGTCCACATATGAGATTTTATAGACAGGAGTGGCAACCATCAGTCCAGTGAGCTGGTTCTCTCCCAGACCCCCTTCGGTGGGATGTTTCGGATCTTCCCCACACGTTCCGAGGTGAACGAGTTGAGTCTCATGATGTCCCCCCCAGAGTTTCATGCTCTGGGCATTTCGCCATGCAACTGGCCTCAGCAACTGCTGCTCAACAATGGTTAGGGTTAGGCTTATTTGAGTGGAGGGTTAGGTTGGGTTTAGATGGTAACCCTTGTCACACCTCTGATGTTGTTTGTATAGGTCCACCTATTTCACCTTTGTAGCGGCCAACAGGCCTTTTTTTGCACGTCATCAAAGGATATGACACTTACTGTTCATTACACAGGGATATCTTGTGTTCGACCCCCCTCTTATCCCTTATTACTTCTATGTCCTTAGTTTGTCTTATTGATTCAGCCAATAGCTAGATACTTGCAGTTGAAAATCAAGGTTCAAACAATCCCCTAGTCAGGATGGCCAGCAGTCTAAGTTGATGTGTTCAGGTTGCACTGTCCCGGGGGGGACTTAAATCTCTGTTAGGAGTAGTATTCTTATTTCACATCATCATAAACCGATTTCCACCACAGTGCACACAGTGTATTTTGATGCTTTTTAATGGCACTTAATTAACAATTAAAAGTATCTGTCAATAGAGAATAAACATACAAGAATAGATATAAAATAATAAGTATACAAGAAAAAATGTACAAGAATAAAATGTACAAGAATAAACATACGCAAATGAATGTAAAAAAGAATACAAGAGTAAATGTAAAATAATAAAATGGTGACACAAAACGAGGCTCTCAACAAAAACTGTTGATTAATATAAAAGAAAACCAGAATTAGTACAAAACTTAAGTGCAGATACTACAAGCAGCAGCATCTTGAAACAAGAATAGATATATGTATACATATAAACTGGTATAATATCAATTATTTATATATTCAGGTCATTTAGTTATACTATCATTTTTTTTATGCAGCCTGTAAATACACTTGTCACGCCGGTGAGGTAATGTCTCGTCTTGGGTTTTTGTCTTGTCATTTCCTGTTTTATTTTGAAAATAACTCCCCTCTCGTTTCAGGTCACTTGCCCTTCCTCATGTGTTCCCTGGTCCGATCCCTGAGCCCTGATTGTTGTCACCTGTTGCCCATTATCCCGCTGTGTATTTAGGTCTGTGTTGTCTTGTGCCAGTTCGTCCTACGTCTCTCGTCACGTCATGTTCACAGCCATCAAAAGATCCAAGTTAAGTTTATGTTTGTAGTAGTGATGGGCAATGGGAAGCTTCGAAACAGTTCGAAGCGATGTTTCAGTATGTGTTGAAGCCTTGAAACGAATATGAAACCTGACTCTACAGTGACATCTAGTGGCCACTTCTGTGAACTACATGTCTGGCCAAAGAAAACTCCTTATTATGTGCCACTATGAAATGAGTCGGTCTTAGGTTTCCTTAATTTAAGTAGAATACAGGTTGAATTAAAGAAACATTATTAAAAATAAATAAATGACACATTGTTATATGCAATACAATAATCAAAGATTTTTATTCAGAAATAATATTTGTTCAGCTCTTTTTGAGCTGAGTCTGTTTCTTTTTTTTTTGGATAACACTTCCCCTGCTTTTGAAAAAATCCTTTCACAGGGTACACTTGTTGCAGGGACACTTAGTCAGTTGGTACAAATTAGGGAATACAGCATGTCGCTCTTGCCAGTATTTCAAATGATCTGCCCGTCTTGGAATAGCCGTTTTGAAACAGAGGCGTTCCTTCAATCACTGAACTACAGTCACGTGACATGGGCATTTCAGAACCGCTTTTCGGCACAATAGTGTTCGAAATCGCCCCCTATCACGGATGTAGTGCACTATATAGTGTGTTCGCCATTTTGTAGTGTTGTTCGAATTCTCCGTGGCTGATTTCATCCACTATGTAGTGGACGACAAAATACCCACAATGCACCGCAACATTGAGTGAACAAGCGATGTACACTACATTGTGCTCCCGTATCCCACAATGCAATGCTGCCGTGCCGATACACAAGTAGCCGATAGCTACGAGCTAAATAGCTACTGACAACTAGCTACTTAGCTACGAGCTAAATAGCTACTGACCACTAGCGTTAGTTCGCACGCGCTACGTATCTTACAGCTTGTGCGCAACCCTGAGCATTTACAGCTCATGACGAGGACACAAAACAGTAGCTGACAAAACCAAACTCACACACCATTGATATTTCAACAGTTTATTGACCAAGAAACACAACCGCCATGAAGAATCACAACCTTATACCGTCAGGTATGTTTACATGATGCTCAGCGCGCCCACTCACGTCACATGAGTATCTGGCGCATCTGCTGACGTAACCACGTTCAGAAAATGACCCGTGTAGTGTCCGAATTCTCCTCCCGTCGTACCCTACATCGTGTACATGATGTAGTGCACTATATCATATACACGATGTAGGGGATAGGGAGTGAGTGAATGAGTGAATGATTTCGAACACAGTTTCGAAACGTTTCGATCCGGGACTTCAGAGAAGCGCCGACACGCCTGTTTTGGAAGTCACATTACTAGTTTGTAGACTGGTTTTCCTCCCTGTGGAGTGATTTTTTGTTATTAGTGTTTTTTTAGAGTTAGTCTTTTCCTCCTTGGTCTTTTGTTTGGTACGTTTTGCCACCTTTTGAGTTTTTTTTAATAAAGCCTTTAAAAAAAAAAAGCCTTGTCCTGCATCTGGGTCCTCCCTCCTCATCCACGTTTTGACAGAACGAACTGGCCAGAAAGGACCCAGCAGAGGCAGAGCAGCAGCCACACTATGGACTCAGCAGTTTTTTTTATGTGGCTCTACACATGAGCTCCGGGAGGTGACTTACAGATTTCAGTGTCTCCAGGCAGAGCACAGGCATGCTGAAGGAGTCGAGGAAGTCAGCCCTGGCGAGGGCCAGGGAGCTAGTTTCTACCAGTCGGTGGCTCAGGGGCTCATTGCCTGACTGGGTGAAGGGCTTTCTCTCAACCCCTGAACCCCGGCCATCCTCCACAGCCATGCCACCAGCCCAGTCCTCGGTCATAGCCAAGCAACCAGCCCAGGCCTCGGTCACAGCCATGCCACCAGCCCAGCTAGTCCTCGGTCACAGCCATGCCACCAGCCCAGCTAGTCCTCGGCCACAGCCAAGCTACCAGCCCAGTCCTCGGCCACAGCCAAGCTAACAGCCTAGTCCTTGGTCACAGCCAAGCAACCAGCCCAGGCCTCGGTCACAGCCAAGCAACCAGCCCAGGCCTCGGTCAACGCCAAGCGCCCAGCCCAGGCCTCGGTCACCGCCAAGCAACCAGCCCAGGCCTCGGTCACAGCCAAGCAACCAGCCCAGGCCTCGGTTACCGCCAAGCAACCAGGCCAGGCCTCGGTCACAGCCAAGCAACCAGCCCAGGCCTCGGTCAACGCCAAGCAACCAGCCCAGGCCTCGGTCACCGCCAAGCAACCAGCCCAGGCCTCGGTCACCGCCAAGCAACCAGCCCAGGCCTCGGCCACAGCCAAGCAACCAGCCCAGGCCTCGGTCACCGCCAAGCAACCAGCCCATGCCTCGGTCACAGCCAAGCAACCAGCCCAGGCCTCGGTCACAGCCAAGCAACCAGCCCAGGCCTCGGTCAAAGCCAAGCAACCAGCCCGGTCAACACCTGCCAGTGGCCTTCAGTCGGCGGCCCCGCCAACACCAGGCGGAGGATCGTCCGTCACCAGTCCAGACGGGGGACCGTCCGACGCCTGCTCCATGCAGCCGTCCGGGAGTCCGCTCGTCGCCCCTTCCTGTTCCGACGGGGGACCGTCCCACACCGGCTCCACGCAGCCTCCGAGAGGTCCGCTCGTCAACCGCTCCTGTCCCAACGGGGGACCGTCCGACGCCTGCCCCACACAGCCTTCAGGAGGTCCGCTCGTCACCAGTTCCCGTCCCGACGGGGACCGTCCTACGCCTGCCCCAGGCAGCCTTCGGGAGGTCTGCCCCTTCCTGTCCCGACGGGGGACAGTTTTTGTTACTAGTGTTTTGTTAGAGTTAGTCTTTTCCTCCTTGGTCTTTTGTTTGGTACATTTTGCCACCTTTTGAGTTTTTTTGAATAAAGCCTTTAAAAAAAAAGCCTTGTCCTGCATCTGGGTCCTCCCTCCTCATCCACGTTTTGACAGAACAAACTGGCCAGAAAGGGCCCAGTGTTGTCACTTGTTCATTATTCATTATTTATTACTTATTTCGGTATTCATTTGATATTCATTATTATTATTTTATTGATGAAATTATTGATTCGTTGGTAATTCTTCGTCTTCAGGATAGCATGGCAGTGAAAGAGACTGGCTGTCAGAAGTGGGATTCTAACCCACACCCTCAGGGGAGACTGCGACCTGACCTCGTTCTCACGATGTTTAAAGACTTGTCCACTGTTCTGATGTGTTTTGGAGCGACGTCATAATAGGCTTTTAGTTTTGACAACAAACAGCACGTCTAGTAGAAAATGCAAATTTCCTGTGTGAGTCTAATATTTAACACCAGATCGTGGGCTGTTAGTCTCATGATGTGTTAAATCTATGGTTGATGATATTAATAATAATCATAATAACGACAATAAAATAAGTTATTTATATAGACCTTATCAAAACGAGCAATTACCCTATGGTGTGCTTTAAGAGGCAGACATAAAAAATACCCAGATACACATTTAATACAGTATAAATGTCAAACTTTACTTATGTGCACTAGATTGTATGATACTACCTCAACAGCAGATACACTACTACACCGTATAGTGTTTCTATACATTATATTGATACATTACTAATATTTATTGGCATTATTTTATACTTTATATTTTTATACTTATTTGACTCTTTCTTTCCTGACTCTTATGGAGCAATTGCAGCTGTACATTTTCCAGAGGGGTTACTAAAGTATTCTGATTCTGATTTCCACAGATATTTATGAACAAAGATAAATAAATGCGAATGTGGTCGCAAACTACAGATAGCCTCCAGATCAACAGGATGTAACTTTTTATAGAAAGGCCAATGGAAACTATTTTTCCAGGCGAGGCGCAGTAGTTCATCTCCAACGAACCTGACGCCCCGTCACATGCAACACAGATCAAATGCAACACAGATCAAACGAGACCAGCTCCCGATGAAGAGACATGTAATAAACCAGACTTCTTCTCTGTCACACGCAAACAGACGTGCACTCACTTTGCCCGTTATGTTCCCAACACTGTCGCTCATCCACAAACATTACGGTTTCTGTCAATCCTCGCGTCTTCTATTTATATTAAAAATCTCAAAGCGGCTTTACCGCTGGTTTGTGGCTAAACACAGAGGCTTGTTTGGCGAATTCATATCACAGACGTTTTATTAAAAAAAAAAAAGCGATGCTCTATTGAACACATTTCCCATCATGTAACAAACCGGAAGCCCGATGTAACGGATGCGGAAACGGAAGTCGTGAAGCGAAGCGTCAGAAGAAAAATAATCAACTATAAACGCGAATAAACGGTGGTTTATTTAGTCAGACGGACTGAAGTTACTGCACGGATAGTAGCGTTTCTTTGACGTCAGTTACCAGGATTGGTGACGCGTTGTGGCTTCCATATAACGTTATCATCCCGGGATTCAGTTAAAGCTGCTGTTTTCGACACACTGGACGCCCTACCGGGATCACCGCCTGTTTTCATGAGTTATGTATCCCGGAGTGAAAGGAACGGATCCGGTTCACAGGTAACGTTAAGTACATCCGACGTCACCCCGTTTACAGTAAAGTAGCCCGCTGATAGAGCGTCTGTTTCACGGGGATTGTTGTACCACGAAGTACGTTTCATGTTGATGTGGGTGAAGGGAGTCTTCAGTGTCATGGAGGTGGTCCTCTTTGATTGAACCACCTTTCATCACAGGGCTCTGTCATTGGAGTCAAGATAGGGTTAACCTAGCTTCTGCTAGCCACTTTCAGTCTTTATTATAAGCTAGGCTAACCACGTACTTACCAGATGGAAACCAGCGGTTCTGAAAAGTGAAGCCAAGCTAAAGTTGGCGCGACTCCTCTCTGATTGTATAGAAGTCTGTGAGAAAAATGGTCCTACTTCTCTGTTGATGTATTTTCTCAGTAAACATTGTAAACATGAGTTTATGGTCTCAATCTCTAGTTTCAAGTCTTCTTCAATCCAGCATGATGTTCACTTAGTACATTATGGTCCATTTAGAGTCCACCAGACCAGAAAGCAGGGGATGCTTTAGGGGCGGGGCTACCTGCTGATTGACAGGTTCGCTACCAATGCAGTTAGCAACTAAGACAACTTTAACAACTAGCTGTAAAGTTAACCTTGAATTATGAAGCTAACTTTGTTAGCAGCTTCACACCAGAATCCAGATGGATCCAGATCCAGTAAAGTCACTGCTCAAGGTGCTGCTCTGCCACTTCAGATCCACCCATCCCTGCTCCACGGTCCAAATATGGTCACTTCCTTCACTGGTTGCAAAAAATCCAAGATGGCGACGAACAAAATCCAAGATGGTGAACTTGAGTCTTCACAACTGTAGTCCACAAACCAACGGGTGACATCACCATGACTACGTCCACTTCTTATATACAGTCTGTGATAGTAACACACAGGCATGAGAAAGCAGCTGTTTACATGCGTTTCTTCCCTTTTATCCAAGGCTGCAGTGGCATTGATGATTAATTTGTAATAAAGCAGAAAGCCTCACTGACTAAACTAAACAGATATAAATGGATTTCCACAGTAACAACATTTGTCACATTCAACTGGATGTTGATGCATCTTTGGACAGAAGCAGGTCAATAGTCTGTGGGATGGATCAAAAAGCTCAGTAGCACTCAAATAAATAACTTATCCTCCATATATTTGTTGTATACTGATATTTACAGAGGAAAGAAATGATATCTGCCTGCTGTGATCGGTTGTCTCGTTCACATGACATGCAGTGTATGCTGCAGCATGTTGAAGTTGTGTGCTCTTGCTTTTGAGCGTGCCTTCTGCACGTTTACATGTAAAGCAGTGCATTTAGAAACACGCCGTGTGAACGGCCCTTGAGGCCTTTTTCACAGTAATCATTTTGACAACACCAGCGTAACTAATACCATTAACGATGCCTCTGTTCTATTCAAGTGTTCCAGTATGGGTCATTCCGTGTCATTTCATCAAATTTCTGAAAATCTTCCCACCTGACCATCTCAGAATGACCTGAAAAAATTACATTACAGTAGAAAAGTCTCCAAAGTTTGATATTGAATAACAGTTTGTCTCTATGCTCATTATGAGACAATATGTGACGATCAGAAATGGTGGATAGTAAGTATCAGAGATGTTTCAGATGAAGATGAAGATGTATTGGTTCAGTTCATGCACCCACATGGCCCTGCCAAGAGTTTCTACTGGCCAAGAAGAGAAGATGTGACATTCCCTCTCCAGAAACTGGGTGCATGTATGCCATCAAAACAGATGAGCACAACAGAGTAGACATGTACATTAGACAATTTGTAAAGTGACTGCCAAATTAATGAATGTGACGAAGGAATTGGATCTAAAAGAAAATGTGTGATCCCTCACAGTGAGCATAGAGACAAACTGTTATTCAATATCAAACTTTGGAGACTTTTGTACTGTAATGTAAAATATTAATGCTCAAATTAAGATTATTTGATTGTGTAATGTATGTACTTAAAGTATGACAAAATGTACAGTCTTCAATATTATGCTATTTTTGTTCATGGTTTAAGACATTAAAAGCTGCTTTCAGCATGTTTAACTCACATCTAAGAACTTATTGCCTCTGTAACTACAACTGTGCTACATTTTAATGTTTTCGTAAGGCTTGATTTATCAGTAGCATTTAGTCACATGTAAGTCTTTGGTAAATGGTAAAAAACACAATTGAATTGCCCTCCTGTGATGTTTATTAGTAGGCTGTTAGGACATGCAGTACCAAAACCGGCCACAAAAACCCCACCAATATCAGGATTTTAAAAAATCACTGAGACAAATTGAGGCAAAACACCCTCCCGAAGAATATGATCTTTCAAAAAAAGTAAGTTTGGACCTAATACTTGTTGTCAGTTTTTTGGAATATGACTCTGAAGTTGGGCAAAGATGTGTTTACTTCCATTTTTGAGCCTTAATATCTGTGAAACTAATAATCTAAGAGAAACCATATTTTGTAGAATGTTTAAGCTAGCACCAGAGATAGAGGCAGAAGTGATAGAAGTCTTTTATCTGTAAAAATGGGAGCTCAGCCACTCTTCAAATGTACTACTTTATTTCAACAAGCCACATTTTAAGTACCTACCATACTAGGTTATCATTGAGCTACATCCCTGATATTTCATGTCTGGAGGTTATTAGTAACATATATACACTGTAGAAATTGTGAAGGCCACAGGAGAGATAGTTTTCCAGATATTGCTGTTTAAAAATGGCTTTTCAGAGTATGATGCCAAAAACCGTCTAAACTACCCTTCATTCAATGACGTTTCATGAGAAAACTGTTGACAGTAGAGACCTAATATTTTGGATTTGTCCTATTAACAAGTGTGTCTTTGTACTTGAATTTTTTCAGGACATTCTGAGATGGTCAGGTGGGAGGCATTTGATTAAATGACACGGAATGACCCGTATGACAGCATGAACAGTATCAGGAGCCTGAATGTGAAGCAGCTAAATAACTTTCATTATTTACATCACTTCCAACTGTGACCAGTTAAAATGTCTGGTGTGTATAGGCTCCCGGAGAGAAAACATTTCATTCATGTTGAACGATCAACTGTTTGTAAAGATAACGACCCGTCATAGTGAGAAAAAGGCTCCTGTTTGACATGTTGACAGATACAGTTTTCACGCTTTGGACAAAAGCATCTGCAAAATAAATTCTTGTCACATTGAAATATGTTTTTATCTTTTGATCGTTCCTGTTCTTGACTGATCTGATTCTGTTTATTTTTCCTCTCAGTGGGACCAGTGTCTTCTACCAGGCAATACCTGATGTTGGAGCTGATGGAAATAACATAATGAAACTGATTCCTGTACAAATGGTCAACAGACAGTTAGTCAAACCTTGGAATAGCCAACCCAAAATAGATCCTCCACCACGGACCGCTGGAACCACAAATCTTGCCTCAGCACATGTTTGGATGGCAAAAGCGAAGGCTTTGAATCCTCCTGCCACGAAGCAAGACAAGCATCCACTACAGCAAGAGAATGTCAATTTAATGGCTATAGTGCCTCCGATGGCAACACCTGTAGCCAACAGTGGGACCTCAGGAAGACGTCCCAGTCAGCCAGTCACAGTGAAAACTCCATCCCTCCCCAGAGGACGGTGTCATCAGAGTCCCACGATGGCACAAGTCCAATCAGGCCTGGGATCTGGACTACCTGCCGCTATCAAAACAAAGACTTTTACTTCATCAACCAACGCTTCTCCAAGTGCGACCTACGTGTCACCCAACACAAGTGTTAGTCAAGGTGTTACATCACAAAGTGATTCTGTACCTGACACTCTCACGTTGCTTTGCAAGACATCAAAGGGACCAAAACCAAATTTAAAATTAATTCCACAGGTCTCACAAAGGCCCAACAGCCCCATAAAGTGGTCGGTAGAGGAAGTGGACAACCCAGTGGCTCCGACTCTTGATCCTATTGATTCTCCTGTTACTTCACAGATTCTTCGCGTTGTTGCAGAGAGAGAAAATGCTGGGAAGCACTGTGATGTCATCACCAAACCAGGTTCGACTTTTAATCCTATTAATTCGTCTGTTACGTCAGAGATTCTCCGAGTTGCTGCAGAGAGAGAGAATGCAGTCAAGCACCATGACTTCCTCACGAAACCAGTGTCTGGGTCGAGTCACGGCCGGAGTGCACGAGGACAGCGACACCCCTTTGACATAAGAAGCATGACGCATCCACTACAGCAAGAGAATGTCAATTTAATGGCTATAGTGCCTCCGATGGCAACACCTGTAGCCAACAGTGGGACCTCAGGAAGACGTCCCAGTCAGCCAGTCACAGTGAAAACTCCATCCCTCCCCAGAGGACGGTGTCATCAGAGTCCCACGATGGCACAAGTCCAGTCAGGCCCGGCATCTGGACTACCTGCCGCTATCAAAACAAAGACGTTTACTTCATCAACCAACGCTTCTCCGAGTTCAGGTTTACCCAGCGCTGCCTACGCGTCACCGATGGCAAGTGTCAATCAAAGCGTTACTTTACAAAGTGATTCTGTACTTGACATGCTCCCGTTGCTTCACGAGTCATCGAATACAACTTCATGTGGACCTCCATCAAAGGGGCCAAAACCACATTTAAAATTAATTCCACAGGTCTCACAAAGGCCCAACAGCCCCATAAAGTGGTCGGTAGAGGAAGCGGACACCCCAGAAGCTGTCGATGCTATTGATTCTCCTGTTACTTCAGAGATTCTTCGTGTTGTTGCAGAGAGAGAAAATGCTGGGAAGCACTGTGACGTCACAAAACCAGGTTCGACTTTTAATCCTATTAATTCGTCTGTTACGTCAGAGATTCTCAGAGTCGCTGCTGAGAGAGAGAATGCAGCCAAGCAGCATGAGGTCCTTACAAAACCAGTTTATGGGTCGAGTCACGGCCAGAGTGCACGAGGACAGCGACACCCCTTTGACATGAGTAACAGGATGGGAAAAAGCAACTCACCCACAGCAGCAAGAACAAGTTATGAATTCAACAAAACCATCCCAACTTCATCCCGACAATCACTTGAGTCGGCTGCACCTCAGAGGGAGCGGAGTCTGGGAATGCTCAGACCTCATGAAGTGATTGACCTTTGTGATGATGATGGTCACTCTTCTCAACGAGCAGCATCGCTTCATACGTCAGCAGTCGCTCACTCGGACGAAGACAATGTAATATTTGTGTCATATATTCCACCCCAACTGGAGTCTCACTATTTGAGACGAAAACCACAAATGGATGTCGTGAAGGAAAGCGGCCAGACGGGCACAAGCAGCTGGATCAATGTGGCCGAACTCAAGAGTCTGGATGGGACAGCGGACGCTCTCAAGAGAAGGATCCTTGGCCAGAGCACGTCAGCCACCACAGTCAGAACTCACACACATGTTTGTGGTTCAGCTGTGATGAACACATGTGATAACCTGGACTCCAATGTGAGCAGTCAGCGGAGCGCCTCCACCCGGCAGCCTGAGAGCATGAGGGTTGATGTCGAATCAACAAGTCCAGCAGATGGCATAAAGAAGGGAGGCCACAAAATGGAGGTAAGTACACAGAGGCTGGACTGCTTCAGATTTCTGCCTGTTGAGACAGTGTTTTCTCTCCACTGTGTGGCGCTGTAACACTTTCCTCCTGGTGATGTTGTTTTTCTCTCCTTGCAGAGCTCTATGAATTCGACAACCAGCGGGACATCTTCACTGCCGCCAGCATCCTGTCAAATATCTGATCATCTGCTGAGGCAGATATTTGGGATAACAGCTGACGTGAAAATTTCCCTGCAGAGGGTTGATGGATCCATATTTTGGTCTCTTCCTGCAGAACCTCCACATAGTGAGTCCATACAGTCAGTGGAGGATCATCAGGAACCACGGAACGGGCTAAAAAAGACAGAACATTTTTCACAGGACCTTTACAGTCCACAAGAAACTGCCAGCTGCAAATGCTTAAATGAACCATCTGCACAGGAAGTGTCAGAAGCCTCTACATGTCCTCTAACATCCTCACATTTCAAACTGGAGAATACATGGTGTTCAGGGAACTCTTCACTCAAGGGAACATGGAGTGATGTTGAGCCGGTGATCGGCTACGTGGAACCCATAGATGAAGATTTCCTCAGCACCGATGATAACCCTCTGGACAAAGCTGCCGGGCCACAGACTCAGACTTGTGTGGATCTGGATTCAAACACAAGGAGGATGGGAAGAAAAAGGAAGCGCACCATGTGTCCATGTTGCATCCCTGGTAGAGAAGAGCCAGAGAAGTGGGCGTGGGTGGCAGAGCGGGCGGGTAAAAGAGGGGGGAGAGCAAAGGCTCTGAGTAAAGATGTAAAACCATCTGGAAGCAGCAACTGTCTAACAGCCCAGGACAAGCAGAGCTGTAAGAGTTCTGAGGATGCAGCCGCTGATGGTTTCTCCGCAGCATCCAGTGACTCTGAAGTAAAACTACACAAACAGATAATGAGACTCAAAGAGCAGCTGCAAGAGAAAGAGGCAGCTTTAGAACTGATGAGATCTGGCCGACATGTCAAACTCTAACACTCGAACGAAGCTCATGGAGAAATGTTTTGTCTGAGTTATATATTATTGCTTGCATTTATTTTCTGAAAGGTGGGGCTAGTAAAAATATCTAGGTAATCCCTCTACCAGTACTCTACATCAGCATGAACCTCCTCACAGTTCATCACAAATGTGTCTGTGACATTCAGGTTGATCCTGCAGACAAATATTTACCTTCAGAAAACTCTTGCTCCGTTCATTAAGGGCCTTGCTCACTAACAAGTACAACCTGTCAAATTGAGATAACTCACTCATTATTCTTTTATGCAGCCTAATTTATGAAGAGTATAATACTATACTATGTATAATACTATATAATAGTATTCCTCTATTTTTCTCTCTCGCCATTATTGTATTTTTATCTCGTGTCTAAATCCACACTCCTCTTACTTGATATACATGCAGCTACTCAAAAGTGAGTGTATTTAGTTTTGCCGCTCATCTCAGGTGTTGAGCTGCGTTCAGACTGTACATGTTCGTTGGTGGATGAGGGAAGGTGTGTGTAGCGCATGGGGGATTTGCACACCGCAATCTGATTGGCTGACGGATCCTTTGGCACCTGAAAATGACTGTTGAATTTCTTTCAACTTTTTTCGATGCCCATTCAAAGTCAATGAGATTGCGGCTTTAGACTCAGCCCTATAATATTATACAGACACGCACTGTGGATCTGTGAGTCTCCCTCCCATCATACACCGCCAACTCTACATCACACACCAACCAAAGTTTAACAGTGTGAAATGAGAGGCCATTGTTATATTGATGGAAATATGTCATCTGTCATTGGAGCGTCCTCCATCCACACCGAGTCTGAGCTGAGGGGAAAGGACAATGGTACAACTCTCAGTGGGGAAGGAGACATTGTGGAAGTACTGGAGCTTTTATTTGTTCAAATAAATTCACTAGTTCAAATGATTCATGTGAACAGTTTGTGAGCTGTAGAAAGCAAAACTATATTAACTGACCATGTACCAAATCTAAATGAATCTATAGTATCCGTATTGAGATTATGCTCTGTTTATGTGGAAAAAAACATATCCAAATATTGATATTGGTATATAACCACCTTAATAACCATTAGACTCTAGTGATGTGACATCTTACTTGACCATATACCAACACTGTATATTTTTTTGATGAGGGCTAGGCAATATATCAGCGTTATCTCAATCCACCTGTGTTAAAGGCTACATTACAGTGAAGTGATGAGGTATCCATTTTTATATTTATTTATTTATACACACACACACACACACACACACACACACACACACACACACACACATTGGATAGTTCAACTGAAAATGAAGAGCAAATATAGTTTACCGTAGTTTAGTTTAGATTGTTAAGATTTTAGTGTTACTGTATTGACGGGACCCGGTTTGTTCTTTCTAATGCCACTTACTAAATGTTTGTGCGTGGATATATCAGGCCTATGGCAAATACATGCGTCTGCATGTAGTGTGCAATCTGTATACGATTATATTTGCTGATGCGATGCTTTTATTCTGAAGGGCGCGGCCCCGGATGTCTTGATTTTCGACGAAGTGAAAATGCAACAAGATACAAGTCGCAGTCTTTCAAGCTGGAAGCGCTGACGTTTTATCAAGGTATGAGCGACAATATGAGTCTTTTTTTGAATGACTATGGCTGGTAGTGTTATTTAAGGCAGCGTAGGCTAGTGTTGGGCAACGTTGGCTAGTTTTGGGTAACATTCACTGGCTGTTCTCGAGCTGTTGGGTGTGAACAATTTAAAGCAAAGTGCACGTCAGCGTCACTTTGAGCAGCAGCAAGCCGCTCAGTAACTTTCATTTAACCGAGCTACTGAAGCAGGAAGTCTCCTATTCAAATCATTGACTGCGGAAATTAACTAATTATACTGCATTATCGTTCTACCACCAACAAGCTGCCAGGCTGCCAACAGGTCAGTGTTTTAGAAAGAGTTCTAGGTGTAAGTCTGGCTGGGTGTTTGTGTCTGTTTTCGCCTTTTTTCACAATTAATGACTACTTTGTCCAATCCAATTATAGAGGACATGACTCCAGCTGGCTTCATGGATGGGAGAGTGATCAATCTGTAGATGTTGTGTTCAGGGGTCATTAAGTGGGTGCCTGTCATCACCATTAGGTGACAGCAAAGGACGAGGGATTTACATAACTCTGCTCTAGCACTGCAATATTTAATACTTTTTATTTTTGAGTATTTATTAAATATTACTATTAGTAGTAGTATTACACATTTTCATCACAACTTAACAGAATCAGAATATTTTTCATTGTGCCTGACTAATTGAAAGAACAATTAATTCATCATGGTGAATTTCCGTCATCGGGATAATCGTAAATGTCTTGCTAGTTATCATGGTAGAGAAGATATAAGCCTGATTTTTTTTAATTTTTTTTAATGCAGGTTACATTTTTATTTATTCATTATTTCTTTATGCAGAGAGAAGATTTACTATCATTAGTTGTTTTTAACTAAAAATATATCTCATCTAAGATGCAATAAAAATATCTGTTTCTTAACAAAATGTGTTTCCAGTATGTTTTACTGCCATGAAATGTTGATGATTATCGGGATCATTTTGTGAATCTCACACGTGGCAGGATAATCAGGACATGACATCCTCATATCTTCATTTGTGAAAACATCATTTTGTAACATAAATATTGAACTGAAAGGAAATAACGGGCACTGGTGGTGTAATTGGGAGCTAAAAGTCTTAATGTAATTCTTAATGTGCACACAGGAAGTATGCAGAACATGGATCTCCTCAGCGAACTGGAGATCTTCATCCCAGTGGAAGCTGAGGTGAAAAGCATCACTCTGTCAAATTTACCAAAGTCCGTGCTGAGAGGAATGGGCCTCCCCGTGTCTGACTGTGATGGCGCCAGGAAGCTCAGCGACTCTCCAGAAGGCGTGTGGATTTCTCCAGCAGTTTTACGGAGGAAAGGCCAGAAACAAGCGGCAGACACAGAAAACTTGCTGCTGGGGAGAGAGTTCAGGGCTGTGGCGGGTCCCTTCCAAGTGTCCTTCGTCTCTGCAAACCGCACCGCTTACAAGGTGCTGAAGGACACCGCGCCTGGAAAACACCTCCCTGCACACACGTCTCACGCCTCCCCGTTACCTCACGGCTCGCCACCGCAGACGTACAAAGACGCTGTCATCATCCACCGTGGACAGATCTACCTTTCCAGCAGGAGATCCAATCCAAGGCGCCGTCAACGAGAGACCCGTGAACCACAGCTGGCTTCCCAGTCTTCCACTCCTTCAACATCAGTCTCGTCATCTAAAAGCCTGAAGAAGGTAACGTTACATGCCGCTCGTGTTTGTCAAATCCACCCGACACTCCTCCGCAGTCCAAATATGGTCACCTCCTTCCTTGGTTGCAAAGATTCCAAAATGGCGTGGCCAAAATGCCGAAGAAACAATCCACAAACCATCGGGTGACTAGCGATGGCCACACCCACTTCTTATATACAGTCTATGATAATAACGCATCCTCAGGGGAACATGAATGTGTGTAGCAAATTCCATGTCAATCATTGAGACATGTCACTCAAAGCCAACATTGTCAACCTAACCTTAACTGTCTGGACGCCATAGATGGCTCTACAGAACTTACTGCCAACCCTACTTGTAGATTTTGAGTCATTTCACTGGATATTGATTTGATAAGGCAGTGGTGCCAGTGGAACATTCAGAGGATCATGTCATGACTCTAGTAGGTGAGATATGCCAGTCTGGATTGGACCTGGACCCCTGGACTTTGGCGACTCCTTGTAGTGGTATCAAGAAAGATGCATTTAGCGCCACCATCAGATGGAATGTTAAACTTGTACACAGGAAACATTCAAATCTCTCATTGCCATGACATTTGACTGATCACATTCATGACTCCATGACTTCTCTTCTAGCTCCATGCTCAGGACAAACTTGACATTTATTTATTTCTGGATTATAGGAATGGTTTAAACATCAGTCTGCTGCTTGTTCTGTGCTACATTTTCAATTTGTGTGTTGCAATTCACGTTCCAGCCTTAAATTAAGCCTGCTCTCTACATTTCTTTTGCCTCACTTTTACCTCGACTTTTGGAAATGGCACCATATATAATGGACACTCTTGATGGTATAAAGTTGAAAGCAGATGTTTGACTGAGACTGTTTTATCCTCTTGCAGCGCCAGTCTCCCCAGGCTGCTCTTGAACCCGCAGACATGAAAGTACAAAGAAAGAAAGTCACTTTAGCCCAAACCTGCACAGAACAGCCGAAGGATCTTCACCCAAAAGCAGATAATCGCTCCACCCAGGTGAGGATAATCACCATGTTTACGATTACGTTATTTGTTCTGCACTTTTCTCTCCATGGTTACAAAAGGATGAATCAAAGAATGAAACATTGAAAAGCGAGGCGTATTGAAATGCGAAAGGATGAATAAAAAATATAGCATGGCAATTAAGAGCTAGCTGTAAAAAAAGAAAAAAGATATGCCTTAGCTGATGGTAGGGATGCTAAATGGTTCATTACAGTAAATGCCTGTCTCCATTGGTGTCAAATCTAGGGACCTTGGAGATTAGAAGGTCAGATGTATCACTTGGATCCAGTCCATTTAATGCCTTGTAAGCAATTAATCACATTTTTAAGTAGTTAGGTAAGAGGTAAGGGAGTAGTAATCCTCTGTCCTCGCTGGCATTTGCACCATGTATGTGACCTAATCACTTGGCTATTGGGTGGCTAGGTCCTTAATCACTTGGCTATTGGGTGGCTAGGTCCCTAATCACTTGGCTATTGGGTGGCTAGGTCCCTAATCACTTGGCTATTGGGTGGCTAGGTCCCTAATCACTTGGCTATTGGGTGGCTAGGTCCCTAATCACTTGGCTATTGGGTGGCTAGGTCCCTAATCACTTGGCTATTGGGTGGCTAGGTCCCTAATCACTTGGCTATTGGGTGGCTAGGTCCCTAATCACTTGGCTATTGGGTGGCTAGGTCCCTAATCACTTGGCTATTGGGTGGCTAGGTCCCTAATCACTTGGCTATTGGGTGGCCCGTTCTGTGAGTTTGACCAGAGACTGTGAAGGCCGAACCGAGCGGTCTGTGAAATGAGACGGTCTGCTCAACAGATGATTTCCTGTATGTAACACCTTTGCAGCTCCTGTTGACTAGCAACCAGCTGCAGTTGACAATGAGCATATAAAATAACTGACATCATGAGTTAACAATGGAGCCAAGGATCATATTTGATTCTTTTTATTTGATATTCTGATGAGATGCTTCATGATAGATTTCAGGCTGACGGAGTTTGTGCTGCATCTCCCATATCTCTCCTCATAGACGCTGTCTTGATTCAATTCCAATTGTCACCGGTGTGCAATGAATCTTGGGATATGTCGAGCCACGAAGGATCCATCAGTTGGATCCTCAGCATCCTGAATCTTTCAAAATGAGACAGCCTTGTCTTAAATGTAACCTTCAAAGAATGTGGCCTCTGGAGTAGTTTACAGCTCATGTTAAACAAATATATATACTCACCCAGATAGATAAAAGAAAAAATAGCTGTTCTTTCTGATAAATACTGGAGGCCTATTTTTTAAATCAGCAATTTAATCTGATATTGTTCCATCCCTAATATGGTCATAATCCTCTGCTGTCTGTGAATTGTTGGTTTATTGTGTATCATTACTAGTTTCTAGTGGAGCTGTATGTGAAACTACTGTGTTTGTCCTCCAGGAGCTGCTAAATGACAACAGGCCCAACAAGAAACGCACTACACATAGTGAAACCAAGACGGCCATCGTGCACAAGAGAAGTAATGTATCCTCCACCACAGCTGTGCGTTCTGTCCCTCGGTCCACGGACCGGGGCCAGAAGGTAGGCAGCACTGCCGGTGGTGACCATGAGAAACAGGACCTGGCTGATGGAGAGATTGGCAGCGGTGGATCTCACAACATTGTTGGTATTGTGGAACACAGCAGCAGCCAGAGCTGGACCAGGAGAGAGTCTCGGGGTGCAGCTTGTGCCTCCACATCCCTCCAGGGGGAGTTTGACTTTAACGAGCTGGCAGAAGAGGAGAAAATCGCTCAGATGAAGGCCAAACTCCGACAGAGTGAAGCTGCTGTCAGCAACCTGAACTTCTCATGACCGCAGCTCAGCCAATGATGGTGATTTAGTCTCCCAGGGTGAAATCTCACAGTACATTCCCAATATTATCATTTTCTCATACACTTCTATACAAAACAAGCTTCTTTTTGTCGCCCCCTGCTGGCTCGCCACCTTAACCGGCCTAGTCTTCCATGTAGCTAATGCACTCAGCTCCGCCTGGAAACACAGTTTAAATTGTCTTGATCTTTTGCTTTTTAAACCCAGAATATCATACCTTCATTTATTATGATGACTATTATCTGATTATCTTGAGAAATGCTTGTCATAATGGGAGGATGAATGTTTGTTGTTGGCTGCCTCTTTCTCGTCTGTTGTGTTTGTGACCCAATCAGGAGGCTTTCATGTCCGTCCACACCCTCAGACGTTGTGTAAAAAAGTGATTTCCGTGGTGTGATGTAACGGCTCTCCTCACTCCGATGTATCCGTGCAATTGAGTCCCTTTATGTGCCTGTGCCTCTGTATTTAATGTTTAACATCAAATAGTCACTTTTGACTAAATGTTTATTTCTTGATTGCGATAAAGACGGCTGTGTACGGAGCTGTGACTTTGTTGTTATTTAAAGGAGCATTCAGCAGATACATTCTGCATCTGTGCTGCTGCTGCTGCTGCACACACAGTGTGAATCATTATACTAAGGGAATCCGTTTCATGCAACTGTTTTTTTTTTTTTTTTTAGGTTAAACTGCAGCAGGGCCTCGGGACCCTCACTTAATCAGTGGCAGTTTGACAAAAATAATCTCACCACAGGTTCCATTTAATAGTTGTTCTGCAGCTACACATCAATTTTCTGAGCTTAAAGGAAGTTCACGCTTAACGCTGGAAAGAAACACAAGCTCGCAGCAAAGAGCATTTAGTAGCTGATCTGCGTATTGTAACAATATCGTACAAACTTCCTCCGCATAACCTCCATCAATATTTTGACCAATCTCAATGAGAGCGTTGTTCTCTTAAAGTTTAAAGTTTTAGTGTTATAGGATGACAGATGGAAGAATTTGATTTAAAAAAATGTATTCACTAAATGTTAGTACACAGTTTGTGTATAATATAATTCACTCTTGGAAACAATGGAAGCTACATGTTATTGTACATATTGTGAAGTCCCAGATACGCCAGGAGACCAAATGTACTCCTGTTTGGGTTCATGACATCATCCAGATGGGCTCCGCGAAATTCACAGAGCTGAATTCACTGGATCGAGTAAGACCAGTTTACCACAGCTGGAGGAACCCAGAATATACGATTTAGATGTGATTTAATATCAATATCCAGATAAAAAGAATGCTAAAATAACTCCATAATGATGGTCATCAGTAAATAGTGTGAAGTCCTGCTTTGTTAGGTCTGTCTGCAAGACCACAAGCTACTGCATTTAAAACGCTGATCGGTGCTAGGCTATGCTAACATTGTAGCTGCTCCATCAACACTCCAAATAAGGTCATCTAGACATGAATACGGCAGAGACCTTGTTGTTTGGACCACAGACAGTCTCTGGTTTCTCTACATAGTCTGGTCTGGTCTCTGGACGATACTATGGTAAAACTCTGGGGAACCACAGACACAGGAGACAACATTTGTTTCCTCCATTTAGGATTCAGCAAAATCAGGACAACAGTCTCAACACTGATAGACTTTCATGACGCAGCGTCTTGCTCAAGTTGCAATAAACATGTGATAGACTGGTTACCTGTCTGTCTCTACATGTCAGCCCTGTGATAGACTGGTTACCTGTCTGTCTCTACATGTCTCCCTGTGATAGACTGGTTACCTGTCTGTCTCTACATGTCAGCCCTGTGATAGACTGGTTACCTGTCTGTCTCTACATGTCAGCCCTGTGATAGACTGGTTACCTGTCTGTCTCTACATGTCAGCCCTGTGATAGACAGGTTACCTGTCTGTCTCTACATGTCAGCCCTGTGATAGACTGGTTACCTGTCTGTCTCTACATGTCAGCCCTGTGATAGACTGGTTACCTGTCTGTCTCTACATGTCTCCCTGTGATAGACTGGTTACCTGTCTGTCTCTACATGTCAGCCCTGTGATAGACTGGTTACCTGTCTGTCTCTACATGTCACCCTGTGATAGACTGGTTACCTGTCTGTCTCTACATGTCAGCCCTGTGATAGACTGGTTACCTGTCTGTCTCTACATGTCAGCCCTGTGATAGACTGGTTACCTGTCTGTCTCTACATGTCAGCCCTGTGATAGACTGGTTACCTGTCTGTCTCTACATGTCAGCCCTGTGATAGACTGGTTACCTGTCTGTCTCTACATGTCTCCCTGTGATAGACTGGTTTACCTGTCTGTCTCTACATGTCAGCCCTGTGATAGACTGGTTACCTGTCTGTCTCTACATGTCAGTCCCTGTGATAGACTGGTTACCTGTCTGTCTCTACATGTCAGCCCTGTGATAGACTGGTTACCTGTCTGTTCTACATGTCAGCCCTGTGATAGACTGTTTACCTGTCTGTCTCTACATGTCAGCCCTGTGATAGACTGGTTACCTGTCTGTCTCTACATGTCAGTCCTGTGATAGACTGGTTACCTGTCTGTCTCTACATGTCAGCCCTGTGTTAGACTGGTTACCTGTCTGTTTCTACATGTCAGCCCTGTGATAGACTGGTTACCTGTCTGTCTCTACATGTCTCCCTGTGATAGACTGGTTACCTGTCTGTCTCTACATGTCTCCCTGTGATATACTGGTTACCTGTCTGTCTCTACATGTCAGCCCTGTGATAGACTGGTTACCTGTCTGTCTGTACATGTAAGCCCTGTGATAGACTGGTTACCTGTCTGTCTGTACATGTCAGCCCTGTGATAGACTGGTTACCTGTCTGTCTCTACATGTCAGCCCTGTGATGATAGACTGGTTACCTGTCTGTCTCTACATGTCAGCCCTGTGATAGACTGGTTACCTGTCTGTCTGTACATGTCAGCCCTGTGATAGACTGGTTACCTGTCTGTCTGTACATGTCAGCCCTGTGATAGACTGGTTACCTGTCTGTCTCTACATGTCACCCAGACTGGTTACCTGTCTGTTTCTACATGTCACCCAGACTGGTTACCTGTCTGTCTCTACATGTCACCCAGACTGGTTACCTGTCTGTCTCTACATGTCACCCAGACTGGTTACCTGTCTGTCTCTACATGTCAGCCCTGTGATAGACTGGTTACCTGTCTGTCTCTACATGTCAGCCCTGTGATAGACTGGTTACCTGTCTGTCTCTACATGTCAGCCCTGTGATAGACTGGTTACCTGTCTGTCTCTACATGTCAGCCCTGTGATAGACTGGTTACCTGTCTGTCTCTACATGTCAGCCCTGTGATAGACTGGTTACCTGTCTGTCTCTACATGTCTCCCTGTGATAGACTGTTTACCTGTCTGTCTCTACATGTCAGCCCTGTGATAGACTGGTTACCTGTCTGTCTCTACATGTCAGTCCTGTGATAGACTGGTTACCTGTCTGTTTCTACATGTCAGCCCTGTGTTAGACTGGTTACCTGTCTGTTTCTACATGTCAGCCCTGTGATAGACTGTTTACCTGTCTGTCTCTACATGTCAGCCCTGTGATAGACTGGTTACCTGTCTGTCTCTACATGTCAGTCCTGTGATAGACTGGTTACCTGTCTGTCTCTACATGTCAGCCCTGTGTTAGACTGGTTACCTGTCTGTTTCTACATGTCAGCCCTGTGATAGACTGGTTACCTGTCTGTCTCTACATGTCTCCCTGTGATAGACTGGTTACCTGTCTGTCTCTACATGTCTCCCTGTGATATACTGGTTACCTGTCTGTCTCTACATGTCAGCCCTGTGATAGACTGGTTACCTGTCTGTCTGTACATGTAAGCCCTGTGATAGACTGGTTACCTGTCTGTCTGTACATGTCAGCCCTGTGATAGACTGGTTACCTGTCTGTCTCTACATGTCAGCCCTGTGATGATAGACTGGTTACCTGTCTGTCTCTACATGTCAGCCCTGTGATAGACTGGTTACCTGTCTGTCTCTACATGTCAGCCCTGTGATAGACTGGTTACCTGTCTGTCTCTACATGTCAGCCCTGTGATAGACTGGTTACCTGTCTGTCTCTACATGTCTCCCTGTGATAGACTGTTTACCTGTCTGTCTCTACATGTCACCCAGACTGGTTACCTGTCTGTTTCTACATGTCACCCAGACTGGTTACCTGTCTGTCTCTACATGTCACCCAGACTGGTTACCTGTCTGTCTCTACATGTCACCCAGACTGGTTACCTGTCTGTCTCTACATGTCAGCCCTGTGATAGACTGGTTACCTGTCTGTCTCTACATGTCTCCCTGTGATAGACTGGTTACCTGTCTGTCTCTACATGTCAGCCCTGTGATAGACTGGTTACCTGTCTGTCTCTACATGTCAGCCCTGTGATAGACTGGTTACCTGTCTGTCTCTACATGTCAGCCCTGTGATAGACTGGTTACCTGTCTGTCTCTACATGTCACCCAGACTGGTTACCTGTCTGTCTCTACATGTCAGCCCTGTGATAGACTGGTTACCTGTCTGTCTCTACATGTCACCCAGACTGGTTACCTGTCCAGGTGAACCCTGCCTTTAATGACAGCTGGGATCGGCTCCAGCCCCCCTGCGACCCTGAATACAGGATGAGCGGTAGAGGATGGATGGTGAAGTATGGTCCAGTGTTTCCTTAAGGAGATGAGGAAGGAAGCATTACAGCACCTTCCCTCAGCATGTTGAGTGTTGGAGCAGCTGTGATGGCGTCAGGATGCACGTCACCGTGCTCTCAACCAGTTACCGAGGTTGATCTCTATCCGTCTGCCGTGTTGAACTGGGAGCAACCAATCTAAGTTTAGTCTTAACATTCTGATTGCCTGATTTGGATACTGTTGCTATGTTAGCTGTGAGCCTAGCATTAGCCATCACGTGCATCATTAGCTCACCTCCTTGAAGTGAAGTGACTCCTCTCGTTCTTTTTCTCGGCGCTGCACGTGCATTATCACATTTCTGAGGATGATTTCTTTGTTTGCTTTTGTTTTGTCTATTTGTTTTCTTTAAGATGCTCTCAGGGCCACCGCACACATTGGACTTGTGTCCCAAACACAACAAGCAACCCTCGGCAGCAATGGGGTGGACGAAATAATAGAAACATTCGGTCTTACTCCACTAGAAGTAGAAGTAACCTACTGATTCTACTTCTTTACTGAAGTGTTAAAGTACATGCTCAAAAGAATAAAAAAAAAAATAAATCAAAGTAGAAAGTAAAAAGTATCCCTATGAAGGACATGTAGGGAGGAAACCTAGGTACTCAGATACCTGAAAACTTTACTTAAGTACAGTAACAAGGTATTTGTACATTGAACTTCCCTCCTCTGCCGAGCAGTATTACTCAATAGACCTACCTCACCGATGCTCCACCATCACACTCCTTCCCACAGCCTCCTCTCCTCCGACACCAGCCTCCTTTCTCCACCTCTCAGGACCGAGCCCCCGACCTGGGCGACAGAGCCTTCTCCATCGCTGCCCCCTCCCTGGAACTCTCTCCCCAAACACATCCGTGACTCCTCCACACCGTCAAAACCCACCTGTTCAGATCGGCTTTTAGCCTGTGATTCATGTTTTTATTAAATCTTTATTAATTGATCTATTGTACATTTTTGTTATTAATTGTTTTATATTTATGTTGTTTTGTTGTTTTTACCCTTTCACAGTGTCTGAGTATCCTGAAAAGCACTTTATAAATCAAATGTATTATTATTATTATTATTATTATTAATACAATTCAACAGCAATAGAAACGCCTCTCTGATGTATTGTGGGCTGGTGTCTGAGCTGCAGCTCTGTGAACCGTCTGAACTGCTGTTAAAGGTTGATGTCATGTTTGTGACTACAATCTTACATGGGAGGAACACAGCAGGACAGAGACAGCATGTTAAATCATCTGATATGAGCTCCAGATGAGATTTGCGTGTGAACGGTGTGAGGAGGAAGCCTGGGTGCTGCTGGTCCCGCTAGTCCTGCTGGTCCTGCCCTCCTGCTGCCAGACTATAAGACTGCAGGTCTCCAGGAGTCCGTCCACACAGACAGGATGAACTGCTCATGCTTCCTCGCACCAAAGACACTGAAGGTAAGACTTGCTTCATTCCCTGAACTCATCCAGCGTTCTCATCCAGAGTTAAAACTATTCGTTGACAGAAAGATTCTCTGCTCATGTTTGTGTTTTCTGCTGAGTCCAATCCCACGACTCTAGAGAAAGAATCCAGAAAGAAATATTAATAGGAAGGTGGGCATTTGAGGCAAGATGGAGGTCAGGTCAAAATTCAACGTATTTTGAGAATTTCCAACAATAAATGGACAATGGGTGGGTTTTACGTGTATTTAAATGGAGCATGCCGAGTTTATAAGAACATCAGCACATGCTTAGAAACTCTTTGCCTTCATCTTCAATAATATTTATTTCCAGAAACTTTCCTAGGAATGAAAGCATTTCATTGTCTCTTTGTGAGCTGTTTATCAGACAAAAGCAATACATCCAAGGACATGTGGCTTTGAGTGCTGTGGATGGACATTGTGTCCCACTTGCTCTGATATATTATAAATGTTGTGTTAGGAGTCACAAATATCTTGAACCGAAAATTCATCCGGGCAGCAACACAGGAAATCTCCAGGTTTGGCGTTTTGTTTTTACGCTTGCTTTCGACCACATTCCCCTGTCCGTCTCAGCGGTCAGAGTAGAGATGGTTTGTGACATTTTCCATCACCAAATGTTCAATATTCAATCCAACGACAACTGCTTGCCTGTTCTTAAAACTAGCAAAGGTTGAAAAAACTACTGTGTTCACTGATTTAAAAGGAAACATGTTTAACTAACATCACATGTCTAAAATCACACTTCCTTTGTTTAATCTTTCTTTGGGTCAAAACACAAAACCCAGGAGAATTTAACAAGTTTGGCTTGGTTGAGCTTGTCTCATGTCTCAAAGTTGTTCCTACAATGTATGTTATATCAATTTAATCTGTAATTAAATTAGCTTGATTTCATTTTAATTGTTTCATCGGTATAAAAGACTCCTCTTCTGGCAGCGACCTCTATGACGTGTGTACAAAACACAAGTATACAGTATGACATTCATAACAATAGTATTCCCTGCATTATGGGCTAGAGTGATGAGTAAGCATGAGGAGAAAGCTGGAGGGGAAGGCATGAGGACGGGACTTCCTGAGCTCAGATAGAAAACCCATTTGTAATGAAAAGGTTTTTCTTCTGGCCTTCAGGTGTTGTGTCTGTTCTACACCACCATGTGTCTGGCGTGCTGGCCTCCATCTTCAGAGGCAGCCAGACTCCGATGTGGTTCTGATCTCCTCGGTGACCTCATATTTGTGTGTGGGGATCGTGGAATCTACTTAGGTGAGTCTCCATTCATGTTATCCACTAGTTTCTACCCTCGCCCGCCTTCGGGATGGAGAATGTTCTTTTATGGAGTGGAAGCTAAGGTCAGGAGGTCACCTCATCCCATCATTAGGATTCATGCAAGTGAAAACAGATACTTCAGATAGAAACACATGGTATTTTGGACCTGATCACACTTCACACCAATGTCATCTTGGGGCTCCTCCCTTTTATGCAATAAACAAGCAATTATGCATTATGGCCCAATGGAGAGGTGGGGGGGGGAATCCAATATTTTGAGTGGCAATATGGTGTCGATACATGGATGCTAACTATTGATTCTTTATCATATAATTTACTAATATTGCAAATGCAACATAAACCTTTTCAATTGCTTCTTCAGTCCACTAGATTGATTGAAAAAATATATATTATTTATTTCAGAAATCAACCGAAAATAACCTAACAAATGTTGAAGGTCGGTGCTCAGTGATGTGTGCATGTGTGGATGTGTGAACATAGAAAAAACAAAAAAAACAGCAGCATTCAACAGAGAAGGTTCCAGCTTTTCTACCTGCAGCCTCAGGCTCAGGTGTGTCATCAGCTGTTCATGTCCTGCAAGCCAAGGAGGAGGAGCCAAACTGGATTGGAGGGGTCATCACAAACACATAAGATAAATAGGACCAAATGCTCTCAAGGTTATTCCTGCCTGTGTGGTTACACCAACAGCAGCAGAGGTGTATATCAACACAGATATGGTCAGGGTCATCATGCCCACATGAAAACACTGAGCCACCTATCTGCTCCATGACAACAGAGCATGCTGTTCATTTGTTTGCATCCAGACCAGCCACAACACTCGGCAGACACATTTCAGCTCAGTATTGATCTTTTTTCTGTCCAAATGTGATTCCAACAAATCTGTGACACGTAAATGAACCAAGTTGTCATTTCACAATGGACCTGACACCGTAAGGCAGGTTGCAGCATTTCATTTAAATAAAGTGTATTAAAATAAAAAATAAAATCTCTTGCACTGCGAACAAAGAAGTAGCCACAAGACCTTTCACTTGATTACCTCTACCCCGTTCTGACCAAGGCCATTTCACTCCTCACGCTATCAGACTGGTGGCAATCCACCAAAATGGCAGCGTACTCGCCAGAACACTGTGCCTCAGTGTGTGATAGCTTTATTGTTAAAACACGGGTTATCTGAGAGCAGCACAGCTTTTATACTCACAATAAAGAAAGGTGTAGACAAGGAGAAACAGTCATCCAGTTCGATCTCACTGAGCAGAGCATCCCCAGTCTGACCCGTCACCATCGAAACCAAACAGTTCACATATGGTGGTTTATTAGGGTGGGAATCCCCAAAGACCCCACGATATGATATTATCATAATTTAACATATTTAGCAAAATGCTGGTCATTTTACGTGGTCGACCACTTCTTGGCTGAGTTGCTGTCGTTCCCAATCACTTCCACTTTGTTCTAATCCCACTGATTAGAACAAATCAGCTGAGTGAATACTTTTGGCAATATAGTGTATATGTATATAAAACATACAAATATAACATAACATATATTATGATGTGTCAACATTTGTTTTATATAAAAAAAAGATTTCACTGGGTTCATCTCACTCAAGTCTTTTAATTAAAAATCAGTCACGCAGACAACACTCCATCTTTGTTTTGACCAACTTCCTGCCAATCAAGGCTTTACCCATAATGCACTAGACTTCTAGTGGATTGAAAATGTCATTGATATCATAAGATTTAATTTGTATTTCGCAAAATTGATAGTTTTTATGGTAAGAGATTGATCCTTGGCGTCCATGTATCGATACAAACGCGATACTACACCGTATCGATTTTAACCCCGCCTCTAATCTTCTGGCTCCAGTCACCTGCTAAGGACATTGAAGCTGATCAGTTTTTCTGAAGGTTTAAAAGAAAAACAAGGATCCCATGTTGGATATTTCTCTCCCTGCAGGTAAAGGTACGTGGTCCGGTTACGGCTCTCGGCCCAGAGGGAAGGGGATCGTTGAACAGTGCTGTAGGCCAGCTGGCTGTGAACTTCAGCATCTGGAGATGTACTGTGCCAAACCAAAGAGCCAGCAGCCCACCACAGCTTCCCCAACCACAGCCACATCCCCTCCCACCACGACGCTGCTCGACACGGTACGACCTCTGCTCCATCCATCCATCGGCTACCGCTTATCTTGTACACCCTGGAATAACCAGTCCATCACAGGGAGACATGTAGAGACAGACAGGTAACCAGTCTATGACAGGGAGACATGTAGAGACAGACAGGTAACCAGTCTATGACAGGGAGACATGTAGAGACAGACAGGTAACCAGTCTATTACAGGGAGACATGTAGAGACAGACAGGTGACCAGTCTTTCACAGGGCTGACATGTAGAGACAGACAGGTAACCAGTCTATCACAGGGCTGACATGTAGAGACAGACAGGTAACCAGTCTATCATCACAGGGCTGACATGTAGAGACAGACAGGTAACCAGTCTATCACAGGGCTGACATGTAGAGACAGACAGGTAACCAGTCTATCACAGGGCTGACATGTAGAGACAGACAGGTAACCAGTCTATCACAGGGAGACATGTAGAGACAGACAGGTAACCAGTCTATCACAGGGAGACATGTTGAGACAGACAGGTAACCAGTCTATCACAGGGCTGACATGTAGAGACAGACAGGTAACCAGTCTATCACAGGGCTGACATGTAGAGACAGACAGGTAACCAGTCTATCACAGGGCTGACATGTAGAGACAGACAGGTAACCAGTCTATCACAGGGCTGACATGTAGAGACAGACAGGTAACCAGTCTATCACAGGGCTGACATGTAGAGACAGACAGGTAACCAGTCTATCACAGGGCTGACATGTAGAGACAGACAGGTAACCAGTCTATCACAGGGCTGGCATGTAGAGACAGACAGGTAACCAGTCTATCACAGGACTGACATGTAGAGACAGACAGGTAACCAGTCTATCACAGGGCTGACATGTAGAGACAGACAGGTAACCAGTCTATCACAGGGAGACATGTAGAGACAGACAGGTAACCAGTCTATCACAGGGCTGACATGTAGAGACAGACAGGTAACCAGTCTATCACAGGGAGACATGTAGAGACAGACAGGTAACCAGTCTATCACAGGGCTGACATGTAGAGACAGACAGGTAACCAGTCTATCACAGGGCTGACATTTAGAGACAGACAGGTAACCAGTCTATCACAGGGCTGACATGTAGAGACAGACAGGTAACCAGTCTATCAAAGACAAAAGAGACAGACAACCGTCGCCATCACATCAAATGCAAAGTGAATTTATATGTTTTATTTGCGTTTTTTCTTCTTTTTTCTTTAATCCTGTGGTTAAACTAGTAACATGAGAGGAAATTCACTTTGCGTTTGGTGTGAACACAGAGTGATGCTGAAGGTTTTGAAGAAGACTTGAAACCAGAGATTGTGACCATTAACACATAGACTTCTATATAATCAGAGAGGAGTCGCACCCTGATGGCCAGCAGAGAGAATGCAAGTTTAAAGTACTTCAGCTTTGGCGTCACTCTTTAGAACTGGAGGTTGTCACCTGGTTCTTACCTCAAGGCCCACTTACTAGGCAAGGCATTTATTTGTGTAGCACCATTCATATACAAGGCAATACACAGTGCTTTAGAGAGGCAGAGAAATACATTAAATGCAAATACATTAGAATGTAAAATAAGTATATTATTTAAATGTAATGAAAACAGTCAAAGTGTGATTTAAGAACAATACAAGGAGGAGAGAGCACCGACTGGAGATGAGTCAGGTGACTCATCACATGACAGTGTTTGTACATGGGTGGACCCCCTGTGTCTGTTCAACCTCCAGCTCTGAAAAGTGAAGCCAAAACTGAAGTGCTTTAGACCTGCATTCCTTGAAATGGCCATTAGGGGCGACTCCTCTCTTGGACACCATAATACAGTTTACGCTTGGGTGGTACTGCGGTATTCCAGGGTATTTACAAATATCAAATATGGTATAGTTTGTAGTCACAGGATTTTATTCAACTGCCACCATCTGCTCCTTCAATGATGTCTCAGTACCATTGGGCTTGCTGTGTGTGGTCGAGAGAGAGAGAGAAAGAGAGAGGGAGAGAGAAATGTCAGTGAAATATCAGGAAGGTATAAAAAAAACAGTGCTTAGGCCGAATTCTTATCTGTAGTAAATCCCCCACATGGGGCCAAGTGTACCTGCTAGAGCTATGTCCTTGAATCCACTCCATCATCTTATCTTGCAGACTCAGCAGTTCCAAGCAGTGTTTCAGAAGAGACTTTCCGAGCACCTGGGGGCTCCCAACAGTCCAAAGAGGGAAGCTTACAGAAAGAAAATGCAGCCTTCACTTCGGCGGAAAGGCAAAGCTTCATCGTCACGCAGGAGGAATAAAACCAGGAACACAACCAGCGGTCCTCCTGCCACATCTGGGAGTCCCCTGCTTCAAACAAAGATGACATTTGAATCGTGACCTTTGACCCCATAAAAAGATCAATATTTATAGTTACTGGATTGGGCCACGCTAGTTTGAAAGACTGATGCTGGCTGTTGTCATATACATTCTCTACTAAGTAGGGCTAACAACCGTATTTGCAGGGAGTTGCCGGGTGACTAGTGCCCATATTGGAGGTCCTGAGCTCCAGAAAGCAATAGGGGACTGAAGTCCTGACACCATCTGTGGGCTAGCTGCTGCTACGCTAGCCTCTGGACCTCAACGAGATCTCTCACTGGGGCTTCCTTTCCTCCGTCCTTCTGGAACAAAGTGTCACTGCGTGCACTCTATGTCTTTTCTAGCGTCACTGCCCAGTGAGCTGTAGAGGTGTGCACTAATGTAACAGTCATGTCTGGACTGGAAGCTCATCACTGACTCAATCCATCAGTCTGGTGATGTTTAACCCATGACGGACTCGGGCTTCTGGGGAATGGTGTTTGTTAAACGCTGCTGAATGTTAAACAAAAGACAACATTACATTGTTTACCATCCCTGTCAAGACAAATGGAGTGTATAACATGATGCACAATAGACATTTGGTTATTTTGCTCATTTCAAATGCCAGTTTTACTGTGGCTGTCTATCAGGCCTGTACTTATCTTGCGTTGCTTAGTTTTGTTAAAAGTAAGGTAAAATAAATCAGCGTTGTCTTTTAGTTTCACATGGGACACACACACACACACACACACACACACACACAGGCAACCATGCATGTCCTGGTGCACGATTGCATGGGTTGTATACCAATTATAGCACTTTAGGTCCACATAGCACCTTTTTTTCACAGAAAAGCAGCCGACCCTACGGCTATCCTAGCAGAAAGGCACTAGGAGTACTTTTATGACAACAATATCTTGACAATATATCACCACTGTTGTATAATTGACCTGCCCTGTTCCTGTGCATTTTATTATCTATTTGGGCTTCTATCTATTTGTTTGACATTGTCTTTTTCACCAACTGGAGGATGTTGCTTCATTCTTCGTATGATGAACTTGTCTTCTCCATTTGACAGCAAAGAGGCAGCAAACCTGCAAACACACAGTATTAAATACTTATTCTAGCACTTTTCACTGAATGACATTAAGCAGCTTTACCGTATGTTTTAGACTGTACCAAAGAAGTGTTTGTGCTTATTGAATGGGTCTGATAATGCCAGTTGTACAGTTGTTTTGTTTTAATTTAAAACATGGGGCGTTGATTATTTTGTCTTTTATGTAAAATATATTATTTATTTCACTTTGACAACATAAGACTATAATAAATATTACAAATCTACAATGCCTGATTCGTTTTACACTGACCTGTTATCATCTCAGTAGGTGATTCTATTCAGAAAATCTTTCTGTCATATTACTTGAAATTCTCATAACATACTGATAGCAATGAATACATTAAATGCTCTGACATCAAAACATTTTTTAAATGTCGACTGTAGCCTTGGCAGGACTGTAAAAACCCTGTCCAATCCATAAAGTCGGTCCGGAGAAAATAATTGGACGGCCTGCCTGTCTGTCAATGCTTACTTCCTGATTGCGTGGATTCTGCTGATTTCAAGCACTCGTTTGGCGTTCTGGGGGAGTGGCTTTGAACAGAGGTCTGAACAAAGGGGGCGGGACTTTTTTGGTTCGGCAGTGTGTTCAAAGTCAAAGTCGCTGTGTTTTTTCCAAATGAACCACTCTGCATTTAATTAAGCAAGCTATATATACGACAGATAGATAGTTAGGCGAGCCGGCTAATTCTGTTGTACATTAATACTGGTTACAATGAGACAATGAGAGTAAAGCCATCAGTAACATTAGCAAGTGTTAGCATTTAGCAGTTAGTAGTTAGTGGTCGAGAGAGAAAGCATGCATATGAGAGTGAGAATGAGTAAGACGTTTTCAATAACGTTAGCGAGCGTTAGCATTTTGCAGTTAGCGGTCGAGAGAGAAAGCATACGTGAGAATTAGTATGAAGTTATCAGTAACGTTAGCGCGTGTTAGCATTTAGCAGTTAGCGGTCAAAAGAGACAGCATGTGTGTGTAACATAACAGCTGTGAACGTAGCAGTGCAGTATGTGTAGTTTATTCGTCCGTGAAGAAATGCTCAAGACCCAAGCTATATTTCGTGTCTTACTTGCTACCAGCTGAAGCCCTGCTAAGCCCTGGAGTTAGAATTAACCCCAGCCTCAGGATCACCTTAAGGTGGATCAGCTAGTAACCTTGAAGTGACTCCTTTTCTTATTTTTTATTTCTGACTTTTTAACTGATAGCATTCATCTGCAAATTCTTCTTAGATGCATCCATAGAAATCTGTAAAAAAACGTTTTCTACTTTTCAATGAAAACAAGTTTGAGCACACCTTCGGCTTGTTGTACCTCATTATGGGCCGAAACAGGTTGACATTTATTGCGAGGGTACCTGAGTTCAGAGGTATTTTCTGTTGTTGTCTAGTGTGAGCAGTTGGACTGTGAGCACTGCCAACCAGCTGGCTAAAGCCTGCCCAGAGCTCTGATTCGGAGCAGGATATTGGTTGGATTTTCGGCAGTTATGGCACATCTGATTCTTCAGGCTGTCCCATAAAAGACCACAGATGGTGAATTATTCCAAATACCCTTTTCTTACAAAACCGAGTTCAGATACGGTGAAGCCCACACACACACACACTAACACACACACACACACACTGACTGTATCTGGTTCAAACCTGACAGGCTCTTTGAAAAGTCCCTTCTCAGGCAGGAAGGTGTTTCAGACCTCCACAATATAGCAACAGCTGTTCACACTCAGCTTGATAAGGCAGGAGGCTGCCTGCGTCACAGCCAGATAGTGGTATTTACTCCCATCTCTTCCCATGCAGAGCTATTCTAATAAAGCCCCCACTCACATTTGATTCTCATGGCCATGAGTAGGCTGAAGTTGTCAATGTTAGACTGGTAACATATTGTACAGATTGCATTTGTATACAAATCTGTGATGAAGGAATTACTTTTTGTTTTTCTGTTCCAATTGTTGCCAGCAGGTCTTCTTTAATGCAGACAAGAGTGCAGCTGTATTCACTCTGATCACTGCTGTAACAGTCCATCTGTCTTGCATTGTGACCATTATATACATGCATGCATCATGTCAATGCTTTTCATTAAAAATGCCTGGCTCATCCTCAATTGTGACATGACACAACTTTTTTGAAATAGTCCCAAAATTGAAATCTACTGGCAGAAACATTAGTTAACAACAGCAGTTTCTGCTGTGTAAGCACAATATTGGCACAAAATGCCAGTCAGATGTTTTGTGTACAAAGCCTGTTGTGTGAATCGACTATCAACAGGTCCACCTGCGACTCAGTGAGGTGAACTCTATCAAGGCTGCTGAAGGATCTGGATGCTCTCTTTGTCCCACTGTCCTATCAGCAGGATATGTAGCGGAGCAGCTTCAACCCCAAACACAAGCTGCCAGGCTGACAGTGAGCTCTCAACCTGGACAGAGCACCATCAACTGACAGGTAGACAACCAACAACACCAAGAAGTGATCATGCAGAGTAAAAACTGGCACCATGAACTGTTCAGGGACTTCATTAGTGTTTTTAATTCACAGAGTTTGGTCCCTAAGCTCCAGGTTGTTGTTGTTTTTTTGTTGTTGTTGTTTTTGCTTTATTCTATATTTATTATTTAAATGTATTTATTCAGAATTTTTTTTTTCAGAAAATGACAATTGGTCATGGCCCTGTGATAGACTCCAGGGTGTACCCTGCCTTCGCCCAATGACAGCTGGGATCGGCTCCCCCCCCCCCCCCCCCCCCCCCGTGACCCTGTGACCCTGAATACAGGATAAGCAGCAGAAAATGGATGGATGGGTGGACAATTGGTCAAAATAACAAAAAGGAACCAGTTCATAATTATTTTTTAAACAACACAATTCTAATGCGGAGAGTTCAGAAATCCATATTTGGTGTTGTTTGGGGTTTGGAATAACCCTGATTTTTAATCAGCTTTCATGCATCTTGGCATCTCTCCACCAGTCTCTCACATTGCCACATTGACACATTGCCACTCCGGGGGCAAACATGAAACCAGCCTGGCTTTGATTGATGGCTTATCACCATCCGTCTTCCTCTTGATCACATTCTAGAGGTTTTCAGGGGTTCAGGTCTGAAGATTGGGCTGGCCATGACAGGGTCTTGATCTGGTGGTCCTCCATCCACACCTTGATTGACCTACGACGTACGCTTTCTTATGTTTCAGTCACCTCTGGGGATAGTGTGGGTCTCGACTACAGTCTCTGGCACCGTTATTTTGGGGGTCACAGATTAAAAGGTTTGGGAACCCCTGCTATATGGTCCAATCCTTGTGGTCTTTTGCAAACCTCAGCCTGGCTCATCTTTGCTTCTCATTTATGAAATGCTTTTTTTTTGCTTTGCAGGACTTCAGTCCTGGATCTAGGAGCCTGTTTCGACTGGTCCTCATTGTGCACTTCACCCCAGCTGCAATTTTCCATCCTTTTTGTAGGTCACTTGATGTTGTTAAATAAGATCTGGTTCGGGTGATCACCTAATCACTACCTCATTAACTAGAATGAGGTGTGCCTGTGTTGGAATTCAACAGAGACTGGAATTTAATACATGTAGAAAAACGGATGTAAGAAAAAATTGGAGTGGTCTCTTAATTTTTTTCTAGAGCTGTATATTGATTTCCTGGTAAGGAGATATTACACGTGGGATTGCATGGATTTCATTACCCTCAAATCCTAATGACATCATCATTGGTGAATTAATTCTTACTATCTGAGAAAACTATTACAAGAATATAATCATACATACTGTAGGCAAAGAAAGTCAAATTAGGAGGCGAGCTTAGCAAAAAAGCAACTTTAAGTAGTAAAAACTAAAACCCTCATGGTGCAGGTGCTCCACGGTCGAAAGAAACGCAGCAAAAGTGCCCTCTTGGTTGCCCTTATAAATATTCAAGTGGAGAAAACAGAAGTGCCCCCTAGGGCATCGTTTAAGTAGAGAAAACATGATGAACTGTCCACTAGGGCATTGTTCAAGTGGAGGAAACATGATGTAATACCCACTAGGGCATCGTTCATGTGAAGAAAACATGATGAAGCGCCCACTAGGGCATCATTCAAGTGGAGAAAACATGATGAAGCGCCCACTAGGGCATCGTTCATGTGAAGAAAACATGATGAAGCGCCCACTAGGGCGTCGTTCAAGTGGAGAAAACATGATGAAGTGCCCACAAGGGCATCGTTCATGTGAAGAAAACATGATGAAGTGCCCACTGGGGCATCTTTCAAGTGGAGAAAACATGATGAAGCGCCCACTAGGGCATCGTTCATGTGAAGAAAACATGATGAAGCGCCCACTAGGGCATCGTTCATGTGAAGAAAACATGATGAAGCGCCCACTAGGGCGTCGTTCAAGTGGAGAAAACATGATGAAGTGCCCACAAGGGCATCGTTCATGTGAAGAAAACATGATGAAGTGCCCACTGGGGCATCTTTCAAGTGGAGAAAACATGATGAAGTGCCCACAAGGGCATTGTTCATGTGAAGAAAACATGATGAAGTGCCCATAAAGGCATCTTTCAAGTGGATAAAACATGATGAAATGCCCACTAGGGCTTCCTTTAAGCACCTTTAAGGTTTCAGCTGCTCTTGTTGTGAGACCAATTTTGATGCTGAATATGTTCTACTGAAAGGAAGTTTCTCCTCTCAGGGTGGCAGTTTTGTCAATGGTGACTTAACTAAAATGTGTTTGTTTTTTAATGATTTCTGAATTACGGTGTGTTTATTCCTTTTTATGTACATTGAAAATGGAAGATGAACATTTTGAGCAGGTGTCCCTCTTGCGGTACAAAATCCCCTACGTGGCCTTTGGTTAAAAAACAGCAGCGACGCAAACAAGCATCCCACATGTTGAAGACTGCACACAGTACAACTGTAGTTTGCACCAGTATTGTTTTTTGTAAGGGTCATTTGATTTGAAATATTGTAATATTCTAAGTGTTTGATTTTGAAGTAATGTAAGCAACCCTGGATGTAGCGCTGTCCAAGAGACGGACGTCACCACCATCTATGAGTTCTTAACTCATTGTCTCCTGATCTCCTTTTGTTGTGTTGCAGTGTTAAAGTGAAAATGACAATGAGACAAGTAGATTGTGATAAGTGTTTGGCTACGCTGTTAAGATTAGTGAGGATGTAAACAAACAGATGATTACCAGTGTATCGACTTTGTCAAAGTTTTACTCAGCAGTTTGTCGCTTAGTCTTTTGACCTTTCTTTTATCTGCTGCTTGCATAACTTCTGCCTGTAAAATGAATTGAGCTTAATTTTTATCAGAACAACTGAATTTTTTCTACCCAATTGTAACTAATATTGGGGCTTAAGATTGGAGAATGTTTGTGTATTCTTGTCTCTTCTTTCTTTCTCTGACGCTTGTCCAAACCAGCTCCCAGCCGCATTCAGCAGACTCTCTGAACTTGTCATAAATTGCTTGTTTAAAACTGATTAATTGTGGTATTTTATTGTTATTATACCTGTATTTACTGCCTACTTTAAACATCATCTTGGGTCTTGCCTTACCAGACATGAGGTTATAGTCATACAATGTTTAAGGTCAGTTTACGCACCTCTGGAATTTTGGAAATACTGTTTACGTACCTGAGTGTAGTCTACCCACCTGTAAATTAGTTCATCCACGTTTACCTTTATGTCTACGTCTTCCTAAATACATGTTTCCGCTGCATTACGGTGCGTGTTTTCGACCAATCACTGTGGCAGCTATCAGGAAGCAGCAGGTTGTCTCTATTGATCCGTGGTCTGATACATGTTGGTGCAGTTTGTAGAATGGACTGTTAAAATGGATATTAGGTGATTTGTGAAGCATCCTGCAGAGTCTCACCTCCTACAGATACAAGCACAAGGCCTCCATGTTTTGGTTCGTATGAGATGACGCATTCAGTCAGAGACGATGACATCACCACTGTTGTACACAGCTCTTTGCTAGAGAGTTATGTTGAATGTGTTGCTGTACAGCGTGGAACAAAGCTTGTTTTTCTCTTCCAATTAAATCTCACGAGGATGATGTTAGTGCATGCCCCCCCCCCCCCAACAGAGAGAAGAGGAACAAAGAATGTAGGAAAGCCCACCTGATTTTACCACGACAGTCCTGGGGCTGACATGTAAGAGACAACCAATCACACTTACATTCAATTAACCAATCTCCCTCCTGCATGTCTTTGGACTGTGGGAGGAAGCTGGGGAACACGGAGAGAACCCACGCTTACACGGGGAGAACATGCAAACTCCACACAGAAGGAAACCAAACCCGAACCGGGAATCAAACCCAGGACCCTCTCGCTGTGAGGTGACACTGCTACCCAGTACACCACCATTCAGCCCGCTGCCAACAATGTTAGCTTCATAATTCAAGGTCAACTTTACAGCTAAGTGTTAAAATCATCTTCGTAGCTAACTGCATTGATTGACCTACCGCCCCTAAAGCATCCGCTGCTTTCTGGTCTGTTGGACTCTAAATGGACCATAATGTACTAAATGAACATCATGCTGGATGGAGAAGACTTGAGAGTCATTTCTCATAGACTTCTATACAATCAAAGAGGAGTCGCCCCTTGGTGGCCAGCAGAGAGGATGCAAGTTTAAGGCACTTCAGCTTTGGATTTACTTTTCATAAGGTTGCCGCCTCTAGTGAAATTAGATCGCTTCTAATGTGTGCTGACACAGTGTATTTTGTCATAATTAAATGTCCTCAGGTGGAGGACTGTAAACATATAGGTATTAACACATTGTGACATGTAGAAAATATCATAGGAAATGAAAAGAAACTGCAGTGACGTAAAAAAAAAAAAAAAAACTCAAACTGCCGTCTGATGGGATCTGATGCTTGAATCTCTACTAGTATTATGTAATAGATTTATCTTCGATGGACTGAGTGTTGTGCTTTTGGACACTCATATGTGGGACAAGGACTTTGTGATTAGTCCTTGTCTGTGTCCCGTTTCTCCAACATGTCCAGACTGTGTGGCTCTGAGTGACGTGCTGATCCAGTTCGTCTATTATCACATCTTACAGTACAGGAAGAGTGATTGACAGGAACAAATCAGTCTGAAGGAATATGACACTGACATAATCAGATTGTATGTACCTCCATATGGGTCAAAACCACAGTCTGTATACAAGAAGAGGATGTATCATCATGACGTTACTCGTTGGTTTGTTGACGAAAGCCTCGAGTTCAGTATTTATGCCGTTGCCATCTTGGAATGTTAGAATCCAGTGAAGGAAGTGACCATATTTGGACTGTGAAGGAGCGACAGGTGGATCTGATGAACACAAGCGGCAGAGAGGCACCCTTATTGGATCTGGATCCACCTGGATTCTGGTGTGAAGCTGCTGACAAAGATAGCTTCATAATTGAAGGTCAACTTTACATCTAATTGTTAAAGTCATCTTAGTAGCTAACTGCATTGGTAGCATGGTAGCGATCTGTCAATCACCTGATAGCCCCGCCCCTAAAGCATCACCTGCTTTATGGTCAGTTTGACTTTGTTTCAAAAATCTTGTTTTATATCTTATACACTATGGATAATGAAAGTGTAATTTGCTGATGTTTTTTAATGATCAGATGTATCTGTTTATGTAGCAATTTGGAGGACAGGAATATATTTATATACTGAGTATGAATTGATTGCTGTCCTGAATTATGTCACATGAGCTCCCTTAAGATAAAATAAAAATGTTGTGTTTTGCATTCGATGTAACTTTTAATCAGGCTTCTCTTGTAGAAGAAACGATTAGATTGTGGAGGCAGCACAATCTAATCGTTTCTTCTACAAGAGAAGCCTTCAGTTTGTTGATGGCCTGTAGGCAGATGAACTGGGTTACATGAACTCCAGCCAGGATGGACAGTCTCACATATACTGGGTGTCCCACTAAGGCGGTATTTTCAAGGTAATGTTGTCTTTTAGGAAGATACCCACTACTTTTGTTCAACTGGGAGTGCTGAAGCCGTATTCAGTTTAGACGAACTTTAAAATAAACATGAGCACGGAATATGAACCATGGATTTCATCTTTTACATTGTAGTTGTGCTACACAACACAACAATGCTCCAGTATGGAAGACTGGTATGGACAGAAGAGTTAATATATTTAACACATTACAACTGAACAGACAAGACTGTATAGTACAGTATAGGTCTGTGTCCAAAATCAATTATTGAAATTAGCATTCATGCAAAAGACTGTCCTGAATTTGCACTTATTTATGATTCTGTCTGGAATTGAAGTTAATCATGTAATGAAATGGGTTGGGTTTTTTTTTAATTAATTTTACAAGTCCACTAAAGATTCACGGATTCTAACAAAGAAGCTGTTGGTTCAGTAGATTAAGGGGGGGGAAGGGGGTTGGACCCAAGCAGGCAGGAGACAAAAGGTAAGGGGCTGTATGTTATTTATTTTAAGACCCACCGGAGGGATTTTCGGATCTCTGATCAAATTTATGCAAATAATTGACTTTCTCATGAACTCAGGAGATATTTTTGAGTAGCACACTCACACATGTATCAGTTGGAGCAGTGGTTAACATCCCCGACTGACACCCAAGGCCATGTTGCTTTGGATAAAAGCGTCTGCTAAATACCTGTCTTTAACTAAAATGACTTTAATTCTCAAATGATGTTGGATCAGCACATGAAGCAAACGTCACATTTTGGGTTGGGTCAGAGAATGTCTAATAGGAACCTGTAGATGGGCTCTGGTTGGGTGGACTGGAGAAATCTTTTTCTTTCATCATAATTGCATTTGCCACTAGGTGTCTCTAGCGTGTTCATTTGAGGCTTTGAGGTCGAACCATTTTGGTGGTTCATCCAGCTGAGAGGCATCTCGCCATCACTACCAATATCTGCTCCACCACGTTGAACTGACAAAACTATCTAGCAACAAGTAGAAGAGAATCCAGAGGCTTTATGGAGGGTTGATTGCTGATTGAGATCACCGGCTACTGCCTGTGGAGAATAAGCCACGCCCACATGCACCAAACATGGAACAGACAGGGGGAGAGAGACTGGAGGAAAATACAGGCAGGGAATGACAACACACGCACACACACGATGTGAATCATGACAGGATGATTGATAAATAAAGACGGAAAGAGCTGTACAGGAATGTGCAAAAAGATTAAAAGAATAAAAGATTGTTAAGAGTTAAAAAAGTGGTGGGTTTGAGTGTGTGCCAGTGTCAGTGACAGTGTCAGTGGGGTGGGTTTGGGGGACCTGGGACTTGTTAAGGATCCCAACTGCGGAAGGGAAGAAGCGTTTCATGTGGCGGGAGGTATTAGTCTTGATGGACTCTAGCCTCAGAGGTGAGATCATCCCTGCCAGAGATGAACCCAGAGCAGGAGAGAAAGAACGCAGCCTTGGGGGAGATCCGGTGCTGATGGTCTGGGGTTCAGAGACATGTTTCCCCAGCTTCACGTGTTGCTTTCTGGCAGACAGAAAGTCTGTAATCCACCTGCTGTTGGAGTCAGGCACATGGAGCTGATGATGTGAGGCTAATGATGTGTTCGTATCACGGAACTATGTCAACTCTTTGAAAGTCCCCAATTTGCCTCAGAGGGCAAAACCAAACATATGCCACTGTGGATATGTTTGGTTTTGATTTATAGATGAGAATTAGATTAGAATAGATTCGCTCACCTGCCTTGGCTGGCATATGAACTTAAGTGAGATCCCATAATTAATCCATAGGGTTTAATATGACGTCGGTCCACCCTTTGCAGCTATAACAGCTTCAACTCTTCTGGAAGGCTTTCCACAAGGTTTAGGAGTGTGTTTATGGGACTTTTTGACCATTCTTCCAGAAGTGTATTTGTGAGGTCACACACTGATGTTGGACGGGAAGGCCTGGCTCTCAGTCTCCACTCTAATTCATATATCAAAAATAAAGTGATTCACAAACTGGAGATACTTCAGTTATATGCTTGTACTAGAAACGGAACATAAATGTGTGCTTTCCACCCCTGCATGCCTTACCGTGTAGACCAGCATGTTTTGCCTGTAGTCAAAGTTGTTGACAGTTTTGCTGTGAATGCTCATGTTGACAAAGACCCACTCGGACTCGGTCATCATCCTGCAAGACCACTCGACGTTCCAGGAGGTCTCTGTTCAAACTGCATGTCGCCATCTGTGAGGTTTATACAGCATATTAAAAACACATAACCGTATATGCTTTTACAAAAGAGGTTAACGGATCACAAGTGTGTATGACGGACTTGAAGGAGAGGTTGCAGTTCTGAACATCGAAGGGGAATTTGTAGACTCAGCTTGCAGTTGCTGACCACCACCATGTGGTTCCTGAGGCTGACTCTGCCGGCTAAGTTCAGCATGAGGTAAGGAGTCGGGAGAGCCTTGTTCTTCTCTGTCCTGTATGACAACAAACAAATACTTTTACACATAATACATGATCTGCAATAGTATACGGCACACCCAGTTTCTCCCATTACTTCTTTAAGTATAGAAAACGTTTGATCATATCACAAATCTGCTTGTTCACACATCTTGTACAATAAAACTCACACTGATTAAAAATATTTGGCAATGCTTCATTATTGCAAATTACAATGTTAATATTTTGCATTTTATTGGGAACCAATTGAATAATGGGCAGCCACTGGCAGCTGAGGAAGACCTACAGAAAATATGGCAGTAACAAATTTGCATTCAGGATGGATCTTGAGAAGAAATTACACAATTATACTTTAAAAGTGAGACTAGTCACTCATGAAAAAATTAATAACAAATCTTCCTTTTAAAGATGAAAACTTCAGTTCAGAAGCATCAAACAGCTAAATGAAATACACTGAGGGGTTTTGGTTATTGCTCATGTTTAAAATTTAGATAAACATTGCTTAGGAATGGATACTCTTCTCTACAACTGTTACACTACACTTTTCACCATTTTGCACACACACATATCAAACTTACATCTCTTCAAATGTTAGATCTGGCTTCCACATTGCTTTAGCAGGAAGATAAATTGTGTAAATAATACCACAAAATTCTTCAAAATCCCAAGAAAAGTCTTCTTCCGTCCACAGCTACAGAGGGAAAACCAGGGGAAATGCATTGAAACAGATGTTTGCCCAACAGAGTGAGAGGTGGATATTAATTCAATCACAAATGTAACTCACCACATCGACCCAAATCTAAGAAACAAATTTCTGCTCCTTCTCGTTCTATGAGAAAATAAATATGATGCCTTGAGCACTGACAACAGTTTAAATACAAGTGAGTGAACATACAAGTTCATATGAACAGCTTTGAACAGACACAACAGATCGGTCAGATACTAAACAGTATTTTATTAATCCTTTACTGATGCATACTAATGAGGCAAAATTATTATGTGCTTCATAAGCGGCCAGACGGTGGTGCTGTCATCACCAAAAACAAATCATTTGCACCTAGGCCCATGGACTCATTTTCCAGGCGATACAATATTACATCGCAGACAAACAGAGATATGGATCTAATACAACTTCCTCGAAAGGAAATGATAATTGTAATTCCACTTACCACATCTATAATGGCATAGAGTAGCACATCCAGCACTATGATTCTCATTCATTTGGGTCAAGTTCAAGTGCTTTAAAACATCCTGATAGGTGCAGTTGGAGGATTTCCGGTGAAAACACCACCTCCATTAGGTCCTAAAGAATTGTAAAATGCCATTATAGCCGAATCCATTTCCCCTCCTCTGTTCATGTGAATGAGCATGAGACCATGGCTATATTAGCATGAGAAAAATGATAGGTACATTTTGTAATTTCATACAGAGGAAGAAGCCTGCCTCAGATCCCATATTTCAACTCAATTAAATTTAAAAACAATTTGTCCCTGGGGGGCAATTTAGGGCAGAGTAGCTGTACGAGAATAAAATGTACAAGAATAAGATATTAGATGAATATCTTCTATCCATCCATCCATCCATTTTCTACCGCTTCTACCCCCCGCTTATCCTGTATTCAGGGTCGCGGGGGGGCTGGAGCCGATCCCAGCTGTCATTGGGCGAAGGCAGGGTACACCCTGGACAGGACGCCAGTCTATCACAGGGCCGACACTTAGAGACAGACGACTATTCATGCTCACATTCACACCTACGGGCAATTTAGAGTCATCAATGAACCTATCCCCATCCTGCATGTCTTTGGACTGTGGGAGGAAGCCGGAGAACCCGGAGAGAACCCACGCTTACACGGGGAGAACATTCAAACTCCACACAGAAGGAACCCGGGCCGACCCGGGAATCGAACCCAGGACCCTCTTGCTGTGAGGCGAGAGTGCTACCCACTACACCACCGTGCAGCCCGAATATCTTCTATATATATATATATATATATATATATATATATATATATATATATATATATATATATATATATATATATATATATATATATATATACAGTATATATATATTAGTGCTGTCAATCGATTAAAAAAAAGTATAATTAATCGCACAATTTGCCGTGATTAATTGCAATTAATTGCTTTCTTTCTTTTTAAGAATAAAGTATGTTAATGGATATTTAAATGTAAAATTATGGAATTTATGTAGAATCAACACAAAGGAAGTATTTAAATTCAAATACTATTGTTAAATAGCAGTTTTTTTTAACTTTAAGCACAGATTCTCTCATGTGAACTACAGATTTCCAAAGAAACCATCAAGGCCATCAAAATTGACTGTCAGCTTGAAAAAGGCATATAAGAAATATGCCTTTTAATTAAAAAAAAGATATCCATACGTATAATTACTGTGCCCTTTTGTACCTTATTTTCTGTACATACTTCTCTCATAGTGCTGATAGTTCTTCAGTTTTTCTGAGTAATTGATGAAAGGACTTCCATCTGACAGAAAAAAAGTGTGAATGGGATTTATTTGTTTGTAAAATGGAAATTTAAAAAAAATTCAACAGCAGCATTTTCCCCTGTTACTTTTTAATTGTCAACTTACCACACTGTGAGCACTTTTTGAAAAGAGGTATGGCTTAAGGTTTTCTTATATATTTAATTTTAAGAAAACTTAATTCACCTCCGTTCTATTGGGAAAGCAACATCAATTTACACCACACATCATCCAGAATTGTTCCAATTTACCTGTGAAGAGGAGCAGAAAGAGGAAACCTGAAAGCATCATGTCTGCGAGAGGACGAGCATCTCCGGCTTCTCCGCGAATGTGAAAGCAATAATAATAATATGACCGCCTTATACTGGCAGAGGGATGGGCCAGCCCTTTATTATTATTGTTTTAATCTCATTAGCCTTAAAATGGAAATACACTGTGAAAGGAGAACTTTTTATGTACCCCAATACGAAGGCACTTTGCTTTGAAAGTTAGCAATATTAACCATTTGAACTGCTAACTGCTAACGTTTCAGAATGGTTGGCTGGATTAGAGTTTCTCCAGTCCGTCTCTGAAGCTGCACTGCCTCTCCTCCCAGCGAGGTAGACTCCCAGCTGCGGGACGTGAGGCAGAACTCAGGTGTTACTCTTGTCTCAGTTGCAGTTTGATAAATTCAGTGCCCCATGCCATGTCATTGTTTTCCAAGCTACTGTCATGTTTCCTCATACAGACGTCAGCGTGGCTCATCTCTCAGCCTCTTGTCCACTAATTTAATTTTTCTAAATTCTGCAGCAGGTGGACTCGTCTCCAGACTTGCAGGTCCTGAACAAAACATGTCTCTTTGGTCAGGTTCATGTTCTGTTCAATGCAATGTAAAAAATGTAAATAAAAAGTACAAATTGTCTTGAGAACTATTTATATTGCACTCTGTTGGTTAGTATATATAAAATAAAACTAAGTTTAAGACATGAATGGTTGCAACAACTTAGTCTTTAGAATACACTATGTTAACTGTGGACGGTCTCTTCACTGACATTTAGGAACCTTTTTTTTTTTTTTTTATCTTGGAGCTGTTCTTCTCCAACCACTCTTAACAGAATGAAATGGTGCACAATCCCAAACACAAATGACTCTGACTGAATACCACGAGCATTTTACCGGCTGCCTAGTGTGTTAGTGGTTCGTTCACCAGATGCAGTTCTCATGTCTAACAGGGACATGACCCATTTACAGACTGACTGTTAAAGTATGAGGGTTCATGAGGACATCAGGAAGTCAATCCAAACAGGCAAACAACTCGAGGGTTAGCCAGGAAACCCAAAGTGTAGAAACAATGAGTTTCATAAAGGCACGTAACAATTTTCACAAGAAGACAAGCATCACAATGAGGAATCATGTTTGATGTGTGTGGAAATTCAACCAGTTTTAAACTGCAGGGCTGATGAGGGAGAGTGGAAACCATAGGCTCTATATACATTTTTACAATCACCATTTTGTTTGTTTGCAACTAGAAGTGAGGCGGGATGCGAGTTTATGGCAGTTAGCGTTTTGGCCTCACTTTTCAGACCCATAGGTTGGCAGTGGCGTTGCCAGGTCTGAATCTTTTAAGTGTAGCCTCCAAATAATGAGAGAGAGACAGTAGATGATGGAGAGGCGAGCAGTACACAAGTGTATCTGAAAGAACATTTTAATATTTCAATAAACCAACATTAACATACAGTGGTGGAAGTAGTACTAATAAAACAATGTAGTAAAAGTCCTGCATACAAAATGTTAGTCAAGTAAAAGTACAAACGTACTTAAAGAACCAAAAGTAAAAGTATATCTACATGGTGGAGCTAATTTTAACTTTACATTCTGCTGCTGGTGTAATCTAAAATAATACATCATCATTTAGCCAATTAGATTTTGTTTTATAAATCTGAATCTTTCTAAAGTAACTTCAGCTTTCAGATACATAGAGAAAAAAAGTGCAATATTTACCTCTAAGAGTTAGTGGAGTAGAAGTAAATAGAGTAGAGTAGAAGTAGAAGTATTATAAAATGTAAAAAAGGACATTGAGTTACAGTCATTGAGTTAATTTTAAGGTCCACCACTGTTAACAAAACACATTTAATAATGTTTTTCCAACTCTAGTCAATGAATATGATAACTGTTGGGTAATATTCTGTTTCTACTTAATTAACAGTAATTACAAACAACTACTTTCACAATGCATAATTAATATAATAAGTAAAACAGTTTTTGTGGTACAAACTTTAGTTTATCTTTATTTTTACCACATGTACTTTTAAATGTTAATTAGGTGCCAAAGTGCATTAAAGAGCATCGAAGAGCTTCGCCTGGACCCATACAGAGGTCTGGACTAAGCCCTGAATGTGTTCTTGGAAACGCCTCTGCCTTGGTGGAAGCAGGTGTGTTGGTGGCAGAGAGCGGATGTCAGCTGAGCAGAAGTCTGAGGGCCTCTAGTGGATGGTTGGAGAATGGCAGGTCTGCTGGGGGCAGTGAGACAGATTTAAATTGTTGCAGTAGAACCACAGAAATCAATCTTTTTTTATTCCACATCTTCCTACTTCCTCGTGACTTTGTTGTGAACACAGACACGTTCAGGCTTGCAGAGCAAATATAGACTATTAATTGTTATCCAGTCTAATAAATTGTTCCAAAAGCTGCTGAACAGGTTTCACATCACACACACACACGTACACACCCATATCGTGTGGGCTGCGTCACTGTACTTTGGTTCAACATTGAAAGAGGAAATCCCAGCCTGAGACCGAAGTTCATTCGCCACACAGAAGTGCACTTCCTCCTACAGATGCACTTGCTGCTTCATCGTCACCAGTGGCTGTTGTGTACGCTGCCTGCATGCGTTGCACAACACACCATTTTTAGCCGTTGTTTATTGATGAAGGATTAAATTAAAAGTAATGAGGAAGTCAGAACATTAGTCCAATACATTCTTTTCTTCTGCTCAGCCGGGACAAATGGACAAGACATCACAGCATGAACAGGTGGTGAGTTCATAAACCACGCTCTTTGTGTGTTTAGTTGTTTGAATAGGCTTGACTTGTGGTTTACCTGCCATTTGCACGCTCCTGAGAACCATCATAAGGTGCAATACTCTGCAGAGTGAAATTTAAAGACGATAAATGATCCGATACATTTCCTGTGAAGGAAGCAGGAATGGAGAACTTTTATCAAAACAACTTCACTTTTACTTCCTGTGGTTAGAATTACACACCATTTTGATCTTTAGTCTGTGTGTGTGTGTGTGTGTGTGTGTGTGTGCGTGTGTGTGTTTGAAGACTTGGTTCTGCGTAACGTTAATTGATGAGAAAAGGTTGGTAGCGGTTCTGGTTAGGAAATTAATATAAGTCAATGTAATGTCCCCAAGCGTTGTTAAAACATGACTGCATGTGCTTTTCTTGACTTGATGGAAATCAATCGACGATGAGTTTTCACAACTTCCTGCACATTTGTCTCAGCTAACAAAATCTTTCAACCAAAGTGATGTAGTTCGACTTCAATGATGCTTCAGTGCATTGCAGTGCTTTTAGTCAAATGTAGGATTTGTAATATGATGAAAGATCTACTGTTTATTGTTTTTATTGTAACATGACACTAGTCCGGTCATATCATTGTAAATGGTATCCTAGTGTCTACATTAGATTTTTAATTCACACCATGTGTGATTGTTCCATCAGGATATCTATGTTTCCACAACATGGTACATTGCATGGTGCGTTGATCAACCCTGTACTCCTCCCACTTTCTCTACATTGTGTATACATGAGTTAGCAGTAAGTCATTACTTTGATTAAGCAAACAAGTCCAGCTAAAATTATCACGAAAGGCATTTTTCGCATTTTTCAAGCTGTTTGTAGACACGCATTAAAGTTTCAATATTCCCAACTCTTCAACACCAGGCATGGAGTCGCACCATTCGTCATCAAACTTGGCCCAGACAGCCAATCAAATAAAGCAAGAGGCGGGCTTAGCTACTTGATACTATCCTTCCTGTTTTAATGGAATGGATAACAGTAATGCAGACGAAAGGTTGAAATTAGCTTTTTTTTTTTATTATGATGCACTACATATTTTTTCTATTTTAATCATTGAATCCACATTTGATTGCCTGGTTGATCAAACACCCAGTACTCAGGATCATCAGCTGTTTTTCCTGTGATCTTGATCCGATTTTTTATCGTTCCCAAATAAAAGCCCAAACAAAATCACAGCTGATCTTTTCATTCTATTTAGACTTTCTGGAAGGACATAGCAACAATCATCTCTTAATCCCTGGGTTTTATTATCAGTTTGACGTTCACATCCCTCTATCTTGGACAAGATGATATCTCTCTCCTAAAGGACTTCCAGGCAGCAACTACAAAGGCTGTTATAAAATATTGGATTCAGAAAAACGTCCCCACCTTTTTCTCAGTGTTATAAAACACCTCCATCTTTCAGAATATTTTCCGGACGACTACAAAAAGAACTGGCAGAATAAGAAACGCTTATTTAGTCAATTCTTTCATAATTATTCTATGTACTGCTCAAAGCACATGTTCTTGAACCACAGAAATGTTGGTATCTGTGTTCTTATCGTGATGAATGTCTTCATAAATTGAAAGTGCATGTCAGTTGTTGCTTAATCGCAAATGTAAGCACCCATAAAAGGGCATGAGACTGCAGGGCCGTATGCATACACAGTACTCGCACACAGAACTTGTGGAGAAAAGGTGAGCAAGAAGTGAAAAGAATGCCGAGACGGAAATTGTAAGACGGTGGACAACCGGACTCCAAATGGAGAGAGAAAGTTGAGTAGTTCTGAAGTGGAGGAAGCCGACTGCTGCAGGAAGTGAACAGCAAACTAGCTGTTATATGCTGTAGCATCACTAGTGGATCTAAAATAACACTAAAACAAGATGCACTGGATGTTGTTACTCACAGAAGAGAGCTGCCAACCACTGGAGGTGGAAAGGCTGCTCAGAGTTCGGTTTAAGGATTAAGATTAATTATAAACTAATCAAACTAAACAAGTCTACATTTTAAAGCCTTTATTTTCAAATTAACAATTCATTGCCCAGGAGTGGGTCAGGATTGATGGTGTCCAGTCCCAGGAGTGGGTAAGGATTGATGGTGTCCGGTCCCAGGAGTGGGTCAGGATTGATGGTGTCCAGTCTCAGGAGTGGGTCAGGACCGATGGTGTCTGGTCCCAGGAGTGGGTAAGGATTGATGGTGTCCGGTCTCAGGAGTGGGTCAGGATTGATGGTGTCCAGTCCCAGGAGTGGGTAAGGATTGATGGTGTCCGGTCCCAGGAGTGGGTCAGGATTGATGGTGTCCAGTCTCAGGAGTGGGTCAGGACTGATGGTGTCCAGTCTCAGGAGTGGGTCAGGACTGATGGTGTCTGGTCCCAGGAGTGGGTCAGGATTGATGGTGTCCAGTCTCAGGAGTGGGTCAGGACTGATGGTGTCTGGTCCCAGGAGTGGGTAAGGATTGATGGTGTCCGGTCTCAGGAGTGGGTCAGGATTGATGGTGTCCAGTCTCAGGAGTGGGTCAGGATTGATGGTGTCCGTTCCCAGGTGTGGGTCAGGACTGCTGTCTGGTCCCAGGAGTGGGTCAGGATTAGTGGTGTACGGTCCCAGGAGTGGGTCAGGATTAGTGGTGTCCAGTTCCAGGAGTGGGTCAGGATTAGTGGTGTCCAGTTCCAGGAGTGGGTTAGGATTGATGGTGTCCGGTCCCGGGGTTGGGTCAGGCCTCCTCCTCTTGTTTTGGTGGCTGAAGGGGAAATATTACACCACGTTTCATGGCAATGTTGTGCAAGACACAGCAGGCCATGATTATCATACAAACCTACATACCAAAAAAAGATGATTAAATGCAAAAAAGTATGTAGCTTTTGGCTGAGGTATTTTTTAAGCCTTCTTTGAGTTTCCTTTTGAACGAATCGTCTGAGATGGCCTCTCTGTTTGGTTATTAAGTAACTCCAAAGAAGAGGAGGCTTGTTAACAGAATGCCTCGTCATAGTTTATAAACTCACACCAGTATTTTGTACAACTTGTAGTTTGCTCAAAGTAGATTTAGGTGCACCAGAGTAAAGTTTATAGCAGCATAAACAAGTGTTTCAGCATCAGCCATTGAAAGAATTGGACACATTTTGGCATAGTTCATAATTGAAAATATGCAGTCAAACATTGTTGAGTTGTTTTTCAAATGAGAGATTGGGACGAAATAGGACACAATATTTCTAATATAAGGGCTTTGTGAAATCATGGAGCCAGCTATGCTTAGAGTGAGGTCACAGAATTTATTCCTGACTACGTTGGCCAAAGAATTTGCTTTTTTCTTTCTTTTTTCAGCATTTAAAAGAAGGAAGTTTGACATGCAGTTGTATCTGTGTTGATGAAAGTAGATTGTCATAATATAACACATACCATATCTAAAACAAAACATTTTTGCAGTATTTGATAACCAGTTTTCAGCCATGCCTCTTCCAGAGCTTTGCTTTTATAATGGTAGTTTTAATTAGCTGTTAGATGCAATAGAATAATATAAATCACATTGTCCCGCATTTATTCTATCAAGACCAGCCTGGTGTACTGGGTCCAATTGAGCCAAACTTTTACCCATTGACTTACTTAATTAAAGTAGAAGAGATAAGCTTCAGAAACACACAGCAATTGTGTCATAAATGTGTGTGTTTATGATGGAGTCATAAACAACTTGTCATCCTTACAGGCGTGGTCACTTCTGCTGAAGCCATCTCTCCTTTGAAGTGAATGATAAGAGGAAGGACAAGTGTGAACACGTCTAAAAGCATTTTGCTGGTCTGATGTGTTCTTTCAGGGCTGGAGCAAGTTTTTAGACGCTTATTTAAAGCCTCTGTTTCAATTATTGTCGTGGTTCATTCTAATGATTGTTTTGTTTGGGATGGGGGTGTTAGGATCCTTTAGTCTGTCGTCCAGTGTGTTAAAGGCAGCGCATCGCTGCCATGATGGGGCTGCTCTTCCCGTCACACAGTGTCTTTTAGTCATAATCCTACTGAGAGGTATACAAGGTTGACTTGTTTACAACACAACACATTCCTTTTAAAGGCAAAATATACTTATTTGCTTTCTTTTTAAAAGAAATCAAATTGAAAATGAGGATCATGTACACCTCCTGAAGTCTTGTCGAGACAGCTTTGGTCGTTCCTCCACATACCCAGAACCTGAACTCACCGTCAATAATTGACAAACCGTGTCAGAGTTGGAGAGGTTGTTGTGACGTGATGGCTGGATGGATACACTGTTGTCTGGCTTGTGTTGTTAGGGTGATTACTGACTTAATTTGAGCGCCGCTCACGAGATGATACCAACTTCAAGTGCTAGAAACGTTCAGGGCCAAAGATGCTGAGAAGACGGATGGATATAGCACATGTTAATCAGGGAGGTGTTGCTCCAGGTAATTAAACTTTTTAACTAATCGTTTAAGTTTGTGCTTAATAACATACTCGTGACACCATCATCATCATCAGCTTGTGAAATTAATAAAACCAATGAATAAAGCTTGTTTTTGTTTCTACCAATCATTGCTATCAGTTTGTAAAAAATACACTTTTAATCATATTTGATAAGCAGTGATTGTGTTGTTGCTCTGCTCTATCTACTGCTGGTTTGGCAGTCAGTCTCAGTCAGACGGCTGCATCTTTTCTCTCTTGGGCTTTTTGTTAAAAGCATTGACTAAATGTAGGCGACACTCCCTATACCAATACCCGCTTTATTCAACAAACAACAAACACGAAACCTAAAACTCATCACGGCCTGTGCCACAGGATTTTTCCCAGCAAAGATCAATTACTGACTAAAGAAACTAAATGCCACCGATGTCCAAAAACAGACAATGTTACACAACTATAAGAAACTGATATTACAAATACTTTACTTTATGGCATGCTCCACTAACCCTGCCTTGATGCATTCCACTTGTACACTGGTGGTCGACATAGCCGGAGAGTTTTCCCATAGGGCATCATCATGTCCTGTCATTTTGGTCAGCTATAAATAGTGGCTGTGTCTTCCCATGCAGATCCAATAATGCTCATATACGGTTCATACAGTGTGAGCTGCCAGCTGAGGTTTCAAACAAGGGTCAGCAGCCCAACTAAGTATTAAACAGCAGCAGCAAACCAAAGCAACAACATTGGCTGAGTGGAAGTAAAGGAATCATTTCTGTAAAGTGGTATTAGCTTGGTCACAGCAGAGCAAACAAACTATTAAAGCCGATGCATGTCCACCAAGGTCTAACAGACTCACCAACATGCTGTTTGCATGAGATGCCCCTAATGGCAATCGACCGTATTGCAGTCAAAACACTTCACACGTTTAATCAGTTTAACAAGCTACATGCTATGAAAGGTCAAAGGGGACACCATGATTATTAGACAGACTAACATGCCTTTTATTTTGCTTGCAGGGTGGGAAATTATGCTAATCTTTCTTACTGCAGCAATCATTTATTGTACACTTCACCTTTGCTTTATATTTTGTATAAATTAATCTTTACTGTCCTTTCCCTCAGAAGGAGAAGCAACGGTCTCCAAACACAAGAAGGAGTTTCAGCTTCTCATCTTTCCGTGTAAAAAGTAAGTCAGTGGATCACACAGTGCATGTAGGAGTTTCATTAATGACAATACTTGCATCTCAACTAGGTTGTTCCCTGATAACGCTTCATTAAGTTAATGTGTATTTCTGCAGAAAGGAACAACAGTTATGAAGAGAGTACGTTCACCCGGCGGAGAGGGTTGCTGTCATTTTCATCGGTACGGGAGACATCAAGAAAGGGTAAACAATACACACCTGAAATCTCTTAATTACAGACAAATAAGTTTGTTCCCGTTGAAGGACCACAGCTTCCTTTTTTCATGTCTAACCCTAGAGTCACAGGAGGTAGATGGTATCTCAGAGTTCCACCGTACTCGGGACCAGCTGAGGAAGACAGGTATGAATAATAACAATAATACTAAAAATACCATTATTTATATAGCACCTTTAAACTGGGTTAACAAAGATACAAGGCATGGGATTTCTTTTTAATAAACAGATGAATTCCTGTTTGTGCACAGAAAAATGGATTGAATCCAAATATCAGGAGCTCCTGGGCAATATCCAAAACAATATCCAAAATCTCCATCCCTACCTTCTCGAGCACTGTGTGTGTGTGTGTGTGTGTGTGTGTGTGTGTGTGTGTGTGTGTGTGTGTGTGTGGGGGGCACGCACAAGCCTTTGAAATTGAATACGCAGTCATTAAGTGTGGTTAGAAAACATCAGCCATCAGGTATGTGGCCAAAGAAAGTAGCCTGTAAATACAGTTCATTCTTCTTTAATATTCTGTGCTTTACTTGACACACTATTTGGCAAGAACTTCTATGTTCTTATCTATAGTACTGTTGTACTTAAGGTATGTTTGCTGAACAGCTACTACTTTACTCAGATGAGGACCTAACACTTATTTTTATTTTTTCACTCTTACTTTATAGGCAATGATATGTTGTGGTTTCTTTCTCTTGACAAATGTACTTGTAAATGTAGATAGATAGATAGATAGATAGATAGATAGATAGATAGATAGATAGATAGATAGATTACATCTTAAACATCACTAAGGTGAAGAAGAAGAATTTATTTAATTTATATAGCACATTTCAAGAAACCCAAGGATGCTTTCACAAATAGATAAAAAAAACAACAACATTCAAACAAACAAACAAAACAAACCTGTCCTGCCAACAGTCCTGTCACAGTTGTAGTACGGTGGCCCTGAAGGCCAAAATAAACAGAGTCATCAGCAGGGAGGGAGATTCTGTGATCAACTCACTTCATGAAAAAGAGCAGCACAACAGTTGGATCGTGGAGATAGGTGGTCTTCTTTCTGATGAGCGGTCCGAGTAGTACTGGACCACCGACCTCCTGAAGTCCACCTGGACCCGACTGTGAGTTATCCAGCAGTGAGCAGGATCATTGCACAGCATTTTCTTCTTTCAATAATGAGACGATCACAACATCGTCGTCACTGCTGGATGACTCATTTATTTTCAATGATCCCGATCTGGCCAAGGTTTGCAGAACTACTTGGACCGTACATCTCCGCGATCCACCTGACCCGCGGCTGCAGTCGAATAGTACGTCATTATAACGACCGCTGATGATTGACAGCTGATGACCGTCACCGGTGATTGACGTGCGTCTGCGCTGGAGAAACTACAATAATGGACTACAAAAAGCACATCGTCCACTTCTCCACATGTAAAGCACAAGCAAATAAGACTATTCGACCGCAGCCTGACTCTCCCTGACATTAAACAGGTTGCTATGAAGTTAAAAGCTATCCTGACCTGCATTTACTCAACACTGAGTCACTGCCTGCTGGTTGTTGCTTCAGGCTGTAGGGACTCGCAGCACTAGATGTCCTACATGCATGCTTGGTTCTATTGTTGTCCGCCTTCCATGACGTATTGTAGTTGACTTCCGTTCACTACTGGCGAAACAGGTTACCAGGGTGAGAAAACACTGATAGAGCAGCGATCAACAGTAAAAAATATAAAACGCGCAGTTTTCCGGGCCCGACTTGAACGCACCACCAGAGAGGAGCGCGGCGCTGAGCCAGTACACGCTCCTCCAGCAACAGAGCCGTTCCAGCCTGCGCGGCACGCGGACCTGAGCCCGAGCCAGGATGCTATGGATGTGCGGTAATGGAGACGACGAAGCGCCGCTGCCGTTTTACCGAGTTTGCTGATAAGAACAGGTCCGAGGAGCGCGGGGTGTTTGTGGGGTGAAGCAGCGATGAGCGAGACGGTAACGAGGAGACGCAAGGGGGCCGGACTGAAGAACTTGAGGATCCGATGGAGTGAGTACCGCGCACGGTCCACTACGGCTTATTTGGCAGACCGAGTCTACGGGATATCCAGATTCAAAAGACACGGAAAAACTGTTACTAAAAGTGACGTAGGTGACTTGTTTATCGGCTAACGTGACGTGTACGTTTACGTAGCGTCGCCTACCTGTGTGTGTGCGATGTTGACGTGTCTCCGGTTAAGTGGAGCAAATTGACAACCGCTGTTGTAGTTGAATACTGGGGACAAATTAGGTGACATAGATTGAAATGAAATTGAAAGTGAAAATACTTGAACTGAGTCCCCTTAAACAAACTGACTTTGACATGAACTATCCCCTCAACAAACACACACGCGCACACGCACACACGCATACACACACACACACACACACACACACCACACACACACACACACACACACACAACACACGCATACACACACACACACACACACACACACGCATACACACACACACACACACACACACACACACACACGGACTATGGAATCATCCAAATACCTATAATAATTTTACATGTATGGGACATAGGTTGGATGCTGTAATGTTATGTGTATGTGTCCAACATTTTGTGCCACAAAGAAGAATAACAAGACTACAAAGAGAAACAAATCAACAACAGCGACTTGACAACGACAAACAGAAAAATAATACAGACACAAAACGTCTACAATGAGACATAAAACAGCTACAAAGAAACTGAAAACAACTAATAAGAGTCATTTAACAGCTGCATAGAGACCAAAACAACTAAAGAGAGACAAAAAACTGCTGCAGAAACCACAAGAACTACAAAGAGACATAAAACAACTACAAAGAGACATCAAACAGCTGCAAAGAAACCGAAAACAACTACAAAAAGACAAAAACAACTACAAAAAGACAAAAACAACTACAAAAAGACACAAAACGACTACAAAGAAACTGAAAACAACTACAAAGAGTCATTAAACAGCTGCAAAGAAACCAAAACAACTACAAGAAGACCCGAAACAACTACAAAGAAACTGAAAACAAACAGTCATTAAACGACAACAAAAAGACAACAACTACAAAGAGGCATTAAACAGATGCAAAGAGACCACAACAAATACATAAAACAACTACAAAGAGGCATTAAACAGATGCAAAGAGACCACAACAAATACATAAAACAACTACAAAGAGGCATTAAACAGATGCAAAGAGACCACAACAAATACATAAAACAACTACAAATAAACGGGAAAAGACTACAAACACTGCAATTTAGTTGTTTCGACTAGTAGGCCAATTCTGTCAAGATCTAAATTAAAGTATCAAGTATTCTTTACAGGTTTTTTAGTTACTTATACTCGCGCAAAAATGTACTACAATAAATACACATTTTCTATCACACATACAACAGCTACTTGACTCGCATCAAACAAGTATCTTTTCTTGTTGTTTTTTAAGCCAATCAGTTTGCATGCTATTTTAATGCATAAGGCTAACTAATTAGAATGTAGAGTGTCGTTGTTTAAAGAGGACCACCTTTTCCACAGAGCAGAGCCCATGTGAGGATCCTCATGGCTGGCTACATGTTGAGCCAGGAATGTGGCCGTAGACACAATGGTGGTGAAACCGAATTCTGCTAAAACCTGCCATATCTTGGATCCAACTGGACTATGAGATGCATAGACATTTGAAACCAACAGGCGAAAGCTTTTCTGAATGGAAAAAAACCCATGAGGCCTGAACAGGGTTCAGACAGTTTTGGTCAGGCCTCGGTGACTGCACCATTCCTTCTTTTGGAGACTCGACGGCATGGTGTTGTAACATGTTCAGGAGCCTGAGGGCAGGAGGCTGTTAAACCACTTTTATTTACACCCTCATCATAGATGAACAGCACATCCAAGCAGCAGCACGTAAGATGAATAAACTCTACTCTGGTGTAACTGTATGGAGAGAGTAAAGACACTAAACTTTTATATAGTTGTTGTTGTATTTTAGCATGTTTCACGGCGGCTGATTGAGCACAAAGCTGCGCAACTGCAAGGTGCTGGGTGGGGACACACTGGCATTGTAATTGACACAGTGCAAACAACAGAGGTTGTGCAAGGCGGACTTTGTTGTCGGGACCCAAGGGAGCCAGTTTGAAAGGCAAACCTGGTCTCGGTTGTGTCTACTCCGGTTGCAGGTCTTTCCATTCAGTCAAACTCATTCTTCGTGTTGTGTGTTTTTAACTTAATGCACACATGTCCGTCTAAAGTTGGTGATGACTTGCGTCTGACAGCGGACCAGACAATGCAGTGACACAACCACACAGAAACAAGAATGCAGTTTGTGATTCACTCGGGATCGGAGCTCTGGTTCCTGCGTGGTGACCGTCTCAGGGTTCAACACGTTCAGCAGGCTCTTTTTCCACAAAGGACGCATGTTCAACCCATATTTGCTCTCACTGGGCTGAGCTGTTGTCGGTCCCTTTAATTTGTAAACCTGTTAAACTGCAATGTCATGTACCAAGACAATAATAAACAGGCTTTTGTTTCTTTGCAATCAAATACCTGTATTTATATTGTTGTTTCTTCTTTTAAGTCCACGGCTTTTTAAGTATCCACCTTTTGAAAATTGCGGGTGTGTAAGGAATAATCAATAGACTTGATGGGGTTTTATTATGATTATGTGGTGAAGAAAATGACAATAACATGGACAGGCAGGCATTGGTGTGTATATTTCTTCACTGTTTAAGTTTTTTAAGGGAACTTTTCCTTATGAGTCCAGAGAAACAGGATGTATTATGTTTAAATAACAGATTTAAAGCCCTGTGAGGACTATTTACATAAAATTCAGTTGAATGTGAATTCCTGGATATTAAATGTTAATTTCTGGATTTCTGTTGTGGACTCTGCTGGTAATATTTGTTCAGTGTGCTGAAGTATCTTATCATATGACAGGATTCTGCTGACAAAATATTATTTACACAAAAGTAGATCCTGTTTGTGAAGTTTTTTAATTATTGAAGAATAATCTAATAAGTGAAACAATACAAATATAGTAATCCCCTTTCACACAAGACACTTTAATAAGACAGCCTGTCCCATTTTGTTTTGATTCTTTTACTTCTTTTGATTAATTTATATTTGTTTTTATGAGAAGTATATGAGGCATTCATATCCTCAAATGTAGGCCACTCTCATGAACTAATATCACAATTTACAGATTTATTTATTTATATATATATATATATATATATATATATATATATATATATTTCTATTCAATTAAGTGGGTTAGCCTCTTGCTTAAATCCTTTATTTCCTTCCATCAGTGTAAACGGCCACGCTGGTCGTTGTTTACAGCTGGATTTATAAAACTATACTATAACTTTGAACTGCAGGGAAAAGATAGTTTTGTCTTGGAAAAAACAAAAAAACGCCACCACATCAGCGTAAAGCTGCGGGTGATACAAATGAAATTTCCTGAATGGAAAACGGACCAAAATGGTGTTTTCCATGAAGACGGCGTCAGAGTTTGGTTGAGCGCTAGAGGCAACAGAGGTGGCCGCCTCATTTTTCTCTAAGCAGGAAAAATCATGCTTGACTATCTCAATATTATCATTTGTGATACTGCATCGTCCTTCATAGTTTGCATGCAGATTTGTGGCAGACAGTTCATATTGCATAAAAAGAAGTGGTGTTGGATGTTACAGGGCAACCGTTGTCGTTGGTAACCATACACAGGCCTCCAGACTAACCTTTCCCCTCGTCACACTGCTGCGACCAACTGATATATATATATATATATATATATATATACATATATATATACACACACACTCCGGCAAATGATTTCTGTATCGCTTTTGTACAAATACTTACATTTCAGTACTTGCTGATACTGAGCGATTTGAGTATACCATTCCTAACAATAACTTTGACACATTTTTTAATTTTCATCAGATAATTCTTACTTTCTGACTGTAAAAAATAAAATATACAATGTGATGTTGTTGCTCATATTTTAACATTTAACATCTTTGTGTTTTCCTGATACAAACAGCAGAGTTTGCAGTAGGGAGATTAATAATTAACCGTTTAATCAGTGAAACAGTTAAAATAAATATTAAAGATATCAGGTAGGGAGAGACTGACTGAGCCAGTGAAGAAGAAAAGTAAATTACTTTTTAGTGGGGTTTTTTCAGCAGCAGGGGCAAGTCAACCCTGCCCAAATATCTTGAAACCAAAACTTCAGAAAAAGTAATGAAATGGAACTGAAAATGTGTTTTCCTATTCATTAAAAAAGGTTAAAAATGTATTGACTGTGCATGATGTGCAGTAATCTGATGTCCCGTATACTTTAGTTTATGTGATTTCTCTGAGTTTTCAAGCAGATTTCACATTAACCAGCGTTTTAATACTTTTTCTGTAAAACAGCGCCCCTGTCAGCTCATCACTACCAGTTCAGGTGGAGAGTGGTACTGCAGCAGGGAGACAGAGAAGCTTGCGGAACAACAACGCACTAAATGATAATAAATTCAAATGAAGTTCTGTGAGAAGTTGATGAGGGAAAGCTGCTAAAAGCAGGAAGATGCCACAGTTACTGTAGAAAGCCGGTTGAGTGGAGGTGGTGTTTGCGAAGAGAAGAGACACGGTAATTTAATATTTCAACTCGTGCTCTTTTGTGGATTATGTTTGCTGGATTGCAGGAGATGCTCGGACAGATTCAGAAAGGTGATGACTTCTTGGTAAATAGAGCTGTGTTGTTATTTTCCTTGTTTTCTGAATGGAGTTCTGCTGATCCAGACACCAGCTCAGAGAGTTCATGTCCAGCTTTAATCTTCTTTTAACTTCATGTGTTGACTCCATCCTTCTAGTTAGCTAAACTAGCTAAATCCTGGACTTTATGTTCTGACTGCTGCAAAGTTCAAACTGTCCTCTTGGATCCGTTCGGTCCTCTAGCGGAGCTGCTCACACATCACTGCCCCGCTGTCACACATCACTCACCGCTACTAATAAACAGGGTATCGTACTGTTATTTAACAGCAGGGTATTGAGATACTTATTGAGTATACCATGCAACACTAATCAATAGAGAATAAAGTCCTTTTATGTAGGCCACTTGATGTACTCACTTGATGTTTTAATACTATCTGGTTGCTGTGATCACCTAATCACTACCTCATTAACCAGAATGAGATGTGCCTGTGTTGGAATTCAACAGACTGGAATGTATTAATTTCCATACATGTAGAGATGCTGATATACAGCTCTTCATTTTTTACAGAGCTGTATACTGTATATGTATGTGTGTATGTATGTGTATTTCTGTAGCCAGTTTCATATTTTCAAAAAACGTACATTAATTTGAAAGCTTATCTGAGTTGCCTGATTATTTTATTGTTTGTTTTCTATCTGTGCATTATTGACCAGTGCTACTAATATATAGTACTACTGATATTGGTTCTCTTGAGTGTGCGTCAATTCTGTAACTAAAGAACAAATCCCAGTAGCTTCAAAGAAGAAATGTCATCTTAGGAATGGTTGGTGAACAAGTTGATAACAAGTTTACCGAACATGAGATTCTCTCTCTCTCTCTCTCTCTCTCTCTCTCTCTCTCTCTCTCTCTGTTCAGACGAGTTGCGACATTGGCTCTTTGTTTGTATTCAGTTAATTTCATGCACTTTATTTGATTTGGTTTTTCCTTGGTTGCAATACCAAAACATTGGAAGTCAAAGTTCGCTGACGGACTCTCTTTCTCGTTTGCATATTTAAGTGAAATGGTTAAGATGACTATCTACAAATAATGGATGCCAATATGAAATAGTAAATCAAATACACTGATGCCGGACACCTACTGGGATTTTTGAACAGTGTTTAACAGCTAATGTGGTTTTTGAGTTTTTTGGTTGTTTTTTTGGGGGGGGAATTTTCTTGTAGAAATCAGTTTTTCCCACATGACCTGAATGCAGCACAAGTATGTACATTCTTTCCTCAGAGTCTGAAGTAAACAAATGATTCAGCACAACTGGAGTTGCAGTACACAGAGAGGATTAATAGGGAACACCTGTGCGGTTCTACTCTCGGGGATTGTGTTGGCCAATCCAGATCGATAAGGCGGTTCTGTACAGTGAGCAGCTCCAGGAGCTTGGTCTACACCACTAATTAATATGTCATGTTCGACAACAACCAGAGCTCCTGTGTGTGTGTGTGTGTGTGTGTGTGTGTGTGTGTGTGTGTGTGTGTGTGTGTGTGTGTGTGTGTGTGTGTGTGTGTGTGTGTGTGTGTGTGTGTGTGTGTGTGATATTGGCTCAGACTGCAGTGATGATTCATTGTCAGTGGAGTCGTTGCTGTTCAGCTGCATAGTTTAGTTTGTACTTTGGTGTTATTGGTCGCTTGGTTAGGGTTAGGGTTAGGTAAATCAAGCCTGTGTTCAGGAAATTCTGCTTCATAAAGCATGGTTAAACAGTAGACTGTCTGTAAGAAGTGGATGTCGTCATGGTGATGTGGCAGGAAGTGACCATATTTGGACTGTGGAGGAGCGACAGGTGGATCTGATGAACACAAGCAGCAACCTTACTGGATCTGGATCCATCTGGATTCTGGTGTGAAGCTGTTAACAAAGTAAGCTTTATCAAGACAAGGTCAACTTTAGTTGTCATCTTAGTAGCTGCATTGGTAGCCACCTGTCAATCAGCAGGTAGCCCCGCCCCTAAATCATCCCCTGCTTTCTGGTCTGTTGGACGTAATGTACTAAATGAACATCATGCTGGATTGAAGAAGACTTGAAACTAGAGATTGAGACCATAAACTCATGTTTACAATGTTTACTGAGAAAATACATCAAGAGAGAAGTAGGAACCATTGTCTCATAGACTTCCATGCAATCAGACTTCTTTTTACAGTCGCCACCTGATGGCCATCAGAGAGACTGTAAGTTTAAGGCACTGCAGCTTTGGCTTCACTTTGTGTGCCTACCTCATCATGGAAACCTGACCTTTCACACCTACCTGGTCCTTGTCAACATCGTTTTCAGGCTAAGCCACACCTCCAATTTAACCGCTATCGACATCAATCTGCCAGATAGAAATGAGCAGTGCTCCAACAAGACAGTCTGACCATGTTGCCTTTGAAACAAATAAATGCCCAGTATGGGACTCTTGGCAGTCTTCCTGTTACATCCCCAGTGTTTCCCCTACCATTGTACAGGCCTCCAGGCCGCCAGGCCAAGGAGACCCCAAAAAAAATCAATACGCCAAAAATAAGCCACCTATCAATTCATTCAATAATCATCAATAGTCATTTACATTAGGAGCGCCTCCGCGCAGCACAGTAGACTTGCTCCGCAAGACGCGCAGCCGCAACAATCCTCGCCGCGCGCTCCTGCTACGTTCTTCTCGTGTACTTTACGCGCTTGATGTTGTTCTGATGCCGCTCTGCCTCGTTAAACCACCACGATGTCGCTTTCTACTTTGAAAACACAGAAAGTTTACACTGTATTTTGATAAGCTGTTGCACTCTTCAGACTCATGGTGTGAGCGGAACCGGACCGGTACCGGAACCGGACAAAGAAAAATGCCGCTGTGTGTCTCCGTCCAAAATCCGCTTTCCTTGCGCTGCCTGCTTGACCAGATCCGCTCCTGCGCACATTCACTGATGCATGTCGAGTGTTGTCGAGAAATATATGCAGAGACGGCGCTCCTTAAAAACAACATCAAGCCATGCGTGTGTAGTATTAGGACGTGATGACGTACAACCGGCTAACGGGCCAAAGCCCGTTTGGGCTGGAGCTGAGGCACGCTACTGATCGCGCCCTTAAGCAGCCTATGTTAATAAAATAAGGATTGTTTTTTGATAAGCTGTGGAACTCTGAGTTAACCTATTTCTACCTGAATTTCTATGAACTATTAGGCTGTTGAGTAAACCTATAACTTATATTTTACTTGATAAAATAAGACAATATATGCACTCATATGTCGTTATAGTGTTTTACAGTATCTGTAGCTATTAATGTGATGCTCGTCATTTTCCAGACATATTTTTCCAGACCATAATTTTGGATCATTTCCATCAACCGGCAACTTAATAAGTCACTCTCTCCTTGTGATCTTGAATACACTCTGGTTGAAAAAAAAGGTTGAATGCAAATATAATAATTGCAGAATTGCAGACTGCTTGCTGTGCCACCTGACTTAATCCAACTGCACCAATACACCATCCCACGCGTCTCATCTGTTTAGGGTTTTTTCGGTGGGTACGACCGGGCCTGAAAAAAATTCTAGGGGAAACGCTGATCCCTCTAGATGTCTTTCACCTCACCTTGTACAAATGGATGCAAACAGAACATGATTATGTAATACACAGGGCTGTAGTGGAGGCTAAACACACATAAACCTCTGAGTGTCGCTTACGCACCTGTAAATAAGTTCATCCACGTTCACATCTTCCTAAGTTTTTCCGCTGCATTACGGTGCGTGTCTGTGACCAATCACTGCCTGTGGCAGCTATCAGGAAGCAGCAGGTTGTCTCTATTGATCCGTGGTCTGATACATGTTGGTGCGGTTTGTAGAATGGACTGTTAAAATGGATGATTTGTGAAGCTTCCTGCAGAGTCTCACCTCTTACAGATACAAGCACAAGGCCTTCATTACAAAGGAAGTCCAAAGAGCAATACTTCACCTTTTTAATGTTGTTTTGGTTCATATGAGATGACGCATGCAGTCAGAGACGATGACGTCACCACTGTTGTACACAGCTCTTTGCTAGAGAGTTATGTTGAATGTGTTGCTGTACAGCGTGGAACAAAGCTTGTTTTTCTCTTCCAATGCAATCTCAGGTATAAAGTCCCAACGAGGATGATGTTAGTGCATGTCATCACTTCATAGGGAAATAAAGAACAAGCACTCTGGCAGGAAGTTTACAAGGGGTACATAGCATGTGCATAGCATAAAAACAACGGTAATAGACTGCAGGAAGTATCCCATTTCTTTTCACAAAATGAACATTCAACAATAACCGCAATATCATCATAACCATAACAATTTTGACACTGATGATACCGGTCCGGTATGGTACAAAGTATAGGCCAGGTCTGCCTTACTGCATCGTGGTCCATCTCATCACAGAATTCATAGTTTACCCACCTCTGATTTTACCACTACAGCCCTGGATATAGATTATGTATGTTACAGCCTTCAGCAAAGCATTCTCATAATTATTTGTTCCCCCAACGTTCTCTCTGTCGTCCAGGTGAGCAGCCCAAAGGTAACCTCATCTCAGATGTGGCTGGGAAACACAGTAAGTACAGCTTTACTTCTCTTCCGGTAGATGAGATTTTCTCTTGTTTACCTAGATAATCAAAAACACACCTTACAATATAGTTGCAATATCAATATTAAGGCGAGCGGTTCAAAATATTTGGTCATTCCGTGCCAACTCAGCCACCCATGTACATGACACCTCTCAGATTTTCCTGAAAAGCAGGGAAAATATGCCTTATGTTACCAAACAAAGGAATCTGAAGTTTCAGGTCAATATCTCAAATGGTTTGCCCGTGGCGTCCATTTGAATTTCAAGTGCCACACCCCTTTTTGACACATTGGAATTTCACATTTCATTTGTTGGCATTTTTGGAGGCCCATGACTTCTGTTCTAATAGTGATAGAAGGCTGAAAATTGCTCTGTTAGTTCATTGTAATGTGTACTTCACAATTCTACAGAATCAACATTCCTTACTGTTTGGGTGAGAGGTGGGTCACCAAAGTCCAATTTCTTTTTGACGGCCAAAATTATTTTTCACTTTTTGGGTGCTCCTAGCACCACGATGAATGATCATATTTATTCTAAACAGGATTATTTGTTATATTTGGGACGTTTGCTCTTGCCAAAATGAATTTGAAGGGGATGGAACCACTGGTGGGGGTTTTATAGGGGCCCAAAAACCCTCCCGGGCAGAGGTGACTCTTTTGGAACCCAATATTTGGACCCCCAAATGACCACGTGGGCACTTGATGATCCTAATGGGATTTATGCCAGATAAAGATACATATTAGTTCTTTCTTTTAATGAAATAAAACCTTTGACTATGAAGCTCTGGAATGTAGATCAGGGAGAATTTAGTGATGATAAAGCATGAAAATAGTGGAAATAACTTAGTATTATGCTCAGTGATGGCAAACAATTAAATATTTAGACTGCTGGCCATTCATTTCCTGAAAATCACAAATTAACCCCTTATCCCCGATGAAAGAGACCCGCCTGTGAGAAGCGACTTGCAGCACGTGCAAGTCTGCAGGCCACTGATGCAAACCACATTCTGACACCAATGGAGATGTTTCAATGGGCAAAAGAAAACATAAGATACGGATGAAAAGAATATCACAGGATACAATATTCTTTTCATCCGTATCTTATCTTTGGAAATTGGTATAAAGCAATGATGCGATCGTGTTCCACTGATCGTTTTGGCCGAGGCGTAACGTCTCTCCAATTTGTACGTTTCCTCGTGTTTTTAATATCTTCTGCACTAACAAAGAAGAATGTAATGTTCTTAATGTTTCCTTTTGCCCATTGAAACATCTCCATTGGTGTCAGAATGTGGTTTGCATCAGCGGCCTGCAGACTTGCTCGTGCTGCAAGTCACTTGTCACAGGCGGGTCTCTTTCATCGGGGATAAGGGGTTAATTTGTGATTTTCAGGAAATGAATGGCCAGCAGTCTAAATATTTAATTGTTTGCCATCACTGAGCATAATACTAAGTTATTTCCACTATTTTCATGCTTTATCATCACTAAATCTCCCTGATCTACAAAAAAAGTCCAAAATGGTGCATTTTGACGAATAAAATTCATATCAAGGAGCTTCATAGTCAAAGGTTTTGTTTCATTAAAATAAAGAACAAATATGTATCTTTATCTGGCATAAATCCCATTAGGATCATCTAGTGCCCAGGTGGTCATTTGGGGGTCCAAATATGGGGTTCCAAAAGAGTCACCTCTGCCCGGGAGGGTTTTTGGACCCCCATAAAACCCCCACCAGTGGTACCATCCCCTTCAAATTCATTTTGGCAAGAGCAAACGTCCCAAATATAACAAATAATCCTGTTTGGAATAAATGTGATCATTCATCGTGGTGCTAGGAGCACCCAAAAAGTGAAGAATAATTTTGGCCGTCAAAAAGAAATTGGACTTTGGTGACCCACCTCTCACCCAAACAGTTAGGTATGTTGATTCTGCCTGTGGAATTGTGTAGTACACATTACAATGAACTAACAGAGCCTTTCAGCCTTCTATCACTATTAGAACAGAAGTCATGGGCCTCCAAAAATGCCAACAAATGAAATGTGAAATTCCAATGTGTCAAAAAGGGGTGTGGCACTTGAAATTCAAATGGACGCCACGGCCAAACCATTTGAGATATTGACCTGAAAGATTCCTTTGTTTGGTAATATAAGGCATATTTTCACTGCTTTTCAGCAAAATCTAAGAGGTGTCATGTACATGATACCCCGATTTTGGCTGTTTTCACATGGAATGACCCTATTGTGATATTTAATTTTCTCCATATTGCCGTATGGTGATGTATTCCACTTAAATGGGACATAACGTTTGATGGTGGAAAAGATTTGCTCACCACCTTCTCTAGCTTTGACTGATATTATTGGTTGAACTGGTTGATACAAGCTCATGTAAACATGTGTCCTATTTTGTTTACAGGGAGAAAGAAATATTGGATTTTGATATTTAAATATTAAGAAATTGAATTCTTTGTGTTTTTGGCATATATAAACAATATGAGTGAGGATGTGATCTAAAAGGGCTCTAAAGTAATTTTTAATTCAAGCTTTTATGTTACTTGAGCCCAGGCTGAGCGCTCAGTCAGATCACTACAAACACTTGATGTTGCCTCTACACTAGCAGAGGAAGTGGGAGTTGTGGTGAGAAGTTTTCAGTATTGAGCGGCTTCTGCTTTTGTTTCTGCAGCTGTCGCCCCATCAGGTGAAGATGAAGGTGGACGACAAGGGGCCCTCAAGAGGTTTAGTGCCATGTTTTCCTCATTCCGCAGAGGCAAAAGAGATAGTGAGTATTACACATATTTCCATATCAAAGAAAATTATTTTTTTTGCATTGCAAATACATCCACTTTCTTGTTCACTGCCCCTTGTGTCAGACCAGGAAGTGGGAAAGGTGGTGCTGGGAGTCATTAGGGGTTAAACCAAATGTAATATTTGCTAGTTGAGAGGGGGAGGTGTAGAATTTCTGAACTGAATCCTGAACAGTCCTCACAAACAGTGTTGGGCAGTTGTGGGCGCACCAGGTGATTTCCATTTAGCTCCTCACTTCCCTTAGAGAATTTCTGTCTAGGTTTGATACTGAGGGAAATCAAAACTGAAGTGAAAGTGTTTTTTTTTTTTTTTTTGTGGATGTCATTAATTCTCGAGAAGCAAATTGCCTAAAACAATTCTGTAAAATGATACTGAAAGCGGTCCATGGCAATGATGGATTATGAGTCGTGGACTATTATGAGAACAATCAAGGGTCAATGGACACAGATGAGGATGGTGGAACACATCATCTCTGCATACCTGAAACCTTTTGGAAGGCAAAGCAAACCTACTGATCATGAAACTATGCATAGGTCATCTTGGGGGTATTTGTTAGGGATGCACCGAAACACAGAAAGAAATTAATATTCCAATTATTAGTACCATTGCATTTATGGCTATGACTGTGTACTAACCTCACTAAAGTCAAGGCATTGCAATTCAAAGAATAAATCAATTACAAAAGTCTGGAAATATTTATTTAGCACTGACATTACAACAATGCACAGTATATAATAAAAATAAAAATAAAATGTTTAATGTCTCATCGAACATATCACACAACGAGGGTGTATGCCCCTCATCTGGTGCAGAGAGACGAGTTTTTCTGCGTTCTGCTCTCCTGTGCGGTGTCCGTCTCCAAGCGGGGTCTCCGCATCCATCGCACCTGGATCATTTCTCGTGCGCTGCTTTAATCCCACATCCAAGTAATGGTCTTTATAACGCGGATCAAGCACAGTCCCGAGGAAGTGCAGAGGATCCGAATAGATCTCAGCGAAACGTCCACACCGCAGACATGTTGGCGTTTATCCAGACAAGCGTGCGCTGGCCGCGGTTTTTGTTTGCATCATCACAACTGTCTGTTTCGGCCGTGTTGTTTCGGTGATGAAAGTATTTCATTTCGACCAAAAATGGCCCAAAGGCGCATTTTCGGTTTTCGGCCGAATATTTGGTGCATCCCTAGTATTTGTCAGTATGGCAGGAGTTGCATCAGCAGGTCTTAAACACTCAGACACAGGGCTGCCGGCCTGAGATAAAAGGCCCTTGCTGGAGTGCTTTCAGACAAAAAGGAAGGAATGCAGCAGAGAACACATGAAGAGGCTGGCAGCCAGTGATGAAACAGGACGAAGCCGTTTGTCTCTGAACAGAGAGACATGGAGAGGGAGAGCCAACGTCTGTAGGAGGCTAACACGTTGCATACACTGACTACTTTTACATGCACACACACATTCCACTATTATAACAAACATCACTATATTGGGAATTTGATATGGGTAATGTCAATATCATATTCTGATTGGATATTCTGAATTAGGTCTTATTCTGAATGGAGCATTTTCAGATGAAGACCTGTGTGATATGTTAGTATTGTTCAGACACGTCCTGTTTTCCTGTGTGTTGGACACAAACCAACCAGCCAACAGTTATAAAGCTGAATAGAGATGCGGAAGGGAAATAAGGGGAAACACCTACTGATATCAACAGGTTTTTGAATATGAACAAATATCACAACACCAACCTCTTCAGGAAGGAGGTTGAAGGAATGATGAAGGAAGCAGTGGACTGTGGGCCCTGGTTCCCCCTGGGGAAGTGGGCCCTGGTTCCTCCTGGTGCAGTGGGCCCTGGGTTCCTCCTGGTGCAGTGGGCCCTGGGTTCCTCCTGGTTCTAGTTGGCCCTGGGTTCCTCCTTGTTCAGTGGGCCCTGGTCCTCCTGGGGAAGTGGGGCCTGGGTTCCTCCTGGTGCAATGGGCCCTGGTTCTCCTGGTGCTGTGGCCCTGGGTTCCTCCTGGTGCAGTGGGCCCTGGGTTCCTCCTGGTGCAGTGGGCCCTGGGTTCCTTCTGGTGCAGTGGGTGCTGGGTTCCTCCTGGTGCATTGATCCCTGGGTTCCTCCTGGGGCAGTGGGCCCTGGGTTCGTCTTGTTGCAGTGGGCACTGGGTTCCTCCTGGGGCAGTGTTCCTTGGTTCCTCCTGGTGCATTGGGCCCTAGGTTCCTCCTGGTGCAGTGGGCCCTGGGTTCCTCCTGGTGCAGTGGTTCCTGTGTTCCTTCTGGGGCAGTGGGCCCTGGGTTCCTCCTGGTGCAGTGAGTCCTGTGTTCCTCCTGGGACAGTGGTCCTTGGTTTCTCCTGGGGCAGTGGGCCCTGGGTTCGTCTTGTTGCAGTGGGCACTGGGTTCCTCCTGGGGCAGTGTTCCTTGGTTCCTCCTGGTGCATTGGGCCCTAGGTTCCTCCTGGTGCAGTGGGCCCTGGGTTCCTCCTGGTGCAGTGGGCCCTGGGTTCCTCCCGGTGCAGTGGGCCCTGGGTTCCTCTTGTTGCAGTGGGCGCTGGGTTCCTCCTGGGGCAGTGGTCCTTGGTTCCTCCTGGTGCAGTGGTTCCTGGGTTCCTCCTGGGGCAGTGGGTCCTTGATTCCTCCTGTTGCAGTGGGTCCTTGGTTCCTCCTGGTGCAGTGGGCCCTGGGTTCCTCCTGGTGCAGTGGGCCCTGGGTTCCTCCTGGTTCTAGTTGGCCCTGGGTTCCTCCTTGTTCAGTGGGCCCTGGTCCTCCTGGGGAAGTGGGGCCTGGGTTCCTCCTGGTGCAATGGGCCCTGGTTCTCCTGGTGCTGTGGCCCTGGGTTCCTCCTGGTGCAGTGGGCCCTGGGTTCCTCCTGGTGCAGTGGGCCCTGGGTTCCTTCTGGTGCAGTGGGTGCTGGGTTCCTCCTGGTGCATTGATCCCTGGGTTCCTCCTGGGGCAGTGGGCCCTGGGTTCGTCTTGTTGCAGTGGGCACTGGGTTCCTCCTGGGGCAGTGTTCCTTGGTTCCTCCTGGTGCATTGGGCCCTAGGTTCCTCCTGGTGCAGTGGGCCCTGGGTTCCTCCTGGTGCAGTGGTTCCTGTGTTCCTTCTGGGGCAGTGGGCCCTGGGTTCCTCCTGGTGCAGTGAGTCCTGTGTTCCTCCTGGGACAGTGGTCCTTGGTTTCTCCTGGTGCAGTGGGCCCTGGGTTCCTCCCGGTGCAGTGGGCCCTGGGTTCCTCTTGTTGCAGTGGGCGCTGGGTTCCTCCTGGGGCAGTGGTCCTTGGTTCCTCCTGGTGCAGTGGTTCCTGGGTTCCTCCTGGGGCAGTGGGTCCTTGATTCGTCCTGTTGCAGTGGGTCCTTGGTTCCTCCTGGGGCAGTGGGTCCTTGGTTCCTCCTGTTGCAGTGGGTCCTTGGTTCCTCCCGGTGCAGTGGGTCCTTGGTTCCTCCTGTTGCAGTGGGTCCTTGGTTCCTCCCGGTGCAGTGGTGGTGATCGGCTCAACACCGGAGTGCACTTCCTAATACGGCATTAATGCGGTTATTGCTGCAGCCCTAAAGTCAATGTTGATATATTTATTGAGTCAATGTCACGCTCATTCCTTGCATACACCTTGATGTCATCTATGTAGAAGAGGTGGCTGATGGTTTGGAACTGGTATCCGTAGCCCCTCTTAGTGATGATCTGGCTGAGGGGGTTCAGGTCTATGCAGAACAGCAGCGGGGACGGAGCATCCTCTTGGTATATGCCGCACTTGATGGTAACTTGTGCAATTGGCTTTGAGTTGGTCTCTAGAATCGTCTTCCACAGTCCCATTGAGTTCTTGGTGAAGGCTCTTAGCATCTAATCAATTCAGGTGTGCACAGTTTGGTCTGATCTGCAGTCTCCAGTGACTGCTTTGTCAACCAGGAGCTGGTGTTTGGGTCCTCCTGTGTTACTACTAACTCCTTTCTGGAGCCCCCTCATGGCATGTGCACTTTTCAGAACCGGTATTTAAATATACCCCTTCAGGGGTAGAACTATAATAATAATACCAATAATAATAATGATAATGTAATACTGTGAAATATATAATTTCTGAGACTATTATGTCATACCATTACACCCTGGACACTGGCCAGTATCGAGTCATACTGAAAGACATGCCACTAATGCGATCAAATACCAAGAGCTGGTCCAATGAGGGTGTAAACTGTTCCATCTGGATCACAGTGGTGACCTGGGATGCTAAAGCCAAATGTGTTTCTACATTTCTGTGTAGGAGTCAAAGACCTTGAGCCAGAAGAGCCACAGACAGAAGAGGCAGACAGCACGTCCAGGCAACACCGCTACGTCAGCGGTCAGTACTTCTTCGAGTATCTGGTGGTGGTCAGCCTCAAGAAGACCAAGGATGGCAGCAGCTACGAACCTCAGATCACCTACCAGTTTCCCAAGGTCAGTGTGATGGTGCAACACACAGCAGGTCAGTCCCTTCTGAGGCCGCCTCGCTGATTACTGTACACACTGTATCTGAGCCCCACTGTATCTGAGCCTCTGAGCTAGACCGCTAACACAGACCTTGTAGCCTGGGCCTAACAATGTTCTGTTGTCAACAAAATTGTGTTTTCCAAAAGTTGTGATACTATGGCCAAAATCTAAACATCAGGAAAAGCAATGGAGTAATAGATGACAGAACATGGAACTTAATAACTGTATTCCTATTAATTAAAATTGTAAAAAGAAATGTATGTTCTATGATATGCAGTTATCTATCCCCTATACCTGAGTTTATGTGATTTCTTTGATGCTTAATTTATAACCAGGTATCACATTTTCTTTTGTAAAACAGCGCCCCTGCCGAAGCATCAGTAACAGTTGAGGTGGAGAGTGGTACTGCAGCAAGGGAGACAGAGAGAAGCTTTCTGTACAAAAACACACTAAATGATAAGAACTTCAGATGATATAATAGTTGATTGAGTAAAGCTGCTAAAAGCAGGAAGACACCACATTAACTATAGAAAGCTCTGAGTTGAGTTAAATTGGTCCTCTTGTGGATCCATTCAGTCCTCACACATCACTGCCCACACATCACTGCCCACACATCACTGCCCCGCTGTCACACATCCACTCAGGAATGGTTCTTATTAAAACACTGGCACACTTGGGGTGTGTTCACCTAGTAGTCCTCTTTAAAGAAACCAAACTGAGGGTGTGACCGATGACTATTCACCGTCCACTTAGTAAAGTCAAAGCCATGTGCTCTGTCCCATATATTATCTACAGCTTAAAAGAGTCGTTCAAGTTGGTTGTTTAAACTTCAACAAACACCATTAAAATTAAAATCTGATTGTTTTTAATAATATTAAAATATGAAAGAAAGCAGCCAATATGTTTTATTTAATAGGCTGCATTTTTATTTTCAACTCAAAGTTGTTATTCTTGAAGTTACTGAGATTTGAGAAATACTCAAACCTTTTTGGTAAAAAAATGTTTAGCATTAATGTAACCATTGGCTTTTGGGTGTTTATTGCAGTCAGTTCATGTAACATACATGCAGGTCCATATTTGGGACATCCACACAATTCTCTTCTTTGTGGCTCTATACACCACTACAATGGATTTGACATGAAACAAACAAGATGTGCATTAACTGCAGACTTTCAGCTTTAATCTGTGGGTATTTACATCTAGATCAGGTGAACGGTGTAGGAATTACAACAGTTTCTATAAATGATTCCCACTTTCTAAGGGACCAAAAGTAATGGGACAAACTAAACAATCCTAAATCAAACTTTCAGTGTTTAATACTTGGTTGCAAATCCTTTGCAGTTAATTATTGTCTGAAGTCTGGAAGGCATAGACATCCCCAGACGCTGGGTTTCATCCCTGGTGATGCTCTAACAGGCCTCTACTGCAACGGTCTTCAGTTCCTGCTTGTTCCCGGGGCATGTTCCCTTCAGTTTGGTCTTCAGCAAGTGAAATGCATGCTCAATCGGATTCATTGACTTGGCCATTGTATAACGTTCTCCTTATTTGCCTTAAATAAACTCGTTGGTTCCTTTTGCAGTATGCTTTGGGTCATTGTCCATCTGTACTGTGAAGCGCCATAATATTGCTTGAAACACTTAGGAATTCATTCTGCTGCTTTTGTCAGCAGTTGCATCATCAATAAATACAGAGAACCAGTTCCATTGGCAGCCATACATGCCCACGCCATGACACTACCACCACCATGCTTCACTGATGAGGTGGTGTGTTTGGGATCATGAGCAGTTCCTTTCCTTCTCCACACTTTTCTCTTCCCATCACTGTGGTACACGTTGATCTTGGTCTCATCTTTCCATAGGATGTTCTTCAGGAACTCTAAAGGCTTTTTTAGGTGTTGTTTGGCAAATTCTAATCTGGTCTTCCTGTTTTTGAGGCTCACCAATGGTTTACATCTTGTGGTGAAACCCCTGTCGTCACTCTGGTGAAGTCTTCTTTTGATTGTTGACTTTGAAACACAGACACCTACCTCCTGGAGTGTTTTTGATCTGGCCAACTGTTGTGAAGGGGTTTTTCTTCACCAGGGGAAGAAATCTTCTGTCGTCCACCACAATTGTTTCTGTGGTCTTCCAGGTCTTTTGGTGCATTCTTTCTCTTTAAGAATATTCCAGACAGTTGATTTGGCAATACCTAAAATGTTTGCTATTTCTCTGATGGGTTTGTTTTGATGTTTAATGATGGCTGACAGCATCACTGACAGCTCCTTGGATATCATATTGAACGGTAACGGCAACAGATTCCAAATGCAAATGTCACACCTGGAATCAACTCCAGACCTTTCACCTGCTTACTTGATGATGATATAATGAGGGAATAGCCCACAACTGTCCATGAAGTAGCTTTTGAGTTAATTGTCCCATTACTTTTGGTCCCCTAAAAAGTGGATACATATAGAAACTGTTGTAATTCCTACACCGTTCACCTGATTTGGTTGTAAATACCTTCAAATTAAAGCTGAGTCTCAGTTTCATTTCAAATCCATTGTAGTGGTGTATAGAGCCCAAAAGAAGAGAATTGTGTCGATGTCCCAATATTTACAGACCTGATTGTATTTAAAAAATAACAACTCTGTAGTCTTAAACATACATTCCTTTCATGCCATATTGCATCTGCCTCACTGACTTTATTGTGCAGCTCAGACTGGTGTCTGCCGGGTCCATCCAGGAATCAGGAATAGTTTTGAATTCAGTTCAATGGAATCATACTGAAAGCTTCCCACTCCTAATAGACTTGTGTGTGCTGTAACCCAGTAAGCTATATTAGATATATAATATACAATATAATTAAGCTGAGCAGTCTAAATGATGCCATCGAGATGTTTAAATGAGTGTAAGATCAGATTCATCCATTTAAACTGAGGGTTCTTGCAGAAGACTTGGGGAGTGACAGACTGTCATGTATGGAAATCAAGAGACGTTCATATAATGTAGTGTGTGTTGAAGAAAACCTATACCATTTATTTTAAAGAACAGACGTGGTTGTTTTCAGAGAGATGGGATGGCAAGATTTCAGAAGGAGGAGGAGGAGAAGACGCTCAAGGCGATCACTCTCTTTTGTTTCCCAGAAGGCATCAACTGGGCTCCTTTGACAGAATATCACAGGTACAGCTGCTTCCTGTGTTCATGGTTCAGCTCCTCATACATCCGAGTACATGCCTCATTCTGAGTTCTCTGGTTCTAGTGAGACGTTCTCCTTTGTGCTGACTGAGATTGATGGCAGCAGAAGAAACGGCTACTGCAGGAGGTTACTGGTCAGTGTCTCTGCTGTGTCATCATGTGGTTCTCCTTCTCCAGTGTCCGTTAAGCATCCTCTCCTTTCACTATCCACTCCGCAGCCTGGAGGGAAAGGAGCTCGACCACCGGAGGCGTACTGCATCATCAGCACGCTGGCTTGTTTCGGCCTCTTCTCCAAGGTTTGTTCAACTGAACATTCGTCTTTCAGCTTATTTCTGACGAAACGTTGCTGCATTTCTCTACTTACATTCTGCATTTCCAAATTATTAAACTGTCATATAGCAAATGTGTCACCATGTAGTTGTACTGTGAAAGTGGCCTTGTCTTCGGAGACCTTCTCTGAGATCTATGGCCGTTCAGCTTGTCCATGCTGTTCCTTTATTTATTTCCTTTATTTGTCTTTCTGCATTCAGCGTTAATATAGTCACACAACTCGTCACCCAGTGTTGTTGAAAGGCCTTTTACTGTAAAGCTTGAGAATGATAGACGTTTGGATTGTTGAAGGTTTTTGGGTACCATATCTCTACTACTTGTGTGCAGATATTTGACGAGGTGGAGAAGCGGCGGCAGATCTCCATGGCGATGATCTACCCATTCATGCAGAAGCTGAGGGAGGCTCCATTCCCAGCCCCGGGAAACACTGTGGAGATTAAGAGCTTCATTCCTGAGTCGGGCACTGAGGTCAGACCTAAACCCTCTCCTTATATTCAGAGTCCACTGGGTTTTCATAACATAAATATCAAAAGGCTGTGTGCTTTTTGAATTCCAAATATAAGATTCAGAAGAGCCCAGGTTGAGTGAAGTTTGAAATAATTTCTGGTGTAACAGAATTATTGGTTGCACATCCTCGAACAAACTCCATCCAGTCTGCTTTACACACACAATATAATAAATGCATAAAAGGGCGCTCTATTTGTGTTTGGTGTCAAACCCAGTCAGCTGTAAATTAAAGTGTCTTTGGGTACCTAGAAAAGCGCTATATGAAACCTATGTATTATTATTGTTAGATGTGCTGCCCTCATTATATGTGCGGAGGATACAACTTGGCTGTCAGGTAAACTCTTTCTCCACATCAAGAATCTGACGACATCGTTCCTTGGTCCACGGGTTTATTGACGTACAGAAAGGTGAAACTATACAAACAAGAAATATAACTGTGTATTAATATCAACCAAAATACACAGTGAGCTATGGAAATATGAATTAAAGTCGTACATTTTCTCAGTGTTCCTATTTTAACGTATTTATAACATTCAAATGAGCTGCATCAATTATATTCAAATATATCATGTATTATGTATGTATTTATTTGCTTGTATTTATACTTATATTTATCCCCGAACATTTTAAATTAACGACACACAAAATATCTAGTGTCAAACTCCATAAATGAAAGAATCACACCAAAATAAAGAACAGAGAATGCAGAGTGCATTAAATCAACCATACATACCGAAGATTCGACCAAAAGGCAAAAGATGGATGGAGCTGGATTCATTTAGCATCGATCAGGTCTGAAACGCATGTCTTTCTAATCAAAGTCACTTTCTGATTCAGACACTTCCTGGATCTCTTAAAGGGGCCGCAGCGTAAATACAGAGACAGAAAATGACCTCAACAAAACACACACTTCTTAACTGTAACAATACAGTGGACATCAGGTGCATTTTTTAAAAAGCTATGTTTTATTGAAACTAGGGTTTTGTATTGCTTCCATGATATTATTGGGTGAAATCTCCAAATGAGGAGAAGAAGTCCAACGCACAAAGAAATCTAGGCATTCTGATGATCAGACGGGTCAGAAACAAACCTCCAGGTTAGGCGTCTGGATAAGGTCATGGGCGTCGGACCCCTTGTATGAGGGTTAGACAAGTCATTACTTTGGACCCCCCCACTTTTACAGTGTCTAAAGTCAGCCCATCTGTCCGTCCACTCTGCACTATTTTCACTTTCACTTTCACTTTTACTTGTGACTCAGTTTCCCTCAGAACGGGAGTTCCCGTTGAGCTCTAAATAGAAGCTCAGCTCACATTGCTAGGACTTGTTTTTATGAAAGGGAAAGAATATAATCTGAAAGGAACAATCCACGATGGGGATGTCATTTATTGGAGAATGTGCTTCTCTCTAATCTCAACAGAAATTCATTGAACAGAAATTGCAATTGCGTGTAAGCAGAAATAGATCCTCTGAATTAGTCATGGAATCCATTTATATACGTTTAGCTTCTTAATATTTTGAAACGTGATCTGATAGGAGCTGACCACTTTAGAAAATGTACACATATTTCTTTCTCAAGCTATAGTCAGATAAAAGTATCAAACCAGGTTAAAATGCATCAGAATACAGGAAATGACATGTACGCTGTTAAAGATGTTCTGGGGAAGACCCTTGTTAAATTGCCCCCCCACATTTATTTTGCTTGTGACACCCATGGATGAGATGGTGAACAGTAAAACGATCACCCATATATCCCAGTTTGCAGACAGGCTGCACACAGTTTTCTGATACTCTTCCACACACTCTCAACCTCTCTGATTGTCTGACTGCACGTGTCGGACCTATTTTTAAGACGGTGTCAGCAGTTGTTAGGTCTCAGAACTGAACTTGCCGGTATGCAGGATGTCCACAAGTCTTGAAAAATGACTTCAGTTTAAGCTATATCTAGAAAATGTTCACTGCTTAGCTTGCTGCCAGAAAATGCAGAACACATGTTTTTTTTTTTTTTAATTTCATCATAGATTAGTAACAAATGGATGACCCGATCACAGAATTGACCTTTACAATCCTGATTTAAAACAGTAGATGGTCTTTGAGTCATTTTCAACCATAAGATAATATATTTTTTATACATTTGGGAAGAAATGGAAAAAAAAAAAGAAAAACCTTACCTATAGCACTTTGATCATAGCACTGTTGTTCTTAAGGTATGTTTGCTGAACAGCTACTACTTTACTCAGATGAGGATCTAACACTTGTTCTATTTTTAGCTCTTACTTTATCAGCAATGATACGTTGTGGTTTCTTTGTTTCTTTCTTTTGACAAATCTTCTTATTGTAAGTCGCTTTGGACAAAAGCGTCTGCTAAATGACCTAAATGTCAATACTAACACCATAATGGACATGTTTCAGCAAGGACAGTCATATGATTTAGTCTCTAGCTCTCAAATAATCTTTCAGTGTGCAGATACTGGGTGTGGGAGTGCCGTGTACACAGCCAGGTCCGGGTGGGTGTGTTACTGTGGAGTCGTGTCTTAACCTGTACTGTATTACCCAAACTTTACCTCAGAGCAGAAGCCTAACCCTTCTCCCAGCATGCCTTGTTCCAACAGCATCTCAATGCTTGTGAAAACACCTTAAGTGATGAAAGCAAAGCACTCAAAGGAACCTGCATCTTAGCGGCTCCCCAGTCAGACAGGTGGGTGATGCTACATGTTTGTGACGGTGCTGACTCTCCACCAGATCATCAGCCTGACGCGGCCGTTAGATTCCTGGCTGGAGCACGTGAACTTCAACACGCTGTTCGGCTGCCTGACGGACCAGGAGGTGCTGCTGGTGTTCGCCGCCGCCGTCCTGGAGAGACGGATCGTTTTCATCGCCGATGAACTCGGGTAACTCACCTGTACACGCATGCACATATGGACTCCAGCTTCTTCATGCATCTCATTGTGATCGCACCGATCACAGATCACTGGAAGCGTTTCAGAAGACACAAGCAATTAATCAGCATTAGTCAGCGATTAATAGACTGATGATTTCATCTCTACAAGGAGTTTGGTAAAGCTTTATGCTTCTCCATAGTCAGCGTGTTAGCTACAGGAGATGGAGTTTGGCGAAACAAGCAGGAGTAGCAGCACTAAAGCAAAGCATGCGGGTCGCCGGTGCGACTCCCAAAAGGACCAAGTCCTCAGCGTGGCTGAGATGCCCTGAAGCGTCCACCGCTCAGGGCACCCATCCATGTGCTGTCCAGCTGTCCATTCATGTGTGTACATCCTGTTTGTGTCATACGGAAAAAGAGTTGAATTGGATTTCCTCCTCTGGGATCAATGAAGTTCGTCTTATTTTGTTTGCTTCTTTGCTGTTTTTGACTTAACTTCAGTCAATAAAACGAATGGAATGAATGAAAGAAAATGTCCTTGTCGTCAGTACATGGGCAAGAATGACATGACTGATGTTTTACTGTTGTGGAAATGGGACATTATATTGATTTGAGTTATTATTGTGCTGTTATCCACCCCTTTCAATGTGGTGTAAGCCTCTATCATTTAAAGGCCATAATTCATATACTAATGGTGTTTGCATTCGGTTGGAGAGCTGATTTGCTGATCTGAAGAACTGAAGTGACTCGAGTTGATTTGCAAACCTGCACGATGAGCTTGGATGTGTTCTGACGTGAATACTCTCGTCTCCCGGCAGCACGTTATCCCAGGTCATCCACGCAGTAGCAGCCCTGCTGTACCCCTTCACCTGGCAGCACACCTTGATCTCCATCGTTCCGGAGATCCTCATCGATGTGGTGATGGCACCCACCCCTTACCTGCTGGGGGTCCAGAAACACCTGCTGGACCTGGTCACCGACCAGAGTGACGTGAGTTCTAATGGAGATGCCGTTTCTTTGTGACGTGTGATTGACGCTTTGCTAAGTCCCGCCCTCGAACGCAAACTCTGGCCAATCAGCCAGCTCTGACCAGGGTCTGACAACGACCCCCTCAGATCCCTGGACTCTCATGCAGTCGTTTCAGGTTCTCTTCATGTTCAGGCTGGTTGAGTGGATTAGGAGCTCGTCCTGGTTGAACATCGTGTAAAAGTGATACGTCTTTAGCACATTTATGCTATGCTAGCTAGCAGGTTTTGTGTATTTGAAAATACAAAATTGTTGTTTTCCTTTTGTACACTTGGCGTGTCTAATTTTCTAAGGTTCTTAGACGTGAATCAAAGAATTTTATCACCCTGTCGAACACAAACGTCCGCTACACAGGGTCATCAGCTGTTCTCCTGACGCACTTTACCAAGCGGCGTGGGCCTAATTCTTCCCTTTTTACTTCTTTCTGTCACAGCTGCTGGTGGTCGATTTATCTGAGGATAAAAAGGAAACCTTCATTGTTTCAGTAAGTGTTGCATCAACAAAAGTAAATCATCTTTTGGCTATCAATTCTAGTTTTGACATTGGAGGGAAGAAATCATTTAGTCAAAACATTGTAAAATTGTTTTCCAGACCGGCGATGAGAGCTCTATTCTGCCTCCGAAACTCCGAACGGAAATTCAAGAGGAACTAAGTAACCGACGAAAAGCATCAAGTGAGTGAAGGTCGACTCGAATAAAACACACGTGTATAAAGAATAGAAATGTAGATTTCTGTCCTCTGTTTTAGCGGTGGAGGAGATGAACCGGGTGGTGTCCGAAGCCTTCCTGCATTTCTTTGTGAAGACGGTCGGCCATTACAGCTCCTACGTGAAACACCGGCGCGCCGGAGAGCCGGGGCAGTTTGAAAAGAGACGTTTCTACAAGGCCATTGATTCCAAGACCACTCGACACTTTGTCAAGAAGTTCCTCCAGACGCAGATGTTTGACCTGTTTATCCAGGAGGTGGAGCAGCAGCAGCCTGGACCGCAGCAAGGTAAGAAACAGCAACAGGTAACCCGGCTCAAAGACGCAGGACTGCTGTCAGATCTCTCTGCAGGGACTTCGGTAAACTGTCCCGGCACAGCCTCACTGCACCTCTCTTCTCAAAGCATCCATCCAGCAATCATGTGTCAGCCAACTCTGACGGAGGAATAGTTGTGTAATTAAGTGTAGTGGAAAAGTATCATAATGGAGTACACTGAAAAAGGCTAAAACATATTTAGATATTTGAGTTTCATAACTGATGATCCTCGTTATGCATAGAGGTTGGAAGGAGATGGACGTTAACGTAAGTTAGCTCTCCGATGCTACGCTAGCTACTGCAGGTAAACTCAATGTCTTATAATTGTACCAGTGAACAAAGAGCTACCCGTTGTTACAGCAACAGTTCGTTCCTTCATTGAATCGTCTTCAGTCTCGATCACCAGGTGATGTGTTGCTTCACTTTCACACTAGATTCTTCATCTGTTTAACCTGAGTGACTTCCTGATAGATCCTGTTAGATCCTGTTAGATACCAATAGATCCTCCAGAGCCGTCTCTCTGTTTCTCCTGAAATCGCTTTATCTGTTTTCCCCAAAAACCACATATTTCTACAGGAAGTGCAGTGAATGACAGCGGGGGCTCAATAGCAGCTCTGACAGCTTGACGGTCTAGCAGTGGGGGGCGGGGCTTGGCCAAGGGCCAATTGGCAGCCCCATTTTAAAGTCAAGTGAAGTTGGATAGGTGTGTCACGATTCCAATTCTAAATTGAAAATCGATAGAAATGAGCTTTTGATTTTGACCTTCAAAGTCAAGGTCAGGCTCACTGTGACACACGGTAGAGGGAAAAGAATAGAACCATAATGAATTCATATAATTATCCCCCGGCTATGATATGTGACAACAGCTGGTAGAGCTTACCGGTAGCCTGCAGCTGCAGTTTTCGAGACACCATGGCCACGGAAGTAGGTGACAAGAAAACCATCCTCCTGCTCCCCTGAAGTTGAAGCTCGTCAACATGTTGCCTCCCTGCTGAGCCATGTAAACAAGGAACACTGGCAACATGTTGCCTACCTGCAGGGTCATGTTAACAAGGAACACTGGCAACATGTTGCCTCCCTGCAGGGTCATGTTAACAAGGAACACTGTGGCAACATGTTGCCTCCCTGCTGAGTCATGTAATCAAGGAACACCGTGGCAACATGTTGCCTCCCTGCTGAGCCATGTAAACAAGGAACACCGTGGCAACATGTTGCCTCCCTGCTGAGTCATGTAAACAAGGAACACTGTGGCAACATGTTGCCTCCCTGCAGGGTCATGTTAACAAGGAACACTGTGGCAACATGTTGCCTCCCTGCTGGGTCATGTAAACAAGGAACACTGTGGCAACATGTTGCCTCCCTGCAGGGTCATGTTAACAAGGAACACTGTGGCAACATGTTGCCTCCCTGCTGAGTCATGGAAACAAGGAACACTGTGGCAACATGTTGCCTTCCTGCTGAGTCATGTAAACAAGGAACACTGTGGCAACATGTTGCCTCCCTGCAGGGTCATGTTAACAAGGAACACTGTGGCAACATGTTGCCTCCCTGCTGAGTCATGTAGACAAGGAACACTATGGCAACATGTTGCCTTTCTGCTGAGTCATGTTAACAAGGAACACCGTGGCAACATGTTGCCTCCCTGCTGGGTCATGTAAACAAGGAACACTGTGGCAACATGTTGCCTCCCTGCTGAGTCATGTAAACAAGGAACACTGTGGCAACATGTTGCCTCCCTGCAGGGTCATGTTAACAAGGAACACTGTGACAACATGTTGCCTCCCTGCTGAGTCATGGAAACAAGGAACACTGTGGCAACATGTTGCCTTCCTGCTGAGTCATGTAAACAAGGAACACTGTGGCAACATGTTGCCTCCCTGCAGGGTCATGTTAACAAGGAACACTGTGGCAACATGTTGCCTCCCTGCTGAGTCATGTAGACAAGGAACACTATGGCAACATGTTGCCTTTCTGCTGAGTCATGTTAACAAGGAACACCGTGGCAACATGTTGCCTTCCTGCTGAGTCATGTAATCAAGGAACACTGTGGCAACATGTTGCCTTCCTGCTGAGTCATGTAAACAAGGAACACTATGGCAACATGTTGCCTTTCTGCTGAGTCATGTTAACAAGGAACACTATGGCAACATGTTGCCTTCCTGCTGAGTCATGTAAAGACTGCAGCAGCGATGCAGCAAAGAGAGTTTCAGCCGAGGTCGCTTCTCCCACTTATAATAGATTGCGTGTCTTCATCGCTGTTTACAGTAAAGCATGTGAACTCCAACGACTTCATGGTGCATTCAGGTACACCTCGGAAACTCAAGCTGTTGTTGTGATGTACCCTTCTGCCATCTAGTGGAGCTTCTATTTGCTGTCTAACATATTGTTTCCAGCTGACCGGTGAAATAAGTTATTGTTATTATCATAGTATTATATTCGTTGTATTTGACCATATAGTGTGGTACATTCCAAAAAATATCACACTTAACACCATGTAACTGTCAGGCCATCAAACCAATAATCTGTTGATCTTAACGAATCGAAACTCTAAGAACGACTAAGCCGTCACTCGAGTCGTGACCTTAAAATTGAAAGTCGGATAGATCTGGAGAATCGTGACACCCCTTATGTATCATTTCCTTTTTAGATGATAAACTGCTGCTGTGATCTTCAATATAGGAACACATGTAAAAAGAAATCTTAACTAATACTCATCTCATCATTAGCTCTATGAGCTTGAGCTTGAGTTGAAACAACTTATTGTTTTATCGGTTCACTGATAAAAAAAAATAATCAAGCTCTTGTCTTCTTCTCTGTCTGCAGGAATATTTCACAAAAAGATCCTTGAATACCAAGAGAAGAATAAAAAGGAGAAGACAAAGAAACACTAGCTGTCGCGTGGGACTCTGGGTGTATATAAAGGAGTTCATAGGAGAATATGTGAATGTTGCACTGTGTGCTTTTCTGTCCGTTTTAAACAAGTGTGTACCGATGTGTGGATTACTGTATGGCTGTGTTGCTGCTACTCTGTGAAACACTGGCAGATGAGAGACTAGCTTCTCAGCCGGTCGCCCGATGAGCAGGAAAAGCATTTCAAATAAAGACTTGTTTTTTAAGTCCACACACAGATACTCTCTGATATTTAGGGTCTAAATATAAAAATGTCTCTCTGTTGTTTTTTTGTGACCGATGACCAACCAATGACTAAACTTCCTCTATCAACAAAAAAGCAGCAAATTGCAGATGCAAATTCAGCAGAGCAGCTGCAAATGAGAAATAATTTGTGTCTCATTTCCCTGTTATCTAAGTCACAGACGAAACGCGTCCCTGTCACTACTCACTTCTGTGCTGCCATTGTGCTCCGATCACATGTGACTGAGGTATCAGGCCAAACATCAGCTGCTCTGGATTTCCAGATGGAGACAATTTGAGTGGAAAAAAAAATCATGAAAGGTGTCATTAAAAAAATTGCAACATTTATAGTCTTTCAAGGTCAGTATGCATGCATAGTATGTCCTAAAAGATCAGTCAAAGTCTGTTTAGTTTGTCATTAAAAATCTTACAAGTGATATTAGAGTCATAATAAAGTACGCTAACACTACATTGTATTTTGTCAAAGAAAGCATTTAAAAAGGTAATTGTAGAGTACCTCATGAAAATAATATAAGTCATAGTATAGATTGGCATAAAAACATATGTATATGTATAGTATGACATACTAAAAATAAGCATCAAAAAATAGCAAATAGTCATAATTTATTATAGAGTAACAATCAATATCACGTAATATACATTTTAAAGTCATAAATGTCATATTACTGTAATCCCACTTAAAAAATATAATCATAAATATAGTATGTAATAAAAGTCTTGGAAAATGAAAAATCATAACACATTCAAAAGTCAAATTTGAAACAAAAGTGAAAATATAGTATGTCATTAAGACATCATAAACATGTAATCTAGCATGCCAACAAAAATGCTATATTACTAAATGGCATTGTATTTTTGTTATGAAAAGTGTAGTATAACATGTCATGAAAAATGCTAAAAGGTCAGTATAATATGTAAAAAGAATTTCATAAAAGGTCATAGTTTGGGAAGTCATCATAAATTGAATATATATGGAACATGAATGCTACCAGTTTCAGTTTGCAGTTTCAAGTCTTCTTCAAACCAGCAAGATGTTCATTTAGTAAATGATGGTACATATAGAGTCAACAGACCAGAAAACGGGATGCTTTAGAGCGGGGCTACCTTGTGATTGACAGGTCGTTACCACAATATGAAAAATGTATGTCACAATTATACTGGCCAAAATAAAATAATTAATAAAATAATTCACAATATTATTCTGATAGACCTGTCCAGGGTGTACCCTGCCTTCGCCCAATGAGAGCTGGGATCGGCTCCAGCCGGGATAAGCGGTAGACGATGGATGGATGGATGGATGGATGGATTATCCTGATAATCTTCAAAATACACTTAAAACTTCTTGAAATAAAACATCCTGGTATCACTTTATATTTTGTTCAGAAACAAATGTTTAATTGCATCACAAATAAGGTATTTTTTAGTGATCATCCTTTATAGCAAAAAATAATCAAATGTGAGATTAAAATGATCAGAAAGCATAAGGTCTCCCTGTAAGAATAACATTTTTGACTTCTCTCTACCATGATGGTGGGGTAGATGGCATTTTCAAGTCACTCCTGAAGATATTTATGATTATCCCAAATAATGGAACCACAATCAATGTGGTAGTTTGCTGTAATAAAGTAAAAAAAAAATTTAAATCAAATAAATAGATGACTCAAATAATAATTTAACAGGGGCTGCACGGTGGTGTAGTGGGTAGCACTGTCGCCTCACAGCAAGAGGATCCCGGGTTTGATTCCCGGGTCGGCCCGGGTTCCTTCTGTGTGGAGTTTGACATGCAGGATGGGGATAGGTTCATTGATGACTCTAAATTGCCCGTAGGTGTGAATGTGAGTGTGAATGGTTGTCTGTCTCTACATGTCAGCCCTGTGATAGACTGGCGTCCTGTCCAGGGTGAACCCTGCCTTCGCCTGCTGGGATCAGCTCCAGCCCCCCAGTGACCCTGAATACAAGATAAGCAGTAGACAATGGATGGATGGATAATTTAACAGGAGGGTAAGGAAATAAAATCACATTTCGTCAAAAAGATTCCGGTTTTTGTGAAGAGGTACTTCTTAGAGTAGATTACATCTTCTACCACTAGGTGTCGTGCTGAGTTCAAACTGATGTGGTGACGCCACCCACCGCGAAGCAGAGGAAGAGAGAGAGAGACTGCAGATACCGCACCTTCGACCAAGGTAAGTGAACAAAGACTATACACATAAAGAATGAAAAGACCAAAAAGGCAACATGTTGAACTTTTTCTTCAGCGAATAAGCTAACCAATTGGATAGTGAACGTGCTCTGTATTTCGACGTTGTATTTGAAAACAAAGGACTCGGTCTGTTTTAGCAGATAAGTAGCTAACGTCTACTAGCTAACTTTCCCTTAGCTATTGCTTTTGGTAACTTCCAAGTTGTCAAGTGTTTGGAAATGGAAACCGAAAGTTTCTAGTTAAAGCTTTCAAAATAAAACAGGCCGGTGAATATTGTACACAACCGTATTTCCTTTAAATTTGGTAGTTTTATTTTGAAAGGAATAGCCAGTGTTATACATACTTCATGTTTCTGACTTGACACAGCCAGGAACTTTAATAGCTAACTAGCTAGCTAACTACTGTTAGCAGGTTAAGCCATATTTTGCTCTGGGTTAATGGAAAATACGCTAACTTTAAGAGTATAAAGCACATTTTAACCAATGTTTACGTTGAAGTGCGTTAAGTATTGGGACCAGTTGTTCCCTGTTTGTGGTAGTTGACTCTTTTGACAGCGAGTTTACGGTACGTATGGCTACGTTGCAACAAATACTAACAACTTTGGTAGCTAATGTTAGCTATGTGTTGACACTGACCATGTCAGTCTGTTCTTAAACAAGAGCTGAATAAAACTAGACAAACTTCATCATTACGTTTTCCAACATCGTCTGTCTTGTTTTTTTTTTATGGAGGACGATGAGCTGCCGTTTAAATTATGTTACAAGGCGACATTACACGTATCGTTGACGGTAAATACACTTTATATGATCAGTATCAGGTGCTACATTTGTACCTAACTGTTGGTATTATCCCGCATCCAAAACATATTTAACTTAACCGCCTTTCCACAGTTTGTAGTGTATTTGACTACCATTCCCACACTGTAGTTAGACCAGTGGAGGATGTGGTTGTGGGCTGTTGTGAGCCGCTTCGCATCATACCTAACGCATATTTTAATTTTAACCAACGAATGAAAGCGATGGCTGAAGTATTGTATGTGAAGTAGACATGGGGCGATGTGACACAATCATGTCACTATTTTCCTGGCCAAAATTATTGCGATTCAAGATATTATCCCGATAATTATCTGCTTAAAACTCCTAAACATACTGGACTAATTTGACATTGTGACACAAATATAAAAATAAATCAACAGATAAGACTCATCTTTATATTAGTGAAGATGGTTTTGAGTGAAAAATAATCTATCTTAAATAAGATGATCAGAAGATCTCCCTGCATCAATTGAGGATAAACCAATAAAGAGAGAATTCAATATTTCACAGCAAATAAAAATGCTTGTTGAAGTGTAATTTTCATTATTGGGCACGTTGACCATCAACAACTCAGTTTTCAACATGCTATCCAATAATTACTGTATTAACTCGATACCCTCCACTCAATATGTCTGAATAAACAATTTAACCAAGAATAACTGCACATGCTGCTCGTGTAAATGCAACTACACTGCAGTTCATTTAGCATTTTCTTTTTAGTTGACTTTTTTGGTCCACCGTTGCAAAATGTATAGTGTTTAAATGTGTGCAGTGTTTCAATGCTTTTATCTGGAGAATGTTGTTTTTTGATTATGCCCTTAACTCTGCATGAAGTCTAAAAACGTTTTTTGGACCCAGCTTTAAAACCCCATGGATCTCACGGAGGGACTCCACCATCAGTGCTTGCACAAATCAGATTTCCTCATAATTTCTTCATAACTGCACAATGTTATCAGCATTGCTCTCCCCAGACAGCAGAGCCAACTGCCTTCCTTCCTCTTTTTCTGTTCTAACAGTGAACTCATTTCATAGTTCAGTTTTTTTAAAGCTCAGCTCAGTGTTGTGACATCTGACCTTCATAATCTACTGTGCTTCAGTGTGAAGTCTTCCATTATTCCATCCCACCTCTTACTCTTCAGTGGGGAAGTGTTTTCTTTTCTTTTCTTTGATTAGCTGTGTGGCAGCATTTTGAATGGGCATGTGTTCGCAACAGTGTGGACTGACAAACAGTGTGTTGTACCGTGGACACGCTCTCTCATCGTCCCTGTTTCTTTTTCAGGCAAAGCATGGCAATGACTGGCCCAAGCTCGTGCTCCTCCATGAGTAACCACACCAAGGAACGAGTCACTATGGCCAAAGTGACCCTGGAGAACTTCTACAGTAACCTCATCGCCCAGCACGAGGAGAGAGAGATGAGGTACCCTCGACAAGTTCCAGATGAGCACGTGTGATTTTTCAGTGTCTGCACCATGACCTTTTACAGCACTCCACACTGATTTTTTTTAGAGCCATGATGTTGTCATTTTAGGTTTAACCACTTTAATTCACAGTGAAACTAACATTTGATTTCTTCTTCTGCTCATTAGTTGATACACACAGAAATAAGAGCTTTAATTCTTTTTGTTTTTTCATCGGCGTGTGTGCTTTTGTCAGAATTGTGTTGAGGCAAGACCACTTCCTGTTGTGACAAGTTACATCAGAGCATACACCTCCTGCCTTTTTTTTTTAAATACAGATTTTATTCACCTGATGATGATAATGACAGGAGACAAAATTTCACGGTTCAGAATATGTTGGTTAGAGGGCCACAGCAGAAAAGTACAAAAGATCACGCTGTTTAGAACAGGCGGCTCTCGGTTGTGTTATGGAAACGCTCTGAACACACCCCCAAGTCACATCACATGGTAGCACACGCAGCTTAGATGACATCACATAATGTGTCTTGCTTCCCAACCTGTTTTAACCAGTTGGGTTGTGTAGATTGGTTAGCATCTATGGTTCAGTGGCTAAATTTGATGTGCTTGTTAGGTTTTTTTTTGCCTGCAAAAGTTTAAGGTCTGTCATTATCCTCTGGCTAGAAACGTTGTTGAGAGAGTTGGATAATGAATGGGAAGCTGAGGTCAAAACAATGAATCTGACATTCGTGTCATACCAGCTACATCATCACTGAAAATGTCCTGGAAAAGTCCTGGAAAACGACCACTGTAGAGAAACAGTCTAGCAATTTAAGTTTTTAATTTTCATGATGTATCTGATATCTTTGACACATCCTAGTTGTACTCAATTAAAATTAAAAACAGGGTGCCCTTTCTTGATACTCTCTTAGCCAACATAAGTGATATGGCGAGATGTGCATACACTCCTCCGTGGCTAAAGAACCATAGTAACATACAGTTTGTCTCTTCAGGCAGCAGAAGCTGGAGAAAGTGATGGATCAGGAGGGCTTGGCAGATGAGGAGGTGAGTGACAAATACGTGCAGGGTTTTCCCCAGCACACCCTGTGGCAGCATGGGACAACGTCGAGATCAGCTGGAAGCTGCTATACAGTTTCATTTGATTTCAGTCAGCATTTCTAATGTTTCCTCACAAGTGTTTAAGCTAACATCACACAAAAATGTAGCGTGAAAGAATAGATTTAAAAAAAAAGTGTTATACTCTAGCAAGTTGTTGGTTGATAAAGCGCTGATTTAGTTTGAACTAGGCTTGCGATAGTATTCTGCATTCTATATATAGATATGCATATAATAATACATATAGAATATGCACATGTTAAGTAGCAGGTGTGCCTCAAAAGTAGCGGTGTATTATAGAAAAGTGTTGTCTTTCCTCTGCAGAAACGGATCCGGCGCTCTCAGCATGCAAGGAAAGAGACAGAGTTTTTGCGTCTGAAGCGTACTCGACTGGGTCTGGAGGACTTTGAGTCCCTGAAGGTGATTGGCCGAGGAGCTTTTGGAGAGGTAAAAACCTTTTTACATACATACTTTTATTATGATGCCTGTGTGCCAGACACAAGCAATCAACACAACATCAAAAACTCAATGGGACACAGAGGAGAACGTCCTATATACGTATATGAAAGTGTGGCTTTCCCCTGCCATTGCATTTGGTGGGGGGAAAACTGAACACACGCCCATAATAGAAGCAAGGTTTCCCTGAGCATATTTATAGCAGAGGCACAGTGCTCTCAGCAGTGACTGATCAAAGAGTTCTTTCTCCGCCTGCGCCTCCAAACATCTTCTGAAATCCACAATGCACTCTTTTTCAGTGCTGACTCTCTGTCAGCTTAGTATGAGCCTTGTTGTGTTTGCCTGCAGGTTCGTCTGGTGCAGAAGAAAGACACCGGTCATGTCTATGCCATGAAGATCCTCCGCAAGGCTGACATGCTGGAGAAGGAACAGGTGAGGAGGAAACATGCACACACTGGGTTACTGCTGCTGCATCAGTTGGACATCTGTGAACCCGTGTGTCTGTCTGTCAGGTTGGTCACATCCGGGCTGAGCGGGACATTCTGGTAGAGGCAGATAGCCTGTGGGTGGTCAAAATGTTCTACAGCTTCCAGGATAAGATGAACCTCTACCTCATCATGGAGTTCCTGCCTGGAGGTGAGACCCCTCAAGGCCTCTTGTCCACGTAGTCTTTTTCTGGCAGAAAAACTGTTGCATGATAAAGTAGCATCGCAGCTTTTTATTAGAATTTTGAGCTACTTTCTATTTGTTCGGCATTTTCACCAACCGCCGCTTCATATTTTGTATGATGGACTTGTTTGAGCAAGGAGGATGATCCGTCTGGGAACGTTTACGGCGATGTATGGAAATATTCAGTGTCCGTTCGGCCTATCTGTTCCCATGAATGGGCTTTTCTTTCTTTGTTATGGTAGTATCAGTAGTGCTTTTCTGAAGCTTAACAGATTTTCAACTTGAAGCGCTCATAGAGGCTGCACAAAACAAGGCAGTGCTAGAAAAAAAGACATACTCAATTGAAACAATTGAAAAAATATGTTTTTGTTCATAAAAAGGCGATGTGTGGACACAGGCTCTAACCCTTCAACACAAGTGTGTGGAGACCAGAAGCACTTAATGACTGTGGGCTCTGCTGTTGTGGTGCAGGAGACATGATGACCCTGCTGATGAAGAAGGACACTCTGACAGAAGAGGCCACTCAGTTCTACATAGCTGAGACGGTGCTGGCCATCGACTCCATCCACCAGCTAGGCTTCATTCACAGAGACATCAAACCCGACAACCTGTTGCTGGACTCCAGGGTGAGTTGTGGTGAACCCACTTTTCCACCACAGTGACATGGTTTTATTAGACTGAAGTGGGGTTACTTGATGACTTGAAAATGATTTGAAATGATTGTATATAATTAGGGAGGCACTTAGACGCTGTCTGGTATCGGGTCAGATACTGTGCTCATTGTACTCGTACGATACAACTTCCACCGACGGCACTAAGTCAACATGATGTTAACCTCACCATAATAAGCCTAAAAAGCAGCCCAGCTCCAACAACAACCTGATGAACAAACATGGTGTATCATCATTTATCAGCAGCTGCAGTCTGAAGCTGAACAGACGGTCTAGTCACTTCATTTAGCTGGGAAGTTGCCGGCTGTGTGTCTGCCGATAGAACCTGTCTGGGTTTCACTGATGAACTACAGCCCGATGTAATGTTACTCATTGTCCAGAAGAGAGAGAGAGAGAGAGAGTGATCGTGAATATCAAGTCACCAGTGACATTACAGCATGAATGCAGCAGTGCATTGTGGGAACAGTTTATTTGTTGGTGAAAAAATGATACAACTAGATACAAGTGAAGTTCCTGTCTTATTGCGTTAGAGGGTTAGTCCCGAAGTCAGCAACAAGTGTGGCTACTCCGGCTCAGGAACACTTAAGGAGGACTGACCTTTAAGGTGGACCAGTGCTATTATCCTTTAAGTGGCAAGCTGCTCCTGAGTCTGTTAGCTTTATTTCTTTAATATTTATTTAACCTGTTTAATTGAACATCCCTACTATGATTTGTTTGTTAAAATGTCAGCAGCATCATGTTGTATTTTTGACTTGTTAACAGTCAGAAAGTGATCTGAAGAAGTTTTCAAAGTCATTGTTAGAACTATAATGTTATTATTAAGTACTGATATTGGTACTCTTGTACTCACTCTGAAAACAGTGGTATCAGTTTATCCCTGCATATAATCCACTTGGAGCTGCCACTGTGCTCCATGTCACGACTATACATGACTATTCAAATCAGACTAAGATGGAGTGCTGATTGAGTCTATCAGGCTTGGCTGGAGTCTCGGTTGTTACTAGGGCTGCACAAAAAATCGTTAAAAAATCGCGATCTCGATTCACACACACACGTGATCTCATTTCTACACACGGCGATTCTGAAGCATTTTATATCTCGAGCTGCATCACAAATGCTCCTATTTCCTTCCGGATTTTTTGAAGCGCCCCCAAACGCACCACTGCCGCCCCTCAACCTATGGTAAAGCGTCTTTACAACACGTGATTCAGTGGAGGAAGCCGCCTGCAGTTGAGTGTTTGGAAAGAGTGAAGGTACGTGCGGTGTTTCCCCGCGTCCCATTCATTGCGCCGGGTTCGACTCGCCGCCTCGGGAACGCTCGCGAAAATCTTCTAAACTGAATGTTGTCGATCTAAAATAAAGACAGATTCAGCAACTGCATAGCTTATTTCTCGCTTAAAATGTTTTCAGAAACACCTTTCGGTGAACTATTTCCATAAAATAAGAGAAAGTTTCCAAACGAGCCGCCATGTTGGTCTGCGTGAACTCCGGAGCAGACAGGACAGCTGTGAAAGCGATCGTCCAATCAGGTGCAGCCATGAAGTGTGCGCGTGATTGTATGAAGGAGAGCGCCTGTCAATCATCCTCTAGTGGCAGCCCACCAAGCGTGCAATACTTAAAAATGTTTTTTTTTTTTTTTACTTTTGTAAAAATTACTTATCTTCCAGTGATAGAACTACTACTATGCCTCTGCCAAAGCAACAAACGTTTTTTTGTTTTGTTAAAGTTCATCAGTGCAATAAACATTTTGTGGAAAAAAATCGTGCAAGAGAATCGTGATCTCAATTCTAAGCAAAAAAATCGTGATTCACATTTTTTCCAGAATCGTGCAGCCCTAGTTGTTACGATGATGTAGAATAGTCGTTTACGTCCTGTCTGTTCCAAAAGGAAACATCACTGTTTGCTGCAGCCGTTATAATGGTGCCCTTTCTGTGTCCAGGGTCACGTGAAACTGTCTGACTTTGGGCTGTGCACGGGGCTGAAGAGGGCTCACCGCACTGAGTTCTACAAGAACCTGAACCACAGCCTGCCCAGTGACCTCAGTAAGCAAAGTCAGGCAACCCCTTCCATTTATTTCAACTTTAATGTGCATGCATTCACAGCAAAATACATTTGTTGATATTTAAGGACTAATTTCATAAAAACACCAAGCTGTTTTATTTATAGATCCATACATAACAGACGTGTTTGACCTGATTTAATGTCTGTAGACCAGTTTCTTTTCATCCTGTTAAGGATGTAGCACATGATCGTTTGTATGACGGGTGTTGATGCATCAGCAGGGTCACAGCTTGTTTCTCATACTGAGCTGGTGTTTCTCCACAGCCTTCCAGAACATGAACTCCAAGAGGAAAGCAGAGACCTGGAAGAGGAACAGGAGACAGCTGGTAGGTTCGAACAGAGACTTGATCACAACGTATGAATCAATCCGGCACAATGTGAATGGAAAAGGGTCAATATTGCAGGTTTTAGGGATGGTTGTGGTGAATTTCTATAATCGGGATTATATAGTGACATTAAAAAGCTGTCTAGCTCACATGGTAGACAAGTGAAAATGGAGCCTGCTTTCAAAAATACAGGATACAATATCATGTTTTAAAATATATTTTGCAGGGAGCTGATGATTTATGTTTATTTGCTTTAAGATTATTTGATTGCTTTCCACTAAAAATTATGTTCAGTAAAAAAAAAATGAAGTTCATACGATGCACTAGTTTCTCTATTGAAGGCCCCCGCCCACATCACTAGAAGCTACTGAAGCCTTTTAATCTTTAACCTCCAAACAAACTGCCTCTAACTGGCTTCCTGTTGTTGTCTCCTCCTCCTCCTCCTCCTCCTCCTCCTCCTCCCCGACAGGCTTTCTCCACAGTGGGAACCCCAGACTACATCGCTCCAGAGGTCTTCATGCAAAATGGATACAACAAGCTCTGTGATTGGTGGAGCCTGGGTGTCATCATGTATGAGATGCTGATAGGTAATGATTATTTACCTCCAGGAGTTTTGGACCAGGCCAGAGTCTAGGGCTCTCATTTATCATCACTGCTTAGAAAATGCTCTAAGTTGTGTCTTACAAATCAAATATAGAATGTAATATTTGGAAATCGAGCGATGGCTGGAAATCCCCGTTTGATCTCGGCTTGTTGTGGATTCGTGGAAGGGAACTAGATCGGGCTCATGGGGAATTAAGGCATCCATCACTGCTGGCGTAATCAACCTCACGCTGGAAAAAACCGGTGGTCCGCACTTGGAGGTGCACAGGAATGACTTTCATTCATTTCTCGCTCCAACATCGGCCCCAAATCATGGCATGAATCTAACATATGATGTAATATGTGTTTGGAGAAGAAGTACCTACCTAGTAGCCAATCGGTGCTCTCACCAGAGATGTCTTCTATAGATGTAGACACCAGTTGGGCAACATGTCTCTTCCTAACTGCACAAAAATCTTAATTTAGTAATAATTAATCAAAGAAATTACGGAACATATATCTATGTTGAGATTGTTTAAAGTCCCAGTCGGCAAGTCCGGTGGATGGAGGGCACTCTGTCAGAATTTGAATGTTTACAACTCTCACGCTCCTCCCCCACGACCACGAGCTCCTCCCCTCGACTTCGTGCCCTTTGAAATCCCTTAGATCATGCCACCTTTGAAACGCTGGTCCGATGTTGACTCTGGTTTTATCACAGGCACCGTTGCAATCTTTCTTTTTTTCCTTCTTTTCCACCGGTGTTTTCTTTTCCTTGGTTGTTTTGGACCTCCTCGTTTCGGATTTTAACAAGGAAATGGAAGCTTGTCGCTACTTCCCTCCGCCACCCCCCTGTGATAGTGGTACGACCCGAAGGGGGAGGGGCTCTGTGTGTGCACGAACACAATCCTGCGTGCTGATTGGACAGGATGATCTGGGCTCTGTCGATTTTTGCAAAACAAACAACAGGCTCTACGCACGTAGCTTTTTTTTCTAAAACCGGATGATTTATGTTGTTCTATCGGAGCGTAGTGTCGGCTTCAGTGAGTATGATCTGTCACTAGATACTGTGCATAAGCAGTCAGAGCTGTGCTTATATGTATGCACATTAACAAATGCACTTTATTGCCAAAAGTATTCACTCAGCCATCCAAATAATATAAATCAGGTGTTCCATCACTTCCATGGCCACAGGTGTATAAAAGCAGCACCTCGGCATGCAGACTGTTTCTACAAACATGTGTGAAAGAATGGGTCGCTCTCAGGAGCTCAGTGAATTCCAGCGTGGTACTGTGATAGGATGCCACCTGTGCAACAAGTCCAGTCATGAAATGTCCTCACTCCTAAATATTCCAGTCAACTGTCAGTGGGATTAGAACAAAGTGGAAGTGATTGGGAACGACAGCAACTCAGCCAAGAAGTGGTAGACCACGTAAAATGACGGAGCGGGGTCAGTGGATGCTGAGGCACATAGTGCACAGAGGTCACCAACTTTCTGCAGAGTCAATCACTACAGACCTCCAAACTTCATGTGGCCTTCAGATTAGTTCAAGAACAGTGTAGAGAGCTACATGGAATGGGTTTCCATGGCGATCAGCTGCATCCAAATCATACATCAGGAAGTGCAATGCAAAGTGTAAAGCACGCCGCCACTGGACTCTAGAGCAGTGGAGACGTTCTCTGGAGGGACCAATCACACTTCTCCATCTGCAATATGATGGACGAGTCTGGGTTTGGCGGTTGCCAGGACAACGGTACTTGTCTGACTGCATTGTGCCACGTGTAAAGTTTGGTGGAGGGGGATTATGGTGTGGGGGTGTTTTTCAGGAGCTGGGCTTGGCCCCTTAGTTCCAGTAAAAGGAACTCTGAATGCTTCAGCATACCAAGAGATGTTGGACAATTCCATGCTCCCAACTAGTGCTGTGCGATATGGACAAAATTTTATATCCCGATATAGCTAATTTTATATCCCGATAACGATATATATCCCGATATAGTATTATTTCTTAGAATTATTTATATATATATATATATATATATATATATATATATATATATATATATATATATATATATATATATATATATATATATATAAAAATCAATCACATCTCAGCACTATTTTTGATAACCATGTGAATGAAAGGCAAATTAATGGCACTTTCTTCTTTCCTTTTATTCGTGACTTTTTGCAACGAAAACTATCAAAAGCTTTTATGTAAATAAAAAAAAATATATATCTCCAGTGCCGTAAACAGGTGACGTTTGCGGGTGACGTAAAAATGCTACCACAACACAGTAGCGTTGCTGCAGTTACATTCGCCTTCAGAACTTGTTTTGAACTCAAAATTTGGATATCCAACGGTCATTCCGACATTGAGTTGTGCTTTACACGGCGTATTAAATCACAACCGTAGTGTGCGTTAACGACGCCCAATTTCCACTGCATGCGTCTCCGCTGCGGTGCGTCTCCGATCCGGCTTCGGTCCGCCGTCCGCCAATCCCCACAGGATGCGTTTGAGTCCGCCACGGCACAGTCCGTCGTTCGCGATAAATACGTAATCGCGCGCTGCAGTTAAAGATATGTGTAAACACAGCAACCAAGCGATACAAAGGTCAGTGTTCCCAAGGAAGGAGTACAAGACTTTTTTTGACGTAGTCAAGTGGTTTTATTAACACAAGTGTTTTATTTTGAAAAGTTTTATTGTTGAGTATGTACCGAACTTCCTGTTTCGCTATATTTGCCCTGTGCTGAATTGCTGCGCCGTGGTCCGGCATCCGCCAGAAATAGAAGTCCGTATTTGTTGCGGAGAGCTGCGGACTGCCGGAGCTGAGACGCAGCGGACACGCAGCGCAGAGGACCTGGTGGGGATTGACCCATAGACTAAAGTGAAACGTATCTGCTCCGCTGGCGTGGCGGAGACGCAACGCAGCGGAGACGCATGCAGTGGAAATGCGTGTAGCAACAGTGCTAAACAAGTAGCCTACACGTTAAATTACGATATAAACGACAGAGGGTTATATCCTACGGTAGACATTTTTATATCGTACTACGATATATATCGTAATATCGCACAGCTCTACTCCCAACTTTGTGGAACAGTTTGGGGACGGCCCCTTCCTGTTCCAACATGACTGGTCACCAGTGCACAAAGCAAGGTCCATAAAGACATGGATGAGAGAGTTTGGTGTGGATGAACTTGACTGGCCTGCAAAGAGTCCTGACCTCAACCCGATAGAACACCTTTAGGATGAATTAGAGTGGAGACTGAGAGCCATATCATATCTATATTATATAAAATGATTGTGTTGCTTAGATTTCTTCTTATGATGTGTGACAACTGTAGCGGTGTAAAACAGACTTAGGAGCAAATGAAAAAAAAAGGAATGGTTGTGTTACTTTACTTCCAGTACTTCTGTTGCTGTGTGATTAGAAGAAAGTAGACCTTCTTCAACTTTGAATGTTCTTGTATTCATGCTTTTCATGCTGGAAGAATAACGCTATTGCCATACATTCCATCATTTCCTCAAGGGGATAAATTACGTATCTTCTATTTTATAAGAATACAAGTAACACCTTAATTCAATCAAAAGCCCAAATGTAATGTTGATAACCACCGTTGTAGCTTAGCCTTGCAGGTGTTAGGTTTAGTTAAGCCAGTTAACCAGAACATAACCTGGGTATGTTGAGCTCACGTCGTGGTTCAGGACCCAGAGGCGGTGAAGTGAATTGGTTTGCTGTCCTCTGTGTACAGGTTACCCTCCATTCTGCTCAGAGACACCTCAGGAGACGTACAGGAAAGTGATGAACTGGCGAGAGACGCTGACCTTTCCCCCAGAAGTGCCTATATCCGAGAAGGCCAAAGACCTGATCCTCAGGCAGGAACCCCTTTTCACTCTCACTTGATGCAATCACTGATCACACCAGTCTTCTATATTGTTAACGCCTGAACAGTTTGTGTTGACTTGTTGGATTGGGATGTGTGTGTTATTAAGTGAACACGTGTTGTGAGCAGGTTCTGCTGTGAGGAGGAGCACAGGATCGGTGCTGCAGGCGTGGAGGAGATCAAGTCCAATCCTTTCTTTGAGGGGGTGGACTACGACCATATCAGGTGGGACTCTCCTCACACGTCCACGTTAAACAGCACTACAGACTTTACAGGACCACACCAGTCTTACTAAATATCAGCCAACTAGTTTACATAAACCTCTACCATGTTGACCAATATTGCTTTATATTTGAGTGTTTGTTTCCATTTTGTCCTTATTCAGTAAAAGTTACAGAATGTAGCTGAACATATTTGTCAAGTTTACTTAAAACTCGTTAAAATCCTCCTTTTAGCTCAAATTGCAGTTAGTTCTTGTAAGGAACTATTTTTCCAGGCGTAATGACATTCGTTTATCTCTCTCTCTCTTTAATTAATATTGTCATTATGTCCATTTGTTAAATATATATATAGACTATGGCTATGATCTTAATTCAATAATATGCGTTTTGTTTGTGATGCAATACAAATGTGTTTCTTGACTTAAAAGTGAGGTAAAATGATTCCAGTACATTTTGCTGCCATTTTATTTTTTAGCATTTTTTGATGATTATCAGGATAATTTTGTGAATAGCAGTTGTTTGGCAGATAATCATCAAAGCACGTTTTCATACCGTCCCGTGTCTGTGCCTCACGACGGCCGTAGGCTTCTGGTGAAAGTACCAGACATGTTTCCTTCCTGATACCTGGTTTTGCATATCGGCCGATACAGACGTATGACTGTATTTATGGACGCGTGTTGTTGTTGTTGTTGTGCCGTAAAGAGCTGAAAAATGATGATTGCGTGCCATCCCATCGGTGTGTAGACTACATCCTCGCCGACACCTGAGCCGGAGGCTGCTATTGCATTGGAACAGCTCAATGAATCAGCCTTTCACAATTTTGACTGTCTCGTTTGTTTCTCTGTGTTTATAAAAACTAAAGGCATGAAAGAGGCTCAGTCAAACGACTCACTCTTGAAAATGCAAATGACCTTATTTTAAATACTTTCAAATACATGGCCTGATACTTCATAGCTGCATATTCTACTTGTTGCACTTTTCAGTACATAGTTCATTACTGCTTTAAAGCTTTACTCTTCAGATAGAAAACGGTACTAATAGTTGTCTGAGTTTGAAGTTTCTCCACTGCTTTTCCTAATCCTGCTCTGACATCATCAGTGAGCTCGGTCTAGCCCGGCTGCTGGTGCACCCTCTCCACAGCGTGTGCTTGTTTTGGTGATTGTGTGACTCATCAAGTCAGCTCAGAGGCATTCTCACTGTCGTCAGTGGTGAGTTGATCAGACCAGGGAGAACCAGATAGTAAGCTGCTGATCACTGATGATGCTGTACTTTTTACCACAGTGATGACCAACGCTCTCCTTTCTGAAACCAACACTAAATGTTGTACGTAGACGTGAGCGAGTGGAAATGTTCATCATCCCGGATGTCATTTGAAAATGAAAGTTTGATCAGTGAAAAATGATTCATTTAGTTGTTGTGTTGAACTTGGCCGTTATCATTATGATCGGACTCATAATGAAGATATGGAGTGTGATGTTTGTGCCTTAGCGATCAGGCTTTATTTCCGTCATTGACACATCCAGGCCAACATGTCGGCCAGCTCAGATGATTCTTACTCAACATCCAAAGTTCTGAAATGCTAAATTTCACTTTTCTTTCTCCAGAGAGAGACCTGCTGCCATTCCCATAGAGATCAAAAGCATCGATGACACCTCCAACTTCGATGAATTCCCAGATTCAGACATCCTCACGCCAACAGGTGCTCTCCCCGTTTCTGTTCACCACACGTCACATTCTGTGTCTTTGTCGTGATGCATGAAATCATTAAACTGCTGTTTCTTCTTCCCGTCCAGTCGCCCCTGTGTCCAACCAGACAGAAGTTGACCTGAAGAACAAAGACTGGGTCTTCATCAACTACACCTACAAACGCTTCGAGGGCCTGACGGCTCGAGGAGCCATACCGTCCTACATGAAGTCAGGGAAGAGATGAACACCTCCACGCAGGCTTTCCACCGACGCCACCACCAAACCTGAACGAGTCGTCCAAACCCCTGTTGTCTGAGGAACTTGAGCCCTGAAAGGAGAACGCTGTGTTCTCCGCGTTACCTTGAGTGACTCTGCAAATAATAAAAGGGGCTCAGTTTCACCCGTTGCTTTCCAGGAACTGCTGCCTTCATTTCTGCAGGTCTTCACTTTCTCTGATGCTTCTGAGGGAACCTTTCTACTTCCTGCTCACACATGGAGTGTGAGCTGGGATTAAAGTGATCGGGATTCTCTCTTTCCAGCAGTGGATGCAGTGGGATGATACCAGCACCCGTTACATTCCCTCACCATAAACCAGCAGCGGTCTGCTGGACCTCGCTCTTCTCCTTCCAAACCAGGACCTCCACTCCGGTCGCCCTTTCACGTTGACTTGTCAACTCAAACTTTGCATTAAGTCGTCACTTGAAGTGAATCAGGTGCTCTTCAGGGATTCTGTCCAAATGTTTCTCGTTGTTTCACTATGAGGCTTCTCTAAAGTGCTGCTGGCTTCTGACCTAACCAAAGACTCCGAGCTGAATCATGTTTCTGCTTGATCACTTTTTATAACTTACAATGGTAGGTTTTTTTTAGGTTCATAATTGCAAGTGTTGCTTATTTCACAGAGACCCACGTGAGCTGAGATACCTTTAGCACCTTATGTGTGGTTCGATCCTGCTCCAGCACAGTCTACAGCTCGTTAGTTTGTGTTTGGATTCATTGGACTGGAAAACGGCTTGTGTGTCCACACATGGGTTCAACGGGGGAGTGCTAAAAACCCAAGTCACCATTTTACACTTTTAATGAACATGATGCAAACGTTATTTTAGTCTCCCCGGGGCGGGAAAGCTGAGCTTGTCTTCCTGAAACAAACGATACATCTTCCCATGCAATTCGTTTAGACTTAGCAGCTGTTGAAAGCAGCTTGACCAGCTCCCCTTATTTAAGAGTAGACAGTATAGAATGGATACATTACTGAAGCATTCGACTCATTGGGTAACAAGATTAAGTGTGAACTTACTTTTTAAATAGACACTCACAGGGCTAAACATCTTCCAGTGAACATGATATCCAAATGCTGTCAATTAAAATGAATGTAAATGAAGTTTTATGGAGATTTTTTTTTTTTTTTGACAATAATTCCAAAATGCTGTTTGTGTGAATGTAGTCTGGACCATACAGTTTTTCTTTTTTATTTGTGTCCTAGCACATGAGGTTCAACTATGGAAGCCCATATCCCGCAGAAACGAGGAGCAAAAGACACCAAGTCAATAAGCAAATAAATAAGCCGGATCATGACTTTAAGAATATTTAGAATGAATTCATTAAATAAATTAAAGTTAATAAATTGGATTAATAAATTTGGATTTTTGGTCTAAGAAAATACGAAAAAAAGTCTCGACTCAGAACTTGGATTCTGGGTTCTTTTTACGAAGTCAAATTGTATGTAGTATGTCACAACATGTTGTCTTCTTTTATAATCTAACTTTTAACTTGGCTGTTATCAAAGATTTATCTTTACTCGTCTAAATTATGACTAAAGCCATATTTTGATATTCACAAGGTCAAATCCTGACACTCTTACAAGCTTGACTTTAAAGATGAACTTTCTAAGTTTTAAAAAATAATTTGTGATTCCCATCTTTTATTTTTTCTGGCAGTAATGGGCTTCCGTATTGACAATTGAGTGTGAAGGTTTTTCTTGTAGTCTGTTATGTAAAACTTAGTGTATTCAGGTAGTGTGTAGATGAAGCTCAGCACATTGTAACGCATTTTAGAAAAGCACCCAGCGGTGCTTCCTTTTCTATGGCAGGGGTCACTATTTTACAGTCTTCTCTTATTAGAATGCTCTGCCTGTTTCTACCAAACAGCAGATGGGTCAGCTTAAAGCAATAGTGTGTGTGTGTGTGTGTGTGTGTGTGTGTGTGTGTGTGTGTGTGTGTGTGTGTGTGTGTGTGTGTGTGTGTGTGTGTGTGTGTCTTCCTACGAGTGAGGCTCAGATGTGTGTATGCTCTGCTCGTGTCATCATGTAACATGTGATGAAGTCAGAAGTGAGGGATTTTGGGAAGGTGGGTGTACATTATTTAAACCACTGTTCTCTTTGTAGCGCGTGGCTGTTTTATTGTTTTCTGCTATTTGACAATGAATTACTCTGCACTTACTGTGTTGTGTCCTCCTTTCAATGATGGGATGTATGGAAGTGAGCCAAAGCTTTAGTGCTTTAAAGCTGCATTCTCTCTGCTGGCCATCAGGGGGCGACTCCTGTCTGGTTGTATAGAAGTCTGTGAGAAAATCCCCTACTTCTCTCTTGATGTATTATCTCAGGAAACATTGTAAACCTTAAAGTGAGCTGAAGTGAAAAATGCCTTTTTTTACCCATTTAGATCAGTAAATATAGACCTCTCTCTCTATTAAGCTAGTAGTCATTTATTATCTGCACTGTAGTTTAATTGATTATTGGCTGTGTTTGTATATTAATCAGTCCGGTCTGAAGCTGCTAATCAGTGGAACAGACGGTGGACCAACAGTCCATTGTTGGATGTAAAACATGAAGACTTATTACAACCTGGCAACCCAACACTTCTGATTATTACTGGTCTGAGACATGAGTAAAGTAAACATGTTTTATTTTCAGAAAAGCTGAGGGAGAATTATGGAGCAAAACACCACAACACAGTTATGTGAATGAAAACAACGCATTTTAACCAGCCGTCTGGGGAGACATTTAAATGCAACACATTTTCTAGGATGGAATGGAAAAGTTTTAGCGCGACAATATCTTAAAAACAAAAACTTCTTCAGGGTATGAATTTAAAAGCAAACTGAAAGATCATGTGACATTTTTTCAATATTTCTCATATGTAAGAATTCCTATTTCTTTTTGTGTTTTCTTTAATACTAATTGCAATACTTTACTTTTTGTTTGTCTCAGTACAACTATTTTGAATTGTGAAGAAACAGCAAAGTGTTAACTCCTAGAATGTCGTGCAGCCTCCGTACTGAAGTGGGTTCACCTGACGGACACTTACTGGCAGATGGAGGACAGTCACTGCTGTGGACCAGAGTAATTCCTGGAGGACTGACAGGAGAATCAGGTAACAAACATGTGGAAGATGTACGATGGCGTATTACCTTATCTGATAGATAAGGTCATCCACTTCAGGTATAACACACAGCTAGTGGTGGCATCTGTGGTGTGATGGGATTCATCCAAACTGGTTTTTCCACACAAATTCATAACTTCTTAACAGAAAATGATCTTTCCAACAAAATAATCATGAGTTCCTTCCCACAAATGTACAACTTCGATCTTGAAAATGGACATCCGGAAGGAGCCCTGCAAACTGGCCCCGGATAATAGATGGATGTAATGAAAAATAACAATAATAATATAACAATAAATAATAATAACAATGCTATCAGTCAAATGTATCTTTAACTCTGTCTATTGTTTTTTTTTCTTTTGGTAAATTGATTCCAGTGTAGCGAGGATGAGAGTGTGTAAGCTCAACTGTATGAAAGGATTTAAGAGGCGCTGGATTATCAACATGATATCATAAGTGATTACTCATGATATCATTGTTGATTTTAAATATGATGGTCATCATCAGTGCGATGCCCCGAGTCTGGCTTGAAAAAAACAATAGCAGAGTGAAGTTACATGCAATTGATCTTGAGCTGTCGTTTCCATGACGATATGAACATTGAGTGGCAGACCTGCTAGACATGCTTCACATGTGATTCAACCCAGTAAACATCAAGCCAGCATGAACTTCTCTCATGCTACTGTTGTGACGGATGTGATGTTCACTGTGATGGATGCTGAAACAGCGAGCTCAGGGTTCCTGCACAACTCCATGGCTTTTCCAGAATGTTCTTTAGCTTTTTCAGATCATAGCAGTGTCCCAGCCCAGCGACCTTCAATGACTGGATTTTAACCAACCAGGCGTCTACAAGCGGATCAGCAGCAGAATAAACTCTCTCAGCCTGAAATCTTTCATGAATCATATCCTCCATAAAAATAATCAAATATGATCTCTGGCTCCATCTTAATCATCAGTTACCTCTTCTATGCTCATTCTTATTAAATGTAGCTGGTTGCTAGGCGACGGGAGCGGCAAAGGGTGGGGTCAGGAACAGTTGGGGATGCAAACAGGAACTCCTCTGTAGACCAGACCGCCACATTTCAGTCTTCGTGGTCTTCAAAGGGCTCGGTGATGTGGACCAGAACTGGGACACGGCTAGTGACTGACTTTGTGGACGACGCTGTGAAAAGACTACAGTGCTTCTGCCCTCCCATAGGGGAATCCTTCACCGCCAGTCTTCCCCGTTCACTCCAGCTGGATGACGTGTCTCATATCTGGGCCAGAAGACTTGTAGCGTGTTCCCAACACTCGCTCACTGCAGTCAAGAAGATAACCGCAGTTTCTGACTTGATTCAAACAGTTAAAAGGAGGCACCTCTTATCGTCGGCCCGTTGAACTAAAGCTCCTGGAACGTAAAGGGAAATGTTTGTGATCCGGAGGAGGAAGATCCCAGCAGGCGATGGTGACGTCAGTCCTCAGTGTAGGGCAGCGAGGTCACAGGCACCCGGCGGAAAAAGAAGCTGGATCCTCTGAAGAGGTGACCCTGACAGGAGGACACACACGCACACACACACACACACACACACACACACAGTACGAATGCTTCTGAATCATAACTACTGGAGACGTCAATCGTAAACATCAGCCTCTAAGAACTGGTCTAACTGAGGGACTCTATGTGGGATCAGGGGGAGGGGAGGAGTAGGATGGGAGTAAAGATGAGGGTGAGGATGAGGATGAGGAGTAGGATGGGAGTGTGAGGTGGGAGGTGAGGAAAGAAATAGACAAACAACAGATTAACTATGAAAACTACAGACTGTGGAGGTGAGAGCCTTTGATAATAAAGGGTGATAAGTCCCTAAAAATTGTGGAAAATCATCAATATTTTATGGTTCATTTGATGTTTAGTTACAGATTTATATTAATGATGCTTTTCCTACCCTAAAACTATAGTAATTATATTAGCATTTACAATATCACTATGTGTGCGTGTGTATGTATGTGTATGTATATATATATATATATATATATATATATAGTATACGGTATATACTGTACAGCATCATACCTTGTGGCTCAGGTGATTCCAGCAGTGCACCCAGGACTTGAAGATGGGAGAGTGAGGAGGAAGACCTGCAGCCAAACTGGCAACACAACCACAACCAATCAGAATGCAGCATCAGGACGGCAGGCTTTTGCCAAGTAAAAGAGTAAAAGTGCCCAAAAGAACATCAAAACCATGTAGTCATATTTTTATTTACGTTTTTTCTTTCTAAAATATCTGGTGGTCAATTATACAAATCTGATCCAAATCTGGTTCTCCTTCGTTAACGACATAGTCCTCTACACAGTCCTCTACACAGTCCTCTACATAGTCCTCCATACAGTCCTCTACACAGTCCTCTACATAGTCCTCCATACAGTCCTCTATACAGTCCTCTACATAGTCCTCTACATAGTCCTCCATACAGTCCTCTATACAGTCCTCTACACAGTCCTCTACATAGTCCTCCATACAGTCCTCTATACAGTCCTCTACACAGTCCTCTACATAGTCCTCCATACAGTCCTCTACACAGTCCTCTACATAGTCCTCCATACAGTCCTCTATACAGTCCTCTACATAGTCCTCCATACAGTCCTCTACACAGTCCTCTACACAGTCCTCTACATAGTCCTCTATACAGTCCTCTATACAGTCCTCTACACAGTTCTCTACATAGTCCTCTACATAGTCCTCTATACAGTCCTCTACACAGTCCTCTACACAGTCCTCTACACAGTCCTCTATACAGTCCTCTACACAGTCCTCTACATAGTCCTCTATACAGTCCTCTATACAGTCCTCTACACAGTTCTCTACATAGTCCTCTACATAGTCCTCTATACAGTCCTCTATACAGTCCTCTACACAGTCCTCTACACAGTCCTCTACATAGTCCTCCATACAGTCCTCTACACAGTCCTCTACACAGTCCTCTACACAGTCCTCTACATAGTCCTCTATACAGTCCTCTATACAGTCCTCTACACAGTTCTCTACATAGTCCTCTATACAGTCCTCTATACAGTCCTCTACACAGTTCTCTACATAGTCCTCTACATAGTCCTCTATACAGTCCTCCATACAGTCCTCTACACAGTCCTCTACACAGTCCTCTACATAGTCCTCTATACAGTCCTCCATACAGTCCTCTACACAGTCCTCTACACAGTCCTCTACATAGTCCTCTATACAGTCCTCTATACAGTCCTCTACACAGTTCTCTACATAGTCCTCTACATAGTCCTCCATACAGTCCTCTATACAGTCCTCTACATAGTTCTCTACATAGTCCTCCATACAGTCCTCTATACAGTCCTCTACATAGTCCTCTACATAGTCCTCCATACAGTCCTCTACACAGTCCTCTACATAGTCCTCTACATAGTCCTCCATACAGTCCTCTACATAGTCCTCCATACAGTCCTCTACATAGTCCTCTACACAGTCCTCTATACAGTCCTCTACATAGTCCTCTATACAGTCCTCCATACGGTCCTCTACATAGTCCTCCATACAGTCCTCTACACAGTCCTCTACATAGTCCTCCATACAGTCCTCTATACAGTCCTCTACATAGTCCTCCATACAGTCCTCTACACAGTCCTCTACACAGTCCTCTACATAGTCCTCTATACAGTCCTCTATACAGTCCTCTACACAGTTCTCTACATAGTCCTCTACATAGTCCTCTATACAGTCCTCTATACAGTCCTCTATACAGTCCTCTACACAGTCCTCTACATAGTCCTCTATACAGTCCTCTATACAGTCCTCTACACAGTTCTCTACATAGTCCTCTACATAGTCCTCTATACAGTCCTCTATACAGTCCTCTACACAGTCCTCTACACAGTCCTCTACATAGTCCTCCATACAGTCCTCTACACAGTCCTCTACACAGTCCTCTACACAGTCCTCTACATAGTCCTCTATACAGTCCTCTATACAGTCCTCTACACAGTTCTCTACATAGTCCTCTATACAGTCCTCTATACAGTCCTCTACACAGTTCTCTACATAGTCCTCTACATAGTCCTCTATACAGTCCTCCATACAGTCCTCTACACAGTCCTCTACACAGTCCTCTACATAGTCCTCTATACAGTCCTCCATACAGTCCTCTACACAGTCCTCTACACAGTCCTCTACATAGTCCTCTATACAGTCCTCTATACAGTCCTCTACACAGTTCTCTACATAGTCCTCTACATAGTCCTCTACATAGTCCTCCATACAGTCCTCTACACAGTCCTCTACATAGTCCTCTACATAGTCCTCCATACAGTCCTCTACATAGTCCTCTATACAGTCCTCTATACAGTCCTCCATACAGTCCTCTACATAGTCCTCCATACAGTCCTCTACATAGTCCTCTACACAGTCCTCTATACAGTCCTCTACATAGTCCTCTATACAGTCCTCCATACGGTCCTCTACATAGTCCTCTATACAGTCCTCTATACAGTCCTCTACATAGTCCTCTATACAGTCCTCCATACGGTCCTCTACATAGTCCTCTATACAGTCCTCTATACAGTCCTCTACATAGTCCTCTACATAGTCCTCTACACAGTCCTCTATACAGTCCTCTACATAGTCCTCTACACAGTCCTCTATACAGTCCTCTACACAGTCCTCTATACAGTCCTCTACATAGTCCTATATACAGTCCTCCATACAGTCCTCTACATAGTCCTCTATACAGTCCTCCATACGGTCCTCTACATAGTCCTCTATACAGTCCTCTACACAGTCCTCTACACAGTCCTCTACATAGTCCTCTACACAGTCCTCTACACAGTCCTCTACATAGTCCTCTACACAGTCCTCTACACAGTCCTCTACATAGTCCTCTACATAGTCCTCTACACAGTCCTCTACACAGTCCTCTACACAGTCCTCTACATAGTCCTCTATACAGTCCTCTATATAGTCCACCACATAGTCCTCCATACAGTCCTCTACATAGTCCTCCATACAGTCCACCACATAGTCCTCCATACAGTCCTCTACATAGTCCTCCATACAGTCCACCACATAGTCCTCCATACAGTCCTCTACATAGTCCTCCATACAGTCCACCACATAGTCCTCCATACAGTCCTCTACATAGTCCTCCATACAGTCCACCACATAGTCCTCTACATAGTCCTCCATACAGTCCTCTACATAGTCCTCCATACAGTCCACCACATAGTCCTCCATACAGTCCTCTACATAGTCCTCCATACAGTCCACCACATAGTCCTCCATACAGTCCTCTACATAGTCCTCCATACAGTCCACCACATAGTCCTCTACATAGTCCTCCATACAGTCCTCTACATAGTCCTCCATACAGTCCTCTACACAGTTCAGCTGGAGTTATGAAATGGATCAACAGAATTGTCCCTCTGGGCTTCCGTAGTTCCCCTGATTATCAGGAAGTGAATGTACGTGTTTGAGAGGATGACTCACCCACAGTTGTTGACTGCCATGAGATCAGCCACCAGCATGAACGGATACGTCAGAACGCTCACTGCGATCTGCACAAAACACTCGTTAACAAGAGAAAAGCATCTCAAATAATAATAAATAGTAAGAATGTTAACTTACGCCCATCACAAACTTGGTGTAGCTTCTGATGGCTGAGGCCTGACTGAACTGCAACAGAAACACGGAGAGGGGTGAAAGGTCACTTCCATTGCTTCACATGCAACACAGTCATTAAAACTAATACCTGATAATAGCTCATTAAAACAAACAGAAACAGATTTAGTAACAACGTCCCTCCCTGTTCTATCTTATATTAATACAGGTCATAAAGCTGACCTGTATTATAAAATAATCAAATAATCAAATAAAAACTAGCAGCTGTAGTTGACTGTGGAGAGGTGATCCACTTCTTGAAAGTATGTTTGCTCTGCTCACCTTTTCGTTGCAGTTCCGAAATTGCTCTCTTTCGCTCATCTTCAGTTGGGTATTTTTCAGCGAATGCTAAGTGCTTGTTTCGAAAGTGTCTTTCAATGTTACATTTTTATTAGTTCGATAATTTCTCGCCACATATCAAGCACACAGGTAAGCCAGCATCGTTGGCGGTGAAGGCAAATTAATCTGTCCATGCAGAATTAAACTCCTGAAACTTCTGAGACTTTTCTTTTTGGGGATTTATTCATGGTTAGTGCAGGGGTCGCACACTCCAAAAGCCACCAGCAGGTAAAGACGAGGCAGTGTTTCCCCTACCATTGTACAGGAGACCTGCCGCCAGGTCAAAAAAATAAATAAATACGCCAAAAATAAGCTACCTATCAATTAATTCATAAATCAATAATCATTTACATTAGGAGCGCCTCCGCGCAGCACAGTAGATTTGCTCCGCAAGATGCGCGGCCGCTACGTTCTTCTTCGTGTACTTTACGTGCTTGATGTTGTTCTGATGCCGCTCCGCCTCGTTAAACCACCACGATGTCGATTTCTACTTTGAAAACACGGAAAGTTGACACTGTATTTTGATAAGCTGTTGCACTCTTCAGACTCGTGGTGTGAGCGGAACCGGACCGGTACCGGAACCGGACCGGTGCATTTATAAGAAAAATGCCGCTGTGTGTCTCCGTCCAAAATCCGCTTTCCTCGCGCTGCCTGCTCGCACAGATCCGCTCGTGCGCACATTCACTGATGCATGTCGAGTGTTGTCGAGAAATATATGCAGAGACGGCGCTCCTTAAAAACAACATCAAGCCATGCGTGTGTAGTATTAGGACGTGATGACGTATGTACAACCGGCTAACGGGCCAAAGCCCGTTTGGGCTGGAGCCGAGGCACGCTACTGATCGCGCCCTTAAGCAGCCTATGTTAATAAAATAAGGATTGTTTTTTGATAAGCTGTGGAACTCTGAGTTAACCTATTTCTACCTGAATTTCTATGAACTATTAGGCTGTTGAGTAAACCTATAACTTATATTTTACTTGATAAAATAAGACAATATATGCACTCATATGTCGTTATAGTGTTTTACAGTATCTGTAGCTATTAATGTGATGCTCGTCATTTTCCAGACATATTTTTCCAGACCATAATTTTGGATCATTTCCATCAACCGGCACCTTAATAAGTCACTCTCTCCTTGAATCCTTGAAAACCTTGAATACACTCTGGTTGAAAAAAAAGGTTGAATGCAAATATAATAATTGCAGAATTGCAGACTGCTTGCTGTGCCACCTGACTTAATCCAACTGCACCAATACACCATCCTACGCGTCTCGTCTGTTTAGGGTTTTTTCGGTGGGTACGACCGGGCCTGAAAAAATTCTAGGGGAAACGCTGGGTGAGGGCTATAGACGTTGCTGTGACGTATATTTTAGTTGACAAATTATAGCCTAAAGAAAAAAAACTTTAAAAAAAAAAAGATGTTAAACTTATCACCTCGAACTCCAAGATAACTGTGCAACAAAATAAACAAAAAAATAATAATATATAAATAAAAATGAAATTTTCATGATTTTTTTTTTGTCAAGGCTAAAGGGAGCCACTACAAGGAGGCTGAAGAGCCGCATGAATTTATCAAGACAAGAATTAGAGACAATGGTTCCAAACCGGCCTATTTATACAATAGTTGTATCGGTCAGGGATTAACGTGTGAATATGAAGTGAGATGTATCACAGAAAAGGGGACTCACGCTGTCGTCGACGGCGTAGGTGTTAATGAAGTGAGCCAGGAGGTTACAGCACCAAAGGAAGAGGACCTCCCCCGCCACATGAGGGATGAGGCCGCTGCAGACACAAACACACTGCTCAGACTGATGGAGGTCAAAGGTCAAGGTGCTATGTTGTAAACGTATTACTCATGGACGGTGAAATTATGACTCACACATAGAATCCTGCGACTCCTTCCTCCTTGAAAATCTTCACAATGCAACTGAGCATCCCGCTGCAGGTGACACAAACTCCCTTAACATGTGCAGAACGTCTACATATCAGAGCTGATGAAACCCTTTCACACTGCTGCTCCTCCGACACAGAGACTTTTATTGTGAAGCAGTCACAGGAAATGCAGTGTATTAATCCCAGGTTACTCTGGGAGCTCATGGAGGATATGGACACATTGTGCTGCAGCATTATACTTAGATGATTATAATTGTCTTACCCATACTTGACCTCTCTGCCAACAAACTGGGCCATACACCGCACTGACAGCACTGCCAAAGGAAAACCACACAGGCGGTCAGCAGCCAGTACTACTGTTCTTATGAGGTCACATAACATTGAGCCAGTATGACGCTTGTAATGTCAGTAAAGTTACAAATGGTTGGATGGGTCATGGATCAAAAAAAATGCCAAACCTTCTCCAATGTGAGGATAACATTGTATTGCTAAACTAAATGTCTTTGGTTTTAGTTTCTGGGGCGAAACAAGACGATTGATGATGTCACCTTGGACATTTATATTTTTACTTCCAAAGCAATCAATGAAAATAATTATTTGCAGCCCTACTTTGGGTGGTGACACTGCTTGTTATCGATCTAGGGGAAGCGTTTTATGGTGGAATTAACTTTGACGTACCATGAAAAGGATGAGTAGCCACTCTGGACAGGCACTGGATGACCATCTCATGTGACGTCTGGAGAGAGGAAACAATTTGAAGAGACAACCTGCTATAAAGTCCATAGGATTTGTTGCAAAATAAAGCCATGAGCATAAATGTGCTCATATCAGCTGTCCATGTTAGTGGATGAATGCGTCTTGAATCCGGTGGGTTTCTGACACCAGAGGGTCACGGTCCATATACGGTCTGTATACTAGTGGTGTTTTTATATGCAAACATAACTTATTGGTGTCATTATTGATATTTTCTACTTTACTATTCGTGTGTGTAGGTCTCTCTGTTTGGCTCTGTATGTATGAGCACATGACTCTCTTTCTTCCTAACCCTTATGGAACCATTACAGCTGTATGTTTTCCTGTTGGATTAAAAAGGTTTCCTGATTCTGATTAAACATAAATTATTGTACAGACAATCCTCCCAGAATAAAATACGGTCTGGAGTCAGCTTTTGCTTTTTGATCCCAAACTGTCTGATCAAAGAGTGAGAAAAGAACATACAAAGGACCATATAATTATGAGCTACTCAAATAGATGCATGTCATAATGGAACATTTAAAGTTACCACGAGGAACTTTTAACTGGTTATGAAACAGTCTTGATGTAATTCTGATGCCCCTTCATGACCTTCAGAAGTAAACGAGACCATCGGTGAGAAGAGCGGTTCTATAGAGTTATTCTTAACGCTTATCATCCGGTTTGATTCCACGTGAAATCATGTTGATTCACAAGTTCACCAGAAACTCCTTCAGTTCAGACTCCCAGACTTCCCTTCAGCTTGTTGGGCCAGCTGAAGGGAAAGGGGGAACGGGAGCACCAGAACCAGGACTGTGCAGACCAGACTCTGCTCTGGGACATGACTGCATTTGTTTACAGGAACTGCCAAGATCATCACAATATCAAAGTTCCTCATAGTAGCTTTAAACACCAAAATGTCCAAGAGACAGTGGAAGACATCACTTCAGTTAAACACGGAGACCTCTCACCTCTTTCACCACTTTCCTCAGTGACGTCTGCAGGTCCTCTCTCTTGGAAAGAAGCTCCATCTGTTGCATGAAGAAGAAAGATGACTTTGACAACCCATCACTACATCTACACCTTTAAATACCTTTTCATAAAGTGTTTGGAATCCAGAAAAGGATTCATGTGACCCAGGCCTGTCATGGGAGTCATTAACGGTAATCTCTTGATTTATGAAACTATGTTGTTTAAAGGGCCTTTCACACATGCACTGCTACCTGAACCCCTCTAAACATTCACCGAGGAGCTGTATGTGAGAACACACGTGTCTGAACCATTCAGAGCAAACGTTTACCAGACTTTACCCCGCCAGCTGCCGAGTACAGAGACAGAGTGGGAACGTATGAATACAGCCGCTCACTGCTCGACATTCGGGACTTCATGAGAGCACAGCCGACATTGTCAGACAAATTCAAGGAATGGAAAAAGACTGTTTCTTCTAATGACCAAATTATGAACCAGCTACGCCAATGCCAGCCCTGCGGTGTACTCCGAGCCCCGCCCCAGAGCTCCTGACCTGCACGCTCTACCCAGGGCCACCCATCCACTCAACCAGGACGCAGACAAGCTCCTGCACACGCTCCTTTGAGCTTCAGATGAAGTGTTCTGGTTTGTGTTGTCGTCCGAGTTAAAATCGCCAAGTCAATATCACCAATCAGCAGAAGTTGTTTGAAACATATGAGCAAATAACTTGTTAAAGCATGGATCCTTGCTTGCCTGTTTAACTTTGCTCCTGACCACAGTGGAGATGGCACTGGACACGATACGAGGGGAGAGGCCGCGGAACAGCCCTCTCTTTCCATCCACTTTCACAATGTGCTGCGCTGAAAACAAACCAAGCTCCTGTTAACGGCTCTTCACGTGTTCAGTCAAACAAGAGGACAATGGTTGAGGACACCTGACTCACCATAGGAGAAGAAGCCAGGCAGGTATAAGACTCTTCGTCCAAACATAGTTGTGCCCACAGTTGAAGGGAGAGGTTCATGGCCCACCTGGAAACAACAGGGTCTGAGATTAAACACAAGCCAGTTTGGACCTCACTCGATGCTAAGGTAGTGCTTTTCAGTTAAATTATTTCCTGCGTGGAGTTTATGAGATCCAAAGGGCTTTCATTTTGAAATCCTACAACAGAGTGTGCTAACATTCTCTGAAATACCTCCTGAGATGGTCTGCTGTCATTCAGAAGACAAATTAGTCTGAAAATATGCCATCTTTACATTCTAGTATGGATCGGGGCAAGCTAGCATGTTTAAGAGATTCTAAGGGCCTTTAACTGTGAAATCCTACATCAGAATGTCCTGATATTCTCTGAGTGACACTGAGGTGGTCTGTTGTCATTCTGGAGTGAAATTATTCTGTGACAATGAGCCATTCCTTTTAGTTCTAGACAGACTTTTGAGGGAAGACAGCTCATATAAGATATTTTAAAGGGCTTTAATGTATAAATCAGAATGTCCTGATACTATAGAAGTGACACATTAAGATGACCTGTTATTAATCAGAATTAGAATTAGTTTGTGAAAATAGACCATTTCTTTTGAATTGTAATTGGTGTCTATAAAGATACCTCATATGATAACGGGCTTATGTTGGTGCACGAGGGCTCGTTTGTGGACTTTTTGAGCCCTTGAAATCATTATTATTATTATTATTATTATTATTATTATTATATTACACACCTGGTTTAATCACCAACCAGTTATTTTAATTTAGCTTACTAAAGCCTTTGTATCTAAAACAAGTAAATCCATTATTTGACAGGTACATCTGGTCTGGAATGATATGAGTCGACGTTCAGATCAGGCTGTAAAACATGTCAAATAAAACACTTTTAGATCATATCTGTTGTGTCATCAAAGTGAAGTGACATGCCGAGTGCTGTCACATTTGTATTTCTACCATTTCAGACCCTCACATCCTCTCACAGCCAACCATCAGGTGACATCAGTTAAATCCCTGAAGGTTCAGAGTTTAGACCTGAGATTGGCCCCAAGTATCACTTAGTGGACCCTTGAAGTTTCTGAATGGTGGTCATTTTGAGCTCAGATTGGCCTTTGGAATTGAAAATATTCCATCCATCCATCCATTGTCTACCGCTTATCCTGTATTCAGGGTCACGGGGGGCTGGAGCCGATCCCAGCTGTCATTGGGCGAAGGCGGGGTTCACCTGGACAGGTAACCAGTCTATCACAGGGCCGACATAGACAGACAACCATTCACACTCACATTCACACCTACGGGCATCAGTCATCAATCTATCCCCATCCTGCATGTCTTTGGACTGTGCGAGGAAGCCGGAGAACCCGGAGAACCCGGAGAGAACCCACGCTAACACGGGGAGAACATGCAGGAAATATTCCCACTATTGGAATTATTTTGTTCTCTGTTTGAAGTATTAAAATTGTTGTTTTGAGTTATCATCATTCATTATAATGCATTAATTTGCTTGTTTATTAGTCATTAATTAATTATTGGCAGACTTATTGGCTGAATTAAATGCGATATGCTCTATAAAAATTACAGGAACAGTGCTTTTATTTTGAAGTGTTTTTAATACGCTCTTACCGTAATACCGATATACCCGCGCCGTGAAATAACGTGGGGCCGGCATTACCGTGTTTTTCGAATTGGAGGCTGGCTTCACGGCATGAATGAGTAACTAACATGGCATGGGACGTAAGGTGACATTTGGACGACTTGAACAACTCGGCGACGACGTTTTGGTACAGTCCCAACAGTTGCTGTTAGCTAACTACATCAGCTAACTAACCTGTATTAGCAACTTCACATACAGCAGCGGATGCGTGATGGCTGTTACTCCCGCTCCCAGCAGCAACACCGCGGTGTCTACGTCCACGACGGTCGAGGTGGCATCCTGCCCCGCACCGTCCGCCTGACCGGACAGGTTTTCTGGCGAGTCCATCGTTGTTTACCGTCCGTAGAGGATGGAGACGGTTCATACTCTACAGGATCGCCCCGCTGCGGCTGCTGTCAGACTCACTCTAGTAGAGTAGGGCCACTGCAAAACAATTTCCGCTTTGAACTTTCAAAATAATATTCGCTGCTTTACAGGTCGATGGTAGGGACAAAATACAGCTGTAATAAATGCTGTTTGTTCAAAACACAGCGAGGGCGTTTTAATGTGATTATGATAGTGTATTCTTCTACTTTCATCTGTCACGTGACAGCGGAACCGAAACACTTGGGCGGAGTTCGAGCCACATGAACACACGTGCACCTTTCTAATCTCGCGGAGCCAGACCTGAGGTCAGATGTTATTCAATTTAAAAGGAAGATGCTATTTGGGTACCTTTTGAAAGATGGTAGCAGAGAAGCAAAGCTGAATACCGTCATTAACGCAGATCATATGATGTCATTACTTTCTTCTTCTTCTTAATCCTTTAGATTCAGACTGTTGTTGACAGGGAGGCACATTTAGTCATTCCATTTCTATTCTTTTCAGGGCGTTTCCCCTCTATTTCTGTAAAAGTACAGATTATTCTACTTTGTAGCTTAGCCGATAATGTCAAACCACAATATTTTTGGTATGCAAAGAAAAAAGATGAAGAACAATACAATTTATGAGTTTAAAGTCCAAAAGACGTTGAAAAGCACCTCACCACTCTCAACAATGGAGGGTTTTTTTTTTTTTTGTGAAAGTATATTAGCTACAAGAATCAGGAACTGCAAGAACGACCGATGCTAACAGTAAATTCAATTATCTTTTATAATATAGATCAGATATTTGCTTTATAGGGATTTGTAATCTTTACAGTGTTGGGGCTCAATAGATAATTATTAATATCTATACAAAATAAGGGGAAAGGATAACCAAATCTTGACTCTATATAAATGTGTTTGTACTCAAATGCCATTAATGAATAACTACGCATACAGATGGATGAAGGAATAGTGAATTGAAAGAGGTTGATATCATTCATTCTTATACAACATTAATAAACACATCAGTATGTTCAAAAGGGGTTTATTAACAGTAAACAAATAAACATACACTAAGTCTAAGTGGCCTATCTAACTAAATACTATACGTGTGTGTGTGTGTGTGTGTGTGTGTGTGTGTGTGTGTTTACAAGATGGCCACTGTGGATGTCGACCAGTCAGCCATGTGAAGGGGGTTTGTTCTTTGTGGGAGGCCATGTGTCTCTGCCTGGAGAACAGGTTTCTATGTGTATAATAAGTATAATATATGTAGAGCCGATAGGAAAGTTGGATTATGAGCATGCAAACTGTATGTTCTGGATCACTAACAACTGAACTAAGGTTACACACTTAACTCAACAATACATCAAGCAGAAAATCACTTGGAAACATTAATGTCATCACATTCAGTTTCTGTCCTCAGCTATGCCCAGATTGTTACCAGCCCTTGAAGAAGGGTTGGTTATTCCTTGTAAGAAAGGTTGCTGTCTTCAGGTTCCTGTGAAGGAAAGTTTCTGTCCTTGAAGCTGTGGATGGAGGAGTTTCTAGTGAGATGCGTCTCGACTAGGAATTCTTGTCTTTGTTGCAGAATCAGGCTCCAACAGCCAGCTTGTTGGCTGCTTTGAGGGCGCTGCTTGGGGACTTGAGACCTGTGGTCCAAATCCCAGGAGGAAGAGGAGACCAAGTTCAGGTCGACGTTGCAGGAGGAAGAGAGACCTGTGCTCAGGTGTCGGCCAGGCCTGCAGGCAGACGGGGGAGGGGAACCCCCCTGTGTGACTGGTTTCACACAGAAGACCCCCCATTTCAATGTTCAGAAACAATTCCATCTGCATCCATGAATAGTTTCATAGACACAAACCTTGAGGTCCCAACAACAGCGTACACCATCCTTTGTCCAGGGACCCTCATCGAGTAAGGATCCATCCCAGACATACACATACAATAGATATCGTGTACAGAATGAACAACAAAAACATCGTCGATCCATATGACAATAATGATACATGTGATGGGAGCAGTAATAGCAACAGTCATGGCAGCGATAAATAGTAAATGAATTCTTCAAATGATAACAGCAGCAGTGGGGATAATCTAATGACAACACGTGATCACTAACATCTGTTTCACAATCACAGAAGGATTGCTTTGCTTCCAGCAGGGGGTGCTATCAGCCTTACAATGGTTCTGGATGCTGGATGCCTTCTGTTCGATCCTGGACCTGAACTGCGTCAGTCCTGGAAGCACAGACTGTATATAAGCCTGTAACACATGGCTCAGTGTGTGTGGGGATACTTGTGATGAGTTGAACAGACTGGTATCCAACTGTTTGGGATTAAACTGATGAGAGTCCTGTTGCAGTTGGCTGACTTTTGATATTACAATTTATATTTTAAAAGCGCAGAGAGAATCATTGGAATAATGTGATAATATGGGGATATAATATATTATGGTAGAGTGGTGCACGGGTGTCCAATGAACTAAAAAGTATAGCATGACCACCTCTTCTTGTGTGATTTATTGAAGCTCTACTTTTATTGGTCTTTATTATTCTTTTATCATGTGTGAACTGTAAAGCATGCTCTAATGTTGTTGTTTTTAAAGTGCTATATCAATAACGTTATTTATTTATTATTATTGTTTTCATTATTTTGTCAATATATGTTGTCATGTCATAGACAGGAGATACAATATGAGAATAAACTGAATATGCGTTGTAAAACAACACTTTAGTGTCATACTCTCTCTCTCTCTCTCTCTCTCTCTCTCTCTCTCTCTCTCCCTCTCCCTCTCTCTCCACTGTGGGCAACGCTGTCTGTTTCAAATGCATTCAAACCATCAGAGCCAGTTATTAAAACAGGTTTGTTAGTGTTGGGGGTCTGAGGCTTGCTTTATGCTGTGTCGAAGGGCAGAGAGGGACCAGATTTGACGTGGACTCGCACCTTTCTCCGATCTAACAACGTCACGCTGATTCACTCAGCGACACCATTCATTCCCTGATGGAGAAAAGAATCAAAACTTGAATGGTGGAAATGTCAAGGAGACACTTGAATCAGGATGTCGTCTGGTGTCATTGTTGGTGCACGGCATCATCACCACAACATTCATGGCAAAGTGTCAAATACCGGTTCATATACATACTCATAACCTCTTTTTCTATACGTGACATCAAAGACATGATGTATCCGGAATAAACAATGTGATTGGTGGAAGGACACACACACACACACACACACACACACACACACTAGTTGGTCTAGTTGCAGACGTTGTGGGTCGGTTTATTCACCGTCATCATGGCAGCCGTTGGTTTCGGCTCACTGACTGTTTGTTCGCCACCAGACTGCAGACGGACACATCAGTCACTTCATTCTGGGGCTGACGGGAGTAAAAGTGACCCCATGTATCTATCGTCCCCCAGACTGACACCACTATTATACTGAAATGTCTGCTGTTAGTTCACGGCACAGAGACCTGAATCAAGGTCAATCATTATATTTATATATTGTATATGTATGTCCATCTCGCAGATGTATTGTCATCAGCTCTTCAATCAGTAGAAGCTAATTTTGGCGATTGTATAAAAACAAAACACACTATAATAATAATACACTTCATTTTGGGTTGAAAATTCATATGCATGTTACTGACATTTGTACAGAGTAAATTATTACCCTTTTTTTGTAATGCCTTAAATCAGTAAAAAGCAATGCATTACAGTAAATACATTACTTCTGTAACGTGTTACTCCCAACACTGACGATGACAAACATCAGATGGGAAACAGGCTGTGTAACTCTTTGCCCAAATGTCAGCTAGGTCATTCCGTGTCATTTCATCAAATTTCTGAAAATCCTGAAAAAATTCAAGTACAAAGACACACTTGTTAATAGGACAAATCCAAAATATTAGGTCTCTACTGTCAATAGTTTTCTCATGAAACGTCATTGAATGAAGGGTAGTTTAGACGGTTTTTGGCTTCATGCTCTGAAAAGCCATTTTTAAACAGCAATATCTAGAAAACTATCTCACCTGTGGCCAAATTTCTACAGTGTATATCTGTTACTAATAGCCTCCAGACATGAAATATCAGGGATGTAGCTCAATGATAACCTAGTATGGTAGGTACTTAAAATGTGGCTTGTTGAAATACAGTAGTACATTTGAAGAGTGGCTGAGCTCCCATTTTTGCAGATAAAAGACTTCTATCACTTCTGCCTCTATCTCTGGTGCTAGCTTAAACATTCTACAAAATATGGTTTCTCTTAGATTATTAGTTTCACAGATATTAAGGCTCAAAAATGGAAGTAAACACATCTTTGCCCAACTTCAGAGTCATATTCCAAAAAACACGTATCAGGGCCAAAACATACTTTTGTTGAAAGATCATATTCTTGTTAAAATCATATAAAAAAATTGGGAGGGTGTTTTGCCTCAATTTGTCGCAGTGATTTTTTAAAATCCTGATATTGGTGGGGTTTTGTGGTCGTTTTTGGTACTGCATGTCCTAATATCCTACTATTAAACATCACAGAAGGGCAATTCAATTGTGTTTTGGCCCATGGGGGATCCCAGAAGGGGCGGGACTTCACCTCAGCTAAGGGCATGCTATGTCAGTCTTCAAGTTTCGGCTTTTTGTTCAGTCAACAACATTTGCTTTTATGTGATTACAGAATCTGTCTACTTGATGACTTTAGTGCTCTATAGTTTTGTGGTGTGCAACGAGAGTTTGGTATTTTCCTGGCCTTGAAATTCACCGTATTCTGTGTTTTGTTGTTTGTTGTTTGCAAGGTGAGGCACATATAGGTGTGGTTTTAACTCAAATAAGGCAAAGCCAGTTTAAGTACTTTGGGGTAAATCTTAGCGAATATTCATGCTACAACAGACGTCTTATTACTGGGGTGTTTCTAGCACAAAGTCACTCAACTGGTAATTCAGTCATTCTGTCAACAAGAGCAAACTGAATGGTCGTAGCTATAAAACGACTGGCTTAGAATATTAGAATAATGATAATAAATCACCACGTCCTCCGATCTATATTCCCCTGCTGTGTGAACTAAATACATCATGTGTGCATGGAGACGCCCACTTAGTCTGAGCCCTGAGTGTGAACAGCCACTCCAAGTAGAAAGCATTCATCTCCAACAGGGCAGATCGTGAAATAGTCAGGAAACCCAATCTATTGGTTCAGGGACACACGATCTGTCACTCAGTGTAAAAAAATGGAACTTTAAGAATAAGGATTTCGGCGGTGGACATCCATGAATCAGCTAGAGCGAGTGACTTAGTATTAAATATTGAGAAAGATGACTCATGGATGGGTTCAACTACACAGGACTTTCATGAGAGTTTTCCTCAAACTGGCTGCATGATTTTGCTGCCTGTTTGTTTTGTAGCGTAATGTTCATTAATAGACTCTATTGGCTTCAGTCAGAGTGTACAGAAACCAACTCACTGGCATAACCACACTCTTGACTTCGTCTTATCTTATGGTGTTGAAATTGAACACTTAATAATCTTTCCTCAAAATTCTTCTTTATCTGACCATTACTTGATAACCTTTGAATTATTGTTGCTGGACTTCAGTCCTCTAGGAAAAAGCTACTACTCTCGGTGTCTATCAGACAGAGCTGTAGTTTAAGGAAGTGATTACACTAATCAATGAGTTCACTGCCATGTCTTAATGAAAACGGAGGACTTCTATGTTAATCTTAGTCCCTCCCAGATCTATTCTCTTATAGATGAATCTGGAAGCCTACTGAGAACGACTCTCGACTCTGTTGCTCTTCTAAAACTATAAAACATAGGAAGTTAGCTCCCTGGTATAACTCCCAAACTCGTAAATTAAAACAAAAATTGCATAATCTTGAAATCATCTGGCACTCCACCAAACTGGAAGAATCCCAACTAGTCTGGCAAGTCTTAAAACGTATAAGAAGGCTCTCTAGCCTACTACTCATCTTTAATAGAGGCTGACAAAGATGGCAGTGACTCTGCTGTCCTGACATTGGTTGGGAGTTCGTTCCACCACTGAGGACCAGAACAGAGAAGAGTCTGGACTTTGCTGAGCGACATTTGTTTGATTTCAGCGATGGTGGTACCAGCCGGCCAGCTGAAGTAGAGGACCGAAGTGCTCGCTTCGGGGCATGAGGTTTGACCAGTGTTTGAAGGTAGATGGGTGCCGTTCCATTGATGGCCCTGAAGGCAGTGTCATCGTCTTGAATTGTGCTGCAACAGGGAGCCAGTGGAGGTCATGGAGGAGGGGGGTCACATGGGAGAATTTGGGTAGATTGAAGACAAGGCGTGCTACAGTGTGATATGACACTATACATGAAATTGAATTGAATTAATGTCGTACCAAATGAAAAACGTGATACAGACACAACCAGTTTTTCCAATTTATTCAGTTTGAAAAAATGGAAAATTTTTATACAAATATTTATACAAATCATTTCAACTTGGTGACTATTTCACCAGCAACCATGAGGCTGTGTTGTTATCTCACACTGAAATAAGACTTATGGTTTTCAGGGTTGATTGTAAGTCACATATTATAGGCTTGGTAAGGTAAACAGAGGTGTGAATCTGCATCCCTCCTCTATCCTGTTAGATAGACATAGATTAAATGTCTGATGCTCTTCAGCTCAGCATAAATGGAAATGATGGAGTCTCTTTTACTAATTTCTTCCTGCAGCGCCAGGTCAGGTAGAGTTTTCCCCAGCTCGGTTTAATTAAAAGCACTTCTCTTTCTATTATTTATTGATCCCAGGGACATCATTTCTCTGCTCTTTGATATACACACACAGCTTGTGTGTTTCATGATTAGGTTTGGACGGATCGGTGCAGCCAGGGAGGCAAGAGGGGTTGTGAGAGGGTTTAGATGGGGTCAAATGCTGACAGCGGGCCAACAAACTGTATATTGGGTTAATAAATCATGCTTGCTTGTATTCCCTTGTCAAATTGTTGATATAGTTCTGTTGGGAGAGATCGTGTGGTTGGTGTCAGATGGGAATGTCTCAGGCTGTGTAAATAAGTGTATGTAGATGTTTGTCCATATCAAATATATGAGGTGATAAACGTGTGTGATTCTCAGCAGGTTGAGTTCAAATTCATTATGATGAAACTGTGACGTCAGTAGTTTAGAGAGTAGATGCATGAAAATGACAGACAGCGACCTCCAGTTTGCAAAAGTGAAACTAAGTCTGAAGTGCTTTAAACTTAAATTCTCTCTGGCCATAAGGGGGCGACTCCTCTCTGATTGTATGGAAGTCCATGAGAAAATGACTCTACTTCTCTCTTGATGTATTATCTCAGTAAACATTGTAAACATGAGTTTATGGTCTCAGCATGTAGTTTCAAGTCTCTCGAACTTGAGGTTTCAAAACCTTCATCCACAAACCTACATGGTGACTTCACCATGACCACGTACACTTCTTATGTACAGTCTGTGGTTTTTCAGTACGATACAATAGTTCAACAGACCAGAGGGCAGGGAATGCTGTTTTTTGGCCACACAGTTTATTAGATATCTATTATAGGAGCCGAGGTTGAACCTACAAAATAAAAATAAAAAAACAAACCACTCAATGCATTGCCAAATGTTATGCCATCTGCATTAGCACAGACACAAGATCGGTCCGTGTGGTGACTATTGGGCCTTGCAGTGGTCTGATGTGGTCAACAAAAGGTACTTTAACGGTGCAGCTGTGTCGCCGTTTTCTGAGCTTCATGCCATGAAATGAAAATGTCTGAGGTGCAAATTGATACAAAGCAGCTTGAATCGGCTGCCCTCCTTCAGAGGTGATGAACAGACACATCAAGAGAGAGAAAAAAGGCATCTTCACTATTAAGTGTTTGATGGTCAATAGAAGTTGATAGATCAGCTGCACAAACGTTAAAATATTAAAATCTGAGGACTGATCTAAGGCTGATCTAAATCTAAGTCTGTTAAGTCAACATTCAATTATCCAGGTGATTTCTGGTTCTTTCCACCTGCTTATTTTCAATTACCTTATAATCCGCCAATGAACCTGTCCCCATTCTTTGGACCGTGGAAGGAAGCCAGAGAACCTGGAGAGGACCCAGCTGTTTTAACTGTATTTTTAACTATGCATTGAACAGCGGGGGCAAACACCTTTGGCAGCAGCTAAATTCAACAATATGGTGATGGAGGTGAGGGCATCTTTGCTAACCTTATTTCCTCCAGTAAACAAAACCCTAAAGGTCACATGAAAGGGCTCTATGTCCAAACTCTCTTCTCTGGAAACGGGTGTCCTTCAAGGTTCAGCACTAGGGCCACTTCTGTTCCCATTATACACTGGATCACTAGGCTTTGTAATCTTCCTCACATAGGATGCAACGCAACTCCTGGTCCAAGCACTGGTCATCTCCCGCCTTGACTACTGCAACTCTCTCCTGGCTGGACTCCCGGCCTCTGCGATTAAACCATTACAGCGTATCCAGAGCGCTGCAGCATGCCTTATCTTCAATCTACCCAAATTCTCCTACGTGACCCCCCTCCTCCGTGACCTCCACTGGCTCCCTGTTGCAGCACGCATCCAATTCAAGACGATGACACTGGCCTTCAGGGCCATCAATGGAACGGCACCCATCTACCTTCAAACACTGGTCAAACCTCATGCCCCGAAGCGAGCACTTCGCTCTTCTACTTCAGCTGGCCGGCTGGTACCACCATCGCTGAAATCAAACAAATGTCGCTCAGCAAAGTCCAGACTCTTCTCTGTTCTGGTCCTCAGTGGTGAAACGAACTCCCGACCAATGTCAGGACAGCAGAGACATTTGCCATCTTCCGAAAAAGGCTCAACACTCATTCATCATTCATCTCCAACAGGGCAGATCGTGAAATAGTCAGGAAACCCAATCTATTGGTTCAGGGACACACGATCTGTCACTCAGTGTAAAAAAATGGAACTTTAAGAATAAGGATTTCGGCGGTGGACATCCATGAATCAGCTAGAGCGAGTGACTTAGTATTAAATATTGAGAAAGATGACTCATGGATGGGTTCAACTACACAGGACTTTCATGAGAGTTTTCCTCAAACTGGCTGCATGATTTTGCTGCCTGTTTGTTTTGTAGCGTAATGTTCATTAATAGACTCTATTGGCTTCAGTAAGAGTGTACAGAAACCAACTCACTGGCATAACCACACTCTTGACTTCGTCTTATCTTATGGTGTTGAAATTGAACACTTAATAATCTTTCCTCAAAATTCTTCTTTATCTGACCATTACTTGATAACCTTTGAATTATTGTTGCTGGACTTCAGTCCTCTAGGAAAAAGCTACTACTCTCGGTGTCTATCGGACGGAGCTGTAGTTTAAGGAAGTGATTACACTAATCAATGAGTTCACTGCCATGTCTTAATGAAAACGGAGGACTTCTATGTTAATCTTAGTCCCTCCCAGATTTATTCTCTTATAGATGAATCTGGAAGCCTACTGAGAACGACTCTCGACTCTGTTGCTCTTCTAAAACTATAAAACATAGGAAGTTAGCTCCCTGGTATAACTCCCAAAATCGTAAATTAAAACAAAAATTGCATAATCTTGAAATCATCTGGCACTCCACCAAACTGGTCCTACCTAGTCTGGCAAGTCTTAAAACGTATAAGAAGGCTCTCTAGCCTACTACTCATCTTTAATAGAGGCTGACAAAGATGGCAGTGACTCTGCTGTCCTGACATTGGTTGGGAGTTCGTTCCACCACTGAGGACCAGAACAGAGAAGAGTCTGGACTTTGCTGAGCGACATTTGTTTGATTTCAGCGATGGTGGTACCAGCCGGCCAGCTGAAGTAGAAGAGCGAAGTGCTCGCAGGTTGAGTTCAAATTCATTATGATGAAACTGTGACGTCAGTAGTTTAGAGAGTAGATGCATGAAAATGACAGACAGCGACCTCCAGTTTGCAAAAGTGAAACTAAGTCTGAAGTGCTTTAAACTTAAATTCTCTCTGGCCATAAGGGGGCGACTCCTCTCTGATTGTATAGAAGTCCATGAGAAAATGACTCTACTTCTCTCTTGATGTATTATCTCAGTAAACATTGTAAACATGAGTTTATGGTCTCAGCATGTAGTTTCAAGTCTCTTGGATAGCAACATCCAAAATGCGGAACTTGAGGTTTCAAAACCTTCATCCACAAACCTACATGGTGACTTCACCATGACCACGTACACTTCTTATGTACAGTCTGTGGTTTTTCAGTACGATACAATAGTTCAACAGACCAGAGGGCAGGGAATGCTGTTTTTTGGCCACACAGTTTATTAGATATCTATTATAGGAGCCGAGGTTGAACCTACAAAATAAAAATAAAAAAACAAACCACTCAATGCATTGCCAAATGTTATGCCATATGCATTAGCACAGACACAAGATCGGTCCGTGTGGTGACTATTGGGCCTTGCAGTGGTCTGATGTGGTCAACAAAAGGTACTTTAACGGTGCAGCTGTGTTGCCATTTTCTGGGCTTCATGCCATGAAATGAAAATGTCTGAGGTGCAAATTGATACAAAGCAGCTTGAATCGGCTGCCCTCCTTCAGAGGTGATGAACAGACACATCAAGAGAGAGAAAAAAGGCATCTTCACTATTAAGTGTTTGATGGTCAATAGAAGTTGATAGATCAGCTGCACAAACGTTAAAATATGGAGCAGCAACTAGGCTACGATCATGCTACTCCAATGTAGTGTGTGTTTTATGGCACAATGGCCACTACAAGGCACATAACTTCTTGTACTATGAGATGCAGAAGCTGGACAATAAAGGACAATAAAGTATTAAAACAATAAAATCTGAGGACTGATCTAAGGCTGATCTAAATCTAAGTCTGTTAAGTCAACGTTCAATTATCCAGGTGATTTCTGGTTCTTTCCACCTGCTTTTTTTCAATTACCTTATTATCCACCAATGAACCTGTCCCCATTCTTTGGACCGTGGAAGGAAGCCAGAGAACCTGGAGAGGACCCAGCTGTTTTAACTGTATTTTTAACTATGCATTGAACAGCGGGGGCAAACACCTTTGGCAGCAGCTAAATTCAACAATATGGTGATGGAGGTGAGGGCATCTTTGCTAACCTTATTTCCTCCAGTAAACGAAACCCTGAAGGTCACATGAAAGGGCTCTATGTCCAAACTCTCTTCTCTGGAAACGGGTGTCCTTCAAAGTTCAGTACTAGGGCCGCTTCTGTTCCCATTATACACTGGATCACTAGGCTTTGTAATCTTCCTCACAAAGGATGCAACGCAACTCCTGGTCCAAGCACTGGTCATCTCCCGCCTTGACTACTGCAACTCTCTCCTGGCCGGACTCCTGGCCTCTGTGATTAAACCATTACAGCGTATCCACAACGCTGCAGCACGCCTTATCTTCAATCTACCCAAATTCTCCCATGTGACCCCTGTAATGGGAATTTTGGATGTCTGTAATTTATTATCAGAATATTTGTCAGGTCAGACGTCGATCCGCATCTCCTTTCCGACTGTTATGCTATGACGAAAATTAATGCCTGTTTGTCTATGATATGAACATGAGTGCCACATTGACATAAGATAAATTCAGGCCTATGACGCCTGTGTTCTGTAAATCTTGACCTTGCCTGGACAACTTGTCTTTGTAAGATAGGACATGATCCGTCCTTTGTCCATGGTTCCTCCTCCTTAAAAGGGAGATTGTTGTTAGACTCAGGGTCGTTCCTGCTGATTCTGAACCTTTGCATCAGAAGGCAGGGGTGAACAGTACTTTCTTCTGCAGATGAGAATACTTAGTGGAATAAACCTCGGAGAAAAAGCTGATCCTGGTTGTTGATCTTTATTGGGCAGATTCATTTTTCCACAACAATTCTCCTCCGTGACCTCCACTGGCTCCCTGTTGCAGCACGTATCCAATTCAAGACGATGACACTGGCCTTCAGGGCCATCAATGGAACGGCACCCATCTACCTTCAAACACTGGTCAAACCTCATGCCCCGAAGCGAGCACTTCGCTCCTCTACTTCAGCTGGCCGGCTGGTACCACCATCGCTGAAATCAAACAAATGTCGCTCAGCAAAGTCCAGACTCTTCTCTGTTCTGGTCCTCAGTGGTGGAACGAACTCCCGACCAATGTCAGGACAGCAGAGTCATTTGCCATCTTCCGAAAAAGGCTCAAGACTCACCTGTTCAGACTTCACCTCGACTCTGCATAGCATGACTCTGAATTTATTCTTTGCCAGCTCATTTTACTGTTTGTGTCTTATTGCAACAAAATAATGTGAAGCACTTTGTGACTTCGTCTGTAATAGGTGTTATATGAAATAAACTCATTCTGTGCTTGTAATAAGATTACATTTGTAATGCCTGCATATCTCCACATATTTTAAAGATCAATCAGCCATAGTAAGCTTCCTTCTCTGCCTCTCCAGCTCATTCTTATCCTGTCTTCCCCTATTCTCACTATCTCAGTAATCCAAATTATATTCAGTCACTTCAATAAAAACATAAGTAGACTTAATCACTGGCTTCATTCACTTAAATATATTCAGTGTGCTCTCAATTACGAGATGATCCATCAGCCTTGAACGTCTCTTTTTGTCCCCTGAGCTGCAATCGTCTCGCTCCCAGCACGTCTTTGTTCTAGCGTTCTCTTCTTATCAGGCAATTTAAATGTCCCTCTCATGTGCAGAGCAGACCGGCTGCTGAGACCTGCTAACAACGTGGACGGTGACTCAACAGCTCGGTGTAGGAATATGTGCTCGAGTTAATTAGTAAGGGCGCCCTCATCTGTGAGATGTGACAAAGTCATTAGCAGCAACGACTGGTGTGTTGTTGTGCTGAAAGCGGCAGACACACATGGGAAATGCGGTGAGAAGTCTTTGGTGTTGATCTTCATCCCCCGTCGTGTCCACTGCGCTGGGATAAGCCCACAACTGCCACGAACATGTCAGAGCTGTTCTGTGTGCAATTAATCCAAAGAACGCTGGCCATAACTGTTATCGTTGTAAACAAAGAGCTTCTGCTTCTCAAGCCTCTTGAGTTATACAGCTGAACAAACACAAAGTTAGACAAACTGCACCCGATGTATGAGAACTAACGTGTGTGTGTGTGTGTTTCTTTTCATTGTAACAATACATGACAAATGCCCAGAAACCACTTTCAATGATGCGTTTATATGCACATTCATATTTCATGAATTAGGTCTTATGGTGTATGGAGCATATTCAGATTTAGACAGGTAATATTTTGATAAGACACGCTTTTGACACGTACACATAGACTGGATATAAGAAGTGGATATCGTCATCATCAACTATTGGATGTGGACTATGATTTTGAAGTTTCAAGTTCGGCATTTTGGACGTCGCCATAGTGGAAATCCATATTGGTAACCATATATGACCTGATCTGGATCCATCTGGATTCTGATGTGAAGCTGCTAACAAAGTTAGCTTCAAAATTCAAGGTCAACTTTACAGCTAAGTGTTAAAGTCATCTTAGCAGCTAACTGCAATGGTAGCATGGTAGCCAACTGTCGATCAGCAGGTAAGCCCCGCCCCTAAAGCATCCCCTGCTTTCTGGTCTGGTGGACTCTAAATGGACCATAATGTACTAAATGAACATCATGCTGGATTGAAGAAGACTTGAAACTAGAGATTGAGACCATAAACTCATATTTACAATATTTTACTGAGATAATAAATCAAGAGAGAAGTAGGACCATTTTCTCTAGACTTCTACAGTCAGGGTTGCAAGGTGGTGTCATCGGTAGCACTGTGACCTCACAGCAAAGAAGTGGGCCCTAACCCACACAAGGATGACAATCCTCTGCTGTAACACGTCATAATAATATAATCATCATAATAATATAATCATCATAATAATATAATCATCATAATAATACAATCATTCATAATAATAACACTTATCAGGTCAACAAGTGTTGACAAGTGTTGAGCTGATAATACAAGCATTTATAAAAATTCAGCGAAACTTTTGAATACTCTCACGTGAAACTCGCGTCACAGCATCGGCTGGGTAAACACGGAAGTGGCGTCTACGCTGCGGTAGCGTTAGTTAGCGTTAGTAGCTGAGGATAGAAGCTATCAGGCAAGTGTTGTAAACACTATTTAATGGTCTTAATCTCTAGTTTCAAGTCTTCTTCTTGGATGGGGACATCCAAAATGCCGAAATTTCAGGTTTCAAAACCTTCATCCACAAACCAATGCGTGACTTCACCATGACCACGTACACTTCTTTTATACAGTCTATGGCTTTTCAGTTAGATACAATAATTCTTGGAAGCAGCACCCTTATTTTCTACTCAGGTGATGTGACATATGCTTCATCCCAATTCTCTTATTTCATATTTCTTCGCTCCTTAATCCTCGCTTGAAAGTTGTCCTGGTCAGCCTAACCTGCTCTGAGGAGCGAGGAGAGATCTGGGAGGAGCCCCGAGGAGAATACATGAGAGCAGTCTCATTGAATATCAGTTATTGATTGGACACTGCAGCTGATCAGACTGATCTGATACCTTTCAACATCACTGGAGCTTCAAGTGAAGTGTTCTCTCGCCACATGACGCTATTAACGTGTTGGGTTTGATATGAGTTACATATCACAGAGCATCACTGAGCTCGGAGATCACATATCCGAATGATCGTCTACTTGAAAACTGCATCACTTGAAACTTTTTATTTACCTTGCACTTATTTTATCAGCTTTTATTTGCACATATCTTATCTCTTTCTTTGTCTATTTTTATATTTCATTATTTGTAATTCTAGTCTGTTCTATCATTTCATTTTCCCCCCAAACATTTAGCCTCACAAATAATTTCTGGTAAAGACACCAAAATAATATTCTGAATTATGAAATAATACATTCACAATCAGAATATCAATAAATACAGACCCTAAATACTGAACAAGTAATATAAAATGCATCCTGCAGAAATAGGAGCAGTATAAATACAGAATGGAGGTTGTTAATCATGCGCATGACAATGGGAGATGCACACTGACCCCTTCAGTCAGCGGTGTGTGCCTCTAGCAGCTCAACGTTTAACTGGAGCTATGAGGTTTGACGGCTCTCTTGGATTCCTGTGATGCTGCATCGATCTGTTGAGCCGTGATCCTCCTGAACACCCTCTTTTCCCCAGAATGTCACATGGTAGACGTTAATATAGTATCATGTAACGTCCCATGAGGAGGAGTTTACGGCTGAGAACGGTTGCCAGGCTCACTGTCTATGAGTTTAAAATATCTCACCAAACCACATTTTACACCGTTGATATGAAGTACCTGAAATACATTTTGTTTCCTGGAACAAGACCTACTTGCAGTAAAACAAAACGTTTGTTTGATGAATTCCCTTGTTTGCCAGGACTCAAGGATTAGATAGACCCAGCAGAGGGAGTTGTTAGAGTCCTGCAGAGATTAGCCACATCCTAAATCAAAGAGGCTCACCGTCTCTCCAGATGATTCAAAAGCATCATTTTTATTTGCTCTGGGGATGAAGTCCTATATATGCAGGATTAGAGCAGGAAGACAGAGCTCTGTCGAATTTATACGGGCCTATAAAACACGCTGTCCAGTTCAACCTCCTGATCTGCGCTCGATAAATAATGTCCGTAGTCTGAATGCTGCTCTTAAACAGGCTCCTCCTTGTGAGCATGACTAATCACGTGTCTTGTAGACAACCCACAGGTGATAATAACCCACTGGGCGGTTCCTCACAGCTCTGAAGAGCTTCGCAGTCTCATTGTTTTGGTTTAACAGGCCACAGCTTCACGGTTTGGGTTCAGTCTCATCACGACGACAGCTTATTTGAGCCAGTGTAGGTGAAAACAATTACGGAGCCGGGGAGGAGGTGGTATTCTGCTGAATATCCTAAATTAGGCTGCACGGTGGAGTAGAGGGTAGCATTGTCATGGGAGGGTCCTGGGTACGATTCCCAGGTCAAGTTCAGGTTCCTTCTGTGAGGAGTTTGCATGTTCTACCCGTGTGAGCGTGGGTTCTCTCCGGGTTCTCCAGCTTCCTCCCACAGTCCAAAGACATGCAGGATGGACCTGTCTGTCTCTACATGTCTCCCTGTGATAGACTGGTTACCTGTCTGTCTCTACATGTCAGCCCTGTGATAGACTGGTTACCTGTCTGTCTCTACATGTCAGCCCTGTGATAGACTGGTTACCTGTCTGTCTCTACATGTCAGCCCTGTGATAGACTGGTTACCTGTCTGTCTCTACATGTCAGCCCTGTGATAGACTGGTTACCTGTCTGTCTCTACATGTCAGCCCTGTGATAGACTGGTTACCTGTCTGTCTCTACATGTCAGCCCTGTGATAGACTGGTTACCTGTCTGTCTCTACATGTCAGCCCTGTGATAGACTGGTTACCTGTCTGTCTCTACATGTCATGCCCTGTGATAGACTGGTTACCTGTCTGTCTCTACATGTCAGCCCTGTGATAGACTGGTTACCTGTCTGTCTCTACATGTCAGCCCTGTGATAGACTGGTTACCTGTCTGTCTCTACATGTCAGCCCTGTGATAGACGGTTACCTGTCTGTCTCTACATGTCCCCTGTGATAGACTGGTTACCTGTCTGTCTCTACATGTCCCCTGTGATAGACTGGTTACCTGTCTGTCTCTACATGTCAGCCCTGTGATAGAGGTTACCTGTCTGTCTCTACATGTCAGCCCTGTGATAGAAGGTTACCTGTCTTTCTAATGTAGCCCGGAAGACGGTTCCTGTCGTTAAGGCCTTAAGCTGGTTCCGTCCTCCTGTCGCCCTGTATAGACGGTTCCATGCTGTCTTACAGTCTCCTTGTGAGATGGTTACCGTGTCTTAACGCCCGTGATAATGTCCTGCGTCTCACATTCGAGGTGATGCTCTGTTGTTTACAGGCCCGTAGTGGTTCCGTCTTCCACGCAGCTTTGAATGGTTACTGTTACAGCCGGCGGTGATTCCTGTTCCTAATTGGTGCCGTGGATAGAGGTTACCTGTCTGGGGTCCGGTACATTCCCCGTAAGCAGGTTCCTTCTGTGTTCATGTCACCCGTGTGACTGGTTCCTCGTCTCGTCTCACAGTCAAGCCCTGAGATGGTACCTGTCTGTCTCTACATGTCCCCTGTGATAGACTGGTTACCTGTCTGTCTCTACATGTCAGCCCTGTGATAGACTGGTTACCTGTCTGTCTCTACATGTCAGCCCTGTGATAGACTGGTTACCTGTCTGTCTCTACATGTCCCCTGTGATAGACTGGTTACCTGTCTGTCTCTACATGTCCCCTGTGATAGACTGGTTACCTGTCTGTCTCTACATGTCAGCCCTGTGATAGACTGGTTACCTGTCTGTCTCTACATGTCAGCCCTGTGATAGACTGGTTACCTGTCTGTCTCTACATGTCTCCCTGTGATAGACTGGTTACCTGTCTGTCTCTACATGTCCCCTGTGATAGACTGGTTACCTGTCTGTCTCTACATGTCAGCCCTGTGATAGACTGGTTACCTGTCTGTCTCTACATGTCAGCCCTGTGATAGACTGGTTACCTGTCTGTCTCTACATGTCAGCCCTGTGATAGACTGGTTACCTGTCTGTCTCTACATGTCAGCCTGTGATAGAGGTTACCTGTCTGTCTCTACATGTCAGCCCTGTGATAGAGGTTACCTGTCTGTCTCTACATGTCCCTGTGATAGAGGTTACCTGTCTGTCAGCCCTGTGATAGACTGGTTACCTGTCTGTCTCTACATGTCAGCCCTGTGATAGACGGTTACCTGTCTGTCTCTACATGTCCCCTGTGATAGACTGGTTACCTGTCTGTCTCTACATGTCCCCTGTGATAGAGGTTACCTGTCTGTCTCTACATGTCCCCTGTGATAGACGGTTACCTGTCTGTCTCTACATGTCAGCCCTGTGATAGAGGTTACCTGTCTGTCTCTACATGCAGCCCTGTGATAGACGGTTACCTGTCTGTCTCTACATGTCAGCCCTGTGATAGACTGGTTACCTGTCTGTCTCTACATGTCGCCCTGTGATAGACTGGTTACCTGTCTGTCTCTACATGTCGCCCTGTGATAGAGGTTACCTGTCTGTCTCTACATGTGCCCTGTGATAGACTGGTTACCTGTCTGTCTCTACATGTCCCCTGTGATAGACTGGTTACCTGTCTGTCTCTACATGTCCCCTGTGATAGAGTACCTGTCTGTCTCTACATGTCGCCCTGTGATAGAGGTTCCCAGTCCCGTCCGTCCCGTCCCAGTCCCGTCCCGTCCCGTCCCGTCCCGTCCCAGTCCCGTCCGTCCCGTCCGTCCCGTCTTACCTGGTCTGTCTCTACATGTCAGCCTGTGATAGACTGGTTACCTGTCTGTCTCTACATGTCCCTGTGATAGACTGGTTACCTGTCTGTCTCTACATGTCAGCCCTGTGATAGAGGTTACCTGTCTGTCTCTACATGTCCCCTGTGATAGACTGGTTACCTGTCTGTCTCTACATGTCCCTGTGATGACGTCTGTCTTCTTACTGTAGCCCTGTTGCGTACTGTCGCTTAAGTACCTGTTGAGTTACTGTCGCTTAATGTCCGCTGTCGCCGTCTATGCCGTCTAATCCTGTCTTCCTGTCTTCCGTCTGTCCGTCCTTGTGTCTGTCTCCTACATGGTCCCTGTGATAGACTGGTTACCTGTCTGACATCAGCCCTGTTAGACGTTACCGTCTTCTACATGTCCCTGTGTAAGGTTCCTTCTGTCTCTATGTCAGCCCTGTGTAACTGGTTACCTGTCTGTCTCTCATGTCCTGTGTAGACTGGTTACCTGTCTGTCTCTACATGTCCCTGTGATAGACTGTTACCTGTCTGTCTCTACATGACCCTGTAAGATAGGTACCTGTCTGTCTCACTTCACCCTGTGATAGACTGGTTACCTGTCTGTCTCACATTCAGCCCTGTGATAGACTGGTTACCTGTCTGTCTCACATTCGCCCTGTGTACTGGTTACCTGTCTGTCTGTCATCCCTGTTAATGTTACCTGTTGCGTTACTGTTGCCCTATAGCTGGTACTGTCTGTCTCCATGCCCTGTGATAGACTGGTTACCTGTCTGTCTCTACATGTCAGCCCTGTGATAGACTGGTTACCTGTCTGTCTCTACATGTCAGCCCTGTGATAGAAGGTTACCTGTCTGTCTCTACATGTCAGCCCTGTGATAGACTGGTTACCTGTCTGTCTCTACATGTCAGCCCTGTGATAGACTGGTTACCTGTCTGTCTCTACATGTCAGCCCTGTGATAGACGGTTACCTGTCTGTCTCTACATGTCTCCCTGTGATAGACTGGTTACCTGTCTGTCTCTACATGTCTCCCTGTGATAGACTGGTTACCTGTCTGTCTCTACATGTCAGCCCTGTGATAGACGGTTACCTGTCTGTCTCTACATGTCAGCCCTGTGATAGAAGGTTACCTGTCTGTCTCTACATGTCAGCCCTGTGATAGACTGGTTACCTGTCTGTCTCTACATGTCAGCCATGTGATAGACTGGTTACCTGTCTGTCTCTACATGTCAGCCCTGTGATAGACTGGTTACCTGTCTGTCTCTACATGTCAGCCCTGTGATAGAAGGTTACCTGTCTGTCTCTACATGTCAGCCCTGTGATAGACTGGTTACCTGTCTGTCTCTACATGTCAGCCCTGTGATAGACTGGTTACCTGTCTGTCTCTACATGTCAGCCCTGTGATAGACTGGTTACCTGTCTGTCTCTACATGTCAGCCCTGTGATAGAAGGTTACCTGTCTGTCTCTACATGTCAGCCCTGTGATAGACTGGTTACCTGTCTGTCTCTACATGTCAGCCATGTGATAGACTGGTTACCTGTCTGTCTCTACATGTCGCCCTGTGATAGACGGTTACCTGTCTGTCTCTACATGTCAGCCCTGTGATAGACTGGTTACCTGTCTGTCTCTACATGTCAGCCCTGTGATAGACTGGTTACCTGTCTGTCTCTACATGTCAGCCCTGTGATAGACGGTTACCTGTCTGTCTCTACATGTCAGCCCTGTGATAGACTGGTTACCTGTCTGTCTCTACATGTCTCCCTGTGATAGACTGGTTACCTGTCTGTCTCTACATGTCAGCCCTGTGATAGAAGGTTACCTGTCTGTCTCTACATGTCAGCCCTGTGATAGAAGGTTACCTGTCTGTCTCTACATGTCTCCCTGTGATAGACTGGTTACCTGTTTGTCTCTACATGTCAGCCCTGTGATAGAAGGTTACCTGTCTGTCTCTACATGTCTCCCTGTGATAGAAGGTTACCTGTCCAGGTGAACCCTGCCTTTAATGTCAGCAGGGATCGGCCTCTGACCCTGAATAAAGGATAAGCGGTAGAGGATGGATGGATGGAAAGCCAAAATTAAAGACATTAAAGGCATACATTTTTAAATGGATAACCTCTGTGATCAAAGGGGCAAGTTGACGAGAAAAGACTCACAAAATAGCGAGATTATAAAGTCAGACATTCCTGAGAATATACTAGATATGTGAGAATGTCTGCTATCTATGAGAAAATAAACAAGGATATTCTCTGAAATTAAATAAAAAAAAAACTCTTTGCGAGATTTTGTGGGGAGAGGCCCCATAGCAACACTTTCCAGTTGTTCCTGGGGGACCCTGTGGCGTTCCCAGGTTCCCAGATAACCTCTAAAGGAAGGCATTCAGGAGGATCCTGATCAGCCACCCGAATCACCTCAACTGGCCTCTTTTAAAGTTAAGGAACAGCATCTCCCCCTCTCAATTCGGCTGCTTGTATCTGGATCTAATTTTTTCTGTCACAACTCAAAGTTCATGGCCACAGGTGAGGGTTGGAACATAGATGGACTGGTAAATCAAGAGCTTTCTTCAATGGTCTGCTACAATGTTCCCCACCACTGCTGACGCCGCACTGAGATTTTCAGGTTAAAAATACAACCCTGAGTGGCTGTATAGGGTTCTTTAAAAATGTTTTCTATGAGGGATACATACCTTATATAGGCTCACTTCCTGTCCACTAAATAGCCCAAAATATCTCCTATAAAATAATGATAATAATCATACTAATACTAATACTAATACTACTACTACTACTACTAATAATAATAATAATAACAATAATAATTAATATGCCAGGAGCCTCATAGAGTAGTCTGTATAGAAGGACACATGCAGGGAGAAGCAACTGCTGTTTTAACGTCATCTTTCACAAATATAAAGACATGTAGGGTCTGTGAAGGTTCTCAGTCAACAAGGTCTTGGTCATTTTTGAAGGCTTTATCGTCGGCATTTGGACATGCTTTAGGTTTTTGAAGACGTTTCGCCTCTCAACCAGGAGATGAGGAGAAGAAGAAGCCTCTTGGATATGATAAAACTTTCAAAGATAAGGACACCAGTGTCTGCAGCAGATCGGTTATTCAAAGATGTGTAAGTGATGATGCTCTGGAGGGAAAATGCCTGAGACTTAAGATGACCCTGATCAGAGGTCAATGACCAATCAATGACCAATGACCAATCCTATGATTAGTTATTGATCTATCAGATGGTGGTGAATGAACTGTGTGCTATTTGGTGACTAATGATTCTTCACCACCAGGGGGCAGTCTAGAACTGTGATGACGCTCTTCATGTTTCTCACCCACAGGTTTGACAGATGGTTTCACACATCCTTTTCACAGTTAAAGCACAAGCAGCATGGACAATAAAGGCGTCTTATTATAACAGTATCTGTTGTTGGGTAATAAAAGAGCAAAAATAATTCACACTGTGGTGGAAATAATGTGAGAAGATCAACTAAAGAGCAAAGAAGCATCAGGAGACATGGGAGATGGGGTCCGAAGTGTAAAGGAACCCTGGGTTCTGTAGGTTACAATGTTTCAAGAAGGCAGCAGCCTCTAGTTCCTAAAGTGCCTTAGAGTTGCATTCATTCTCCTGGCCATCAGGGGGCAACTCCTCTGGTTGCAAAAAGAAGTCTGACTTCATGGAAGTCTATGAGTCTATGATACTTCTCTCTTGATGTATTATCTCAGTAAAATATTGTAAATGTGAGTTTAGGTTCTCAATCTCTAGTTTCAAGTCTTCTTCAATCCAGCATGATGTACATTTAGTACATTATGGTCCATTTAGAGTCCAACAGACCAGAAAGCAGGGGATGCTTTAGGGGCGGGGCTACCTGCTGATTGACAGGTCTCTACCAATGCAGTTAGCTACTAAGATGACTTTAACACTTAGCTGTAAAGTTAACCTTGAATTATGAAGCTAACCTAACAGATTAACACCAGAATCCAGATGGATCCAGCTCCAGTAAGGGTGCCGCTCTGCTGCTTGTGTTCATTAGATCCACCTGTCGCTCTTCCATAGTCCAAATATGGTCAATTTCTTCACTGGTGAAATAGAAATAGGAAATGCAGCAACAATGCAATTGTAAATATGTAAATCAGCATATCTGAACTGAGATCAAGACCCACATGTTTTAGGTGATTGGTAGGACGGTCAATCAGTGGATCACTGGCACCTCTAGATCTATTGAGCGAATGTTCTTACTTTAGCTAACTCGGAAAAGTGAGTGAATGTTATGATTCAAGGCATGAACAGCTAACTGTCCTTGAATGAGCAAAAACGGTAGAAGCAAGGCGAGGTGTCTTTACGGCCCCAGTATCCATGATTCCCAGCGCCCTCTGGAGGTTGAACCTAGCCGCTAAATTATCAGGTGTGGTAACTGGGGCAACTCCCAAACTGAGATTATCCCCAGCTGTTACGGTCAAAAGGTGAAGAGACGAGGTGGAAGAACAATTCCCTGACAGTTTTAGAAGGCAAGGCAACTTTGTTTGTCAAGCACCTTCAAAGTGCTTCACAGAACAATAAAAGAATACACTGAAGGTCAAACAATTTACAACTAAAGTACAGACATAGAAATAGAATACAGACAAGAAAAAGAAGTAGACGTAATAATGTGTGGCAGCAGATAGACCAATATGTTCTTTCATGCAAGCATGTTCCAGAATCTGAAGAATGTCATGCAGGTATCAATAATACAGTCCTTATTTATGATAGCACAGGCGGGAAATCATGTTGTATTTTGGACTTCTTGTGATGTAACGTTAATGTTAACAATATTTTGTTTGTCAGGGAATCTTTAGTTTATTAGTATAATTATTTACTTTATTATTTAGTTACCGGTAGTAGCATTTATATTTCTTAAAGGGCCAGGGGTTTAGTCAGCATCTAGTGGTTGTAGATTGCAGCCGACTGAAACAACTATGGTGGCTGATGTGAAAATACAAATGGCTCTTTGCAGAGCCAGTATTCATCTCAATAGTAGTGAATCTGTGCATAAATTAACATTCCTGACCTTTTTTACTATCATCACCTGATATTATCTACAATATGTAGATCAGCCATTTTGAAGCGGTACAAGCTTGATGAATCACAAGTTTGTTTCATGCACATGTTAGTGAAAACATTTACACATGTTAAATACTTTACAAACAGAATGCACGCTAGCCTTTCAAATTAGAGTCAATGTTAGAAGTAGCTACAATTATTAGAACAATACCAACATGTGGCTTAAAGGTGAACTGCACATATACATATTAAATAGAAGCTGGTCATTTATATAGCGCTTTTATCCAAAGCGCTTTACAGTAATGACTGACATTCACCCATTCATACACACATTCACACACCGACGCCGGAGTCAACCACGCAGGGCGACAGCCAAATGTCACTCCAAATGTGAAAATGAATATCAGCCCACATTAGACTTTGACAAGAAAAGGCCCTGTCTTTTTACTACTGCACCAACAGACCTGTATTATTACAGTATGAAGTGAGTGAGTATGTTAAACAACTGAATAACACTGTGATAGGCATCTCTCAACAGGTTACAGAAGTCAACAAGCTCAATCGGTCCTCCCCAAGGTGGAAGGGACCGTACTAAGGAGCAGAGGCTACATCACATTGTGTGAAGGTTTGGTTGTCTGATGACAGACTGAGCAACTGGATCCATGAGACACACTGTGTACTGACTCGAGACCCTACAGAGAGAACATTGACTGAGGTTCGGACTGACTTAGGAACCTCACTGACCACGACTCCAGAAATGACACCCTACCAGAGACTGGACAGACCTTGTAATGGGAATTTTGGATGTCTGTAATTTATTATCAGAATATTTGTCAGGTCAGACGTCGATCCGCATCTCCTTTCTGACTGTTATGCTATGACGAAAATTAATGCCTGTTTGTCGATGATATGAACATGAGTGCCACATTGACATAAGATAATTTCAGGACTATGACGCCTGTGTTCTGTAAATCTTGACCTTGCCTGTACATCTTGTCTGTAAGATAGGACATGATCCGTCCTTTGGTTCCTCCTCCTTAAAAGGGAGATTGCTGTTGGACTCAGGGTCGTTCCTGCTGATTCTGAACCTTTGCATCAGAAGGCAGGGGTGAACAGTACTTTCTTCTGCAGATGAGAATACTTAGTGGAATAAACCTCGGAGAAAAAGCTGATCCTGGTTGTTGATCTTTATTGGGCAGATTCATTTTTCCACAACAACCTCAACTGACAAAACCCTCCAGAAAGACTCCACTATGGAGACCAGGTTGCAGAAGTAGCTTCATGGCAGCCCACCATCTATCATGACTCTCTATTCCTGCAAGTTTAAACGTAGCTCATTTAACTGATATCAGAACTCTCCTAATTAGATGCAATTGGAGTCCCCAGAGGTGAACCTGATGAATATAAATTAGTAGATCAAGTCAACACAGGGCTTGAGTCGTCCCTGTTCTGGTGGACCACTATAGACAAAAATGTGGACAGAATTGATTACATCAATTTTTATGTTCAAAGGCTCAATAATGTGACTAGAGATGCCACTGCTGGACTACATGAACAATTGGCTGCTACTTCCCTGATGACTTACTAAACAGAATGGTCCTTTATTTCCTCCTAGCCGAAAGAGTTGGTGTGTGTTCTATGTTTTCCCAAAAATTGTTGTGTGTTCATTCACACAGTGTTAACCTTATGTGGATGTTGCTGCATACCATGTATCAGGCACCTCTGTCTAAAGTGTATTACCACGGCCATTAATGATAGATTCCCCACACCACCTCCTTATCAATTATCACAGCATGCAGGTGAAACTGTCCCACTGATCTGCCTCTCTGAGCCCGGAGAGGATGGGACTGAAGCTTACAAGGATGCTGATGAAGACTGCTGTTTGTACTCCTGAACTGCTGTAGATACACAGATTATGCTAAAGTTACCACATACCCACATATAGCATTACATACACGTAGAGGCGTGAGACTGGTTGAGCTGCTGCTGCACAGAGTTGGGACACAATACAGGAATAACGTTTCCACCTGGATTTTTGATTTTAGTGACATAATACAATTATGTCAAAAGGGGGAATTGTTAGAATTGTCTTTTACTTTGTTCACTTTAGACTTGTACTTTTTTTACTGAACTCATATAAATCACTGGTTGTGCTCATTAGAACACTGTGACATGTTAACCTGATAAGCAGGAACCTGTTGAATCTTCAAGGCCCTCTTTGATCTGACAGTTTGTTTTTGATTGATTTGACAGTTAGGTTTGCTAGAATAAATACAGGCTCAAGGACAACACCCATACATGTTTCATATTACATTTCTATAAGTTCACGTCAGAGACAACTGACCAGTAAGACTCAGTCCAACCTCTGTACGGGGCAGTCTCTGAGACCTGAACAAATACTATATCTGTGAACTGAACAGTATATATCCACTGCTGTTCTTAGTCTATATAGTACAGTAATAATGTTCTACCATTACTTCTGCCAAAACTGTTGCTACAGCTATTTCTGCTCTCATTACATGTATCATTTATGTCATTTGGATCGAATCTGTTGTAATTACTATGTTTTATGTCATCTCTTGCACTTCTGTCCATCGTGGTAGAAGGATCCTCCTCTGGGATGAGAAGGTCCTGGGACAGAAACAGATTGCAAAGCCCTCTCAGGCAGATCTGTGATTTGTGATGGGATTATACATTAATTGAATTAAATTGAATTAAATCATGAGAGTAAAGTTCAGCTAAACAATGAGCTGAAACTCATTATAGGACCATAAAGCAGAGGGGAGGTGCAGCTGATCACTCCCCATAGGTCCATACAAAGTTATTTTAATATTGACACAATATGTTCTCCTGTTTGTTTCAGTCAATAACATCTCCTGTCATTTCAGATGCCCTTAGATGCCACCAGTCTCTTCAGTGACTCTTTCCCTTTCTCAGTAGCAAGTATCTTAAATACTGATCAGAAAGTATATTAAGACCATCCACCAAAGCTTAAACAATTATACTACATAAACTAATTTGAATCAAAAGCCTATTTTTAAAGAGAAGTCTTTAATTTCTTTGTAAAACTTCAGGGAAGTTTGCTGTTCTAAGATCCAACAGGATGATTAGTCAGTTCACAAACAGAGAGCAGCCTCAGCAGATTTCTTGTGGGACAGATTTGAAAGAAGATCTGTTCTTGTTGGGACATGAAAAACAATCACTATATGGAGGTGCTACATATAAGGCTTGGATACATTCAGAATTTAAGATCAATTCTAAATTGTTACTTTTAAATTTATATATATAAGCATATTTAATCAGGTCATATATGGGAAGTAAATGAGACCATGTGGGCAGAGATCTATACTTTGATTATCATCAGACAGATGTCCCAGCAGCACAGAGGGGCCGTGGTCCTTCTTGTGCACACAGATAGAGGGCAGCACTGCTCCCTGAGAGCTGCTGCTGTGGTTCACGCATGAGATGAGCTTGCTTTCATGGTTCCCTGCTGAGGACACGGAGCTGCTGATGTGCTGGGACATTGTGTCCTGAACGCTGTGTGCTGCTGCTCCAAACGCACACGGACAAAAGAACTGAGCGGCTGTCCTGGGAAACCCTCGCAAGCCCCGCAAATATTTCACTTACATTTTCACATACATAGACGGCCTTATTGATTCTTTCACAGAATTGCATTTTTAATATTTTCATTATGTTTGACATGTACCCTGTCAAGTTTCTTTTACAGTGTGTGTTGTATGCAGTCTGATTGTAAAAGCTAGTTTCCTAATGCTTTTAATGTGTTTTAAGGTCACATATGCTTCCCTCCAGCAATCATGTGATATAAAAGGTAGATAGGCATGGACACCAAAACGATAATAATTAGTAATACTTAATAATACTTAATACTACTACTACTAATTCATAGATAATATTTCACACCATGGAAGTGTTTATAGTGGGCTTTGTGCAGGAAAGTGAATGCTGGGAATCTGGTTTGGCTCCTTATAACTCCATCTGAGGTGTTTTTTGTTATTGTTGTTGTTAAAATGTACATTTGTATTACTGTCTATGAATCCTGTTTTAAGTATCTGAGTATAATATTCTCATGTTAAAGTGACTTCTTTTGACTTCCTCATAGCAATAAAAGGATTCTGACACAATTCAAACAAAAGTGGAAAAAGAGGTCTCCATCTAGTGAAAGGGGGAATATCAGGGCTCAGGTTTATTTTATATATAAGCTTTTGATGAGCTTTAATCTATTCATGCATGCAAATTCACAATTTTCAACTTTAAAGGCAGCCAGAATCAAGGCTACATCAGTATCAGAAATAAACTATATGCATCTTGTCACACTTTATTGCCAAAAGTACTCACTCAGCCATCCAAATAATATAAATCAGGTGTTCCATCACTTCCATGTCCACAGGTGTATAAAAGCAGCACCTCGCATGCAGACTGTTTTACATACATGTGTGAAAGAATGGGTCGCTCTCAGGAGCTCAGTGAATTCCAGCGTGGTACTGTGATAGGATGCCACCTGTGCAACAAGTCCAGTCATGAAATGTCCTCACTCCTAAATATTCCAGTCAACTGTCAGTGGGATTAGAACAAAGTGGAAGTGATTGGGAACGACAGCAACTCAGCCAAGAAGTGGTAGACCAATGACGGAGCGGGGTCAGTGGATGCTGAGGCACATAGTGCACAGAGGTCACCAACTTTCTGCAGAGTCATCACTGCAGACCTCCAAACTTCATGTGGCCTTCAGATTAGCTCAAGAACAGTGTAGAGAGCTTCATGGAATGGTTTCCATGGTGATCAGCTGCATCCAAGCCATACATCAGCAAGTGCAATGCAAAGCGTTGGATGCAGTGGTGTAAAGCACGCCACCACTGGACTCTAGAGCAGTGGAGACGTTCTCTGGAGGGACCAATCACACTTCTCCATCTGGCAATCTGATGGACGAGTCTGGCTTTGGCGGTTGCCAGGACAACGGTACTTTGCATTGTGCCACGTGTAAAGTTTGGTGGAGGAGGATTATGGTGTGGGGGGTGTTTTTCAGGAGCTGGGCTTGGCCCCTTAGTTCCAGTGAACGGAACTCTGAATGCTTCAGCATACCAAGAGATGTTGGACAATTCCATGCTCCCAACTTTGTGGAACAGTTTGGGGACGGCCCCTTCCTGTTCCAACATGACTGGTCACCAGTGCACAAAGCAAGGTCCATAAAGACATGGATGAGAGAGTTTGGTGTGGATGAACTTGACTGACCTGCACAGAGTCCTGACCTCAACCCGATAGAACACCTTTAGGATGAATTCGAGTGGAGACTCAGAGCCAGGCCTTCCCTCCAACATCAGTGTGTGACCTCACAAATACACTTCTGGAAGAATGGTCAAAAAGTCCCATAAACACACTCCTAAACCTTGTGGAATATTAAACCCTATGGATTAAGAATGGGATGTCACTTAAGTTCATATGCAAGTCAAGGCAGTTGGGCGAATATTTTTGGCAGTATAGTGTATATGATAGCACACCAACAATCCATCCTAACAAGCAGTAGACTCAATCCTCCTGCTGGGAACTTCAACTATTTTCGTTATAAAATCAAAACAAACACTTTCCCACAAGTCATCGACATCCAGCTGAAGCATTTATTATATGATTTTAAAAAACTGCTTACATAAGTTAGTTCCACCTTGGCGATATTTACATGGCAATTACTTCATTATTATATTAATTATAGTAACTGTTTTTATGTCTGCTTGAATCCATTGATCGGCTGGTTGATTTGCTCAACGCGCTTCGCAGAAGGCCGTTTTGAAGCAGCTGCATTCCATATACAGCATTACTTGAATCGATTTCTATCCTGTGTTGGATCGGGGGACGGGACCATGTTGGATTTTATCACATAAAAAGCACAATAAGATAATCACGGTGGATTTCAGGATAATCCTGAATATGATGAATTTAAACACTGTCGATTGGTCCTTTACGATCTTCACTAAAAAAAGATATTCTATCTGTGATGCAATAAAATGTTTGGTTTTTTTTGGAAAGTGGAACATGGAAAGTGATTCCAGTATGTTTCACTGTCTTGAAGAGTTTAAGCATATTTTGAGAACAGAAATCACAGTTATTTTGGCGGGATAGTTGTGTAGTGAAGCTGTTGGATCGACCTCCACTCTACCTAACACATTTCTACAGCCAGAATCAAAAGCTTTATAGACATTTATAATAATAATGGATTGGATTTGTATGTCGCTTTTCAAGACACTGAAAGCTTGTTTCAGTTCTTTTAGGATGAACATTTCCTGGTCCGAGTTTCTTTGACAGACCGTTGTTCTTTCTCTTCTATGTTGAGGCTACTTTTCCATTAGTTCCCCCTAAAGTTCTCTTTGAACTCCTTTTATCTCCACAACATTGTTGCTGTGGAGGCTCTTTTCGTTCATCTGATTGAAAGTTTGCTCTCTGCGAGCAGTGATGTGGTCTTTGTTGTTGTGGTGGATCCTGGTGATGTGCTTGATTGTGATGGTGTCTGCAGTTCTGTCAGCGTTGTCCTCTTGTTGGAAAACGTCCTCATGCTCATCCTGCAGCAGCTTTGTCTTTGACAAGCTTCTTCCTCATGTTGGTGCCTGCCAGAGTCACTCTTCATCACCTTGTGTCTTTTCACTTTTTTTAATATATTTCATATTTTAATCTTGTTTATCAAAGTAGTAGGCAAAATGTGGCTTTGGACAATTTAGTATTTAGTTTAGTTATTTCAAAATGGTTCATTATTACTTTCAATATATGCAATATAACTTTTTACCAATGGGACGGTGGCGGTGTCATCCGTGCGCTGACTCTGTTTCCTGCTGTGTCATCATCATCGGAAAGATCGGATTGAGGTCTATCATCCAGACCAGGCCACAGTTTGTTCTCACAGCAGATTAAAGTGGATTAGGATTAGTCCAAATTCACCTGTGCATCATTAGTGTTGGTGGACAGGAAATAAGGCAGAGACCAGGTTCACACTGTGCTGCAATGAAAGGCTTTAACAGGGAGTGATGATGATGATGATGACGATGATGACGATATTGACGTTGATGACGATATTGATGATGACGATGATGATGATGATGATGATGAAGAAGTTTCATGAATAATGAAGTCTTAGCTTCTCTCTCATCACCTCCTAGTCTTCATACCTGATTTTATTATGAATAAAATTAATTAATTAATTAATTAATTTATTAATAAAATTATTATTTATTGGCACACTGAAAATAACAACTTTAGGTTTACTTGATCAAATCCTCATAACATTTTGCACTCACACTTTTTAAGTAAGGTTAGTAAAATGTAAAATGTATACATGTCTACACTTCATTTTTTTATGTTAGCAGTTATTTATTTACTGATTATTAAGTAAAGTACATTAATATTTAATATTATGAGGGAATTTACTCAATGATTACGTTAATGTTGCTGATTTTCAATAAAATTTGCTTGATTATTTTCATTGGAATCCACAGAACGTGAATATTCATCAGCCTAGGTGTGAAAGATTCAAACCAATATTCCGTTTTTTTGTTTTCCTTGCTAGTTGTGATCTTATGAAGAGCATAAAGGACACATTCATACTTTCTCTTTTGTTCGTATCACTCATCAATTTTCTACATGTTGTTCGATGTTCCTGTTTTTAATAATGTGTAAAGAAACCCTAACAAAAGTGATATTTGACGATAATCAATATCAACATAGAATTATACATCCATGTACAGCTCCCATAAGAGTGTGTGTGTGTGTGTGTGTGTGTGTGTGTGTGCGTGTGTGTGTGTGTGGTTGTGTGTGTGTGTGTCTGTGTGTCTGTGTGTGTACATGGCTGCTGACGCATGCCTCAATGCAACAAGGCAGCACTGAAGAAGTGGGTCAGCCTGGCCTGAGAGAGACAGCAGCTGGTTTGTTTGCTTTGACCCGTGTTATGTTCCTGCACCAACACTTCATGCATTTCATGTCTCCTGTCAATGTGTAGTTTTCAATTTGACATTTTAATGCCAAAACAAATTAAGCAAAATTCAGATTGGAACCTAAACAATATTTTAACATAAGCTCGCATAGTCATCCATATACTGTATGTAAGAAGTAAACGTAGTCATGATTATGTCACCCATTGGTTTGTTGACTTTGAAGCCTCAAATTTGAAGGAAGTGACCATATTTGGACTGCAGAGGAGCAACGGGTGGATCTGCTGAACACAAGCGGCAGAGCAGCACCCCGAGCAGCAACCTTACTGGATCTGGATCTATCTGGATTCTAGTGTGAATTTGCTAACAGAGTCAACTTTAAGTGTAAAAGTCATCTAAGTAGCGTGGTAGTCAGGGCTGTCGTGGTAAAATCAGGTGGGTAGACTGAATTCTGTGATCAGATGGACCACAATGCAGAAGGCAGACCTGGATATACCGCGCGGCGTAGGCCTATATTTTGTACCATACCGGACCGGTGTCATCAGTCCAAAATTGTTAGTTATGGTTATGATGATATTCCTCATACAGAAAACAAAAAGGTCAGAGCAAAGCAAAACAAAACAAACTAAATAAATGGCACCTTGTACATCTGAGTAATTGTATTTAAGTAATTGTATTGGAGAATTCTGCAGTGGGTACAGCTGTTAGGCAGCCTGTCACTTTATTCAGCCTCCTGGCTGGGGGGGGGCTCCCCTTGTAAACTTCCTGCCAGAGTGCTTGTTCTTTATTTCCCTATGAAGTGATGACATGCACTAACATCATCCTCGTTGGGACTTTATACCTGAGATTGCATTGGAAGAGAAAAACAAGCTTTGTTCCATGCTGTACAGCAACACATTCAACATAACTCTCTAGCAAAGAGCTGTGTACAAAACAGTGGTGACGTCATCGTCTCTGACTGAATGCGTCATCTCATATGAACCAAAACAACATTAAAAAGGTGAAGTCTTGCTCTTTGGACTTCCTTTGTAATGGAGGCCTTGCTTGTATCTGTAAGAGGTGAGACTCTGCAGGATGCTTCACAAATAACCTAATATCCATTTTAACAGTCCATTCTACAAACCGCACCAACATGTATCAGACCACTGATCAATAGAGACAACCTGCCACTTATTCAATACACCTACATCTCTCACAAACAGTTGCAGCTGGAGACAAAACACAGTCTTGACTTGGCCTGAGAGGTTATAGGCTAAAGTCAGTGAAAAGACAGTGACAAGTGCAAACAGGCATAGTATATCCATTGCTGTTTAGTTTTCATTGTCTCAAATATGCAACAACTAAAAAATGTCTTTCAGAGCAAAACTAAATCTACGAAAAACAACTCAATGAGCATGTAAACATTTCAGATTCCGAGGAGTTTTAAAAAGCAACTGGTAAATGGGTTTGTAACAACACATTATGTAATAACACCACATTATATAATAATGTAATGAATTTGCACACCATTATGTAATAACTGCCATATTTTGTAATAATTTGCCACATTATGCAATACACTTTTTGAATGCAATATGCAATAAATTTTGCTGCATTATGTAATAAGTTATTACATATTGCAGTTGTTAATACATAATGCGGGTGTTGCGATTTTTTTTCTTAACAAAATGTAACAATTGGTGCATTACGTAACAATCAACCAAAATGTACATTTTCATTGATTTAAAACAGCATAATAATGTGTATTTTACTCAAAATGAATACTCAAGAGGACAGCTTGTCCAACTATTGCTCAGCTTACATTGTAACAATACACCTTTTCACTTCGGTTGTGTTCATTTCAACGCACAAGGGGTTATTTTCAATGACATTTGTCAGATTAGTCGTGGGATCAAGTTTGATGGTAAGTGTTTCTGATAGTTAACCAAATTATAGAATTGTCAACTAAATCTCTGTCTTTGCTCAACCATCGGTGAAGAAAAGACATACAGCACCAAATAATTAAACATGGGTTATGCACCGCAGCACCATGTAGTCTAGCCTATTCAATAAATGTCATGTTCCATGTAACCTTAACATTCCTTCATAATGCATATTTCCAATAACACCTTCATTAATACAGTACTTAGAACCACTGTGTGACAGTGTCACACAATGGTACTGATCTGAATATTCCATGTGTGGCTAGTTCATCAGATATGGCAGAGAACTGGCAATTTCCGTCTGGTGCTGGGTCAAACCGTATCCTCAATTGCAAGGACATGAATTCCTCCAGTCTGTCTCCATGTGTGTACGGTATCAAACGTGGATGTAAAGGTTTTGCAGACTTTGAAGATTCAGAGCGTGTTCTTTCTTGCAATCGTCTTGTACTTCTCACATCAGACACAAAGAAACATTTCACTTGCATTTTGAGGTCAACAGGGATCTGAAACTGAACTTTGTATTTTGAAAACTTTACATTTCGTTTCACAACTGTGCCAGGCAACACCCGAAACCTCTTTGAAACTCGACGGGCACCATCTTTCACCCTGACCAAAACAGCATCACCAACATGATACACAGATGGCGGATTTTGTTTAGATGCATTTCTGATCATCCGATTATGACTCACTGGCTTTCTTTGCCTGTTTTCTCAGTCTCCTCCGCTTAGCCTCAAAATTGCCTCACTGTTTCAGGGAGGGTACATTTAGTTGTGGATTGTTTGCAGATTCCTTTCTGACAGTGGATGGAGACCCTGCTAAGGGATTTACTACTCTATTACTTTTTCTCCCATAATAAACATCAAATGGAGACATCCAGCCTAACACTTCCTTAGGGTCCTCATTTAGCACTCTTGAATATTCTGGTAGATGCTTAACCCAGTTAACCTCACCTTTCTGAAAATTCACCAGATCATACATAATCTTTTTTCTTAGTATTCTGTGTGACCTCTCTACCTTTCCTTGGCTTTGGGGATGGTATGGTGAACTCTCTATTATTCTGACTTGCATGGATTCCGTCAGCCTTCGAACTGCTCCTTTAAATTCTGCCCCTCGGTTGTGTTGCAAAACTTTGGGAGGGCCATGTTCCAAGTAAATATCATGAAGATGTTTTGCAATCTCTGCACTCTCTTTGCCCTTTAATGGTCTCAGCCATATATAGCGGCTAAACACATCAATTACCGTCAGAATGTATCGATATGTAGAACGACCATGACTAATTTTCCTTTTCCCCATATCCAGAAGGTCAACCTGATGGCGATCCTGTACCTCTTTGGCCCTGATGGGCCTAGGAATGGGTTTGTTTGCAAACCTAGCCCTATGAAGTTGGTAGCTTTTGGATCCTTCCAGGACTTTTTGAATCTTTCGTTCACAGATGCCTGAATATTGCGTTATTTGTATTTCGTTTATTCAACTTCCTGGCACCAGATCCCTTCATGTCATCCAAACCATTTTGAACCATTCTACCAACTTCAGATGTTAGAGTTACTGGTTTGCCGACACAGTTGAGCTCTCGTACGTTCAGCTACAGGAACACTGAACTCTCCCCTCAGTTTTCTAACTATGACATTGTACACATCCTCACTCATTGCCTGCTGTTGTCCATACCCTTTGGATAAGACCCAAAGGGTGCAGGTCAGAAGAGTGGTTAATAGCAGATCTGTGGGGGGAGGAAGTCATAATTAAATAGGGAATGTTCTATTGAATATATATTCCATGGTAATACTAATTCTTAATAAGCTCTAATATGGCATTACCAATGTGGGAATGTGCTCTATTAACTTGTGATTTCTGTTTTGTTAATAATAATAATAATAATTATAATAATGCATAGAATACAGTTCAAAGTGCTTTACATTTGGATCATTTAACACAATAATAGAGACGAAAATAATAATAATAATAATAATAATAATAATAATAATAATAATATATTTTGAGGCTAACACAGCAAGTTAGCCTTAGTATGTTCTTAGCATTTGTTGTAAAATATATACAGCTAATGCATTCTCAAATCAGTCATTGTGAACAAAGTGGAGCAATATGAATGTCTATAGTAATACTGATAGTACTAGTAGCATGTTTAATGGTAGTCTAGACTACCAATCTGTTAACTAGCCTACTGCTAATTCTTTAAAATGCTCAAACATACAAAAAGGTAGCGTAGCATCCTGTCAACTTACAAAAATATTTTGCACTATTCCTATCAATAGATTCAAATGTTAGAGAGAGAGAGAGAGAGGGGGGGGGGACAGACAAGGAAAACAGATTTTCCTGTCAGAAACTTTGGAAGAGCAATATTATTGGCTAAGTTAGCCTGTGTTGACAACACATAAGATAAGCTAACACATATTAGCATATTTCTTTTCATGTTCCTTGAGGATACAGTATCTCAATCTAAGTCCTGCTTAGTTTGTAGTACAATAAACAACTGAATTCATAGAAAATACGGTAACTTACGTTTTAACATTGCCTTTCCCCTAGTAGGCCTAGCCTAGCCAGTGATGAGTCCCAATCAGTACGCTTGCAGGAGGAGCAATATCAAGTTGTGGCTAAGTGGCTGAGCAGCATACACCAAATGGAATTCTGATAGGCAGTTCTCTGATGACAACCCTGTCCATATACCGGTAGTTTGGCTATAATGTGAGCCATGGCCTGTTTAGGTAAAGAACATTGTTAAAATCCACTTTATTATTCTACACTTCCATTGTGTGATCAGTGTGTTAGGCTGTATGTTGCAGCTGGATTGTTTTTCATTTAGTTCATTTAGTTCCTTAAATACTTAATTGCATCATTAAAGTATTTGTTTAAGTATTCATTTTAAACAAATACTTGGACACCTAGTAGAAACACCTAGCAACCTTGAAATTACTAGGAAAAGATTTCTGTTGTTTATTTTACTTTTGATCTCTGGTATTCAGCCAAACCCTGGTCCTGGTACTGCTATCTGTAACACACCTGCTGAATTTAAGGATAGAACCGGGCTAGGTGTAATCCATTTGAATATTCGTAGTCTGCCATCAAAGATTGATATGCTGCACATCTGGGCAAAATCAACTGATGCAGATGTCATTGTTCTGTCTGAAACGTGGCTTAGCAAATCTTATTCTGACAAAGCCATCTCCATCAAAGGGTATAATGTATTTAGGGCCGACCGCCCCAAGAAAGGGGGCGGGGTTGCAATTTATTGTAAGTCAAAATTGAATGTAAATGTTCTGCAGTCCAAATCATCAGTAAACAGTTTGAGTTCTTGGCCATAAATCTTGAAATTTTAAATGGGTTTTTTATTACTGTTGCGGGCTGTTATAGACCCCCATCAGCTACTGCTGAAGCACTAACTTCTCTGAATCAGCTTTTAGCTGACCTGAATTACAAGGAAATAATATTAACTGGTGATCTAAATTGGGATTGGCTAAATTCTAAATCCGATGCCTTCAAGGATTCCTGTTTCATTAAATCTTACACAGCTCATTGAAAGCACCACACACCCTAACTTGAAGTGTCCAGAAAAATCATCTTTAATTGACCTGTTTTTGACTAATGCTCCACACAAGTACTCTATGTCAGGTGTCTTTGCAAACGATATAAGTGACCACTGTGTGATTGCTGCAGTCAGAAATGCCAAAATTCCAAAATCCAAACCTCGTATTTTGATAAAACGTAATATGAAGGCCTTTGTTGAACAAGGGTTCTTCCATGATTTATATAATTTTAACTGGGACCGTATTGAATTGATTGATGATGTAGAGACTGCATGGCAATTCTTCTCTGAGAGTTTCTCTTCCCTGGTTGATAAGCATGCTCCCTTCAGAAGATATAGGGTTAAGGGTAGGGATAATCCCTGGTTCACGCCTGATTTAGCCGATTTACTGCATCATAGAAATCTTGCCTGGGCTAAGGCCAGAAAGACTCAGTCTGAGGCTGATAAACTTATATTTCGGCAACTCAGAAATCGTTTTACCTTTCTTATCAAAAAAGCAAAGTCCAGTTTTTATCTCTCTACAATAACAAAAAATCTAAACGACCCTAAGAAATTTTGGAAAGTGATCAAATCTATCTCAGCCACTGATAATCATAGTGAACTCCCATCCTGTATTGCTAATGACGCTACCACTGTAACTGACAGGGCTACAATACTTGATTGTTTTAATAATCATTTTTCTGCCTCGGGTTCGTTATTTTCTAGGCCTTCTTCCACGATTGCTATGCCTGCCCTTAATCCTGTGTCCTCTGCCCTAGATGTTGGTAACACATCTCTAGGCCATATTTCTGCTGGTCAACCTTCCCTTGTTTTTAGGTTGTTCTCAGTGGAAGAGGTCCGTAGAGCTCTTCTCTCTCTTGACATTACTAAATCTGCAGGCCCAGATCACCTGGAACCATATTTTTTAAAGCTTGCAGCTGATTTTATTGCCAAGCCTCTTCAATATCTTTTTAACCTGTCTATCACTACGAATTGTATTCCTGAAATTTGGAAAGTTGCTTACGTCCTTCCCCTTTTGAAAGGGGGGGACCCTACTTGTTTAAATTATTATCGACCTATCTCCAAGTTGTCCATCCTGTCGAAGGTCCTTGAAGGTCTAGTAAATGACCAGTTGAAGGATTTCCTTCATACTTACAACATTCTTTCTCCATATCAATCCGGCTTCAGGAAACAACACAGCACAATTACGGCCACCCTCAAACTCACCAATGACATAATAGAATGGCTGGATCATAAGAAATTTTGCACAGCTCTTTTTGTTGACCTTTCTAAGGCCTTCGACACAGTCGATCATTCTATTCTGAAGCGACGACTGCTCGACATAGGTTTATCTGAGCAGGCCGTTGGTTGGTTTGATAATTATTTGTCTAATAGAAAACAATGTGTTCACTTTGAAGGGAGTTCATCCAATCTGCTAAATCTTTCTACCGGTGTGCCTCAGGGCTCAGTTCTGGGACCAATTTTGTTTGTTATTTATGTAAATGCATTGGGCAGAAACATTCCAAATGCCAAATTTCATTTTTATGCTGATGACACGGTTATCTATTGTTGTGGCTCCACTCTTGCTGAGGCCCTTGGCAACTTACAGATTGCTTTTAACCTTGTGGAAAGTCAGCTCATTGAGCTAAGACTTGTCTTAAACGCTGTAAAAACTAAACTGATGATATTTTCTAATGGCAGGGAAGTACCTGTGTCTCCTCCCAGCATTTTGTCATTACAAGGTTGTGAGATTGAACTTCTGACCTGTTACAAGTACCCCGTTATTTTAATCGATGATCGGCTTTCTTTTAAACCACATGTAGAAAACCTGGTAAAAAACTTAAGACTGAAACTGGGATTCTTTTTCCGTCACAGATCATGTTTTTCTTTTTCTACCAGGAAAAAGTTGGTTGCTGCCACTTTCCTCCCTGTACTTGATTATGGGGACCTCTTGTATATGTATGCCCCTGCAAACTGTCTGCGCTATCAATAGATTCAAATGTTAGAGAGAGAGAGAGAGAGGGGGGGGGGGGGACAGACAAGGAAAACAGATTTTCCTGTCAGAAACTTTGGAAGAGCAATATTATTGGCTAAGTTAGCTGGTGTTGACAACACATAAGATAAGCTAACACATATTAGCATATTTCTTTTCATGTTCCTTGAGGATACAGTATCTCAATCTAAGTCCTGCTTAGTTTGTAGTACAATAAACAACTGAATTCATAGAAAATACGATAACTTACGTTTTAACATTGCCTTTCCCCTAGTAGGCCTAGCCTAGCCAGTGATGAGTCCCAATCAGTATGCTTGCAGGAGGAGCAATATCAAGTTGTGGCTAAGTGGCTGAGCAGCATAAACCAAATGGAATTCTGATAGGCAGTTCTCTGATGACAACCCTGTCCATATACCGGTAGTTTGGCTATAATGTGAGCCATGGCCTGTTTAGGTAAAGAACATTGTTAAAATCCACTTTATTATTCTACACTTCCATTGTGTGATCAGTGTGTTAGGCTGTATGTTGCAGCTGGATTGTTTTTCATTTAGTTCCTTAAATACTTAATTGCATCATTAAAGAAAGGCCAAGTATTTGTTTAAGTATTCATTTTAAACAAATACTTGGACACCTAGCAGAAACACCTAGCAACCTTGAAATTACTAGGAAAAGATTTCTGTTGTTTATTTTACTTTTGATCTCTGGTATTCAGCCAAACCCTGGTCCTGGTACTGCTATCTGTAACACACCTGCTGAATTTAAGGATAGAACCGGGCATTTGAATATTCGTAGTCTGCCATCAAAGATTGATATGCTGCACATCTGGGCAAAATCAACTGATGCAGATGTCATTGTTCTGTCTGAAACGTGGCTTAGCAAATCTTATTCTGACAAAGCCATCTCCATCAAAGGGTATAATGTATTTAGGGCCGACCGCCCCAAGAAAGGGGGCGGGGTTGCAATTTATTGTAAGTCAAAATTGAATGTAAATGTTCTGCAGTCCAAATCAATCAGTAAACAGTTTGAGTTCTTGGCCATAAATCTTGAAATTTTAAATGGGTTTTTTATTACTGTTGCGGGCTGTTATAGACCCCCATCAGCTACTGCTGAAGCACTAACTTCTCTGAATCAGCTTTTAGCTGACCTGAATTACAAGGAAATAATATTAACTGGTGATCTAAATTGGGATTGGCTAAATTCTAAATCCGATGCCTTCAAGGATTCCTGTGTTTCATTAAATCTTACACAGCTCATTGAAAGCACCACACATCCTAACTTGAAGTGTCCAGAAAAATCATCTTTAATTGACCTATTTTTGACTAATGCTCCACACAAGTACTCTATGTCAGGTGTCTTTGCAAACGATATAAGTGACCACTGTGTGATTGCTGCAGTCAGAAATGCCAAAATTCCAAAATCCAAACCTCGTATTTTGATAAAACGTGATATGAAGGCCTTTGTTGAACAAGGGTTCTTCCATGATTTATATAATTTTAACTGGGACCGTATTGAATTGATTGATGATGTAGAGACTGCATGGCAATTCTTCTCTGAGGGTTTCTCTTCCCTGGTTGATGAGCATGCTCCCTTCAGAAGATATAGGGTTAAGGGTAGGGATAATCCCTGGTTCACGCCTGATTTAGCCGATTTACTGCATCATAGAAATCTTGCCTGGGCTAAGGCCAGAAAGACTCAGTCTGAGGCTGATAAACTTATATTTCGGCAACTCAGAAATCGTTTTACCTTTCTTATCAAAAAAGCAAAGTCCAGTTTTTATCTCTCTACAATAACAAAAAATCTAAACGACCCTAAGAAATTTTGGAAAGTGATCAAATCTATCTCAGCCACTGATAATCATAGTGAACTCCCATCCTGTATTGCTAATGACGCTACCACTGTAACTGACAGGGCTACAATACTTGATTGTTTTAATAATCATTTTTCTGCCTCGGGTTCGTTATTTTCTAGGTCTTCTTCCACGATTGCTATGCCTGCCCTTAATCCTGTGTCCTCTGCCCTAGATGTTGGTAACACATCTCTAGGCCATATTTCTGCTGGTCAACCTTCCCTTGTTTTTAGGTTGTTCTCAGTGGAAGAGGTCCGTAGAGCTCTTCTCTCTCTTGACATTACTAAATCTGCAGGCCCAGATCACCTGGAACCATATTTTTTAAAGCTTGCAGCTGATTTTATTGCCAAGCCTCTTCAATATCTTTTTAACCTGTCTATCACTACGAATTGTATTCCTAAAATTTGGAAAGTTGCTTACGTCCTTCCCCTTTTGAAAGGGGGGGACACTACTTGTTTAAATAATTATCGACCTATCTCCAAGTTGTCCATCCTGTCGAAGGTCCTTGAAGGTCTAGTAAATGACCAGTTGAAGGATTTCCTTCATACTTACAACATTCTCTCTCCATATCAATCCGGCTTCAGGAAACAACACAGCACAATTACGGCCACCCTCAAACTCACCAATGACATAATAGACTGGCTGGATCATAAGAAATTTTGCACAGCTCTTTTTGTTGACCTTTCTAAGGCCTTCGACACAGTCGATCATTCTATTCTGAAGCGACGACTGCTCGACATAGGTTTATCTGAGCAGGCCGTTGGTTGGTTTGATAATTATTTGTCTAATAGAAAACAATGTGTTCACTTTGAAGGCAGTTCATCCAATCTGCTAAATGTTTCTACCGGTGTGCCTCAGGGCTCAGTTCTGGGACCAATTTTGTTTGTTATTTATGTAAATGCATTGGGCAGAAACATTCCAAATGCCAAATTTCATTTTTATGCTAATGACACGGTTATCTATTGTTGTGGCTCCACTCTTGCTGAGGCCCTTGGCAACTTACAGATTGCTTTTAACCTTGTGGAAAGTCAGCTCATTGAGCTAAGACTTGTCTTAAACGCTGTCAAAACTAAACTGATGATATTTTCTAATGGCAGGGAAGTACCTGTGTCTCCTCCCAGCATTTTGTCATTACAAGGTTGTGAGATTAAACTTCTGACCTGTTACAAGTATCTCGGCATTTTAATCGATGATCGGCTTTCTTTTAAACCACATGTAGAAAACCTGGTAAAAAACTTAAGACTGAAACTGGGATTCTTTTTCCGTCACAGATCTTGTTTTTCTTTTTCTACCAGGAAAAAGTTGGTTGCTGCCACTTTCCTCCCTGTACTTGATTATGGGGACCTCTTGTATATGTATGCCCCTGCAAACTGTCTGCGCTCTCTGGACACCGCGTATCATGGTGCCTTAAGGTTTGTCACTGGATGTAAAGCCCTCACTCACCACTGCACTTTATACGCCCGAGTTGAGTGGCCATCTCTGGCAGCACGCCGCCTTATACATTGGCATATTTTTATTTATAAAGTCATTTTGGGTCTGCTCCCCCTCTATTTATGTAATTATCTCTCCAAATCTCAAAGCAATTACCGCCTACGTTCAAATGAGTTTTATTTATTAAACGTGCCCAAAGTTAACACTGAACTTGGTAGTCACTGTTTTAAAGTACGCTCCACCTGCTACTTGGAATGCACTGCAGAAAACTCTAAAGCTAAAGGAGCTGATCAACCTTGGATCTTTGAAAACTCGTGTGAGAGAAATTGGAGCAGCTTCATACTGCACTTGTTCTTGTTTTAATGTGAATCCGAACTTTTAGTCCTGTTGCTTTTATCTTGTGTTGTATTTTATCTGTGTGTTTTGTGATTTCTGTGTCATGTATGTGTAGTAACTTTTCTGCTGCTGTCTTGGCCAGGCTTCCCTTGAAAAAGAGGCCATTGTGTCTCAATGGGACCGACCTGGTTAAATAAAGGCAAAATAAAAAAAATAAAAAATATTAAACCACACTCAAAGTTTAGCCATTTCCTGATTTACTGTTTCCACAACAGAGTATTTGACACTTTACATAATGCGGCAAAATGTATTACTTATTGCGTTCAAGAAGTTTATTACATAATGTGGCAAATTATACAAAATGCGGCAGTTATTACATAATGGCGTGCAAATTTATTACATTATCACAAAATGCGGCGTTATTACATAATGTGTTGTTACAGGGTTTCCAGTATACTGTAAAATTACCAGTATACAAGGTGTCATTTCAGATGGACAGCCTAAAACCAGAGCAACTGAACTGATATTCAAATCAACAACATTTAAACAGCATCAGTTAATTGCTGGTGTCCATTTTGGAAAATTACTCATAGAAAGGTGCTTGAGACACCTTGGTGCTGCCATTAGAGTACATGACACTTCCTTCCTTTGTGAGGAGATGAAGCCAAAGCAGAAAGGGAGAAACCATTAGGCCCATTAATAATCACATTATCAAAAAGCACATTAAGAAGAATATGTCTGCTTCCTAAGATGTCGGTCACAAAGTCTCTCACCACATTAGAGAGCGAACTGTTGAAAGGACAGAACTCTAATGGAGAAGATCCAGGATCATTCAATGGTGGGACTATTTTCAGCAACACTTTGCAACACTGATGGAAACCAGAGACATTCAGATGTGTTCTTTTCATAGTCAAGACTCACAATGTCAGAATTAATGAAAGGTAGGACCCAGACACAGACAAGCACAGGGGGCCTCAGTGATGGAACTGATAATCCAAGGGAGGGATCATTTTGACTGTGAACATCTTGGTCTTCCAGTGATTTGTTCGATTTTGTTCCACTTCCATTCGGTATGTGAATTCACAAGAGAGATTTAAGACAATGAATAGTCAAAATTCACATTTTTGCTGAGAGTTTGAATGACTGTAGTATGAAGTATGAAGCTAAAACCAGCAGCTAGCTTAGCTTAGCATAAACACAATAAGTAGTGGAACAACTACATTTTGTCTGAAGAAAGGAAGGAAGCTCTTTTGTATCTCGTTGGTAAGTCAGAAACTAATTGTAGATTTGTGTTTAGGCATTCTGTGAGTAGAGCTAGTTGTAATATTTAGTCTTGTCTAGATAGCTTGTTGTTTAAATTCTTGTAAAGCTGTTCATACTGAGTGGGCAATTACCTAGTTTCAGCCATCTCAGCTGTAGTCAATAGACTTGATCGGACGGAGGAGCTAAATCTGCATGAGGTAAACCAAGCACTTAAGAGCTTGTCACTACAGCGTCAGCTGCAGCAGTCAGGACAGCTGAACAAAGACAGTTGAACAAAGACAAGGGAGTCGATCTCTGTGGGAGTCCAGAGAGGAAGTCATAACTCAACGATGGGTGGTGACCCATCGCAGCCATGTGTCCTATCCCAGTCAGGACATCAAAGAAGAAGCGGTCGAGGCTGTAACCCATCCAATCTCTGCTACCCACCATTCTCCACAGGTACGGAACTTGAAGTACTAGGGGGGCTATGGAACTGCCAGTCTGCAGTCAAGAAGGACAGACACCATTTCAGTGTATGCCTCCCTGCAGACTTTCCACTTCCTGGCCCTTACAGAGACCTGGATCACGTTCATCTGAATTCACTGACTTCTTCTCCACATTTGACCTCACACTCTCCCCTCTCCACCCACCCACCGGGCCAGGAACCAACTTGACCTTGTCTTCACAAGATCCTGTGGCATCTCGGCACTCTCTGTTACCCCACTCACAGTGTCCGACCACCACTTTGTGACTTTCTCC